>JAMAKO010000007.1:12255-612255 GCA_023628555.1 Chaetomiaceae sp. R4402
TTGCGCAAACCCGTTAAATTGTGTGCCCCTTTAAACCCCCTAAAACCCCCCGGGGGTTTTTTTTTTTGTTTTCCCCCCCCCCCCCCCCCCCCCCCCCGCTAACGACGGTTCGTAGCCTTCATGGAGCCGCCGTTCAAGTGCACCAACGAGGGCTGGGGCGAGTTCGAGATGACGATCGACCTGTTTACGACTGAGAAGGGCGGCAAGCAGACGATCGTGCACGACTTGAACTTCGCGGCGCCGCAGTACGAGAACCTGCACACGGTGACGTTCAAGAACCCGTCGCAGGCGCTGCAGCAGATCCTGCGCGAGACGGGCCCGCTGCCCTCGGACGAGGAGCGCAAGGCTAAGAAGGCCGACGCCGGCGGCGGCGGCAAGAAGAAGAAGTCGTTCGACGTGGAGAAGATGGCGGACGCGCTCGTCAAGCTCGGCGAGGACGACCTGCTGCACGTCATCCAGATGATCCACGACCACAAGGACGACAACACCTACGTCCAGAACAACATCGACGCCGGCGAGTTTTCGGTCGACCTGTACACCCTGCCCGACCACCTGCTCAAGATGCTCTGGGACTACCTGGTGAGTGACATACATGCTTCTTGGGCTCTGGTCCACGAGTCCGTGACTGACGGCGTGTCCTTTCAGGTCAAGAACGGCTTTGTGGCTGCTTAAGCGCAGATCATAGGCCAATCATCATCAGGAGGGTCATCTTGCATTCGGCTGGCGTCTGGCGTCTGGAGGGCTGGGGGGGACTGAGGTCCGCGGAAAATGCATGGTGGGATTACATGGCGAAGGGGATTTCTCGTCATCTCCGTGGTGTCAAGGTGGTAGCTAGCGTTGCAGTATTTGGGCGGATTTAACCAGGGCCTGATTGACTTGGCTCATTTGTGTAGCGGCTAGTTCTCGTTCTCGGACACACACAAGGAGCATATTGCGTTCTTCACATCAGGAAGGGTCATTGCTATGGCGGATGGGGAAAAGTGACCCATTCTCTGTTGTTGCTGCACAGCAGACGAGATGGGCGGATTGTCTTGTCCATGCATTGCTGTTGATACAGTCCCTCTACGTCTGATGACCTATCGGGCCTGAAATCACGTTCCTGCGTCGCAGTGCTTACATCAATTGGCCGTGCTAGTTGGCAAGGAGAGCAGGTCGACCCTAAGCCGGGTTTGGACTTGTGTCACTGCGGTGTCTCACGGCGGCATGAACGTATGTGTCTCGCACAAGTCGTATTGGTGTAGCAACAGGTACCGAGGCAGGCATTGAGGTTCGCGGAAGGGACCATTGGAGATGTCGGCCGCATCGATTCAAACACCGATTGCTGTGTCACTGGGAGGGAGCGGTGCACGTGAGGAGTCTCGGATGCTGGGGCGGTTCCGTGCGTCTAGGGCATCCGGGGTCGACGGTAAGCGGCGGCCTGAAATGTACTTACCAAGCAGTAGAGTACTAGTAAGATGAAGGTCAAGTGGGTAGTACAAGTAGACGGAATCGCAGGGTGTGACTCCGTACGTGTCGCTGACATGGCATTGGCATCGCGGATGGCTTCCATAGGTACACATCAAACGCCAGCTTACCAGAGAATCCCAAGGTGGCTGAGGTTGTCCACGGGAATTGACCGTAAGAATTAGCCATAGCTTTTGCCTCATGGACAACGTCATAAGATCGGTTTTGCTTGAATCTCACGACCTCTTCTTACTGGAAGCCCACACCGCCTTGACTTATGTAATCTCCAAGGGACATCCCCGAACAACAATTTCTCGTCGTCGTCCTTGCGGCGTGATGTGATAGGAATGGGCGCTGCTGTCCGCGTGACCTGTGACAACGTGACCTTCCAACGGCGGCACCGGCGGATCCCCAGCCACGTAGAAGGGCAGGTTTGTGTCGCTCGAAAATATTCGTTTGGAGTTGCTGTTACGTTGCCATTGGGACGGAAAGGCAGAAAGGCACGACGGCTCTCAGTCCTACGAAGTCGTCTACACAGTACCTAGGAGCGCAGCTAGAAAGATCCGGGGGTTTGGATGGCTTGGAATGCCCCGCCTCTTATCGTTTGGAGGGGTGCCCGCTAACGTTATCCCAAGTACGTCCTGACACGGACGTTTCCCTGTACATACTACATGTACGGATCCGTACAGCGTATGGTACAGGTCATTTTGGCAGTGGCTGGATCGATCCAGAGGCCATTGGATTGGCTGTGGCTTGTCTCGAGGAACCTGCACACTTGTCCTATTCCCGACACCGGCGGCAGTGGGATGATGTAAATACAATTCCATTGTCGCTTTCCTCGAGTGCGACCCTCAACTCTTGGGTAATGTGCCCTCAGACCCTCAAAGAAGCCGAGCGCACCTTCCGCTTCGAGTCCAAGCAGCAGACGCAACTGCGTAATAACAAGTTGGAAGGCAGTCGTGACTGGGAACAGCAATCGGGAATGAGCTAAGGGAAATCCACCGCGTTCGCTTGAGGACCTTCGATTGAGGAAGCCGAGGCTGCTGATAGGCTGTAGTGAGCCCCTCGTGGGCCCGCGGGGCAGGTGCGACCCACCAACCCCGGCAGGAGCGAGAGGAGGAGAGGAGCTGGAAGACAGCAGGGAAGCCTCATCCTAGCGGACTTGAGCAAGCAGCCAAGACCCTTCAACTAGCCCCAAAAGCTGGCCCGTTCCCCGTCTTTTCTCGCGCCTTTCACCCACCGCAAACCGCTTCCAGCCGACACTGCAACGGGTACGGGCCCATTGCCTGGCCATTTGCCCATTTGGGGACGCTGTCGCAGCCGAGCAAGCGACCTGTCGTGCGTGTCTGCGATTGCCCGCCATGTCGCAGTACGGCGCGCCAGCCCTGCACCTGTCGTCCGCGTCGCCGCTGTCGCCCGTTGGCGCGTCGTCGTCGTCGTCCGCAGGGGGCCCCGCCCCTCCTCCGGCGCCCTCCGCGAGGGGTGGTGGAGCCGGTGCCGGGCCAGGATCCGGAGCATCGGTCGCGACGCCGACGCAGTCCGCCGCCCATCAGTTGCTGTTGGCCCAGCACAAGCGCGTCTACCAGGCTTGCATCCCCTGCCGCCGCCGCAAGGTGCGCTGCGATCTCGGCTCCGTTGACGACCCGCACGACCCTCCCTGCGTCCGGTGCCGCCGCGAGAGCAAGGAGTGCTACTTCAGCGCCACGCGACGCAAGCGCAAGGTTGACGACGGCTCCTTCGACGACCCAGACCAGGACGACTACATCCTCCGCAATGGCCGCAAGCAACTGCGCGGTCCCGAGTCGCCGCCGCCCGTGGACCGCCGGCTCTACAGCGACGTCCCCCTCACCCCGGGGGGGAGCCACGGCCGGTCCCAGCCTCTGAGACGCCCGGGAGACGGCCCCAAGAGTGCCCGCAGCAACAGCACGACCGGCGAGTTTGGCAATGGCGAGCCAAACACCCCGCTCGAGAACCTGGAGGCTCGGACCGTCATGCGGAGGGAGGTGTATGGGCCGCACGACGCATTAGACCTACTGTATAAGGCGGCCACCGACAAGTCAGTGCACATTGTCAATCCTGCGGACCGTTTAACTTCACTTTAGAAGACCACCGCTGACATACCCAACAGCGCGTCGCATAAGCCCGACGACAATCCAGCGCCAATACGCAGTACAGCGCAGCCTAGCGCTCACCATGTCCGTCCCGACTTGGAACCCCGCAAATCTTCCAACACAATCACGCCAGGAGGTTACCATAGCCGGCACGCGTCACGACTCGGAGGCCCAACGACGGAGCAGGCGATTGACCCAGAGCTGACGAACCGAGACCCGTCCAACGAGCCCGGCTACATGGAGGCACTCAAGGCCTGGGCGCGTTTCCGCTTCGTGCGCGCTGGCTGGTTCACCGCGCAGGAAGCGATCGACTACATTGACTAGTACGCTGCAACAGTTTTATGTATCTCTCTCGTGCTCATTCGCTCACGCTGACCTGCTCCCTCAGTTACTACAAATACCTATCACCACTTACTCCCATCTCACCACCCACGTTCCACAACCCGGCATCTCACTTGACGTTGCTGACAGAGGAGCCCATTCTCACCGTGACGCTTTTGACGATCGCGTCCAGATACCGCCGCATGCCCGGCACCGGAGGTCATTGCCGCTCTAATGCCATCCACGAGCAGTTATGGACCTATCTGAGGGGCATGATTGAGCGCGTCGTCTGGGGCCAAGAGGCGTTTGGTGGCGGCTTCTGCGGCTCGGGCGCCGAGGACATGCAGAGCTCCAGCACTGCTCCCTGGCGCGGCCTGCGCAGAGGAAGTCTGAGGACGCTCGGAACCATCGAGTCCCTGATGATCTTGACCGAATGGCACCCCCGCGCGCTCCACTTCCCGCCAAACGAAGCGACCGACGAACTAATGCTGCCGTCGTACGACTTGCCGGGTCCGGCCGATCCTGAGGGAAATCAGAAGCCTCCAGTTGGCTTTGGAGGCCGGAGGATTGAGAGCTGGCTGGAGCCGGCATGGAGAAGCGATCGCATGTGCTGGATGCTGCTCAGTACTGGCATGGGCCTCGCTTATGAGCTAGGTGTGTTTGACGACGTCGATGAGCTTCTTGCCGCCGGCGCCATCACGCGGCCCGAGTACGAAGAGGAGTCGTACCGGCTGCGGGCGAACCGCATCAAGAGGCTGCTCCTGATCTACTTGAGCCAGCTGGCAGGCCGGCTCGGCTGGACGAACATGGTGCCGGAGAAGCTGCGCAAGTCGGATCCCGCCGTGTCGCGGAGGAGACGTCTGTCTGTCGAAGGGACTACACCTGGGACAAACCCATCGTCGCTGTCGAACACGTTCAACTACATACCCGATCTAGAGCTGGACGACCAGATCATACACTGCTGGGCCGGAATCAGCAACGCCATGCAAGTCGGCAACGAGAGGCTGTTCAGGTCTCGAAAGCACACGACCGAGATTATCCAGAGCGGCAAATATGTCGAGCTCCTCAAGGACTTCCAACCATTGCTGAAAGACTGGTGGAACCAGTTCGAACGCTTCCGCTTGCCCCCCTTCATCCGGCACATCCTCACCATCGAATACGAGTATGTCCGGATCTACATCAACTCGCTTTCCCTGCAAGCGGTCGTCGAGCGATGCACTAGTAATGCTGGCGGCGGCTCGGGCCCAGGTGGCAGCGTGTCGGGTCACTCGGGGCCGCAGTTATCGCCGCAGACGCAAAACTACTACGGCAGGCTGCCGCTTGGGCAACTGGGCGGCTTCGGTGCCGAAGACCAGGAGTACGTGAGGGAGGTTGTCAGCGGCAGTCGAAACCTGCTGCGCACTGTGGTCGAGGGCCTGCTGCCGGGCGACTACCTCAAGCACGCGCCGGTGCGGACCTACTTCCGCATCATCAGCGGTGCCATGTTCCTGCTTAAGACGTTTGCGCTGGGCGCGCCCAAGTCGGACGTCGAGCTGAGTATTGGTCTCATGGACCGGACGGTGGATGCGCTGCGGAATTGCGTGGTGGATGACGTCCACCTGGGTATCCGCTTCGCCGACATGCTCGAGACGCTGACCAGCCGGCTGAGGAACCGGTTCATTTATGCTCCGCCGCCGGCCGTGTCGACGACCGACGGTAGGTCGCCTGGGGCGATGCACGGCGATGTTGCCAACGGGGGCGGCGCGAATGGGGTGTCGGGCGGTGCTGGTCACATTCACGATATGTGGACGAAGTTGAGGGAGGCAGGCGGTCCCGGTAAGTCCCTTGTCACCCTGCACTCACCCGCCAGTACTCTATCTCAGCAACCCTTGAGCTAACTACATGTTACAGAGCGCTCCACAACCCCCGCCAACATCTCGGCCACTCCCTGGGATCTCAACGCAGGCAACTTCCCCTACCCGACAGGCTCCGCCTCCATGTTTGGGCCCTCCACCCCGGCCGCCACGACAGCGCTCGACAACAATAACAATGCCGGCAGTGTCCCCGGCGGCGGCATGCCTGATGGCGGCGGCGGCACGATGTTCGACAACAACCCGGACTGGGCGAACCCGAACAACGAGATGTGGTACCTCCCCACGGGCCCGGCCTTCTTCCAGAACATTGACAACAACGCCGTGTCGATGACGGCGGAGGGCGTCAACGTCGGCGGCATGGATTTGCTGGAGTACATGGCCATGGATCCGATGGATCATCATAATTTTGGGATGGACGGGGGTGCGTTTTGATTTGTTATCTTAAAGTGGTATGATGAGCTCGAGGGATGCTTCTCTGGGACTGCGGGAAAATGCAAAAGGAGGGGCAAAATGTGGCTTGATCAGGAGCTCAACGGATTGAGTGTTTGCGCTGCTTTCGGGTGCCGTGCTGCGTCATTCAATCAGCTACGGATGTCAAAAGAGAGGAAACGGAAAGGAGGGGATTTCTGACCACTGCTCTTGGACGATGTTTTTGGGAGTTTAATTTTTGCGTTGCCTATACTAGTCAGTGTTTTGACGGCAAGGGGAAGCTGAAGTGGAAAAGGGGGAAGCACGGCGGGACATCTGTTTCGAGCTGATCGTTGTTTTGCCGCGAAGATACCGTTTCTGCGTTGCGGTGCTCTGTCAGCATCATGGGGGATTTGTTGTTGAAAAGTGGAGGTTGGGCATTTCATGGTTGACCGGATTTGTCGTGCGTTAGTAGGCAGTCTTTTGCTTCGTTCGCTGCCATGTATGCTGCATGAATTTTACGCCTGGCGTTGAGTTGAGCTCGTGCATGGGCTTCTTGCCTGGCGGGCTTCTTGAAGGAAAATGCCATGAAATTTAAGAGCTGCAGAGGGCACGGGTGCCATTCCTCACTCAATCCTCCCCCAAGTCCAGATATTCAGCCCAATCTTGACACCTTTCTTCACCGGCAGCCCAGCATGCCATGTTTCTTCATACCCCCTCCCCGAGCCATCAGCCATGAAGTTCTCCCAATACACGGCGTTTCCCGGCACGGCCTTGAACACAACCCCCTTTTCCTCCGCACCACCACCACCATCACTATCCCCATCCCGAACCCCCACATCCTCCTCACACTCCACAAACCGACACCACCTCCGATCTTTCATCCTCCCCAACAAAGGAAACTCCGTCCCGCCCCCTTCCAGCTTCCCCCCCTTCCCCTCACCTCCCCCATCCCCGTCCGCAGCAAGCCAAACCATGAAACTGCTCACCCGGCCCCACCCGCCACGCCCGCTGCTCCAGTCGAAGTGGTGCGCGTAGTGGCCCCCGGCCCGGTACCGCTGCGCCCGCAGCCGCTCCAGCCACACGTCGGGGCCGCGCCACCCTTGCAGCGCGCGCGCCCGGTCCTCGAGGCAGCGGACGGGGGTCGACGTGCGTGGTACCAGCGCCACTTCGGAGTCGCGCACGAGCGGGGTGTGGGACGTGCTGCGCCCGGCGTCGTGCGTGATGGTTGAGGGGGTGTAGTGCGGTTCGCTGATTGTCGTGGGTGAGTGTGGGAGGGAAGATCGGGGTGAGCGAGGTGAGGGAGGGATGGGAATTGGAAAATGAGAGGGGGGGGGAAGGGGGTCGGTTGATGATGGGCTGTGATGATGGGCTGAGAGGTTGATGTTGGTGAAAGGGGAGAGGAAGAGAGGGGGATGGTGAAAGGGAAAAGGGGGCGCACCTGATCTCGAGTATATGGCTGCGTTCGGACGGTGTGACGAAGTTCTCTAGATACAGGACGAGCGGTGCGCGGGAGTAGACGTGAACGGTGTAGGGGTTGGGCGGGCAGGTGTAGTTCAAGGTAGGGTCCTCGAGCGCGAGCAGGTCTTCATTCAACTGCGGCCGCGGCAGCCGGCGGATCTGCGGCGGCGAGCGAGAGAAGAGTTGGCTGATGGGGTCGGAGAAGAAGAAGAGGATAGGGATGAGGGCGAGGAGATAAGTGAACATGATGAGGGCATTGCGGTAATGTGAGCTGATGTCTGTGATGAGTATCGCGTGGCATACCTACTCTCAAGCCACTGTAAAGTACGGGAGGCGAGGTTTCCACTTCGCGCGGGTCCGTCTCATCAAGATGATCAAGGACCCTGGAAGGTGGGACCGGGGTCCGGTTACTTGTAACTGCCCCGGCGCATCCGGAGAAGCCTCCCCCAATTCCGGTATTGTGAATTCCTTCCACACCATTACAGGCTCAGCGAGTATGCTGTGACTGAGGTCAATCAGTGTATTGGCTCTCGCTGCCATCAGGGCTCCTCCCTGCCCGTCTACAAGTATTATCACACCTCACCACCACTAGGCACATATCCGCTTCCTCACGGCGTGTCCTGGTTGGTTTAACGACGAGCTCCTTTTGGCATACGTACGCCACGGTGCTCGTTGTCGGCAGTGTCTGTGGGACGAGGTTGGTAATGAGAAAAGTGCAAAAACATACAGCACAGGGGATTCCCCAGTCGTCACCGACCTGAGTACTAATCCTGCGATCAGCAGCTTATCTAAGGGAGAGCGGACGGGATCCCGAGTTCTCTGCTGTCTATGGCCGTATGTATTGTGTGTAATTTAAAGTTAAGTTTATAAAGGATGTCTTTATGCATTGAGATGGGCTCGAATTCAGCAATAAAGTTGCCTCAACTCTTACCTTCTTAGACACAGTGCTCATAGTCAAGTCCATCACACCGCTCGTTGAAATGACAATTACAATTATACTCTTTCGCTCTCTATATCTATCTCCGGTTCCATTACTCTCCGTTAACTAGTTGGGCAGCGCCTGCTCGTCCGCTTGCCTTGCCCACTCCCTGAACCAGTCCAACGCCTCCGGATTCGCGACACTGGCATTCGTCTTGACCTGCATCCCGGAGAGGATCTGCTTAACCGCCACCTCAATCCTGCCATCATCAGTTAGCATCACGCTCTCACAACAACCCGGCTTCCGAGTCCCCGACACAACTTACTTCTTCCCATTCCCCGTCTTCGGCACACCCCCCCTCGCCTCCTCAATCACCCCGGGCACATGCCGGGGACTCAGCTCACGGCGCACCGTCTCGGCAATCCTCTTCCTCACTGCATCATCAAACACCTTCCCCCCGGCCATGACCACAAACAGACACACCGTCTCGTCGCGGTCCTCTTCCCGCCGCCGGCCCACGCACACGGCGTCGTCCACCTCGCCCGCAAAGAAGCGCGTCAGCACGTTATAGATCTCGGCGCTGCCGAAGCGCACGCCCGCCGGCTTGAGCACGCCGTCGCTGCGGCCGAGCATGACCAGCCCCGCACCCGGGCGATGCACTGCGTCGGACGCGCGGCGCACAAAGTCGCCGTGGTGCCACAGCGCCGGGCCGAAGCGCTCAAAGTACGCCGCGCGGTACTTGTCGTCGCCCCCCGGACCAAAAAAGGTCAGCGGCTGGCTGGGGAAGGGCTTGGCGCAGACGAGGTCGCCCGGCGCGTCGGCGGGCGAGACGGGGTGCGGGTCGGTGGAGGGGGAGGCGGAGTCGACGACGGCGACGGCCATGCCCAGCCCCGCGCACTGCACCTCGCCGGCGCGGACGGGGAGCAAAGGGCAGGGCGCGCCGAAGAGCGAGATGATATCGGTGCCGCCGGTGATGGAGGCGAGGTTGATGGTGGCGGGGAAGGCGCGGTAGATGAAGGAGAAGGTGGAGGGTGGGAGGGGCGCCGCGGTGGAGTAGATCGCTTCGAGGGCGGAGAGGTCGAGGGAGGGGTCGGCGGCTGGGCGGATGTTGTTCGCTTCGAGGGCGGTGAGATAGGCGGCCGAGGTGCCGAAGTGGGTGACGCGGAGCGAGGAGAGGAGACGCGGTAGGGACGCGTAGCCGTGCGGTTTGAAGGGCGAGCCGGAATAGAGGACCAGCGAGGCGCCGCAGGCCAGGGCGGACACGCTCCAGTGGTGCATCATCCACGAGGTGGTGGTGTAGTAGAGCATGCGGGATGAGGGGGAAAGCGAGCAGTGCAGGTAGTGCTCCTTCTTGTGCTGCAGGAGGGTACCCGCGGCGGTGTGGACGATGGCTTTGGGCAGGCCTGTTGTGCCGCTGGAGTAGAGCACGTAAAGGGGGTGGGAGGGCGGGAGCTGGGCAAAATGAAGCGGCGCATCCGCTCCTCTGGCGGCAGATATGAGTTACAATGACAGACTCTTCACGGCGGTAAGAGGCAGGATACTTACGCGTTCACAAAGGCGTCGTACTCCTCCGCCCTGACTCCCTTCGCGCGAATCTCATCCAGCCCTGTTTCAACATTCTGGAGGCCCCTGACGACGACGACCTGCTCGAGGCCATGCTTCTTCAGCTCCTCGACGACCTCGAGGGTCTTGGCCTTGCCAGACCACTCCTTGCCGTTGTACAGCGTCGCGTTGTCGGCGAACAGCACCTGGGGTCTGATCTGCACCAATCGGTCCAGCACTGCGCTGACGCCGTTGTCCGGGCTGATGCCGGTCCAGATGGCGCCGACGGCGGCGGCGCTCAGCAGGGCGACCAGGGCCTGCACGTGGTTGGCCACGAAGCCGGCCACGACGCTGTTCTCCTTGATGCCGGCCGCGCGCAGAGCGTTGGAGCAGCGGCGGACTTGGTCCCTGAGCTCGGCCCACGAGGTCTCGCAGAGGTGGCTGTCGTCTTCAGTTGCAGTGATGATGGCCGTGGCCGACTCGTCGACCTCGGCGTTGGCGGGGAAGAGTAGGTTCTCGGCGAAGTTGAGGCGGGCGCCGGCAAAGAAGTCTGGCCTGGGGAACATGGGGGCTCCAGGAGGCAGGACCTGACAGAGGGTCAGCGTTTATCTATGTTCCTCAAACATGGGGAGACACACCTGGTGGTATTGCCTCGACGCTTTGATGCCAGTAAAGTGCCATACTTCGGCCCAGAACTCGGCGACATTGTCAACGGACCACTGGTACAGATCCGAGTAGTCACCGAGACTCAACCCGTGCTTGAGGTTGACATGCTCCATAAACCTCCACATCTGGGTGGTTCGGGGGCTCCCGTGTCTCCAGAGCTCAGCAGCCGACATTTTGCGTTTCTTTCTGATCTTTCTGTTTTCCGTCTATTGGATTTAAAAAGAGCAAGCGACACGGCGACGGAGCACTGAAATGAGAGTCTCTCCAGTTCCAGAGATTGACCGAATCTCAGAAAAGGAGACAGCGGACTGATATGCTTGTTCGGCTTCGGCGTCTGGCGACGGGCAGCAAATCCGGGGTAAAGGTTGACGACGGGATTGGGCCCCACGGACTCCCGGCAAGATCCACTGCACGGCTTTTCTGCGATGAACTGGTTCGAGGACTCTTTCCCGATGCAGGCTTCCAACGTGAGGAAGCTATCGTTGTGCAGTCTCAAAAAGATCACTGTCCAGATCCCGATGCGGAGACCCCATACTCTTTTGATCCCTCCCCCCTTGGGACTCATACCCGAGCCGGGCCAAAGCCGACGATTGCCACATTCCAGCACTCTGGGCTTGGTGGGTTCGGCCATGCAGGTACGCCGGGCGGGGCCGAGGGCCATCAGATGGTCTAGATCCACTGAAACGCTCTTCTGTGTATGCAAGAGTGCACGCTTCATTTTTGTCAGATGCCCTGATGTTGTTGACGGGCGAAGTTGCAAGGGGGAGAAACCTCAAGAATAGGTAGGAAAAGAAGGGGTACACCCCCTTTCCCAGGTCCACTCCAAGAATAAGGTAGTTCGTCCCATCTTCGTGGACCGGAGTGATGAAGAACCACCAATGGCCGACTCAGCCTGTCTCTGAGCAACAACCCCAGGCATCAGGTCGTGGGTTCATTAACGGGAGTCCCAAAATCGCAGCGTTGCGCTCAAGGATAGATACATGCCCCACTAGTGCGACGCTGCTTACCAGTTGAAAGGGCTTACCGAGCGAACCGAGACAGACAGCCCGCCGAAGGTTCCGGGTTGGCGGGTTCGAGGCATTTGACCTGTTTGAAGGTGACCATCATGTTGCTGGTGAGAGAACGGCCTTCGGCTGAGGGCTGATCTGCACCGCGCTAGCCTGTGCTTTTCCAAGCTCGCCAGCAATGGAGGTTGCTGCCCAACGACTGGCGGCATCTGGGGTGCCATGGCGAGGATCGTCTCGTGCCCCTTCGAAACCCACGAAGCTACAAGTATTCCGTACTGACTGTCGATACAACACCAGAACGTGGAGGCGAGTAATGTTTACCAGGTACCTGGTGAATTGCCAGCGCAGTGCCGCGTATCTAAGCCTTCCACGTATATCACATAGGTAGAAGCATAACGTTTAAAGCTTGGAGATTGCTATGCTGACTGAGATGTGATCTGGAGGGAGCCGGGCGGTTCGGCATCCAAAAAAGCTGGGCGGGAGCAGGGATCAGCACTCGGCTGTCGCGCACTCGCAAAAGGCGCAGGGCTGGTCGCCTCAGTCGCCAAATTGCGCAGTGGCTCCCCGGCAGGCGTTGGACCCCACTGCGCCCCAGCTCCCGGGGCCGCGATTCGACAATCGACCGATGAGCCCCCTGTCGCTTTCCCTGCGAAATCCTCCTGCAACCAGTCTCGAGCCAGTCCATCCATCCATATCTCACGCCCCTGAGCCAGCCAGCCTTCCCCAACTCCATTATCTCTTTGTTCCCTTTTCGCATCCGCCCTTCCCGACAAAACCGCTCCCGAACCCAAGAGCGAGGGCGAGCGACCTTTGGACCGTCGAGGTCCCCCCTTCCCTTCCTTTCCTTTCTTCCCTTTGAGATTTCCGGCGATAGCTGCTGCCACTTCCCCGCAAGCGTTCCGCCCAATCCGTCCGTCCCGTGCCTTGCAGCTATCGACCGCGACTTCTCATCCGTCCGCAGTCAGGGACGAGAGCTTCCTAAGCCCAGCGCCCGGCACGTCATCGACATCGCTGAGGGACTGTTGCGATCAATTCGACGAGGATTTGAGGTTTAGGTGCATACTGTTCAATTGAGTAAGTAGAGCTCTTACTGTGCACCTGAGTTTGACTGCGTTGGTGCTGTGTGTCTGGGACACTGCCTCACGCACGCCTTCGCTGCAACCGGGAGCCGTCGCGTGTCGGTGGATCTGCGAAAGGGGCCACGTCCCGTCTAAGGCCGCCCGCTCCTGCTGCGTCTCACACCGCTTCGAGCATCTGCCGCAGAGCAGCGCACGACAAACTCGACAGGAGCTCTCTGCGAACACCCTGTTGAATTGCCTTGCTGACGCCCGCATGCGCCCAGCATCAATTGGCACCACCGCCCTGGCTACTCAAACCTGTCGTCCTCCTTACTCAGCAGCGCAGCCACCCATCAGCGATGCCTCGAAAGCTCTCCAACCCTTTCTCGACCTCCATCATGCCGCAGTTCGAGAAGGCTGGCGAGCGCCGGCCTTCTCAGTCCAAAGGCAACCGCCTCGCCGGCTTCTTCTCGTCCAAGTCCAAGGAGCAGCAGGCCCCGGCGCAGCAGTTCCAGCAGTCGCCCTCGCCTCTGGTCGGGGGAGCCAGCTCCCCTCTCCCGACCATCTCGCTCTCCGCCGCCTCCGTCGGAGAGCTCAACAGCGATGAGACCCCGACCACCCTGTTTGAGCCGCCCTCGGCCGACGAGGCTAAGAGCCAGGAGCGCCGCGAGGCCCAGTTTGGCCCTCTGCTGAGCCCGAGCCACCTCTATGTCAGCGCTCACCAGGGCGGGCCGCTCGAGGCGCCCATCGAGGACGAGCCGCCATACTACTACGTCCTGACCACCTACATCAGCTACCTGCTCCTCATCGTCTTCGGCCATGTGAGGGACTTTTTCGGCAAGCGGTTCGGTCCCCAGAAGCACTACCGCAGCATTAAGGCCGCCAACGGCTACGCCCCGCTCAATGACGACTTTGACAGCTTCTACGTCCGGCGGCTGAAGATGCGGCTCGACGACTGCTTCGGGAGGCCGACGACCGGCGTGCCCGGCCGCTACGTGACGCTGATCGATCGCAAGTCGGACGACTTCAACCGCTCGTACAAGTTCACCGGCACGTACACGCAGACGCTCAACGTGAGCTCGTACAACTACCTCGGCTTCGCCCAGTCCGAGGGCCCCTGTGCCGACGCCGTCGAGGAGTGCGTGCGCAAGTACGGCCTCAGCTTCGCCAGCCCGCGCGCCGACTCGGGCACGTCGGACCTCGTCCAGGAGGTCGAGCGCGAGGTGGCCCAGTTTGTCGGCAAGCCCGCCGCCATGGTCTTCTCGATGGGCTTCGTCACCAACGCCGGCTCCTTCCCCGCGCTCGTGTCCAAGGGCTGCCTGATCCTGTCGGACGAGCTCAACCACGCGTCCATCCGCGTCGGCGCGCGCCTGTCCGGCGCCGTCATCCGCTCCTTCAAGCACAACAACATGGCCGACCTGGAGAAGAAGCTGCGCGAGGCCATCTCGCAGGGCCAGCCGCGCACGCACCGGCCGTGGAAGAAGATTTTGGTTGCTGTCGAGGGCCTCTACTCGATGGAGGGCACCATGGTCGACCTGCCGGGCGTGCTGGCGCTCAAGAAGAAGTACAAGTTCTTCCTGTACGTGGACGAGGCGCACAGCATTGGCGCGCTGGGCCCCCGCGGGCGCGGCGTGTGCGACTACTTCGGCATCGACCCGGCCGAGGTAGACATCCTTATGGGCACGCTGACCAAGTCGTTCGGCGCCAACGGCGGCTACGTCGCCGGCGAGAAGCACATCATCGACGGCTTGCGCATGACCAACGCTGCCATGCTGCTCGGCGAGTCGCCCACCCCCTCCGTGCTCATGCAGATCCTGGCCGCGCTGCGCGTCATCACGGGCGAGCTGGTGCCCGGGCAGGGCGAGGAGCGCCTGCAGCGCCTGGCCTTCAACTCGCGGTACCTGCGCCTCGGGCTCAAGCGCCTGGGCTTCATCGTCTACGGCCACGACGACTCGCCCATCATCCCCATCGTGCTGTACCACCCGGGCAAGATGTCGGCCTTCAGCCATGAGATGCTCAAGCGCAAGATCTCGGTCGTCATTGTCGGCTACCCGGCCACGCCGCTCATCAGCTCGCGCGCCCGCTTCTGCATCTCGGCCGCCCACAACAAGGACGACATGGACCGCATCCTGGCCGCCTGCGACGAGATCGGTCATATCCTGCAGCTGAAATTCTCGACGGGTATTGCGGGCGGGCAGGAGCCCCTGCCGGAGGGCGTGTCGCCCGAGATGGAGAAGGAGTGGCGCCGCGCGAACGGCCTCGAGGGCGTGGTCAAGCAGCCGAGGTGGCAGCTGGAGGATGTCATTGCGAGGGGCGTGCAGGATACCAAGGAGCAGCTGCGGTAGACTTTTCTGGTCTGTTTATTTGTCTGTCGGGGTTGTTCAATGTCTGACCCCGGTGGTTTGGTGTCACCGGCGGAGTATTCAACCTGTGGGAGGGAACTGTTTAAGGCCGTCATTGTCGCCCATAATGTCTAGAGTTCCCTAGGTTCCGTACGGGGGCTGGTGGTTACAGCCGTCTTTGACAGCGCGATAGAGCGGATCCTGAGCCAGCTGAGCATCATTGAGCGGACTGCACTTGGGATGGAATCGGCGACCCGTAATATACCTTTTTTTTTCAGGCACATACCTGTTCATGTACAAAGGAGTGGGAAGCAGGGCAGTTGGAGACTGAAGGGAGTTATGGAGCGGATTGGGGGATGGGAGGGTTCTATGGGAGGTTATGGGTTAATGGGGAGCTATGTAGACGATAGAATTAAGGAACCTTTACCGGTGCTACCTTAATGATTCCAAAGTTGTACCCCGTATCCATCCTCGAAATTCTGTAAGAGGGAAAGTGAGTGCTCTCGTTGCTATTTAGCAGGATCAGATGGCGTCTGATGAGCTCTCCGAGAGTCACGTGGCAGCGCGTCCAGCTTCAACTCATCCAACGCGCTTGGTATAACCCCTCGCACCTGTCTGCCATGGTCATATGCACTGGCGCAGGTTGCCTTTGGACAAAGAATCTTGCGAACCGCGAATCTCCGATCAGATACGATAATTGCGCGCCCGAATCCTACAACTCCCTCTCTAGTTCCGCAGACAAAGTGCTCTCCTTAGCACTGCCTCGATTTATCTTACATTGAGTCTATCACAGTAGGCTCAGCATCATTGCTTTTCTCTTGCGGCAGTTGCTGCGCATCTTACAAAGCATCGATTTCAGACCTTTTAGTACCGGTTTGTTCGGTTGTCGCCGGTGAGTATTTCTTTGCGCCGTGTCTTGATTTGTAAAACACAAATTCGCTTGGGCTGTTGAGACCATGACGACTCCCCTCTCGTCATCTCCCGCCCGTGACAGTTCTTTTCAGCTTTCTCATACATCCACTCGGCACAAGTCCGTACGGCGGTTTATGCGATGATAGCAGAACCAAGGTGCTCTCTGGTAGACTCCATTTGATGACTGACGTACTGTTTTCTAGACGCAGCTCGGACAAGACGACCCGCATAACTTTGCTGACTGAAACCTCTCGTCCCGTGGGCACATCGAACATGGCAAGATGGTAAAGCGAGGAAAGGAAAAACAGCAAACGCTGGAGACCACGCTCCGTATGACAGTCGCTTGCTTGTTCTCGAGCCCTGGCCCCCTGGCTAATGTTGTCAACAGACCGCTCGCCAGTGAGGCCCACCATTACGTCGCGCAAGAAGACGAGCAGGCTTAAAACAACCTCGCCGCAATCTACTCTTGTTTTCTCATCCCAAATAACCGGATCGGGCGTGAAAAGGGGCAGAGTCATCAGTCATGACTCCTCGTTAAGCGAGAGTAGTGACGAGAGTGACGACGTAGTGCTTCGGAGGAACACACGGCGAAGCAAGAAGCATGCAGTTTCAGCATCGTCAGATGGCGGGGATTCGCCCGGCAAGGGCGATGAAACCCGACAAGACTACGTCGAAGAGGAAAGCGAAGACGACAGACCGTTGGTGACGCCTAAGCGGAAGAGACCCATAATTCTGGATGACAGTGATGACGACGAGGACGAGCAGCCTCCGGTTTCGCCCATCAAACGGCGCCGGCTTGTCCAAGGGACAGCAGCCCTCACTCCGGCGAGCAAATCCCAGAGCGGCATCCGTGAAGATGGTGACGAAAATCCCGTTCCGTCCTCCACGGTATCTGAGCGGACACGACGGAGACCGCTCACCCAGAAGGAGAGAAAGCGGGAGCTGCTACGGCGGAGGCGAGCCGGGGAGGTCATCCACGAGGACGAAGAATCGTCAACAACCGAAGAGGAGCCTGTGAAGGCGTTGTATGACTCCGACTCGGAGCATCTTGCACTGTCCGAGTTCGAGGACGATTCAGAGGGTGTGCTTGAGCTGGATATCGAACATGGCGACACGAAGAAGAAACAGCGCAAGGACGACAGCCGCCAAGCTGACAGTGCAACCGACTCGGAGAATGATCTGGAAGATTTCATCGTCGATGACGGCAACGCACCCATTGGCAACCCCGACGTGGAGATCCCTTACCAGCTCACGATGGCGGCCCACAAATCGCTAAAGGAACAGTTCGACGTTGTCATAGAGTGGCTCGTGAACTTCAAGATTGACCCGGGGTTTCCGCAAAGGGAGGACGAGGTGTATCGTATGGCTTGGGGAAAGCTAGACGACGAAGTCCGTGGACTTGCGCAGTCAAAATTTGCCTCGTCGGCCTGGAAGAAAGACTTTTACCTTGCGCTCCGAGCCCGCCCGTTGTTTACCAGCGTAGAAGGGGGCGGCGGCGGCATTCTCTTCGAGACCCAGGACTGCGCTGCGTGCGGCAGAAGCAACCATCCCGCCACGTAAGACATTGCTATTGCTAACGGCTGATGGGCTTCGGCTAATCCAAGCCTCTAGTTACACGATCACTTTCACCGGCGATGCCTACTACAAGAACGCCTCAAGGTTGGACCGCTTCCTTACACCAGTACCGAACCCCGACGTAGACGATGATGAGAATGAGGAACAGGACGACGAGGACGAAGACGAAGACGGAAACGTCATTCCCAAGCAGGACAAGCAATGGCCCGTCGGCGCGGTCTGCAACAGCAACGCTGAGACCGCGCACGCCCTGCTGCATTGGAAGAACGAGCTGCTGGAGTGGGTCGACACCCGCCTGCACGAGGAAGGCTACATGGTGCCATCGAAAGTGGCGAAGCGAAAGCGCATGAGCGAGCACAAACTGCAGGATCTGACCGGGAAGATCCTCCATAAGTGGATGGACGAAAAGGTGGTCAAGCAACTGTATGTTGGGTTCAAGAACACGCTCGAGCAGGCGAGGAACAAACCGACTGTGGGGAGGCGTCGGATCTAGCAACCTCGGTGACGCACCGGAACTTTGTTGGGGCTCCGACATGGTCTGAGAAATACTCGGCTTGGAGAGGTATGAAGGAACTGAAATACTTGGTCTCGACGTACATGGGGTGTTGGGTACTTGAAAGGCTGGGATAGGCAAGGGGCGATCAGAGATAACGGGGACAGAGAAGACAGCGATGATTTTATTCTGGGGTTTGGCTCTCACTGAGGGGTTAAAAGGCACTGTTCGGCTGGCTTGAGCTTCCGATCACGGCAAGATGGCAGACATGCACGGGAAATAGTCGTAAGACTGT
Source organism: Chaetomiaceae sp. R4402 (assembly GCA_023628555.1). Lineage (NCBI taxonomy): Eukaryota > Fungi > Ascomycota > Sordariomycetes > Sordariales > Chaetomiaceae > Chaetomiaceae sp. R4402. The sequence continues at coordinate 30,662 of JAMAKO010000007.1, forward strand.
TAACACACACTGCGGTATGGATGACGGCCACGTATGGACAGACGGTAATGAAGCCAGGCTCGAGACGACACCAGGCCGTCCATCCCGCCCACATCCTCAACCATGGTAGGCTCCCACAACGGAGCGAGGGACCAAAGACACGGCAGATGTAATGCTTCTTCTCAGTAATCTTCACCAAGATCCCGTCCTACACTCCATCCAAGCGCAGCGCGATGCAGGGAATCCAACACACAGTAACTTGCTCAACGGTCCAGCTGCAGCTTACTTGCCATCACAAATCAGCAACCCCATAGCTTATGCTACACTCTCACACACACGCACGCACGCACGCACCACAGTCTCCGAGCAGTCCGAAACTCCCGCCTCTCTTCTCTCTATCCTCCCCAGCAGCAACTCAACACAGTACACAACACCGCCCAACACAGCGCCCTCTCCAATCCCTAATCCAACAACCCGAAAGCCAACAGCCCCGGGCCAAGCACGCTGACCATTCGGCCGCTTCCCTTGTCCGTCCGCTACACACTGAGTGAAGTTCCACCACCTCGCTAAGCGGGCCCACACATCCGCAGACCACCACCACAACTCCGCCACCTCGACTTCTCCACCCCATCCCCAGCCCCTACCCAACCCGCCGCAAGCAGTCCACATCCTAAATGATGCCTCCCGGCGGGTCATACCCCGTCGCCGCGCCCCTCGCAGCAGCGTTCATGGCCGCAACCCCGCCCATCAGCCCGGCACTGCCCGGTGGTCCGTTCCCGCCCCCGACGGCACCATCCCCAGCCGCGCCGTCGACCGGCGCCTGGTTGGTCTTGCGCAGCATGAACATGGGCTTCTTCCCCTCCTTATCAAGCTGCTTGAACAGGATCAACGGCTTCTCGTCGAGGCCCAGACAGCGCTCCTGGTCGCCATAGACAATGTACAGAGCGTACTGGTCCCAGGGGGCGTTGATCTGGTATTTCTTGAGCGCGGCCGGCAGGACCTTGTAGCAGGGGTCGTCCATGCTGACGCGGAAGGACTTGAAGATCTCGACGGAGGCGTTGCTGGCCGCGCTGCCCGGGGTTTCCGGGGCGGGCGTCTGCATGCGGCGCGGCGCGGTGGAGGCGGCCGAGGAGGAGAGGGTGGTCGGGGTGGCGCCGACGGCGCTCTTGGGGTAGAGGTGGTCGTCGGCGGCGGCGCTGGCAAAGGTGGAGCGCGTGGAGGGGGTCGGCTGGTCGCCGCGGTAGGAGCGCGCGCCGAGCGTCGTGCCCGACATCATCCCGCTCGTGGGCGGCGAGGTCGGGGAGGGCATGTTGGGGGAGGGGTAGGAGGGGGAGGAGGAGCTGGCGGCGGTGCCGTTCATGGCGGCGAGGTGCGAGGAGGAGAGCACGGCGCGCTCGGCGGCGCTAGTTGGGTCGAGGGCTTGCTCGACGATGGATCGGTCGTGGCTTGTTTGCAGGTGCGTTGGGGAAGTGGCCTTGGGCGTGGTGCCGAGCATGATCTTCTTGGTGGAGTATTGGCGCTTCAAGCCGGCGCTGGACTGGCCCGAGGTGGATGGTGTGGGTGCGGGCGGCGACAGGGTATTCTCGTACGCCTGCCCATTGTTGAGGTTGGGCAGAGGCTGTTGGGCGTCCTTGACTAGCCGCAGCGCCGGTAGCATGTCTTCCCGGAGCCTCCTGAAGTCGTCGGTTAGCCTGCGGAGGTCCTGCTCGAACAGGGCCATCCGCTCGTCTCGGAGCCGGAGCTGCTCCACAAGGTGCTTGATGTCTTTTAGCGTCGCGTTTGACGACTGTGCCTCAGTCTCGGCCGCTGCGGGTCGTCTGCGTTAGCATGGCGTGCACTAACATACACCGGATAACTCCTCAGCACAACGTACTCAGCGGCATGTAGTGGTCGGACTCGATGGGGACATCCTGGGCCTTCTTGACGTCGTAGACGGACTTGAGGATGGTCAGGCGGTGCCCCACACTGTTGATCCCCATAGCTTTGAGATCTTCATGTTGCAGGGCGACGAGAGCTTCGCCGACGATGTCGTTTTCTTTTTTGCGCAGAAGCGTGTTAGCACCGCGGAATCGCACAACGCACCCAGCAGGCTTCCCGCTGCTCACCTATGAACCTGTCTGCGTATTGTTGCACGCCTATGCTGGCGATAAAGTCGGCGCACTCCTCAACAGTCCACTCAGAGATGATGGTCTCGGGTAGCCTGTCGGCGCTGGAGCGGTAGCCGTAGGTGGTAGGGGTGTGCTCAGCGGATGGTGGGTCTGAGTCGATGGGCGAGTTCTCGACGTCGGTGGCTATGGGCGAGCTGCCGTGCATGTCTCGCTCGTACTCATCGTCGGCGTCCGACTCGGCGTAGGCGGTACCGGAGTCGAAGTTCATGGCTGGGTATGCGGGGGCCCTCACGGCCTGGGCTGCGGCGAGGGCCAGCGTGTCGGATTTAGCTCGCGCGCTGGCGAGAGCGACCGGAACGGCGAGCGGAGTGTGGTGAGCAGAGGAGCCGGCAGCGAGTCCCAGGAATGACGGGAGTCGTGCTGCTGGCTCGTCAAGGCCTCAAGGGGCAGGATAGCAGGGCGCTGAAGCACCAGATTGCACGAAGGTGAGCGGCAGCGGCGGTTCGGGATCTGCTCGTGGGGCACCAGAGGGGGTCGATCGATCGGAATGCGGAGGGCGCGGGAGGAGAGACCGACGACGGTGGGCGTCAGCGAGGGCCCAACAGATCGTTGCACGACGAGCTCGAGGCGCTGGACAACAGTGCCGAGTCGATGTGAGGTTAGCAGCAGGGATTGGTAAATCGTCGATGGGGGTTGCGGGCGGAGAGGTGAGGTACGGACGGATTTGGTGGATGCGCTGAGCACTGAGCACTGAGCTGCCAAGGCCCAAGGCTGCTGCTGATTGCGGGCCCGCCCAGGGCCTCTCGTAGCCGCTCGCTTGGCCGGCGGGAAGTGGTGCTGCTTCCCAAATGGTGCTAGCGCCACATGTCTTCTTGCGGCCCCTGTCCCTTGCGCCCCTTCGACTTCCCGGTTGCTTTTCTCACTGTGTAGTACTCCGTACGGGCTGTCCACTGGAAACTCGGTAAAAGACAGGCTCAGGGCGCACATCCAACCCTTCAAGATTACACGCGATGAGGAACCGCTGAAGCCCGAGCTGAACTTCGTTCCCAAGCCCCTCATTCCTCCAAAAACCAACGATTGACTGCTCGCTCACCACATCACCTTACCTTTATTACCTTCAGGTTTCTTTCTGAGTCGCTTTGAAAGCTGGGGGGATTCAAGTTGGCCGCTAGCTTGGGCAACGGCCTGCCCCGCGATGTCTTGCCAGGCGAGCCAGGCTGTCTTTGACCAGATGTCATGCGCAACTCGGCGGTCCACATGGCGACTTCACGTGCGGCGGCTTGCCTCGTCAGCAGCGGAATACTCTTGTCCACTGTACAAGCCGGGTGTACTGACGGCCGCTTCCCATTGTTGATCAAGTTTTCAGCCGAACGCGCAACAGAGGATACCTACCTGGTTGGTATTGTCGCTCTTGTCATCTTCTTGGAGCTTGCCTACCTGCTGCAGCGCCCCGCTCAATATTCAGGCGCCGGCTCTGCAGCACCTGCCAAATCGATCCATGACGAGGCTTCGACCTGCATTCGCTTGTCGGTGTTTATTTGGCGGCAGCATACCACAGAAGTCCGAGGGCTCCGTCGCACAACTTGTGGATTTCTTATCTTTCTCACGATTTCGTCTGCCGGTTGGCATCGAGCGAGTTTGTCAAATGCAATGACACGGCCCGGGGCACTCGTCGTCGCTCCTATCAGGCACTCTTTCTTCCCGCCGTCGAACTAATGCGCCCAGCAACCCGGCTTCTCGAACAACGGTTCGCCAGAGATCCTGTCAGGGAAGCGTGTCCCCCATGCTGTCAGTTCCAGGCCCGGCCCTCAAGAACAAGTTGAAACCGCTGGGCGCTGAGAGGGGCCGTCCATATAGCCCCCCTGGGCCTTTCCCCCGCGTTTCACCTTCACGTCGGCCCGGTGTCTCTCCCGCGGGCCAAGGGCTTCTATGCTACCTAGCCTGGCTTCACAGTTGAAGTCAGAAGGCAAGAAGGCCGTAGATGAGTATCGTGTCTGAGGGGATCCGCCGTTCTTGGAAAGCGGTACCTCAACGGGCAACGCTGCCCCACACGCGAGCCTTGGGTTGAGAGTTGAAACAGGAGGCCGCCCAGCCCACCAAAGTGATATCCTAGCTTGCTGGCGTGTTTGGCCGAACCCGTATTCGAATGGCCATGTTCATCCGAAACGGTTCCGGCCGGTTTAGGTGCTGGTTGTAGAAATGGCCCCCGATTCTGCGGTCGAGTGGATATGCTTTTCTTCAAGTTCTCCAGTCCACACTAGCACACGGAGGGTGTACGACATTGAGCGCAACTCAACACCACGTGGTGACCAAGATACTGTGAAGGGAAGCTCAATCGTGAAACCCAGAATTGTCATACGCTGTATATCCCGTCGTGTCGAACTCATCGCCATGCTGCCTTGCCACCCAAGTAACCCCGCATACAACCGTGGTTCAGAAAGATCATGATATCATGCCAGTCCTAGGCCCTACCGGCCAAGCTGTCCTCATCCAAAACTCTTGAACCAAGCTACGGAAAGTTGCAACCAACCCAGCGTGCCACCCACAAACGCCAACTCCGCTTGACCCTTTCCCCCCCGCATCTTGACCAACTACACCAAAAAAGCCACCCACGCCAGAATGAAAAAAGTAAGGCTACCAATGCGAACTCCTCTTCTTCTGCACCTTCCTCCGCGCCTCCTCCTCCGCCGACCCCCTCCTCCTGCCCCCCGCCGGCGGCTGCTGCTGCTGATGTTGTAGCTGCTGCAGCTGGCCGGCGGCGCCCTTCCACAGCGCGTTCAGCGTGTTGAAGTGGAACGGCCCCTGCTGCTGCTGCGGGCTCTGACTCGGAGGCAGCGGGTATGGCCCCGCGCTGACGGGTCGCGGGGGCAGCGCCGGCGGGGGGCCGGCGCCCCAGGGGTTGAGGTGCTGTGGCGGGGAATGGTATTGGGAGGGGTGGAATTGGGCGGGGGGCGGAGGGAAGGTGGGAGGTGGTGGGGAGAACTGTTGTTGTGGCGGAGGGAGAGGACCGCGGGGCGGGAGAGCGGGCCGCTGTGACGGCAGGTCCTGCCCTTGGACGCCGTACACCTTGCGCAGCCGCTCGGTTTCTTTGGCGACCTCGGCCTCGCGCCGCCGTCGCTCCTTCTCCTCCTCCTCGATCATCCGCTTGATGCGTTTTTGTTCGGCTCGCTCGGCCTTGTCGCGCTCGCGTTGCTCCTGCTCGACCATGGCCTGCAGCCGGCGCGTCTCGGCGTCGATGGAAGGGTTGGAGGGGGGCGGTGGGGGCGTGGCGGTGGCGGGTTTGGCTGCGGTGTTCAATGCACCGGACATGGCGGCCGGTGGTACTGCGGCTGCAGATGTTGCTGAAATCGCTGCGGTGGTGCTGGCGATGACGGGGCGGGAGTTCTTCCGCTTGTTGCCGTTGACGGGTGTGCCTCCTCCCTGGACATTGAAGGCATCGGACTTGGGCGTGAGCCAGAGGTCTCGGATGACTTCGGAGCTCAGCAGCAAGACCAGCTCAAGTCCCTTGCGGTCTTCGACCTCGACGCGGTGCAGGTTCGGCTGGTAGACAGTCAACACGCTCTCGCGGGCAGCCTTGAACAGCGCGATGGTGATGTCGGGCTCCTTGCTCTTGCGCGCTCCAAGCACTTTGCCTGACATGTAGCACGTCATATCCTTGCTCAGCAGGCCGTCCCGCTTCCACCGAAACATGATGCGCGGAACCAGTTCGGCCGCCGCCGGCGAACTGTTCTGCTGCTCGCGGTCGACCTCGCTGGTCGTGGGCGTGCGGAAGGTCTGAATGGGGAGGTCGAACTCCCAGCTGTCGCTCTTGCCCCACGACCCGGAAATCATCTTGACTGCCACCGACTGGTCCGGGTTGTATAGTTGCACTGTGAAGCCATCTGGGACGCTCGCCACGGCCGGCGCCGTCGCCGCCGCGCCGGTCTGGGTCTGGGCCCGAATCTCGGCTGCCGAAAGCGTCGGTTGCGACCACTGAGGCTCTACCATCACCTCCCCGTACACCACGTCGGCATTGTAGGCGTCGCACAGGGCGACGGCATACTTGTTGCGCGATGCAGGCAATGCCGGGTCGGCGCGCCGCAGCACGTACTCGGCGGCGGGCTCAGAACCATTTTGCGAAAAGTAGAGGATGCTCGAAAGCGGGTTGTCGGAGGATGGCCTGAGCCGGAAAGTGGGAAGGTTCTCGTCGAGCATGCTTCAGGTGGGTAGGTCTCGGTACCTAGGGACGGACTTGGCTTGGTTGCTGGGCAGAACAGAGGACGAGCTCCCCTCACCTGCAAGAGGGAAGCTTTGTTCTGGAATTATTAGCGTTGTTCCATCCCTGTATCTGCTGACGACGCCGTGATGTGTGGATCAGGCGGCACGTCTCATCACTGCTTCCCGGCGTGAGGCTGAGCTGAACCGAGCGCGGGAGCGCGGGTCATGGAACTCGGCTGTGCCTGGCTGGCGCTGTCTCACGCAGTAGACACTGGAGGTCACTGGGCACGCCTAACGTCACCGTCGACTTAGCCCCGCCAAATCCAACAAACTCGGGTCTTGGCAAGCTTCAGGGGAAAACTACACGGTCTCCAGGGTTAGGGTGTTTGCAACCGCAGACCGACAGAAGCATCCACCCCTGCCGCTCAGCTTGCCCCACCACGTGACCACACAAATCCGAGAAGTATCGCGGCACAAATTTCCTGTTGAGCCACTTCCACGATCTCGTACTTCAACCCAAGCTTAGGACAACGAGTGCCGGTTTGCACCAAGTTGCCCATCATGTCTCTGGTGTCGGGCGAGAAGGTACGTTGGCATCCAGAATGCAATGCTTTCTTCTCTTTCCAGCTGCCCGCGATCTTTCGCATTGAACCGCCTTTGTGCCCTCCGATTTCACCCACAACGACCACGGCGATGCGGCTTGCTCAATTCGATCGATCGACAATCGACTGCGTGGGAAGCGCAATGAGGGGAATACACAGGAGCTATGAAGTGGTCGGATTGAACGGCGCCACGGAGATACACCGCAGACGATGCAGATCCGAATGTGGTCTTTTGGCTCGGCACATGGTGATCAACCTTAACGACACCAGTGTCTGAGTGGTGGGCTGCTTTTCAAATCGACTGAGGCTTTCGAGTGCCCAAAGGCACTTGGAACTCAAGCCCACCCCATTGTGCCGAGCTCGCACCCATCCGATCCCATTCAGAGGAACTCGAACCCTCTGCAGTCTCATAGCAACACACGAAGCTAGCAGAAACTCAAACGGCACCACTGGACTGGATCGCGTTTCATTGTACGCCTCAAGACGGACTGCCGGCTAACATTGGGACTCGCAGAGCAATTTCAACCACATCTTGCGTCTGCTCAACACCAACGTTGACGGCAAGCAGAAGGTCGTTTATTCCTTGACGTACGTTTCCTCCACCAGCCCACCTGCCATACCGACTACGGTGCTAACTGTTTGGCTGCAGTAAGATCAAGGGTGTTGGTCGCCGCTACTGTATGTACTCGAGAGGAATGCACACTCGAAATCAGATACAGAAGAACTGACACAGTCGGCCAGCCAACCTCGTGTGCAAGAAGGCCGATGTCGACCTGAACAAGCGCGCCGGTGAGCTCACCTCTGAGGAGCTCGAGCGCCTGGTCACCATTATCCAGAACCCCATCGCCTACAAGATCCCTTCGGTACGTCCAACCCTTCCCTTGCACCTCGAGCGATTTATGCGCTGACACCCCGGCAACAGTGGTTCCTCAACAGGCAGCGCGATATCGTCGACGGCAAGAACTCGCAGATCCTGGCCAACGGTGTCGACTCCAAGCTCCGTGATGACCTCGAGCGCCTGAAGAAGATCCGCGCCCACCGCGGTCTCCGCCACTACTGGGGCCTGCGCGTCCGTGGCCAGCACACCAAGACGACCGGCCGCCGCGGCCGGACCGTCGGTGTGTCCAAGAAGAAGGGTGGTTAAGCGTTTTCTCTCTCTGTGTGTGGGCGTGCGGCTTTCTTTGGCATTGCTGTGCTTGGCTTTCTGGCGGTGTTTATCCCAAGGCTAAAGGGTGGTCATGGACGGCTCGGGTTGATTTTTCATTTACCTCGCGATACGGTCTCGGCAGTCCCGTTGGGGGAAAGAAGACGCTGGACTGCTAGAGGGAACCACCATGATTCACAGCATGACAATACAGGCGCGGGTATGAAAAAGTAAAAAAAAAGGGAATGATCCGTCTGCCATTGTGTGCTATGCTGCCATATGCGTTTTACGTCGCCCGCCTTTCTCTTTTTTTTGATGCCGAACGCCACGAGCCTATCTACCTAGGGTAAGTAACCCGACAGATCGATGAAAGCACACTACAAACGGGGGTATCAAGGGCTATGTAACCGCTCATTCCTCATGGGTGACGGCCATATCCAAAACCTCCACCCTCCCCTGCCCCTTAGTCTCGCCCCCAATGAAGTCAGATAGCCCCTTGAACGCCCCGGGCTCGACGAAACCGACCACCTCCCACTCGGAACCCATCACGTCCTGGCTCTCGACCTGCTCCACGAAGCTGAGGATCCGGTCCTTGACCGTCCCCGGCACTGCCGCCTTCTGCTCCCCGCCGTCCCCTGCTCCGTCGGCGCTTTTTGCTGCCGCCGGTCCCACTTTGGCCGCCTGCTTCAGCACGCTGGTCGGGCAGGTCACGCGCAGCCGCATGCGTGCGCGCGCGACGGGGATCGGCTGGTGCGCGATCAGCGCGCGCATGGCGTCGAGGGCTTGGGACTTGGCGCTTTTGGTTGTGGAGACGCCTGTCCAGGTCGGTGTTGCTGTTGATGTGGTTGTTGTCGTCAGGTGTGGTGTTATTGTGGTGGTGTTGGTGCGGGGCTTGCTCTCGCCTGCTTCGCCGGTCGCGGGGGTGCTGGTGGTGCTTGGGGTGGTGCTGCTGGCCGGGGTGGCGGTCTTGTCGTGGTGTTGTTGCTGTTGGTGGTGGGCCATCGAGCTGAGCATGTCGAGCGCCTTCTCGATCATGCCTGGCGTGTAGACGCGCTTGGTGCGCGGGTCGACCAGCTTGCTGGCGACGATGGAGACGACCTCGTTGTGCACGCGCTCGAGCTGCGCCGTGCGCTCCTTCTCGCCGACCTGAAGTTCGCCTTTGCGCAGGATCTCGAGGATGATGTCGTCCACGGAGACGTCCTTGCCAAACGCCTTGGCCAGCTCGGCCGAGGGCGCCGTCTGGCCCTTGGACACGTTCAGGAAGACGGAGGGGATCTGCAGCACGTTGTCAAGGTCCGTCTCGATCCCGGAGCGCCACTCGAGCACCTTGTTCTTGTAGCACGCAATCTCGAAGCGCTTCTTGCCCTTTTTCAGGCGCACCAGCGACACGTTGGTCAGCTTAATCTGGTTGGAGGGCTGTTGGATCACCATGGTGACGGCGTTGAAGGAGGCGGGCTTGTTCGAGTTGGAAGGTAGGGGGAGGGTCGATGTAGGGAGGTTATGTAACTAGAGAATGGTCAAGAACGTTGAGTTGTTTTAAAACAACAGGTGAGTTGCGAGAGGAATGGCAGACACGTATTACAAGTAGCTTCGATCACAGTGTCTGCTGCGCTTGTCTTGGGCTTGGAGGAGGGTCTTTTTTTGATGGCGGCGACCCCGCCAAAGTCATGCGGAGAGCAGCCCGCACTGTGCATGATGGTCGACGACAGATGAGTCAGGCGGGTTGTGCTGTGGATCTCCCCAGAACGTACCCTTACCGCTTAGCAAGCACGCTGCACGCTAGGGGAGAGAGGCGCTCACAAGCTGTGATGCTGCTAGTATCTCTGGATTTCTCTTTCATAACAAGAAGCATAAGATACTTGAGTATAAGCCAGGCTTGCAGCAATGCAAGCACCTGGTATGGAGTACACAGCCTGAATGCCTCCGAACTTCAGACGGCATCAGCTGCCAACCTTGACCGCCCTGCGGTCCTTATCGGGCGAAGGAGGCGATGACGCAGCTGCTGCCCGATAACGTTACTGCTGCAACCAGCGCTGTTAGCCACTATTGGTTAGCAGCGGCCAGCCGTACAATAATAGTCCCATCCGCTCACTGCAGACACGGGAGCTTCGATCATTGACTGTAAAACACCCCACTGCCTGCGCCCCGTGACCAGGCCCTGCAAGGTACCCAGACAACGCGTGCGGCGCAACCGGGGTGCGTGCCTGGAGCTGCCCTGCCAGCGCTTCCCCGAGTCCGGCAGGTGCTCGTTCCCGGGTTGCTGTTTCAGTCGCAGCAGCAGTCAATAGGTCCATCCCAACCCCCCAAGCTCCCGCCTTCATCTTCATCTTCGTCTTTCTCTCTTCCTTTTTCAAATCCCCTCCGTTCAATTCACCATCAACACCTCTGCATCTCCCGTCACTTGTACCTTGCCACCATGAGGATCGCTGCCTCAACGGTGCTGTTCGGCGCTGCCTCGGCAGCCTCGTTCCAGCAGCAGACCCAGCATGTGCTGGGCGGCGGCTTCGACCGCGCCCACGACGCCGTGAAGCCCATCTCGGATGCATTCTCTGGCGCGACTGCCCGTCCTGTCCTCGAGAGCTTCGAGGAGGCTTTCAACGGCATCAGCGCCGAGGCTAAGGCCCTCTGGGACGAGATTAAGCTGCTTGTGCCGGAGAGCGCCTTCAAGCAGACCTCCTGGCTCAGCAAGCCCAAGCCCCATCGCCGCCGCCACGACTGGGACCATGTCGTCAAGGGCGCCGATGTCCAGAGCCTGTGGGTTGAGGGTGATGACGGCGAGCGCCACCGCAAGGTTGGCGGCCGCCTCGAGGACTTCAACCTGCGTGTCAAGTCCGTCGACCCGTCCAAGCTCGGCGTCGACTCAGTCAAGCAATACAGCGGCTACCTCGATGATGAGGCCAACGACAAGCATCTCTTTTACTGTGAGTTTTGTTGCCAATGATGTCTTTTGGACTGCGCATGCTAATTCAAGGTTCCAGGGTTCTTTGAGTCGCGTAACGACCCCAAGAACGACCCCGTTGTCCTGTGGCTCAATGGCGGCCCCGGCTGCTCGTCCCTGACTGGGCTGTTCCTCGAGCTCGGCCCTTCGTCCATCGACAAGAAGCTGAAAGTCGTGCACAATGACTTCAGCTGGAACAACAACGCCAGCGTCATTTTCCTCGACCAGCCCGTCAATGTTGGCTATTCGTATTCCGGCTCCTCCGTCAGCAACACCGTCGCTGCCGGAAAGGACGTCTACGCTCTCTTGACGCTCTTCTTCCACCAGTTTCCCGAGTATGCCAAGCAGGACTTTCACATTGCTGGCGAGTCGTATGCTGGCCATTACATCCCTGTCTTCGCCTCCGAGATCCTCTCCCATAAGGACCGCAACATCAACCTCAAGTCCGTTCTGATTGGCAACGGCCTCACCGACGGCCTGACGCAGTACGAGTACTACCGCCCCATGGCTTGCGGCGATGGCGGCTACCCCGCTGTCCTCTCCGAGTCCCAGTGCCGCCAAATGGACGACGCCCTGCCCCGGTGCCAGTCCTTGATCAGCAGCTGCTACGAGAGCGGCAGCGTGTGGAGCTGCGTCCCCGCTTCCATCTACTGCAACAACGCCATGATCGGCCCCTACCAGCAGACTGGCCAGAACGTCTACGACATCCGTGGCAAGTGCGAGGACAGCAGCAACCTTTGCTACAGCGCCCTCGGCTGGATCAGCGACTACCTCAACCAGAAGGAGGTCATGGAGGCCGTTGGCGCCGAGGTTTCGAGCTACGACAGCTGCAACTTCGACATCAACCGCAACTTCCTGTTCCAGGGCGACTGGATGCAGCCCTTCCACCGCCTTGTGCCCGACCTCCTCAAGGAGATCCCCGTGCTCATCTACGCCGGTGATGCCGACTACATCTGCAACTGGCTCGGCAACCAGGCCTGGACCGACGCGCTCGAGTGGCCCGGCAAGAAGGACTTCAACCGCGCCGACATCAAGGACCTGAAGCTCGAGGCCGCCTCCAAGGAGTACGGCAAGGTTAAGGCTTCGGGCAACTTCACCTTCATGCGCGTCTACCAGGCCGGCCACATGGTGCCCATGGACCAGCCCGAGAACTCGCTCGACTTCCTCAACCGCTGGTTGGGCGGCGAGTGGTATGCCCACTAAACGATGTGTGCACGTCACGGTACAATGGTGAGGAGGAACGCCGGTGCTCTCGTGCGCCGATTTCCCGTAGATACATTTCCCTTTTCATCTTGAAGTTTGAGCACGGCATGAGTATGGTAGCTTAGCAAGAGCGCCTTCGCGCAGGTTTCCTGAATATATTACACTGTCCCCTCTGCTTGATTCGGAAGTGGCAGCGGCCGCTCAAGGTTGCGGTGTACCCATGTATGTAGCTGGCGGTGACTGGAGATAATTAGTGATGCTGTACAATGTTCCGCTATTCGTGACTCCTGTCATACACTTATTCCGGCGCCGCGCAAGGGCTGCGAGTGAGGAAATGTGTCCATGGAAGAAGCCGTGTGAGGAATCGTGATACAGCTCACAGGGCGTTGGCAGCCTACGCCTAAGTTTACCATCAAGATGGACAGACAAGCCTGAGCATCCCATTTCTCCTTCATCAAACGACGAAACGACCAGCAAAACATGATATGCGGTAAATGATTGTATACATCGCTCGCTAGTCATACCCACATATACACACCGACACACCCGACCCGCGCCCTATGCCGACTCACGGGCAGTCCAATCCTTATACCCTAGACAGCGCAAGGCTTCAATGGATCTAAGCGACACAAACTCGGCCGGCAACCCCTTCATCCCGACCAAGTATCCTCACCCATAGGCACCTGATCTCTGCCTCCTCCGCAACCGCGCTTTCTGCCCTCTCGTTCAAAGCGCAGCGGCTAGATAGGGACGGCAACACCGTACACCACACACCGCAGCGACACAACACGCACCGGTTGCCGACAGGTCAAAACAGGGAACAACACACAAGAGACGCCAGCCCAATCACCATCCCAACATACAGACGTGCGCGAAAGCCCTCACACCATCCGTCTCCTACTCGCGCCCACCTGCCTTCCGCCTTCCACCTAATGCCCCTTTCCACCCCTTCCCCAAATCGATCACAACACCAAATCAAAAAGCAACCCCAACTTTTTCGTTTTTGTGCACCAACCACACAACCAAACACAAACATAATGCTGCAAAAGCTTTCTCCTCCCCAATCTGTCCGCGACTCGAAGTCCCGGACATGGCGCCGGCAGTAGCAGCAAACACGACGCTTATATAGGACGAAAACAACAACACCACCCCCCCGAGACTCGAGAGAAGCACAACGCCGCAAAGTGAAGAAAGACAGAGGAGACAAACTAAACCAGAAAATAAGTCGAGAGAAGGAGGAGAAGATGGCATGATGGAATATACACCCCGGCGGCCATGCTCTCCAGTTGCAGACCTCGTATCCACTATCTCGTCCCCCAGCAATGTCGCAGGCAGATCAAACAGTGAGATCGTACAGTTGCGTTCCCCGGGAGTGGCGGTTGCTGGACCGCCTTCCTAATAACCCGCAAGGTCTCTTTCATCCAAGCGGTCTTAGGTGGTAGTAGGTTTATTGTTTGCTCTCGTGCACCGCGATATGATGGCCCTCAGGAGCAGAACCAGGGCCTAGACCGGCGAATCGGCGCTTCCTTCTTCCCCTCGATCCAGTAAGCCCGTCTTCATCAGCGCGCGCGAGACGAGCAGTTGCCCGGCTAAGATTGCGACGTAACGCTTGCTGACGATGAGGTCAGGCATCTTCATGATTTTGGCGCCGGTCTCGGTCAAGGTTGTCGTCCAGGGCTCGATCGCACTAGCGCGCCCCCAGCAAACCGCTGTTTTTTCAAAGCGAGCCAGAAGGGGGTGAGTGATCGGCGGCAGCCGCTCCGCGGTCCTACCCAGCGGTGTCGGCAGCCTGCATGGGCGGACTCGAGCTCTTGTGCTTCCTAAACAGGTTCTGCAGCCCGTTGAAGCCGAACCGGCTGGGCCGCTTCTTGAGCTGGCGCGCCGCCGGGTCCAGCTGCTCCACGGCGCCGTTCTTCTTCGCGCAGCCGCCATTCGTGACCTGGCCGTTCCTCCAGAAGTCGTTGTAATGATGGTGAGGGTCCTCATCCAGGGCCAGAGGAGGACAGCTGTCGAGTTTGAAGTCAGGCTGGTCCTTGGACGCCGCGTCCGGAACGGTGGAGGTCGATTCGCCCGCCGGAGGAATGGTCGCTGCCGGGATGCTGCCAGGGCGATCAAACGAGTCGCGGCTCACGATGCTGGTCCCCTGTGTGCTGCTGGGCGACAGCGGCATCTTGCCAGTAGTGGCACTCGTCGCCTGGGATGCCCAATCGCCGCTGTTCGGTGCGGAACTGCCCTCGGTGGTCTCGCTCCGACTCTGTCTGGTGTGGCCATGTGTGTGTCCGTTGTCAACGTGGAACGGTTCGCTGTGATGGTACTCGTTGGCTACTGGAAATGTGGTCACAATGCCGTCAACCACACGCCTGTCGGCCGGCCGTTTCGAATCTCGGTAGAGGGACTCGAAGGCTTCACCGTGCTGAGAGACAGCCGAGTTTGCAATGAGTGAGGGCTCGACGACTTGAGGGACATGCCCTAGCGACTGGTCTTTCGCCGGGTGGGCTTCCGTGGGTGGTTCGGGAAACGTCGTGAAGGCTACTGCCTCGGGGGACAACTCGCTATCGCCGCCTCGGAGCGCCGGTGCACTCGGCACCTGCCGCTCCTGTTCCTGCAGGTTCCTGAACCACTCCCTGTTCGAGATGAGCTCGTCCACGCAATATTGCATTGCGGGAAGAACGTCGGCGACGCCTTGGAATAATGGGATGGCGAACAGTTCCATGAACTTCAGCTGGGCGGTGGTGAGAGATAGCATGTCCCGTTTCGGCTCTGACATGAGAGATGTCTTGATATCCAGCGCAACCTCCATCGTGGCCTGCCGGGAGAACTCATCCGAGAGGATCTCCATCCATTGTACCGCTATGTTGTGTTGCCGGGACTGTTTGGGAAGCACGTCAATACGTGCTCCGAACGTAAAACTCATCTGCTCGCGACTTACCACATTGCTGATGTCTGCGCACTTGATGAGGAACGCACACGCGTTCGCTGTTTGCTCATCCCTGACGGGCGCAGCCCAACCATCGGTGCTGCCGTCGGCCCGTAGCTTAGCCTGGAGATCCCCCAGCTTCTTCATGTACTTGAAGTGGAGACTCATATCAGTGGCGAGGATCGAGCTGATCATGAGGTTGCGCATCTTGGCGTCGGCGAAGACGGATGGCCAGTACCGCCGAAGTATTTGCGAATAGGCGGCGCAGTGGAACGATTCCAGGACCGAGCGGTCGTTGTAGAGCTGCGCAAGCGGCGCGTTCATCGTAATCAAGAAGCCGTTGTTGACACCGGGATGCCCGACATCGTGGCCAATCGCCGTGATGAGCAACGTCAAGGCCTCAAACGGTCCCAGAAGCTTCACGAATGGCGTCTTGGTACCGGTCGCGGCTGACAAACGCGGATAAGAGGGCAGTGAGCCAATAGAGACAAGGAAGTGGAACGTTGCCTGCAGGACGTCGACCACGTGGCGAAAGTTGTGATATGGAACAAACTCGATGTAAGCCCGCCGGCAGGCGAGAAGAAAGCGGTGTAGTTGGTCTGGGTGGGGTGTTGGTCAGCCTGGCGGCAAACGCCAACAGTGGTGATAAGCAGGTGAGCCAGCACATACCTGTCGATATCCGCCATGGCGCCAGCTCGGGCATGGACAATGCGTGCTTAAACATGACCATGGCCGCCTCCACGAGCTCGTCGTCGTTGAAGTCATGCGCGCTGAATTCCCACAGACCGACCGCGGACGAGATGTCGGCTTGTCTCTTGGATGATACGGACAGCCCAATACTTGCAGGCACATCCTCAATCTCGCTCTCTATGCGGCAGATGCGATCCAAGAGCTTCGACACCATGGCTTCCCGCAGATAGGAGTACGGCTTCTGATCGGCTATGCCAACCCATGACCGTGTCCGGCCTCGGCGGAGGGCGACCAAAGCTTGTTGGTCCAACGCGGCGTCCCGATGGGCGCGGTACGCATGGACCTCCAGGTTAGTGACGCACTTGGCGTTCATGGGGTTGCTCATAACATCCGTGGCCCCTAGATCCAGACACCTCTTCAGCAATCTCTTGCTGGCCACTCGACGATCCCGTTCCGCGTCCGGGTAGTCGTCCGCTGGCCGATCGCTCTCCGGCGGGGAGATAATGGGTATCGTGACGACGAGCTTGGACGCATTGCGAACGTAGGACTCGGAAATAATTCTCCGCAGCAACACCAGCCCGTATAGCTCCTCGTCAGTCTGACCACCATCGCTCTGGCTCCTGGCTCGGCTCTCGCCATCGCCCAGTGATGAACGTGACGGTGATGGGGACCTCGAGCGGGACGCATCAGAACCATCGAGGCCCTGCTCCCCAAGCGGGGTATCCAAGAGAAAGAGTGTCGGCTTGAGAGCAACGATGGAGTCCTCTTGAAGCTCCAGCCATTGATTCAGGCAGGCGCTGCCGCTGTTGCACAGGTAGACTGTGTGATTGGCCAGTCAGTACCCTAGCACGGATTTCGAAACTGGAGGAGGAAAGCAGCAACTTACCTTCACCAAATACCTCCAACAGAAGCCTGACATTCTCGGCGACATGTGGCGCTTCCCCTTGGCTAACAACCGAATCGCTGTCCGGCGCGCCGGCGCTCACACACCGGTCCTTCGACACGGACCGGTCAAGGTATATGACGCTGCACTCAGCAATCTCCATGGTGGCCCAGACAAGCGACCAGTCTTGCGACCAGGTACGCTTCCGCCACGGGGGTTTCTCGATTTCGAAGAACCAAACAGGGTCTAGATACGTTGGCTGGGCTTGCGAGCGTATCCCTCGGCAGCACGGGCCAAGCCGCACAAGCTAGACGGCAGGTCGGCTCCGATCGCGTTTGGTCGCAAAGTGGTGGTGGCGTGGCAGTTCGCTCGGGACGGGCAGGGCAGGCGACCAAGCGAAATCGATGTTCCAATCGAACCCGAGGAGAGAGGAAGCGTGGAGCACAGGATGGCTCACGTTCGCGCACTGGGACGGAGGCGGGGTCTTTGCGCGCTCGGCGTAACCAAGATCGAGAGAGCTCTTAGTTGCAAGAAGTGGACTGATCAGCCTGGCGACGCCGTCGTTGAGAGTGAAAGTGTGAGATCGCAGCGGCGAAGAGAAAAACCGCTAATCGTCCTGGATGCTGCTCGAGGTTAGAGATGCGGCGCATGGAAGGGCGCTGGTGACGGCAGAGTGGAAGAGAGCCAATGCGCGCGCCGGGGGGGTGGAGTTGTTAAGAAAGCAGAGAATGACGGCTGTGGGTGCGAAGGAGTGACAACGGTCCCTCGGTCCCGCCGTGTGTGGAGTGCCCAGGCGTCAAGTGGCCGGGGAGTATAAGGTGGGGAACGACGGCTAGGTTGGAGGAGACGCGGAGGGACGAACCGCAAGCACCTCAGTGACGGAGATATAAGGGAGGGTAAGGGGAGGTGAGGTATAGGGAGGAAAGCTGGGCTACCGAGGACGACTGAACGAAGGGGAGGGTCTGCGGGAGGATGCCATACCCAGGTGTACACTATGTGCACAGTGGAGGCTCAATCGAGTGGAAAAAGGACAAGCGGCGCAGTCAAGCACCACGGCTACAAGGCGCGAAGCAAATCGGGCAGCTTGTGCCTCGATGGTGATAAGAGAGAAGTCTCGCCTGCTGCTGCGGGCACGCTCGAACCCATGGGGCGAATTCGATATCTGTGGGGGGGAGGAGCGGAGGGCGGAAGGGGGCGCGCAATTGGAACGGAAATAAAAAGGGCTGGCGCCACGATTGGCCTGTTCTTTGATGAAGGGCAGCGCTGTGTGTGCTGTGCGCTTGTGGACGGACAGAAGAAGGACCTCCCAGCACACAGCACCGGGCACCCGACACTCTCAGCACGGATCACTGGCAAGAAACACACGGCACCCACAACGCACACACGGACACAAGAGCCGCCCGCGCAAGGAGACAGCGGGCAAGTGGGACGCTGGGGGGGCAGGGAGCAATGGAGCAGTGCAGTGGAGCAATGGAAGGTGGAAGGGATTGGAAGGCATGGAAGGGCCGTTCTTCTGATCGGGGGAAAGCGCGGAAGGTGTGGGTGCGTGCGCCCCTCCTTCCTCTTGCTACTCGATGGCGGGAGCCAGTCAGAGGGCCCGGTTGGGGTGGGGACAGCTGCACGAACGGGAAAGGTGCAATCTCAGGCAGAGCGGGGGGCGGCCGCTGACTGGCCCGCCGCAGCTCCCCCTGGCCTTCTGGCTGTCTTCTCGAAAACCCGTCGAACACGCTAGTGCTAGCTTACTGCAAGACCATGGGAAGCTGTCTGACGGGAAGTGCCAAGCAGCGTCCTCGACTCGCCCCGTGCCCAGGCCGTCCCGCAGTGCAGTGCAGCGCAGCGCAGCGCCCAGGCTGCCCTGCGCAAGGGACGCATTGAGTTGCGACACAGTGCTGCATGGCGACAAAAGGCGCTGCGCAACACAGTGCAGACTCCCATGTCGCAGCTTCACCACCATCGCCGGCCCCGCTTTCTCTTTCCATCGCTCGGAGAACACAAAGAGCTGCCCTGTTGAGCATCGCACCCGGGCCACCGACCGACATGACAAAGGCGAGCCATCGTCGGGACATACTTGGTATGAGTACATACATCAATCACGCGCCAAGCCCTCCTGCCGCTCTCTGTACGTCGTGTTCTTTATCTGTGCAACAATCCGTTTCCCTGTCTCTTGGGACGGGGAGCTCTACAAGAAAGGGGGATCGAGGAGTTGAAAAACTTGGGACGGAACGCAGCATGAGTTCCAACCCAGTAACCGGCAAGAGGCGCCAGCCTGGGATGCCGAGCAGTCGGCTGGCACAGCAACGCCGGTGGGTGTTGCACAGCATGGAGAAACTGCTAATGAGGGAGCACGGAGCACGGACAGGACAAACTCATGGTGAAAAATTGACCGACATACACAGTATGTCAAATTGTGTGTCTGTGTCGTGTCCTGCTGCGACTCCAAAAGCAGTCCCCGAAAGCGAGCGCTAGCAGGGCGTGGCATGAAGGTCCATGGACACCAAACGATCAAACCGAGCCAGTGCCAAAAGGGCGGAGTGATCGTCATCCCATGGCAGTGGACCAGCGGGCAGCACTGGACCAGAAACACGCCAGCATGCAGAGCCGGGTTCCCTGTGTGCCTGTGCACCATGAGAGCACGACCGCCGGCGCGCAAAAATGCAGATCGATGCCAGCACCAGCAGCCGACCCGCCGTGGAGACGGAACCTGGGGACCAGCCGAGCCAGCTCACGAACGACCCACGCGACCCTAGCACACAGTAGCTTTCTCCGCACCCCATGAAACGCGGCTCCAATTCCGAGGAACGGAACTTTCCTACAGCCAACCGAGCCAACCTCTCCCACAGCACAGTACTGGCTGGCTTCGTGATTTCGTATCTGATCGATATGTCAAGAGGGCGTCACCAGTCAAGTATTGTATGGTCTTCAGTCAGTGCCGAGAGGCCCAGCGCCCAACCCATCAAGATGACTGCTGTGCATCTACCGAGTCCCACGCTCTCTGCTCCCTCCGGGAGCTCAACTGTCTACTCCGTCCACTGACGGATACACAATCGCTCACGGAGGACTGGCGTCATGGTCTGTCTTTTAGCCGTGCCGCTTCCTGTGCATGGACGTTCGTCCAATGACGCTGGCTGGGTGCTTCAGTCCGGCCCATGAACGGCTCAGCAGGCGCAGCTGCTGGGTTGACTGCCACTGCCAAATGCCCAGGGTTTCCCCCTCTCAACAAGGGGCCTATCACGCCCAAAGTTTGGACTTCTGGACGGCAGCTCGACCCACTAGTTCCAGGGGCACAGTTCGGCACGATGTGCGGCGTCCCCTGCCTCCTTCACCCGGCGCAGCCTTTGGCTACATGTACTCGGCTAGGCCACAGCTTATTCTCGCCGTCTTCCTACCTCACTACCGCGTACATGGTATCAACATGCCCCCGATTCCAGCAGATCTAGATCGCTCTGTGGGGCTTTCTCCGGACCGCCGGCACCGGTCCGCGATTCCCGGCTGACTCCGGGCTTGGGGACTCGAAGTCTCGCCGGCCGGCCCCCCACAAGTTTCGCAACCTATCTGCTTAGAAGGTACCGAGTACCTGACACTGTACTATCACCAACACTCCGAGACACACATGCGCTTCGAGCCACGTGCGCTATCTTGCCGCGTTGTCACTGCTTGTTTCGATGTCCCTCGCTGCGTTGCCGAATCGGATCTGTCTCGCGTCACGGCATCCTCATCCCGCCGCCGTCTGTTCTTGTTCTTACACGCTGATCGTACTGTGTGCCTTTCCTGCAGGCGGGGAAGCAACCGTCTCACCCCTTTATGACGACAATAGCCATGTGCCGTCTTTTATTCGAAACCATTCAACGGCCCTACATAGCAGCATGGTCGTTTCCTGTCAGAGCAGAGCCAGAAACACAGAAGAGAGAGACAGCGACCGAGAGGCTATAAATACCCATTCGCCTCTCCACCGGATCGTTTCAGCCCTGTTGATCCGGCTGTGGTCGTACAAGCCCACAACATCATCGCCGTCTTGACCTGCGAGCCTGCACCCTTGTCCCTGATTCCGAGAAGATCTCCAGAACTGAACCTCTCTTTCCTTCCAACCACGCCACTAGGTGATTAATAACCATGGACCCCCGCGTTTCTGTTTCTGCTCGTGGACCGTCCATCCTTCATGCGCTCAGCAAACGACAAGCTCAGTTCACTGCTGCAAAACATATCTTCTAGCCGACGACGTCACATTCCCCGAAATAGCTTCTTCGTTCGGATCTCCCGTGGCCGCCGCCATGTCTGTGCATCGGCAAACGCAGCATCCGGTAGTCAGACCAAGATAGTTGCGGGCATTTCTCCCACGCTCACACACACTCTCCCACTCGCCATCGACCATACGCAAACGATTCAAACAATGCATTCAGTCAATTTGGATCTAACCTCATCTAACCAGGCGGCGTCTGAACCCGAATTGGAACCAAGCCAGCAACCCCTTTGAATGTCCCTTGACCGGGCCAGGCAAACCTACCATGTACCTCAACTTTGAGCCTCTTCTCGACTCACCATTCATCTATGCTTCACGCACCCCCCAGCCGCCTAATCCACCTAGGTTTACACCCTCCGGCCAATGGAATCACCTCCGCTCTGGTCGAGAGAGTCCATGAACTTCCAAATGCAGAGCCCGCTATGGACTGAACCATGCCTAGCTAGGTAGGCAAGGAGGGTGGTCTATTCACATGCATCGCCATCACCCATCCCATGCACCATACAGGTAGCGGCAAAACACAGTGAATTGACCAGTAACAAGGAAACCACAAGACGGAATCTTGACTATTGTGTGTTTGTTCCCCCTTCTAGTCCCAAGTAGACAACTTTTCAATCCCCCGCCATCCGAACAACGTAAGAAACGATCCACAAAACCGCTACCCTCCTGCTCGCTTTTCGGCGCTATGCCCAACCACTGGCCTTGCCCCATGACCAGTACAACATCATGTCAAGGCAAGAAAGAGGACAGCAAGTCTGTGGGGAGAGTGTGTGTGTGTCTCGACAGAGAAAGAGGCCGGAATGGAACGGATCAGGCTAGACAATACAAAACAGAAAAGAGAAGCACCAAATGCCATCAGCGGGCGTGACTGTATGTATCATGATGTATGGATGTGTACGTTAATGTTCATGCCTTCCCCAGCTCAGCCCCCTCTCTCAACCATGCATGCAACGAGGACATCAACCAACCCATGCAGAAAGTAAAACGAAATACAAGAGGAAAACGCGTACGCGTAACTCACCGCGAACGCAGTAGGCGGATTGTTAACGCCTAGGGGGGTGGGCAAACAAGCTGGCTTGCCAGCTGAGCCCGGTCAGAGGGGGTGGTGCGGTGCGTGTGAATGTGATTGCGCGGATGATAAGATGAATGAATATGTATCTTGTGCGTGACGGCAGACAAGGGCTGGTAGGCCATCATCCATCATCACATACACCACCGCAACAAAGCCCCTTTTTCCCAGTCCTCCTCCTCCAATCCAATGCTACCCCCACGAATTTATCTCTCTTTCTCTCTCCGCATCACACCCAGGTATGCAGCTCAAGGCAAGTCACGCCACTCACCAGCACCCTCACCACCCTCCCGCCAAACCGCGCGGCCCACCGCCAGCGCCACCCGCAGCGGCAGCACCACCGGCCACGCCAGCCAGCCGAGCGATCTCAGCGCGAAGCGCACGACCCAGCCCGCCGCGCGGCCCCAGAAGAGCAGCAGCCCGCGCGCAGCAGCAAGTGCGCCCTAAGCATGCGACTTGCCACCACCACCACCACCGCCACCTGCCTGGTGGGTGTTGCTCTCCTCGTCCGCATCGCCGACGTGGATCTCGGCGACGCGGTCGCTGGCGCGATCGTCGTCGTCGGTGCCGAGCAGGGCGCCGGCGCCGGCCGGCGGCACGTTGTGGATCTGCTGCTTGACCCACGACTCGGCGGCGATGCGGCTCATATAATCTTGGTCCTCGGCTGAGAGCAGCGGGGGCGGCGGCGGGAGCGCGTCGTCGTAGTCGGCGAACTCGTCGTTGTCAGCAGCGGCGGCGGCGGCGGCTGTCGGGGCGGACGGCTCGGCGTAATCCGCGCCGGGCTCTGACTGGCGCAGGAGGAGGGAATGCTCCATGTCGCCGCTGCCGCCGAGGGCGGGGGCATTGTCATAGACGTCGTCGTCGTTGATGGAGGAGCCGTCGTTCTGCGCCACGTCGCTCGCGATGTCGGCGTCTTCCGAGCCGGCCTTGCTACCGCTGCCGGCACCGCCGAGGTTGCCGAAGCTCCAGTTGCTCGGGCCAATAACCGAGGTCATGCCGGCCATGCCGGCGTTGTCATAGTCGGGGAGGCCTATGCCCTCGTCCTCACCGTCGGCTTCGATGCTGTTGTGGAGCGTGTTTTCGTTGCTCCACGACAGCTGGGCGCCCATGCCCGCGTCGTCATCCTGCTGGCGCAGGGAGCCCCATTCATGGTCTTTGCGCGGGAGAGCTGGATCTGCTCCGTTCGAAGCGCTCGGCGATCCACGACGGGAGGAGCCTCGGCCGAGACGCTGGCCTTCCCCCGAATCCGACTGGGGCTCATCGGGGTTGTCATACCGGTCAAAAATCTCCTGAAACTTGGGACCGCCCAAAGGCACTTCGGAGCGGCGGCGATAGAAGAGGAGATAGGCTGCCGATGACACAACCCTTGAGGTATCATGCAGCTTTGATACTTGTGTGTCTGGCGGTGGCCGTGGTTAGCATGTCAGGGAACCTCTGCAAGCTGTATGCGAACTTGGCGCAAACTCACCATTGTACTCGTACCACTGGTCATCGACGAAATTCCTGGCAAATGCCGTGTAGTGGCCGCCTCCGAGGCCGCCCCAGTGGTCGTCAACGGCAATCAAGTCGTAGACCTCCTCCTTCCCATCCTCCTTGTTGATGACGCGCCTGGTCAGATCGAGCCCCTCGACAGGGAACTCGACCAAAATATCCAGCTTGTCCCGGCGCCAACCGCTGGAGCTGAACCGCTTAAGATGGACGACGAGGATGTCGGGCGTCTTCCAGAGGTCAAACTTCTTGCTGGCACGCCGGTGCTCCTTGCAGCGCGGGCAGTACCAGGTGTCCTGCTCGGACAAGATCTCTTCCTTCTCGAACTCGTCCAGGCAGTCATCCAGGGCAATGCCGTGCTTCTTACGCAGCTGCCGTGCTCTCTTCCTGGCTTCTAGTGCCGGGTCCACAAGCGTCTCGAGATCCTTGTACGTCCTCACGCCCCGCATCTCATCCGGACCAGTACCGCCAAAGACGATATCAAACGCGGCGTCGCTCCACTCCACCATGATGCCCTCGCCAATACCAATCAGCGCGCCACCCGGCAGCAGCGAGTCGTCGGCATCGAAGGCCGGCGTCGCAGACTGCTGGACGCGGGCAGCTCGCTGTTGTTGTTGTTGTTGTTGCTTGTTGAAGCGCTTGTTCCCTTTCTTACTGTAAGTCCTAAAGCCCTTCATCTTCTTTTTGCCGCGAGCACCTGCGTCGCCGTGAAACCCTGGCCCAGACGATCGTGGAGGTAGATTCTAATGAGACGCGCAGTCAGCCATGATCGCAGGCACCAGTATTCTCATCATGGCCGTGCTGTGTCCTACGTACCTTGAGCTTGGAATAGTCCGAGTCCTCGTCGCTGGACTCCTCAGCCATGCGGGTAACCATACCGGCAGACACGCTCCCCGAATCGTCATTGTCGCTCTCGTCGGAGCCATCCAACGCGCCGGGACTCGCCATCTCGATGTCCGAGGCCAGCTGCTTAGGCTGCCTGGAGCTCAACCGAGGCAGCTCGCCGTCCTCCGTCGTCGAATTCCAGCCGGTCGGCAGGATAGAATCCGACTCGCTGAAGTAGCTCAGATCAAAGAGGTTCTGCAACTCCGGGTCAAGGAACTCGCGAGTGTCAACCCACTTGGGCCGCCGTTGACTGAACTGCCGCAGCACCTGAGATGACCTCCTATTCACGATGTCAGCCACTGGTATGAACAAACGGAAGCCCTCGCCCGGAAGGCCAGAAGGACAAGCAAACTTACTCCTCAGGCGGCTCGGAAGCGGAAGCCTTCCGAGCGTCCGCCACGTCGCGCATGGTGACATCGACCAGATCGTCTTCGCCCTCAACCGACTTCGCCACAATCTTGGAGTCGCCGGCCGAATCCACGTCCGACGCGGTGTTGACCATTTCGGGATCCGTGGTGTCGGCTGCGTCACCGTCCTCCGGTGAGGCGAGCCCAGACCACGTCGTGAAGGTGGCCACCTTCTCCAAGATCTTGCGGCGGATGGATTCCATATCGCGGGCCTCGTCGGGCGTCAGGACGATGAAGTGCGGCGGAGGCACGACCTCGGAGCTCTTGCGGCCGAAGCGTTTCCGCGCCGACGCATCCTGGGGGTCGAGCCGGTGCAGCACAGGGACCAGCAGACGCTCCGCTCGGGGGTCTGACGCGACGGAAGAGGCATCCTCGTCGTCGGACGCTACCCTCGACCGTTCTTTCTTGGCCTGCTTCTTGCGTCCGGCAACATTCGTGGGCGCAGTCTCCAGTTCGTAAACGACGGGGACATCGCTCGATTGAATCTCCTCGGAAACCGTAGCCCAGTCATCGTACAGCTTGAAGAACTTGGAATGGAACTCTTCGCCGGCGAAGAGGCGATCCGCGGGAACCCCGACCCGGGCGCCGATATACTGCTTCAGCGCCCTGATGGTGCTGTTCTTATCGATATCGACTCCAATTTCGACAGGCGCATCGTTCAGAGGGAAGTATTTGACGGTTCGTGACCAGACATTGGCTACTGGTAACGGGAGGGTGAGGTTGTTGAAGGGGTCGAAGGTGATGCTGACTTTGTCACAGACAGGGCAAACCAGGGTGGACTTGTACATGCCAGTGAAGAGATCGGCGATGACCGAATCGTCCCTCTTCTTGGTGATATCCCATACCTTGGCAGCCATTTCGCGGACGGCCGCCGGGTTGTTGATCATATCATCAGTGGAGTCGGGCTTCTCGATGTAGGGTTTCTTCTTGATGCGGTTCAGGTCCTCTTGGAGACCATCGAGAAGGAAGCCAAGGAACTCCTGCGAGTCCTGCTGTCCGTATCCGGAGAATGCCGGAGCGTAGCGTCCAATGATGCTCTTGAAATGCCGCGGGGCGACCGAGAGTGGTGCTGGATCCTTGTAGATCTCCTCCAGCAGGCGTCCATACGCAGCGGCAACGTCACCGTTGTGTGAGAGCGGGTTGTCTGGGTTAATTTCCTTGTGCGCCTCGTGCGTCAAGAAATACTTTGTCAGCTCCTCAACGCTCCGCACGCATTGCAGGGCCGAGTTCATATAGCATGTGTTCCCCAAGTTCTGCAGGCCGACGCAGCCGATGGTACGGCCAGACTTGTGCTGGGTACGACCCCTAGTCTGAGGACCCTGGAGCGCTGGGCTGCTGCGTCCGCTAGCATTGCCGCGGGTCTGCGCCGCGAGACTCGTCGAGCTGCCTCGCGTCGCGAGGGCTTTGTCTTTGAGTCCGGTGCCCCTGAATGTGGATACATGCGCATCCCGATCGATCTGCTCGTCGAGAACAAGGGTCTGATCGACGGCAAGGCCTACCAATGCGAGGCTCTTCCTCCCGTTGTAATTGGAGTTGGTGGTGGTATCCTCGGCGTCCACTAGGCCGCGCTCAACATCTTTCTCCAGTTTCAGGAAGGTCTCCACATCAACGAGCATTTCCGGCCAGGATCCCGGGATGGCGGGAGGCTGGGTGAGAATATCAGGGTCCCGCGTCGGTGAATCAGGCGGCGTCTTCATTCCCGACGGTTCCGCCGCGGTGGTCTCCGTAGCCGGGATCGTCTGCAGGACTCTCCATACGCGCACTTTCCGGTCTTGGGACACGCCCGCGAGCTCCTTCACTTGTTTTAAGAAGTTGTGATAGCCAAACGACGTGCTCTGTACAACAACAGGAGGTGCTGGCTTCTTAAGCTTGACTTCCTGCTCAATCGGGATGGGGCTAGTCGCGGACCATAGCCGGTGGATCGTAAACACCGGAGGATGGAACTCGAATTGGATGGTCGGTAGGCTCACGGAGTCAGGCGCGGTGTTATGGGCGAGCCGGACGATGGGCGCTTGACCGGGCGCCAAGCCGTACCAGGACAAGAGGAGATCCCAAGCGTCCTTGGGAAACAGCTCAAAGTTCTCTGCGCCCATGCCTGGCTTCAATTTGACACATAGCACGCCAGCCGAGTCCGTGAAGATGGCCTCGATGATGTCCGAGTTGTCCACCGGCCCAAGTGTGCCGTCCGGGGCGTCTTTGCTGACATGCTTCGCGTCCGCACTGAAAGCCTGAGCTCTGCCGAGCCAGTGACGCGACACGAGATAGGCTTCGTCACCCTCCTTCGCGGGTGTCTCGGCGAATGCCTTGACGAGCGTCTCGATGGCCTTGATCTGTTGGTCAAGCGGCGGTATGTCTGTCCTGGCGGTCAGCAAAGGGTTCGCACACGTGCTGCAACGTGAGAAGTAGGCCAATAATCACCGTTTCGTAAAGGTAACGCCGCCTTCACTTCGGCCGGCGGAGCGGCATCTGGTTCTGGAATCATCTCCTCCTGCGTGTCCATCATCTTCGCACCCTCCGTCAGATCCGCCGATTCGGCCTGCTCTGCCTCCGGTTCCGGTGCCTTGAGCATATCAACATCTTCCCTTGCATCTGCGAGATCCTGCTCCGGTTCCATGCTGGAGGCCCGGCGCTTGAGCGGGGACGAGGACCGCTGGGGAAAATCGGCGGCGCCCCCCATGAGGGCTCGTCGGATGGACTGGTGGACAGGCGAGTGGTCACCCGCTGATCCGTGGTGATCGGGGAGCTGGAGAGTCGAGCTGGCGTCGGCGAAGTCGGCAAAGCGGTCGGAATCGACAGACAGGTCGGCCGAGGCGGCGCAAGGGGAGCTCGCGGCCGAGGAGGGAGAGTCGGCGAAGGACGCGCCCCGGCTCTGCAAACGGGGAGGGACGCCCGACGGCGGCAGCGAGTCAGCACGCAAATAGGCGGGCGTGCCCAAGTCGGAGGGGGAGGGCGCGGAAAAGGAGAATGTGGGATCGGCGTCGTCCTCGGTGGAGGGCAGCACCAGGTCCTCGGGCTTGCTGTGCTCCCTGGTCGACTGGCGGGTAATCCTCCGTTTCTTTTGGGAAGACGTGGTGAAGGCGAGCTGCCTGCGCAGCTCGAGGAATGCCTGGACGACGGGGCACTGGGCTGTTCTCGGTAGGTGTGGTTATGGATCCTGGGATCGGGCGGCGGCGCACGGGAGGCGGAAAATGGGGGTGGGCTGTGGCGGGCGAAGAAGGGCCAGGAAGGCAGCCGAATGCTGTTGATGAGTGAGCGTGAGGGAGTGTTTGTCCGCTTGTTTGGGACAGTCGCAATCGGGTGCCGTGACACGGCAGCAGCGAACGGCACAGGAGAGGGCAGGCGGACGGGCCGGGGCGCCTAGGCAGGCAGGAAGGTCGGTGTTTCCGGACAGCAGCACATCGGCGACCCGGGGACCCAACAAAAAGCGAGGAACCTGCGTGTGCTGCGGTGCGGTGCGCTGTGTACCTAAGTTAGAGGCGGGCGGCGAAGCGAGGCGGCGGCGGCGGCGGCATGTGCAGGCGCATTGCCCTGCGGTCGGACAACAGCTGAAAGAGGTCACGTATCAATTTTGGCCTCCCTTTGCGCGCTGGACTTTGAATGCAAAATCAAAAAATTCCCCTGTCAGAAAACATGCGACCTGCCGCCCGATGCTCGCAATTTCTGAGATTGATTTTCTTTCACACCAGTGGAGGAGCCGCGGGGACGGGAAAGTACCTACAAGAGGGGACTGCGCTTCCTGCAGTCGCTGCCCGCCAAACCCACAGCAGCCCTTTCCACCACAGTACCTGATTTTTATTCGCTTAACATGGAGCCAAAGGTGGGCTTCATGGTGGGGACCTTTCACACACCTGACCTGGAAGCTCAGCTTCAAGACTCAGCAAACATGTTGACTTCGTTGTGATTAGAAACGGAGGCTGTCTGGAGCAAGGTCAGCTCCAACTTACACAGTAGTAATGTATGGAGGTGTATACAAAGCACCAAGGTTCATCGGTTATTGTCTAGAAAGAGCAATCCTTTCTGAGCTATTCAGTTGCCGCGTCATACGAAAATGGGAGAGGCGAGCGCAGAATGAAGAAAATCGAGACTCTGCAATTATGAATGGAAGATTACGAAAACTATTACTCTGTGTACAAACTCACAATTCTTTTATGGGTGGTTAAACAATAGATGTATATCAGGAATGCTGCGAACATGGCCTCTTGGGAAGAAGCGGGGGCCCTGTCGTTTCCCGCCAGGGGCTTTCACCGTTGGCCGCACGTGCAATGAAATTTTCTGGCATCTGCGCCTGAACTGAACTTGGAAGCCTCACACGGAAGTAGCACGACTGAGCTGAGTTGCAAGTTGCCAGTTGTTTTTAGGTAGGTAGTGCCCCGCTGCCCCTCCCTCCTGCGAGACGGTGCACCGCATCGTTCAAGTCCGTCCCTGCAGCTGCTGCGATGCCGTTCCGATTGCTCCTGTGTGACTTGCCATGAACCTGCTGCCGACGTACCAGGCAGCTGATGACCAGAGGCTGGTGCCAGTGCTGTAGTGTACCTGTTGGAATTGACCAGCCCTATCACCGCGACAACAGCGTAGCCCCACGGTTCGCCATGTTGACATTCTACTCTTTCCCCCCCTACGATACAGTCAACAGGCACCATCTGTTGCATGAGACTGTACTATATAACTGAGGCGATGAATCCTCCCGTACACAGCTAGACCCGGAATCTCAAGTATCCTCATTACAATGTCCCCGTGATGAACTCTACGGAAAATCCGGTCTCTCCTCTATGAATCCCCCTCCTCCCAAGGTTGTGCCATTCTCAGTTCCCAATCCACTCCGAGTCTCGTTCGCCACACAATTCCGGGGTTCCATACCATTCGGCTACTTTAGAGCTTCGCTTCCAACTCCTCAAACTCGGCCAGATCCGTCAGCGGCCGGGCGCCGGTGCTAGCGGGCAGGCTGGCTCTGAACGACTGGACATCGTCGATGAAGACGGGCCGCGTGCCGTTCGACGACGGTGGCTCGGCGTCCTTGACGACGTCGCTGCCGGGTCCGTGCTCGGCATGGATCTTCTTCCACTCCGCGGCTGCCGCGTCGACCATGCCCTCGGGCACCTTGAAGTCGTGGAGCAGCGCCTCCTTAAGCCAGGCAACCTCCTTGTCGACGTCGTGGCCTGCCGCGCTCAGTCGCGCCTGTAGGTCCGTCGCCGCCCGTGCCGCCGCGGCCGAGTCCAGGTCCAGCGTCTTAATCAGCTCGGTGATCTGCTTCGTCGAGACGTCGCTCTTCGCCTGCGCCTCCAGGTAGACGGCCAGCTTGGCCCGCGAGGGCGAGTTGGGGTGAATGTACTGGTTGAAGAACTCGATCATGTCCGCCTTGGTGAGCGGCTTGATGTGCGCCGCATCCTGCGGAGCTGTTTCACGGGACCCAGCCAGTCAGTTTTGCCGAGCAATAATGACCGGGGCAACGGGGTTGTAACTCACCATTATCAAAGGCGTAGAATTCCGAATGGATGTGGCTCCAGTGCCTGTTGCTCTCCTGCTCCATGTACTTGAGCCTCTCGAGGCGCTTGTCGATGATGCTGCGCTTATTGCTCTCAAACTCGGTATCACTCATCTCCTCCAGCGTCTGGGCCACCGTCTTCAGGAACTCCTCGATCCGCGTTTCCAGATACGGCGCCGTCTTCTCGCTCTGGATGACAAAGTAGAAACCGTACTGCGTCACGCTCGTCCAGGTTCCCGAGTAGACGATGTAGCCCAGCTGCTCCTTGGTCCGAAGCTGGTTGAAGCACGGCTCGTGCACGATCTGGTCCAGGAGCAACACCTTGGCCCTGGTGACGTAGTCGCCCCTGTACCCAACGTGGAGGTAGTACTGAATGCAGTGGTTGACGTTGGCCGGGTCCTTCAGTTGTTTCTTCCAGATGTAGTTCGCTCCAGGAGGAAGGCCCAGCCCGCGGCGGATCTTCCATTGCGCCTTCGGAAGCACCCTAGGCTTCAACGTCGACTCGATCATGTCTGTCAACTTCAGTGCGTCTTCCTTGTAGATATTTCCGTGGACAAGGACCTCCATGTGTAACTGCGCAAGCAGCTCCTTCTGATACACACGGATCGCCTCGGGGGAAATATGAGGCAGCTCGGCCTCAAGCTCCTCCACCACGAAGCCTTGGTCAATGGTCAGCCAGGACATGTAGTCGCCGATCTGGGTCCACGGCGGAGAGAGCTCCCAGTTCCGGTAGCCCCTGCTAATGCGTTCCTTGATGATGGCAAATCGGTCGTCGCGGATCTCGAGGTCGCGCGTGGTAACGAGGACGCGCTGCAGCAGAACCGGAAGCTTGTCGTTGTAGCCAGAAACCTCAATGTACAAGCCGCGCGAATCCAGAGTCACGGTGTATTCCAGACCGGCCAGCTCGGCGTCGTACGAGTACTCTTCCAGCGCGTCCTTGACGAGATCGGTGAAGAGACGGGACTTGACTCGGCTGGCCGCCGACGCGGTGGCCACAGGGCTCCTACAGCTGATGATGAGGGTCGCTTTCGGAACCCAGAACGTGTCGTCTTTCTTGAACCAGGTACGGACGAGTGGGTCGTTGCGGACGATGCGTGGTGCTAACGCCGGCTCCTTGACCTCCTTCTTCTCGACTTCCAACTTGGTGGGGACGAACTGATTCTTATGTGGAAGATGGAGCTTGGCTGTCCGAGTTTTCGGACTGCTGCCCACCGCCTTCTTGATCTCGTCCATGAGCTCGGCTGGGATCGGCTGGCAGGTGTACTCAGTGCCGTACCACTTCTCCTTATTTTCCCACGTGCCAGGCACGTCTCGCGAGACGATCGTCATGCGGAAGTTGTCGGGCCGCAGACAGTCGAGGCCGTCTTTGATCGCCTTTGAGTCAAACTTGCGCAACAAGCTGTATCCGCTCAACAAGTATTCGCGCGGCAGCGGCTTGTGCATGAACGAGCTCAGCTTGCTCGTAAAGCGGTATGACTGGGTCTTCTCCCTGAACCTGAAATTGACCTCAGCCAGACCTTTTTGCTCCTCGAAGATCCACTCCTGCGGCTCGGTTTCACGCAGCAAGGCGATGTACTCGAACACCGCTTTCACGACCTCCTTGTAGTTTTTAAGTCCC
This sequence comes from Chaetomiaceae sp. R4402, assembly GCA_023628555.1. Classification (NCBI taxonomy): domain Eukaryota; kingdom Fungi; phylum Ascomycota; class Sordariomycetes; order Sordariales; family Chaetomiaceae; species Chaetomiaceae sp. R4402. The sequence goes on from JAMAKO010000007.1 coordinate 62,509, forward strand.
TAGGGGCCAAGTTAGCTTGGGTCTGCATTTCTAAACAACCCCTGCATCCAGGAGCCAGTTCCATCTTCCGCACCTCTTCTGTTAACGTAATCTGGCATTCGAAAACGTCCGGAGTACCAGGACTGATAGGCCACGCTCCCGCATAGAGACCGTTGGCCCAGCCCTTCGACTTGACGTACGACATGATGCTTCCGGGGCCTTCGTGGCCAATGAGATGGCTGATGTACCGGCTGGGTTGTGAGTCGTAGAGGTGATCCTGCTCGATGAAGGGGAACATGAGGCTCAGTTCCCGTGTGTCCATCACGGGCTTCGCAAAGATCTGTGTTCCGAGCTGATGCTCGGTGAATGGAATGTCTTCTACCCATCTGTTGGGTGCCAGGTTCTTGTTCTCAACGGATGAGAAGTACTCAATGACCCATGACTGCAAGACATCCAACGGTTCCCTCCCGAGAACACAGAGCTTCATTCGGTTGGCCGAGTAATGCTTCTCATAGAACTCAATGAACTTGTTGCGAACGTTAATGCCCTGTGCCTCGGGCTCCGTCTTCAGGGTCTCGAGGTTGCCTGTTGAGAAATGGCAAAAGGGATGACCGGGGTTCGACAAGGACTTCTTGAGTTGGTGCAAACGCCATTGGTCGCTCTGCAAGTTCTTCTTGTTTTCAGAATCAACCGCGCGGAGTTCACGATCCAGCGTGTTCTCGAGAAACAGCGGCTCGATGAAGAACTGGGCAAACCGATCCAGGGCTCCTAGCAGCGGTGATGGGTTGGTGGCGGACGGCTCCTCGCCATTGCTGGGTTTGGCGGAAACTTCAAAGTGGTAATTGGTGGAAGTCGACGCCGTGTAGGCGTTAGTCAAGCCGGAATGAGCCGATATGAACTGGTGATAGGCATTCTCGACAGGATACTTCCGGTTGCCCATGAAGAGGAGCTGCGTCTCACTATCAGCACCGGACTCAACTGACCTCGCCGGGGTTGCTGGTTTCCGCTTACATGTTCGACGGCATGAGCCATGCCCGGCATGTCGTCTTCATCGCTAAAGCTACCAACGTTGACATCCATAGCAGCACTCGCCTTGTCTGTCTTGGGGTCATGCACCAGAAGGGCTTCAAGCTGGTTGGGCAAAAGGATGACCCGGTAGGAGCGGTCATCCAGGGAGGGGGTCTCCAGGCGGTCCGTCACGACCTTCACCTCACCGGCCGCCGGCGCGGCGGCCGAAGCCTGTGCATCGGGGCGCGGGGGAGGCATGACGCAGCCCCAGTGCCGATCTGGGTGCGTACTTGGCTGAGCGGTGTTGCCGTGGAGCACTGATGGGTGAAGATTAACAGGCCGGTTTGAAAATTATGGCAACCCGTCAACGATACGAAACAGCCTGAGAGAGCAATATGGTGTACCAAGAGGTACCCAAAACCTTCCACGGCACGGAAGGGTTTTGGTGGGTGTTGGGGCGAGCCGGGTTGGGCGAGGCCTAACGAGACGGGAGTGATGACGGGCAAGCGGCAGCCAGTAAGTTGGTAGCGTCTGTGCGAATGTGGGGAACGGCCCAGCGCTAGCGGCGCTGCTGTACCAGCGAGTTGGAGTCGAACAAACCCCGGCTGGGTCGAGTCGCACCCGGTGGGACGGGGAGCTAGTGGGTGGTCGGTTGTTCTGCCGTAATATGAAACCCTGATGAGCCGCCGAACCCAACCTGGAACCCGCAGGCGAAGGAAGCGAGGGCATCAGCTGCGGTCTCGCGGGGAGCTATCCGTGGTGGGATTTGGGGGTACCTACTCGAGGTTGTCGTACGCCGCTGATAAACCAGGGCTGACGAAGCTTGATGCGGTGGTGGGAGCAAGACAAGCTCAGAACTGCAGAAGCCAGGAGCCCCCGGCAACAGAGCTCTTTATAAAGGCGCAAGCTGACAGGTACTCGAGAACCTGGATAGCTAGGTACCTAGGTACCTCTGCGACGCGCCGCGGTCGTGCTGTGTGGTGTTCAAGCGGCGGCCCGCAGGTGTTGGGAGAAAGAAGCAGCGCGCAGGGAAATCGACAGCAGCAAGGCACGCGTTGGAAGCTGTCTATAAGAGCACTAGTATCCTTGATGATGGGATGGGCATCGAAGGCGGGTAGGCATGGCCGTTGAAGTAGTGTATTCTGGAAGATGATTTGCATGATTAAGCATGCCGATATAAGCAGGGAAGAGGGGGGAGGTGGCGGCCAGGGTGAACCGCAGAGGTACACGTACATGCTTAATGACTGCAACTGAATGAGCTGCACGTTCGATGCTCCAAGCCGTCTATACTTAGTACGGACAAGGAATTCTCGGTACTGCCGACTCATCCTAGCAAGCGTCGGTCTGCAGTTGACGGCTGCATGCATCTTCCGAGTACTGCGAACTGCGTGAGGTACATGGTGCAAGTGAAGCGTCAAAAGGGGTACCTGTCATCCTGCAAGTTGGAACAATAGAAGATTTGACACCCTGCCCACCCAATAGGTGGGCTGGCCTGCTTCGATTTTGACATTGCCGACAGTGAACAGCTCTCGAGGCTCGATCGAGAGACAGAGGGGTGCGCGAAGCAAAGGAAACACCGAGCAAGACATCTTGCCCCGCCTGTCATCATCGTTAGGCAGCCGCTGCGGAAGTGGCTGCCGTTGCGAGTGGGTTGCCACTAGTCTGTACGTACTCTACATAGTAGAAACAGCAGCCATTGAAGCGAGGAAGGAGCGCCGGCCATCTCACCCGGCCTGCCGCTCGGCGCCAAAGGGGAATGAATATATCGGGCAGGAGCAGCCTACCAACGCAAAGTGGTGTATTTGGAAGGATCAGAGGCGGCGCTTCGTTCTGCTGTGGCAGTCACGGTCCTGGCAGTTCAATCTTTTCGAGGCGCCCGCCTACCCGCCCGATCTCCCACAATATAGCAACACCTCCTGCCCATATATTGACCTTGCGCATCTAAGTTGGCCCGACATAGAGACCGGCGACCTAGCTGCTTCCGGATCGCGGTGCGCTGTGTAGAGGACAGAGGCATCTTTCTCTGTTGACACTTCGAGCCCCCGCTGGTAACGATCAATCCACATGGCAAAGCTGGGCCACCTCAGTACCTGTTTCAGTTGACACGCAGTGCCGCCATGCTGGCGTTGACGTGGGATTCGGGCTCTCTCCAAGCTTCCGAATCGAGATGGATGTGACTGCAATGGATCCGTCAGCGGTCAGCTTCCCTCGGCGCTTCCCTACCCGTTCCCCTGTCGACAGCGGCGGAACTGTGCTAGACTCATCCCGCATAGCACATAACGTGGCCGGTGTGAAATGCGGACTTGATGGGCGGCTTCGCTGCTTCCCCTGCGGACGGACGGTGTCTCACGGTGAGCAAGGCTCCATATCTCGCCGCTCCATCCATGTAGCTCGCCTTAGTCTTGCCGGCCGTCCGTCCTACCACATACGTCCATTTTAATGACTTGGTAGTTTTCGCCCTGGGTCTGGAGCCAGTCGGTTAGGGCCTAACTCAGCCAGCTTGTAACCCCCGTTTAAGACGCGCCAGCCGCGGCCACATGTCGCAAATTGACCGGCGGCTGGAGAAGGAGACCACCTGCAGTGTAGGTTGCATCCGGGCCGGCATGTTGTGCCCCGCCCTCGCATCGCCAGCACAGGCTTTGTGACTGGTGCGCCCCTCTGCAGCCCATCACCGGATCGCGCGTGTTGAGACAACATCGTTGACAGGCCGCCGCCTTGCAAGAAAAAGGGTGTGCACACCCATACGGAGTACTGTTACATCCGACGAAAAGTGGAACTGCGGCATCGAGCAAGAAGGGAGCGACACGGCGAGCACGGCACCTTGTGGTCAAATTAATGGGTTTACCAACAATTCTGACTCGACGTCTTTTTCCGAATATTCCTCCCACGTACCTAGGTACTTTCTAACATCTTTCCCCATTCTCCTTTCTCTTCCTGTTTCCACTCTTCATCTCTGTTATAGATCCTTTCTTCTTGTCTATGAGAAGGGAGATGGACATCGTCCTGGTGGGTTGGGGTACCTGATATTTTGTCCAGGGGCTGCCCGGGTATCCTCCTCGTTCCCCGGATGCCCCCTACACTCGACGTCTCCGAGCATCAACCCGCCAGTCGCCGTTTCTCGCGCCGTGCCTGATTTGCCGGCTCATGACGGGACCGTCGAGGATGTGCATATCGCCGCCGTTGTTATTGCATCACTTTCTGTGGTGCAAGACGCCCGGATGCTTCCCGTTGCCCTGTGATAGGGCCGCCGCAACTAACCACGCAAAGAGTGGTCGTGACCCGGAGATGCAGGCGAAACGGATGTGAAAAGCGTGCAGGTTGGGTCCAGCAGCTCTGTGTCCATTTCGCCTGGTGCTGGATTCGAGCGTTGACGTCGAGTGGGGATGTCAAGCACATGATACTGGGACTCATGCGACCGTTCTGGCGTCCACGGTACGACTACACGATGCGACGCGATGGACAAGCCGAACCAAACTCGGCTCAACGCCGGTTCAGACCCGGATGATGTCCTTGTCTCCCGTCCTTCCACCGGCTTTCCTGAGCAGCCTTGGCCAGGGGCAAGGACTGGCGGGCCCAGGGGTAGTACGGCCTGCAGCAGCCCTTGTTCGGGGATATGCGGGCGGGCCAGCGACATTGATTTATGCACGTCGACGTCTGTAGGAACCCGATCCAAACCTGCGATCTACACCGCAGCCCACCCCTGCCGGCCGCCACCGTGATCACCACCACCAAATATCACCATCACTCTTGCACGCCCTCCCCGTTAAGACCGTTAACACGGCATCGCCGATGAACGCTCACCCAAACCCGTACTGGCAGGTTGCATCCAATTCCACGCGTCGCATAACTATCCCGTATGGCATACCGGTGGCGTCTGCTAGACCCAGATGCACAGTCGATCATCCGGGATCCAAAGAGCGCCGGTCGGTCATGGCCGACGAGGCAAGGCGAGGGTCGATCCGGGCCGATGTCAGATTATCCTCCCGCAATAACTATGCACGAAATATCTCGGGCGTGTAAGACTGGCGTTAAGACTCTGATGCTGCGATCTTCCGGTGACCACCATTCCCCAACCACACCCTCTCCTAATCCCGCTGCCCGGATATGCTCACGGCCGTGGTGTCGAGCACCGCCCATAAGCGTCGAGCAAGGGAAAAACCCAATCCCACGGACCGCCACGTTGGAATTCCAAAAACAACTTCAGCCAGGTTTGCCAGATTTTACCCGGGCTCAAAAGCGCACGGCACGAGTGGACCTGGCCCGCGCGAACGAAAGCGGAATCGCTGGCAGTCGTCTTCGTGCGAATGCGGGTTCGAAAGCTCCTCAAGTGGCGGCAAAAAGGGGCGGCCTGCATGCAACCGTTTCTGCCTGGGGCGTCTGGTATAGAGAAAATCAAAACATTCTCCTTGTCGACGCTGCCCCTCCCCCACCACCTCTTCAACCGCATCGCCGCAGCCCATGGATATCGCAGAACCCCTGAACTGGTCCACTTCGCTTATTGACAGATAATCCAAATGGGGCTTCTTTCTACATTCAGGCTCTCTGCCAGGAATCGGGCCTTGGAGAAATGTTGCGCCCCTCCCTTTCCCAGCCGCCCTCATGCATGTTCGTCACACCTCCAGCATATGCGGGGCGCGACCAGGCATGGGCCCTGCGCCTCCCGCCACAGGACGGGAACCGACTCCATGGCGGGTTTCGCTCGCCTCGTGAGACGGCGCGGAAGGAGGTCGGGAAACGCTTGGAGCCGTGATAGTGTCACCACCCGCAGAAACATGCGAAGCTTGTGGTGGGTACTTCGTACTGGTCGTTCGCGCGATGCAGGGGCTGGAGACCGGCTGGTTTCAGCCCGCCAACCCGGATATTGTGGATATCGGGTGTAATCGAGTGGGCGCTAGGCTATTATTTGAAAACCACTGGGGAACACGGCCCTAGAGCAGGAGGAGGCGGAGAAGGTTAGGTGTAATGGGTGATCAATGAGAGATCACCGAGGGAGAACAGGGTAAGCAGACAACAACACAGGCATGGCCACCATAGAAGGCACGCATTCCACCTCAGCGCTTCTTGCTCGGGCACTCGGCAAGCTTGTGGCCGGGCTTCCCGCAGCCGTGGCAGGTCATGGCGGAGGAGGGTCGCTGGAACGCCTGCGAGCCAGCCGAGGAGAGCGAGGTCAGCTGGTTCAGCTTGATCTCCTTCTTCCGCCGCTTCCCGGCAAGCTGCTGCGCCTTCTTCCGCTCCTCTTCGCCCCTGCGTGACATGCTGGATCTGGCCCGCCTGCGTTCGGCGTTATCCCCGTCGGCAGTTCGTCGGCCACGGTCCCTGGCAGGCGGCGACGAGCCCTCGCTCTCGGAGTCACCTCCCGAATCTGAGTCGGAAGCAGAGTCAGATTCGTCGCTTTTGCTATCTTCTTCCTTCTTTTTGGTGCTCTACGGGTGCTGTCAGTATGGGGCTTAGAGCTCGTCCTTTCAGGCGTAATCCACATGCCTTGGGCTTTTTCATGTTGAATCTGCGAAGCTGGGCCTGCGCGGAAACACTGCCGGTGTCGAACGGATCATCGTCACCCCCGCCAGACGTGCCCGTCCGGTCGATCTGGGCGAAGCCGACCTGGACAACATTCAGGAGCGGGCGAGAGCTGCTCCGGGGCAGGGCGGCCGCGCCCTCCAGCACCCAGTGCGAGTCACCCAGCTCCGCCGCCCGCTTCTCAATGGCCGCCCGCCGCTTTTTGTCCTCCTCCTCCATCGCGGCCTGAATTGCCTTCTGGTCGTAGAGCGGCGTCGCGGGCGAGCCGGCAGCCGAAGAGGCGTGCGAGAACTTCCGGCGCTTGGCAGACCCGTCGTCGCTTCTCGGGGTCGCGGGTGAGCCGGTCTCGGGAGTCCCCGCTCCTGCTGCCGCTGCGGCCGCGGCGCCTCGCTGCATGAACTTCATCGTCATAAGGCGGGAAGACATGCCCTTCGGTGTCGACTGCTTCGCCATGGGGAGCAATCCCGCTCCTGATGTCGGCGGCATGTTGATCGTCGGCGCGCAGGTGTTGAGCGGCGATGCGGATTGATGCGCTGAGTTTCGACCCAGTGATTTTGAAGCTGTAATGGAAGTTAGTAAGAGTCTCCGCTAGCGACTCCCGTCCTTAGCCCTTTCAAGTATTTACGTTCGCAATTCGGCAGGTCCTCCTTCCAGGCTATTGCCAGACAAACAAAACAAGTTGAAAGCATGCGGAACCCGACCCGACATTCAAAAAAGCTTATCCAGAGGCTTATCTCCGCTGAGCGCACAGACCGTTGACCATTCAAGCAACGTACCTGCAGCCAAGCAGCGGACCCATTTGCACCAAGACACCCCAAGCTGCCCTGCATTGACCACCCCAGCCAGCCTGAAAGCAGCACTGGACCGAATTTCAGCCGGCTCCCGCAGCTTCAGGTGCAGCAAGCTCCAGCCAAGCAAGCACCATCAATTGAATTGACGCTTCGATCGATCCAGCGGGTCCCGGTCCCCGACCACGACCACCTACAACAACGTCATCAAATCAACACCAAACAATCTACACCAACCACCATGTACGCCTCACGACTGCGGGTGGTAGCAGCCGCCGCGGCGCGCGAGGCGGTTCCGCGGCAGCTCGCCCAAGCCCACCGAGGAGCCGGAGCCCTGTTCTACAGCTCGGTAGCACGCCAGACCGAATCGGCCGCCCAGTCGACCTCCTCGTCGTCCGCCACGGCGCAGCCCTCCGCCTCCGCCACCATGCCGACATCGCCGCCGGGTACGAAGGCGGCGGCTGCCGCGGCGGGCCAGGTGACCGAGGGCGCAGGCGCCATCCAGCAGGCGCCGAACCGCGCCGAGATATGGTCGCGTAGCCAGCGGGAGCGGGCCGTGGCCATGACGGGGCCGCGGTTCGAGCAGACGGATTTCGAGCTGCAGGTGCGTTCTTGCGGGGTCGGCGGTTGTGTTGGGGTAGAGTGGAAAGGGAACAGGCGGCAGGGAGCAAGGGAAGGCGTGGACATGGTGATGGGACTCGGTGATGATGATGCTGACCCGGAGGATTACAGCCCCGACCTTATGCTGCCATTGAGCTCATCCACCAGCAGCCGGTACGGTGGACGCACGACCGGATCGTGGCCTGCGACGGCGGTGGCGGGGCCGCCGGCCACCCCAAGGTCTTCATCAACACGGACAAGCCTGAGATTGCGACGTGCGGCTACTGCGGGCTGCCTTTTGTTGGTTTCCCCTCACCCTTCCACCACCCCATTTTCTCGCAGAGTAAGTGGCTAACGAGGCGCGACTGCAGGCAAACGAACACCACCGGAAACACCTCGAATCTTTGCCAGAGACGTCGTATCCCCTTTCGGCCTAGCCAACGGAAGTGTGGAGGCGTCAACTGCGCGAGAGTATCGTTGATTCCGCGGTGCCACCTTTGTAACTACCTGAATAGACGGACTGCCACCTTAGGCGGCACCGATGTGCTAAAGAAGCAGCAGGAGGTATGAGGAGTACAAGACTTGGGTCATCCTAGTGCTGGCAAGATTGGCACTTGGTAGCGACTCGAATGCACCGAGGGTGAGGAGATGGGGCCTTGCTGTACTTATCAAAATCTTAGAGGTTCATCCTCCAGCGGTCGTCTCACTCGTCGAGGGCTGGCACGGCGACAGACAACCTGGTTACTACTCTTGCCGGCTACCACATTCACAACTGGAATGACACAAGACAGAGACCAAACAAGCCTCCCAGCTCTCGCTCCTTACACAATACCCATCTGCTGCCGTCCACATAGCTCAGAAAGACAAGACACGGTTCCATGCGAAACTCAGTCGATCACCCCGACGACCACCGCATCAATCGGGCCAGGCCGGTAATGGTACATGATCTCGGTCAGGGCTTGTTCGCCGCAAATCAGGATGTCGGCGTCGGCGAAAGTGGTGGGGAACTCCCAAGGTATGGTAAAGTTTCTGCGAGAACACATCAACGTCAGCCGGGGCCATGTCTCTGTACTCTTTTGCTTTTCTTCCCTCCACGCTTGATCCTTTCTTTGCCGTCTGGGCGGTCACCAAGGGGAAGAAGCCTTGGAAGGCCTGCACTGAACGGCTACTACTCACTCGTCGTCGCGGTAATGGTGCGCCAGCTCGAGCGAGAAGTTGCCCGGGTGCCAGAAGCTGGGCACGGCCACCTTGAAGAAGGTGTGGCGGTCGAGCCAGCAGGTCCGGTAGCCGGCCACGGGGTCGCTGCCGTCGATGGTCGCGTTGTGCTTGGTCACGCCGTCCCAGGCCCACGAGGTCTGACAGACGCCCGACGTGACTGCGTTCTGCCGCACCGAGTTCGGGTCGAACCAGTGGACTGCAGCGGGGCGCATGTTTTTAGTTCCTCTCGTTCATCATTCCGTAGTTACGCGCGGAGCAATTTTTTTTCTTTTGTTGTCTTTCTTTCTCTCTTTTGGTGTATCTTTTCGTATGTTTTGTGTTGTTGAAGGGGGTCAAGGGAGAGGGGAGGAGGGAGGGAGGTGTGTCTCTTACAGCTTAGATTGCACGCGTAGTCAACTGTGATCAGAGGCCGGGCGCAGAGGATCTGGAGCTCGGTGATGTTGTACGGGGTGAAGTTGAATTGGGCCACGTCTTGGAGGTAGGCGCGGTTTACCAACGCATCCTTGTGGTCGAAGAGCGTGCTGTGAGGGTGGCTCGCCAACGAAACTGCCAGCGGCACGGCTATGAGGTCCGAAATGAGGAGCAAATCAATGAAGAAACGCATGGTTGGTCAAGCGGAAGGCGTGTTCAAGCTCGAGTCAGGGATAATGCTCACCCGGCATGGGCATCTTATTCTCTCGGTTGGTGGAAGGAGAGGCAAACAAGAGGGGATGGGGAGACCGCCAATGTGATATACTTTGCTGACGAGCTGCGTAGCCTGAACTGAATCCCACGACCCATGAGGTGATGGTGGTCACAGAATGGCAAAGAAGTCCCGCTTGTGCCACTGATACGGAAGCGAGTTGAAACCATACACCACAACGCGAGGATCGAGCACCGAGCACAAGTGCGGCGCCACGAACAATGCTGCGAGATCTCAGTGACGCTTCATGCTCAGATGCCTGGGCCAACGAGATCTCAGGGGCAGCCTTGCAAATGGGCGTCGAGGCGATCGAAGCGCTGAGGCAACATCTTGTTCAACGGCGTGGGGGCCACCTGCGGTCAGACTGTAGAGATGGGTTTCTGGATTTAGGTATCTGAGGCTGATCTGTCCTACCGGATACCGGCCCTGATGAGATCATGGAAGTCACAGGCTACGTATGCTCTCGGGCAACGCCTTCCAGCAAGGCACTGCTTCCGCCCCGGACTAAGTCATGCCTTCTGGATTGGCAATTGTTTGCTGTATGTAGTACACATATAGTCCCTGTTAGAAGCACACACAATTAGGGTCGCGAGGTTGCCACGCGGATACCGTCTAGGGGCAAGCACGACCAAACACAAAGCCGTCTTCTGTCTGGCCATCTGCCCACCGGGAAGTCGCGCATCGGCATGTTCGTCCTCGGATTTCGCAGGTGCCTTGAGGAGGACGAAAGGCGCAGAGGTCTGAGACATGCCGTCGCTGTGCGGCCGGCTCCTGGTCATCAAACCGCGTGTAAGGTGACTTACTCTGCTTCTTGGCCTGGCTGAGGCATATTGGAACTTTTGAGTAAGGTGGGTGCCTATGTTCCAGTAGATCCAGTAAATCCAGGATTCCGGTATCTATAACGTCGCAGGACACGACATAGGTGGTGCAAGGCAGGCCTCCCTTCCAGAGCAGATCCTCCATGATCGGCCATCTTTGATGGAGACCCCTAGGATGGAGCGGGAGAAACAAGAGCGGCGGCTCGCCGCCAGCGACCTGGGCCCAGAACGGGCGGAAATGGCGGGTTGTATACCAACGGCAAGATAACCTCGTCCGACATCGGACGTCAGCGGAGATGGCAGCCGAGGATGTCACCGTCGACACGGTAGGCGGACGGACAAGCGGACGTTACACCAACTGGGCTTCACATATCTCTGGATGGAGTCAATCAGCTCGGTAGCCTAGGTCTCCTCTTGCAGTCACTGCAGTCAGTGGTCAGTCCACGGCACAGCAAATCAAACGCGAATCCGAGCAACGGGGGGGACACTGCCACCGTTATGGTGATTCACGAGAATCCAGACCCTGCTGCAGGATGGTCGACCGCAGAGTCAGGAGAAGGTGCTGCCACCAAAACTGCTCCCGCTATGCTCCCGCTATGGGAGATGTGATGAGCGCGAGTTGAGAGACCTAGGCTTGTGCATGTGTTGTTGAGATAGGGCCGTTGCCGAGTCGGTCGTATCGAGGTTTGGCAGTGCTCGCCTCCGAGAAACAGCGCCGTGTCGCCGCTGTCATGCAGAGATTGAGAGAGCCAGCAGACGAAAGTAAAGCCACCAACGCCAAGGGGAGGCAAGCAGCACACCCGGCAAGTGTCTTGATGATCTCGCGATCATACTTGCAAAACACCTCAGTTGCAGCAATACGCATGCGAAATCCGGGGCTAATCTTCAGCGGCCCCCAACGCGACGTCGGCTCGGAGGGCGGCGGCCAGGAACAAGGCACGAAGCGTTCCGCTGTGGTCCCAATGCCACCCAGCCGCAGCAAGCTGAAGCGGAACCGTCAGATGGTTCCTTGACACATGTCGATGTCCGCCATGCACGACAATTAGACATCCGCCTCAGACACGTCGGGTGCAGACACCGTGAGGCGAGAAACAGGTTTTGTCCGCCGCGGACTTTTACGCGTGGTCGTGAAGGGCCATCAGCTGCATCGTATCCCCAACGAGCTGAGAGGCTTGGTGGTGTTGTCTTCGTTGTTGGCCCCATCGTACCGCCGTACTATTGATTGACTCGGATGTCAGATGGAAGCTCTGGTCAAGTTGGAGGTGTTCAATGAAGCTTTGGGCCCTGGACTCCATCACTCGCGAGTCCGAGGTAGGTCTTGGCGCTGTTAGCCGTTGCTATTCTTAGCTGCCCGTCCAAAGGAGCTAGCTTCCGGGAAACACCCCACAAGCCAAAGCAGGAATGATCTGCGAAAGCCAGCGGCTCAAGAGTCAAGCCTCAAAGCTTCATCGGATTGCCTCGAGGCTTCGTGCAGGGCGGCCTCGTGGTTCGGATGCAAACCGTTTCATCAAGACCGCGACCAAGCATAACGATGAACGCCGCCGCCGTGCGACCACAACCGGCACGGCTGTTGCCAGTGCAGCGGTGTGCGCTGCCATTCGTCTAAGTTCGCGTGTCGTCGAGTGCGTGCGGCGCATGCGCCATGATCGACCGGCCAAGCAAAGCTGTCCATCCGCATCCGGCAGGGAAGTCGGCCTGGTCGGGTCTCCTTCTGCTTCTTTCAGCTTTCAAGGTGGTGGTATTCCGAGGTGAGGCGTCCCAACGGCGTCGCGCTCTACTAGTCTAGTACACTACACAGTATCGATAGCTTCGAGAAGACCAAGCCAACTTGGCTGGACGTGACGTTAGCGTCGTGGCCAAGCTTGGCGCCCTCGAGCATTCAACTCCGCCTCAGCCCTGCCGGAACTCAACCCTTTGCGTTGCATCGGAGCCGAGTAGGTCGCAGCTGCTGAATATCTCCTCATCCAAGATGCTGCCACCACCTGCCATAATCAGCAGCAATCCGAAGCCTGCTGTACTATAACTCTCAGGTAGGTAGTAATCACGCACTGCCTACTACATGTACTGCCCGTGTAAGGCGATGCGGGTTTTTTAGTGTTGACGCCAAGCAGCCGCTTGATGCTTGATGGGGACGTGATGGCGCTTGCAGAGTGCAGTGCACAGCCCCGTCAGTCAACAAAGCGCCTGCGCGAAGAAAGGCGCGTCGTCGAGCTGCATGCTCTCTCGTCCCGCTTCCCAAACCCCTGTCCGCCGCCTTGGCCAACCCACAGAGCCCCTGCCCCAACCTTGCTGCTGCTGGTGAGGGGCAAGTGGGAGCTGGCCGCACGACAAACAGCAGGCCAAGCAAGCTCCAGGCCCGGGTGGCCCTGCACATTGACGAGTCGCATCTCGGATGGCCATCTCGTCCCATCTCTCCTCCACACGCGTCCCCGGCGTTCGTCCCAGTCGCTAACGCCCGCTGCGCGCTGGTCAGTCGGTTTGCTCCTCTTTGCTGGTTCCCCCCCTTTTTTCGGCACGGGGGCATTGAGCAGCATCTGCAGCGCCAATTTTCATTGTTCCATTCCCGCTCGCGGCCCTTGTCGGCTGCCCTGCGCCCTGCGGTGCTCCCCGCCCTCGTCAACGGGCCCGTTGCTTGCTCTCGCTTGCACTCAGAAACGTTTGGCCCCGCCGTTTTGGCCGCCGCCGACTGACTGAGGTACGGTCGGGTTTGCGCCCTTCTTGTTTACGGCTCCAAACTGCGTGCGCTTCTGCCCGGTCAGATCCATCCAGGCGGTCGGTCGGTCTTTCCCGTCCCCGCACGCCGAGTCTCGCCTGCCCGGCAAAGTAGGTAGGGGCGTGGGCCGCTGTCAGCAACAGACGGAGGCAGAAGGAGCTCCTTCCCGTCCCACTTGCTGCTGTCTCACTCTCACTCTCACTTACTCTCACTTCCCCACTGTCGCAGGGCAGGAGCAGCCGCTTGATTGCTCAACGGGGCAGGCGCAATAATGCCGTCCAGGATCCATTGGACTGGCAAGAACAACCGCTCTCAGCACAATCTCGCGGGGTCGACGGCAGGTGCCGAGGATCATCCTGCTGGGCCTGGCGCTGGTGTGCCGGTCCCCGCTGGTGGTGGTGCGTCGAACCCCCAGGGCGCGGGCACGGGTAGTGCAGGCGCTGCAAACCCCCCCTCAGCCTCGCCCAACCCGGCCTTCAGCTCCAGCGAATCCTTTCAGCCCGACCTCGCACAGCAACAACCCCCTCCACCGCCGCCACACCTCGTCAATATCTACGGCTCTGCTGCCCCTGCCGGGCCTAATTCTGCCGCTGCCGCCCTCCCGCCGCAGCTGCAGCACTCCAACAGCGTCTCGGCCGGCTTCGACTCGCGCCAGCAGCAGCGCGAGCCGAGCGATTTCGCCGACCAGGTGACGCGGTCTCAATCGCACTCGCACCGCTTCACCACCACACAGCCTTCCCCCACCTCAACTCAACTGCAGCACCTCCAGCAGCAGCAGCAGCAGCAGCAGCAGCAGCATCAGCAAGCGCTGCAACACCATCATTACCAACAACACCAACACCCGCACCACCTGCACCAGACCCAAGGCCCCGTCTCCGCCGAGGATCTGTCGGCCCCCAGTGTCGGGCACCACAACATCGGCTCGCCCGTTCTCGCCGGCGCTCAGCCCGTTTTTCCCCAGCAGCACGCCCAGCAACCGCAGCCTCCAAAGCCCAAGCAGTCCACCCGGAAGCTGATCAAGAACATCCTCAACCCCCGGGGCCAGGACTTTACAAATCAGGTGCAGCAGAACCCGTACGGTAACGCCGGCCCCAGTCCTGCCCGTAGGAACTCCAAACGCGTGAGCCTCCCGCCGCCGTACCCGCCGGCCCTCCGCACCGGCGTCTCGCAGGTCTCGCTGGACCAACAGCAACAACTCGAGTGGCAAAACCAGCCTCCTCCCACGCAACCGTCCCCTCTCCAAGGCGTATGATGCCCTGACGAGTCCTGTGTCGTATTGGTGAACTGTGCTGACCTCGGATGTTGTAGGACACTCAGCATTCCACCATCCGGCCCGTGCCGCCTTCGGACGCCGAGACATCGCCCTACTCGACCGAGGACTCCAGCTACCGCCAGCATCGGGGCCACGTTCACGCCCACAGCCAGGTGCCCCCCGAGTTGCAACATCAGCAGTACGGCCAGGGCGGGTTTGAGTCTTCCCCGCAGCAACATCAGTACCAGTTTGCAAACCAGCAACAGCAACAGCAACAGCAACAGCAACAGCAACAGCAGCAGCAACAGCAGGCGCAGTACCAGGCCGGCAATCAGCAGACATTCTCGGGCCTCCTCGCCAACCCGCAACCCCAGAACCCCGAGACCGTGTCGCAGTTGTCACACGAGTCCCCCGTCACGGACTCGGACCAGCGGTCAGGTACTAACATTGCGCCAGGACAAGCGGTGCAGTCGTCACCTGCCATACATTACCCGACGCAGACGCAGGATCATCCCGGGCGGCAGAACCCACCCGGTGCCCAAGCCCCGACCCCGCAGCCGCAAGACATGGCCCCACCTCCCGGCGGACCACCGCCGGCACGGAGATCGCAGGACGCCGAGAAGATGCGCGACCAACAAGTGCAGCCGCCGCCGGGCCCGCCGCCCAACTACCGGCAGAGCCAGCAGCAGTCCAACATGAACCCGCTTCCACAACCGCCAAACGCGGGGGTGCCAAACCCTGGCTTCCGCGCGAGCAACGTCCCGCCGGAGAGGCAGCAATTTGAGGGCCAGGGCGACATCATGCCAGGCCGCAACAGCCCGCAGCCCCCATCAAGCGACCGCGGCGGCGAGGACCCGGATAAGCAGTTTAAGGATCTGTGTACGACCAGTTGTTACCCCCTTACGTTGACACCGTGACTCTGCAGATTTTCCAGCTAACCTGTCGCCGCAGTGATTAAATACAAGAATGTCAAGCGGCTCTACTTTGACGGCAAGAAAGAGATCGAGCAATTGAACGGCCAGGTGGAACAGCTCCAGAATGCCATCGCCAACCAGCGCATGTCGCAGAGCCGGACTTCGCTCGACGACAACGAGTACACCACGCGGTTCAACCGCCTCAACGGCGCCATCAACAACCTGTCCTTCAACATTCGCAAGGACTGGGTGTCGCTGCCTGCCTGGCTCGTGCCCTTTGTGAGCGCCGACGCGCTCAAGACGGGCAAGCAGGAGATGACGGCGGTCGGGCGGGCCGTCATCACCCGCTGGATCGTGGAGGAGATCTTTCACCGCTGCTTCCACCCGGGCCTCGACCCGGAGCTCAGCCGGCAGCTCAAGGTGATTGAGCACAACATCCGGCACTTCAGCTACACGATGAACAGCCAGGAGGAGTACGACGCCCTGACGAGCAAGGTGGTCAGTTGGCGCATGGCGACACTCGAGGGCCTGCAGGACGTGCTGCGCAGCGGCGAGAGCGTCAACCACCGCAACGACTTCACGCGCCGCGCCACGAGCAACCTCACGGCCTGCCTGTTCCAGCACCTGGCCGACCCGCCGCCCGCCGGCGTCGACGGCAGCGCCAGCATGATTGTCGAGCTCGCCGTCGGCATCGCCAGCAACCTGCCGCTCGAGAGCCGTGACGTGGCCATCATCTACCCGCTGCCGGAGCAGCCCATCCAGCCGGAGCTGATGGAGGTGGAGAAGACGGGCCTGCCGGCGCTGGAGAACCGGCCCTCGGACGCGAGCGAGGAAGGCGGCGCGGGCGGAGAGGATGGCAGTGGAGGCGGCAGTGGTGCTGCTGGTGGCGGCGGCGGAGGCGGAGGAGTGGGGGGCAAGGATGGAGGGGCAGGTGGAGGAGGAGGAGGAGGACCACCAACCAAGGATGGCAGCGGCAAGGACCGGCGCGGGGACAAGATGAGAACGGGTATGTTGAGCGTTTTGGCGGGCAGCGGCAGCGGCAGCGCGCCCGGCAGCAGGAAAGGCAGCATTGCTGACGGCGGCGCCACACAAACAGCAGCAGCAGCCCCCCCACCGCCCAAGGACGCGGGCAAGGTGCGCTTCGCGGGATTCGTCGCCGTCGAGGTCCGCGGCAGGCAGGTGTTGTGCAAGGCGCCCGTGTGGACGCTCGGGTGACGTGAGCCATAGGATTATTGGGGGTAGGGTAGGGTAGGGTAAGGGTCTCCGTACCGCTTGGGTTTTGGGCTTCAACAGGCAGGGTGGATGCTTTTCGTAAGTGCGGGTTTGGTAGGGCAGTTGGCATGGGATAATGTGCGGTACTGACTTGAGAGAGGCGCTGTGGACAGTTGGCCCTCCACATTATGGGAACAAGGGGAAGGAAGCTGTGTTTTAAGCCTGGTGGTCATAAAAAGAAGTGGGAGCATGAAGTAGCGGAGTTGGTAGGGTGCGAAGTCCAGAGTAGGCGCTTGCAGAGGGAGGGAGAGACGGGGGAGGCTATCCGGATTATTTGGACACGACTGTGGATTTCGTTCCTCGCTTCGTATCACTTCACGACCTGGACGGGGTGTGTTCCGGCTGCGGACGGGCCGGCGCCATACCTGTTTTATTCTATGCATGCCAATATACCCTGGAGGGATGTCTGCGACGGTTGTCATTGCGCTGGGTGGATCAGCGTCTGGTTCTCATTTATCAGTAAGGTATTCCATCCGTACAGAGCCATGTCACGGAGAGAAGTTGGTTACGAATAGGTGGTGGTTGCCCGGTTGCTGTAAACCTCACACCGCCTTCTCTTTTGGTACTGTACAGGTGCTTGCAAGCTTGCATTTGCCCCTCCATCGACCCCGCCATGCGGAAGGAAGTATACGCGACAGAGCAGGCACTTTGACTTTGGAGCAAGACGCTTTGGGAGCTGGCTATCTTTCGGTTGAGCATAGCTGCCAGGCCAATTTGGTTCTGAACCATTGCCTGGGCACACAGGGAAAGAGCGCAATTCTTTTCTTCTGTTCACGTCAAGTCGTGTCACGCAAATGCCCTGAATTTTCGTCTCAGACCAACGACAATGGCCGACGACACCACGCCCGCGCACCTCGACCCGTCCGCTCTGGGGACGAAGGAATAGTCCGTGCTTCTTCCTTACTCCCCCATAATTTACACCCAACCTAGACACATGTGCTGACGCGCAACCAGCTGGGACAAGCTGTACGAGACCGAGCTGCGCAACCACGCCGACAACCCGGCCGACGAGGGGACGGTGTGGTTCGACGACGCCGACGCCGAGGCCAAGATGGTGGCGTACCTGGACGAGCGGGACTTGCCCGCGTCGCTACTAGGGCGAGGTGGTGGTGAAGGTAGTGATGGTGATCGGGCCGATGCCGCGGTACTGGACCTCGGCTGCGGCAACGGCAGTCTGCTGTTTGCACTGCGCGATGACGGGTGGACGGGCAGGCTGCTCGGAGTGGACTACAGTGAGCGGAGTGTAAAGTTGGCCAGGAAAATTGCTGTAGCTAGGGCGGGTGATGGTGGTGAGGAGGTGGGGGAGGATGGGGAACAAAGGGTCGTGGAAGCAGAAGGAGGAGAAGGCGAGGAAGAGGTGGAATTCCGGGTCTGGGACGTTCTTCGCGGCGAGGTAGCAGACGTGCGAGCAGATCCCTCGTCGTCGCCACAAAACACGGGCCCGGTGACAGAAACAGACGGCGCCGGCTGGGACGTGGTTCTGGACAAGGGCACGTTCGACGCGGTATCGCTCAGCGCGGAGCGCGACGCCCAGGGGCGGCGCGTTTGCGAAGGCTACGGGGAGCGCGTGCTGCAGCTGCTGCGCACCGGCGGCCTCTTCCTCGTGACGAGCTGTAACTGGACCGAGGCGGAGCTGACCGGGTGGTTCGACGGCAAGGCCTACGCGACGGCGAGGTTGCGGCTCGCCGGCAGGATAGCGTACCCCAGCTTCAGCTTCGGCGGCGTCAAGGGGCAGACCATCAGCACACTGTGCTTCGAGAAGGTGGCCGCTTGACCCGTTCACCACATCGGTTTTAGTGGGCAGAGAACCCATAGAAATTGTGATACCCGAGCTGGATAAACTATGCAGAGCGGTAATGCTGGAGTCAATGGTGCATGCATCGTACGGTACCTCATCTATCTGGGGGAAACTGGCGCGTTTCTCTCCTTCCTCACGGGCCACCACAACTCCCACCCCCTGCATCCTCTGAGACACATCGTTTCTCGCCTAGAGCAAGACGCCGTCTCCGATCTATCGGCAGACACACACCAATCCGGGTCTGCCCGAACCACGCAACAAGTCGATTCGGAACCGACATCTAACCTACACCAGCGGACCGCATGTGATGGAAGACTGAAAACACGAGAAGGTGCAACCTTGCGGGAATGGTGACTGAAAAAAAAGAAGAAGCAGAACGCAATTGTGCTTGATTAAGACTCTTTCTCTCTTCTATGGTGATGTGTTCATGGGTTCTCCGCCGCCCGCAGCCGCGCCCGTAGCCGCGGCCGCCGCCATGGTCGCGAAATACCGCACGTCCACGTCGTCGTCCTTCTGCAGCTTCTCCAGGCTCGGCATGATGCGCTCGTCGATCAGCTGCTGGCCGCGGGGCGACGCGGTGAAGGGCGTCTTGGTCTGCTCCAGCGTGTAGATGGTGCCCTGCTCCGGCAGCCGACGCAGCACCGCGATCAACGCCGAGTACGTCTTGGCGACGTTAAACCGGATGTTGGGGATGTCGTCGCTCGTCAGCTTTTCTAGCATGGGGAGGATCGACTTGGCGATAACATCCATGGTCACGACGCTGGCCAGAGTCTGTGTGTACATCCTGTCAGATACGATCTGCTCTCACCTATCCTTGTGAAACTGAAACTCCTCAGATGTCAGAACAAAAGACTTACCGAGATGGCAAAGCATGTCGTCATCCGGTAGAGATAGTTGGGGTGGCCGCCCATCGCCATGACCTTGGGGATAATAGCCTCGCTGGCCCACTCGACGCCGAACACCTCCGTCAGCTTCTTGAGATTGTGCGTAGCCGCCTCGCGGATGGAGAAGACGGTGTCGCCGAGCCAGCCCATGCAGAGCTGGCTGAGCTTCTCGTCGAAGAATTTGACACCCAGCTGACTGGCGAGCAGTGGCATGTGGCCGATGATAGCTAGCCGCACGCGCCATTGCTTGTCCTCGGCGAGCTGGACGATGGCGGGGAGGAGGGACTGCGCCAGTAGATCGATGCCAATAACCTGGTTTACCAGCTCCAGTTTCGAGATGATGTGCAGACGAACCTCGGGGAACTCGTCCTTGAGCATCTGGAGGAACATGGGCAGCAAATGATCGATAGTCCTGCCATGAATGTCAGCCAAATCCCAACTTGGCAAGATGCCACACGACTCAATCGACCGTACTCTTGCTTGCCCAGAATCGGCGCGAGGCCGCTAATCTGTGTTCCCAGAGCCGCACGCACGTGCTGGGAGCTGTCTGACACCAGGTTTTCCACGGTGCCCATGATCTCGTTCAACAGGGTATTGCGGTCCACCAGGGCACAGAAGCCGGGGATCTGGCCAGCGATGGCCGTCCGCACCTCGGCCTCGCCGTCCTTGAGCAGTTTTACGAACGCGGGCACCAAGTCCCTGGACACAACCTCCTCGTCAACCGCCTTCGCAATCTACACGGCCAGTTAGTTGGTCTGCTGTTTGAGAGCAATGAGCCCGAGGCTGAGAGCTTCAACGGACCTTTTCGAACCGGTCGGCAATCATGTACCGGACCCTCCAACTCTTGTCCTCTATCAAGCTCCGCAGCGATGTCAGGAGCACGCCGTGGCTCGCCTGCTGCTCCTTGGGCACAACCTCGGCAATGGAGATCAGGACCTCGACGGTGAGCAGCCGGACGCTGTCCTGGTCGTCCTGCACAAGATGCTGAAACATGGGTATCATCTCCTCTACCACGATCGCGGCGGGCATCTCCTTCACAAACTTGGCCAAGTTCGTGGCCGACTGGCGCCGCACCATGGGTGTGTCGTCGTGGACCAGCTGGCTGAACTGCTGCCGCAGCTGCTCCTGGATGGGCGGGGAGACCTTGGAATAGGGCGCCGTGTACAGGCCGCAGCCCGACACCTTGCTTGTGAACCAGTCCGCCTTGGAGAGCCGAATCGTGAGCGGGATGAAGTACTCCTCGACTTGTTGCGGCGAGAGCGCGGCGCAGATCTTGTTCAGCGACTCGACAGCCTGCAGCAGGGGGTTGATGCGTCAGCCCTGGTACACCCCCAAGTACCACCATCAGCAGCTGTAGCTACGGGCGCATACCTTGTCCCGCACGACGGGCTCCTCTATGGCTGCGAGGTTCTCGAGCGGAGAGAGAAGGACGTGACCCCACTGAGGACCGCCGACGTAGTCGATGAAGCTTCCCAGCTCCTCGCTCAAGGCGACGAGAACCTCGTCCTCATCTTCGACGGACTCTGCAAGCACGAGGAAGTCAGCGAGGCGACGGCCCGACATGGCTAAGACTTCCGAGGGGGGCCGGAAGCAGGGGCGGGCTGACCATCGAGGAAGGGGATCAGCTCCTCGCGAGTGCGCTCGGCGCCCAGGGCGAGGGCGATGGTGGAGAGCCGGTGGATGGCATTGAGACGGAGCAAGACATCGTCGTGCTGCTCGCGAGATTAATCGTGGGCGCCTGGGGGAGGAAGGAGCCTGGTCACCGCCATACCTTCAATTCATCGATTAGCACGGCGATCGGGTAGAGCTCGTCGTTGGTGTTGGTCGCGTCAGCCATGGTGGGCGACTGTGGGGGGGAAGGAGCAGACGAGTGGCGGGTCTGTCGCAGAAAATCCGTGGGTTGGTGATGTGTGGTTGCGTTGTCTGAAAGCCCGGGGTGGGATCCGGGCGGGTGTGGGGGTTTGTGGGCAGGTCGCTGGGCGGGATCGCGTGCGGTGCGTGCGCAGCGTGAGAGAGGTGATGCAATGGGCGGCCGAACCAGGCGTCCGTGACAACAAGTTCAACAACACAGCGGGCCCAGAAGCAATGCTCGCTTTTGCGCTTTGGTATCGATTCTTAGCGGGATGCCGTGGCGAGAGCAGCGGCAACCATGGCACACGCAGAGGAAAATGGCGAGCAGAGGTCCAGGCACTCGGCGTTGTTGGCGGGGAGTCGTTGATGAGGGTTGATGGGGATTGCGATTCTTTGGATGGATGGCAGGGCGGAAATGCGAGGGGAAACCTGAGGTCAAGGCATGGCAGCTCCCGCCCAAGCAACAGACACAGCAGGTGCCGGAGCCAGGGACAGGCCTAACAAATCCAGGCATGCCCGTTTGGTCGGTTGGCCTGTGCGCCTCGTGAATGGAGCCCAAGCTTCAGCCCGCCTGCGGGGCTTCTGCTGCTGGTGCTGCTGCCTTCAAGGGGCGGGGTGCCCCAACATGGAAGTGGGAAGGCTGCGTGCGCGGGATGAAGGGGGTGGAAGCGGCAGGCAAACCAGCAAGGACATGACGAACGCGTGCCTGCATTTCAATCCTCTTTTTTTTTTATTCAGCAGCCATCAGCTTGAAGAGGAGACCTCACACTTGCTACCTCATGGAGTTGAAGGAATTGCTGGGTTGGTGGGCTTATCATTTATTTACATTACACCCCCCCCCGCGAACCTGTCAAAGGTCATCTCACAGCACAGAGTAGAAGGTGATGTGTAAGCCACCTATTCCCTTCAAAGCAACACGGTCAGAATTCAAAATGTTCGCTATGCCTCCTCAACACAGGAAGTTCAATTCTAGCCAGCCAGCGCTCCCAGAAAACCCAACTAAATCCCAGGCTAGCCCAACTATATCTTCTCCCGACCGCTCAGAGCTCGCTAGTGTCAACTCGGTCCTTGCACGCTCTTCAACTCCTGCCCGCCGCCTCCACCATCCACTGTTGCGTCATCCCGCTCACTCAGGGGGTCATCGAGCGTGGCACCCGTGAGCATATCAACGAGGCCCTTAGACTCAGCGCTGCGCTTGTTGGCACGCTCCCTGCCCGGACTACCAGGGCTACCGCTGCCGCTGCCGCTGCCGCTGCCGCTGCCGCTGCCGCTGCCGCTGCCGCTGCCGCTGCCGCTGCCGCTGCCGCTGCCACTGCCACTACCACTGCCACTGCCACTGCCACTGCCACTGCCACTGCCATCATCACCACCTCCGCCGCCAGCATGGGCACCGTTCGATCCAGTAGTGTGGCTACCCGGCCGATTCCTGCCCGTGCTCTGGCTGATACCACCAAACACGGCCGCGGCCCCGATTCCCAACCCGGAGATCCTGTCCTGCAATGCTCCGAACGCAGTGGGCATCGCACCGGTGCTCGCGCTGCGGTTCAGCGATGTTGACGTCCTCGCCTCCGGCGTGAGGGCCTCGTAGGCACCCTCCACGCCTACCAGTGCCGACTTGCTCGGCGACAAGCCCGGTGGCTGCGCGTTGGCTCCCGACTGCTGCTCCCCAGTGCCGCTACCGGCAACGGGCTCACTCGACGCCTGATAGGCTGCGACGCGTTCCGCTGCAGCGGCCGAGGCGTTGAGGGCGGCGTTCATCTCGTGGTCGGTGCGGTTGAAGACTTGATGCCACCACCGCACATCGCCGAGCCGCGGAAGAACGAGGCGCTCCCGCCCCTTGACGTGGTCATCGACGACTGGGTCGTACTGTTCGTTTGTGAACTCCTGGCGACGGCTCAAGAAGTACGCCCAGACGCTGCGTGTGCGCTCACGCAGCTTCGCTTCGTGTCGCTGCTTCTCGTTGTTATAGAGAAATGTGCCGTACTGGCACGAGTAGACGTGGTACAGCAGGCGCCGGAGAAAGCGTTCATTGAACTCAAACCGCGTGGGATGCTGCCGGAGAAGCTGGTATGTGGCATCGAGGAACTGGTGGAAGACGGGCGAGACGTCGTTAGGCCGGGTTGCCTGGTCCTCAGTGATAGGTGCGTTCGCCAGCTTCAACTCGTCCGCAGCGGATAGATCCTCGGTATCCGAGGTTGCCGCCTCCTTGTCACCGCCAACGTTTCTGCTCCAGAATCGCTTTGCAGACGCCAGCGCGTTCTCGATGGCATCTCCCCGGCCCTCATTCTCCCCTGGTCTGATCGTCGAACCGGCGAGCGCATCGTTGTCCACCGTGAACCAGTTCTCGTGGCTCAAGTGCCCTGACCGCAGCTGGAACATGTGCCCGAATGAGAGCCAGTCCTTCTCGATAAGAACAATGAAACCGTCAATGGTGCGGTAGTAAGGGTCCAGCATCAGCTGGGACAGGGCGCTGAGCTGGCTAGTCCGATCCCAACCATCCGAGCAGTGGATGAGCACATGCGAGTGCTGGATGCCGACCTGGCGCGCAATGGTCGCTGAGCCATCCAGAATGCAGCCGATGTGACCGAGCCACTTGCTCTTCTCCAGAAGCTCCTCGTTGGGCGCGAATGGAGACACGTCGGCGTGCTTGAGAGCGCTGACGACCTTCTCCAATGAGTCCCGCATGACATGAATGTTTTCTATATTCAAGAACACCTTTTTGGCAAAGCTGTAAAATTCCATCTTCTCTGACCCCTTTCCGACGGCTTGCATGGCGAGGGAGTTGAGCCGGGGCCGGGCGTCGACGATTAGATTTCGTTGCTGCGCGCCGTAAATCAGTCGCTTCCCAGTCTTCTCGTCGTACTGAGCATTGGAGCCAGCAATTAGTTCATCCTCTCTCCGCATCCGCTCAGACTCTGACAGGGAGAGATCAACATCGGCACCATCGAGGCTCAGATCCACAGTGCTAGGCTCCGGGCTCTCCTCTAGAGGTGCTGGAGGAGAGGTATCCACGCAATCCATGGACGCAGAAAAGCAAGCCCCAACGAGGCGCTCGTCTTGAATGCTGCGATTATTCCGGAGCCCAACTAGCGGCTGTGAGCTGCGCGTTATAGTGCAGTTGTTGACCGGGTGGAGGTAGGTAAGGGCGGGTATCCGGGCGCGGGAACGGAAGTTACCCGCATACTTAAGAGTGCTGTCCGAGATCTTGGACGGGACTGCCAGTAGTGCCGGGTATGTTGGGCAGAAAGTGTAGTCCTTGTTGATGGTAGATATCCTCCAGCCCAAATCTGCTGACTTTTCGCTGATGCCCTGCCGCTTGAACTCGGTTCGCATATCATACAGGTCCCAGCCATCGACCTTGGACTCCGGTGAGCCCGGGAGCGGTGTGTAGTTGAAGGCTAGAAGGTCACCTATGCTTCCTAGCCTGCACGTCCTGGCGCGGATGAATTCGAAGGCATCACGGGCCTGCTTGTCGTCGGAGAAGTTGAAGCAGATATAGGTAAAGTCCCTGAAGCGAATACGTATCGACGAGGGCACGCCGCTTGCGGGCGGTGTTGGGCGGAGTGTGCAGTGCGAGATGACGTGGAACGCGAACCAGACTTGTTTCTCTCGCCGCTTTAGCTCCGGGTCGGTTGCCGTCTCTGATTCGGGGGGGAACCGGAACACGAGGTGGTAATTGCTCAGCGAGACATCGCCGAGCTCTGGCTTGCCTCCGCGTAGGGCATGCACGTTGGGGTACACCTAGCCTGCTGGTTAGCACCATCTCCAGGCGACCTGCGAAGTGCGAACGAAACATACGTGCTTGTTCTGCGGAGCCGCCATGGCGAGAGTGGGAAGGGTGCTATTCGGTTATTCTGGCCGATACATGGGCACGGCAACGGCGGGATGAATGGCGGCTTGAAGTGACACACGCAAGATGACCTGCGGATAAGTTGGCGAAGCGCGTGGCAGTCTCTACCTAGTGTTGTTCATGTGTGGACAGCGACAAGGGGGACGAGAGGGGTGTGGCTCGACAATGCATGGTCAGCTCATGCTCTCTGCGGGGTGCTAGCGACCGTCGTTGAAAGAAAGTGCAAGACCCCTCAGGAAAGAAAGGTTTGTTGAGGAAGCAAGCAGTTTGAGCCTTGGAGTGCGCTAACATCACCCTACTTCCAGGTTGCGCCTGCCCGGTGACTGACAGTTCAATCAGCACATTGGGCGCTTGACGTCGGCAGCAGCCCCACCATTGGAGCGTGGGCGGGAAAGAACAACGCGGGGCCGAGCTGGCCGGCGAGGCAGCCGCAGGCCGCAAGGCTGCTTGCCAAGAGCTGCCCCTGCCACCGGCCACTTCTGACGACGATGCCAGCACTGGCTGTCACAGGCGGGTGCTGATTGGTCGCTGAAAACCCTACTCCACACACCGCATCCAGAACGGGCCCGGGGGCAGCCCACCAAGAATTCGCAAAAAGAGTGTGCAAGTCGAATTTCCCCCCATCTGAAAAAAGAAGTCGGGTGAACATCGCGAGCCGGCCTTGTCGCAACCTCTGCAACCGATTGAAGCCTCGAGGAGTCTCATCGCCAAACCGCAACCATGGCTGTTCCCGGCACTCAGATGTAAGCAACAATTGCATTTCTGCCCTGGTGGTGGTGACAAGACGAGAACCGGGCAAGAACAAGTTGCCGGAATTGCTGTCTTAGCCGCGTTGTTGCAGCAGAGGCTGGAATTGGAAAGCTGACGTTGTTATCGATTTGCAGCTCCAAGCGGAGAAAGTTCGTCGCCGACGGTGTGTTCTACGCCGAGCTGAACGAGTTCTTCCAGCGCGAGCTGGCCGAGGAGGGCTACTCGGGCGTCGAAGTCCGCGTCACCCCGACCGTCACCGACATCATCATCCGCGCCACACACACCCAGGAGGTTCTGGGCGAGCAGGGTCGCCGCATCCGCGAGCTCACCAGCTTGATCCAGAAGCGCTTCAAGTTCCCCGAGAACTCGGTCTCCCTCTATGCCGCCAAGGTTCAGAACCGCGGTCTGTCGGCCGTTGCCCAGTGCGAGTCGCTCCGCTACAAGCTCCTCAACGGTCTTGCCGTCCGCCGTGCCTGCTACGGTGTTCTGCGGTTCATTATGGAGAGCGGTGCCAAGGGTTGCGAGGTTGTCGTCTCCGGCAAGCTGCGCGCCGCCCGCGCCAAGAGCATGAAGTTCACCGATGGCTTCATGATCCACTCCGGCCAGCCGGCCAAGGACTTCATCGACAGCGCCACCCGCCACGTCCTGCTCCGCCAGGGTGTGCTGGGTATTAAGGTCAAGATCATGCGCGGCAGCGACCCCGAGGGCAAGGCCGGCCCGCAGAAGTCGCTCCCTGACGCCGTCACCATCATCGAGCCCAAGGATGAGACCCCGGTTGTTCAGCCCATGAGCCAGGACTACGGCGCTAAGGCCGCCGCTGCCCAGGCTGCTGCCGAGGCGTCGCGCCAGGAGGAGCAGGCTGGTGAGGAGGAGCCCGCCCCCGTCGAGCAATAGGAACGCGGCGACGGTGGTAACAAGGCTCCTTCTGCCGAGCTCACATTCGACGGCAGTCCCGCCGGTGACTGGTAGTCGCGGGGAGGTACATGCTCGGTTGGGGAGGTTTTCTTCGAGCGCGTCACGCTCGGCAGTATGGTTGCGGATGGATGGGTCACTCGGCGTCAACTTTGAGCATATTGCATTGTGTCTGCGAAACGGGAAAACGGACGGAATGTTTGCTTTGGAGGGTGTGTTTGTAACTATCCAAGCAGAACACCATGGACAAAGCAGTTAACGACGAACGATCCTGAACTCGCGGGGAGGAATAAACCTCGAAACAATCTATCTCGTGCCACTGCAGTTTCTTGGTGATGTGACTGATATGCCCGACTTAGGAGAACGTACCCGCCATGTCTTCACCCCCTGATGCCCCAAACTACTGCACTTAAAGCTGGCTGAAACATGCATCACCAACTCCATCGAGTACAACATCCCCAATCTGACAGCGGTCTTTGAATCATGGTGTCCTGCGTGCTTCATAAAACTACCTAGTTATTTTTGTACATGCATACATGCAACGCCCCCAACACCACACAGCAAGCAAAAGCCAGCGCCAACGCGCAGCCAATGAACCAAACCCACCCCGCCGCCACGGATGCCCCGGGACACGGATGGAAGCACACTAGAAAACAAAGCCCTAGTTCCCATGAGATGAACGCCCTAAAACGCGTCTGAGAAGAACTGCCTGCTGGCATGCTTGACCGCTGCGTTCGCTCCATGCATGGCCCAAACAGTGTCGGCAACAGAACCCAGCTTTTCGCCCACCACGGCCGACCTCGCCCCGACCGCTTGTCCTGCACCCCATTGCCTCAACTTGTTCCCCGCCGTGCCAAGCCCACTTTGGCGCCAACTGGCGAGCTCCTCGCTGTGTTGAAGCCCTGCCCCGCGTTCTGCCGTCGGGTTGCATCTCCGCAGCTGCGTCCGTCGAATGGTGACACATGGCGATGCTTTGGCCGAAGCTTAATGCGGTCCAGCACAGCATGGTGCGGTGTGGTGAGGTAGAAGGCACAGTGAGTGTATCTGTCGTTCCACAAGTCATGCCATGAACGGCAGAGGAAGTGCAATTTTGGCGTCCGTGGATCCTACGACGAGAACGCAACCCCCAAAAAGAACGCCCGACGCCGTCTAGGAGAACCCAAACAATAAAACAGGTACGGCGGAAGAAGCATGGTAACGTCCCCCAAAGTGCGTCATCACCTCTCGCCCGACTTCCGGATCTGCGGCTCTATCGGCTCGCCGGCGTTCTTGACACTCAGCATGCCGCTCGCGCGGTGGTTGCCATTTGGCGGGTGGCCGTTGCCGCGCGCCGAGGGGAAGCTGGGGATCATGGGCGAGCGCGGGTCGTCCTCCTCCTCGTCGGTGTCCTCGGCCAGGTCGGTCAGGCCGAAGCCGGCGGCCTCCTCCTCGTCGTACGAGCGGATCAGGCCGTCGCGGTCGCCGCCGCCGGTGCTCGCGCGGTGCGACTGCGAGCGGCGGGCCTCCATGCTCATGCGCGTCTGGATGCTCGAGATCATGTCGGTGCCCGTGATGTCGCCGTTGGCGCGGCGGGCCAGCATCTTGGTGCCGTTGGGGTCGTTCCGGCTGAGGTTGAGCAGGTAGACGCCCGTGAAGGTGACCAGGAAGCCGCAGATAAGGGAAAGCGTGTTGACGGTCTCAGTTGTGTTGAAGCCCTTGAAGAGGATGAAAGAGGCGCAGAGCGTCGCGGTGGTGAAGGTGACGTAGTAGAGGGGGTTAACGCTGTATAGGTTAGCATCGCCAAGCTCCGGGAGGAAGCCCTGGAAGCGGTTCAAGCTTACATGTTGGTGGGGAACTGGCTCAGCGCCTTGTTGAAGTAGTTCATCTGGGTCAAGATACAGACCACCGTGATAATCATGAAGACATACGTCGAGGGATGCGAGAATTGGTTGTGGCCCGCAAAGGTCAGCTTCAGGGCGATGCCGAAGGCCTTGACAGCCATGACCGAGATGGACCCAACAGTTGAGCAGATGCTCAGGTAGATGAGGGGGTTCCTCTTGCCGTAGACCGGGCCGACTTTGTAGATCATGACACCTGCGAAGATGCAGACGGCGATCGAGTAGAAGAGGAAACCTGTGACAAGCTTGTTAGCCGCCGAGTTGCGAGGCGGGAAGAGAAGGGAGGAACGGCGAGGACATGCCTGGCTGAATCGCATAGTCGAGAATCTGATCAATCGTCTTGATATCCTCATCAGGCGGGGCGTGCAGAACGATAATCACGGCCCCGATCAGACAAATGGCGCTCCCTAGTTTTCCCAGAGTTCCCAGCTCCTCTTTCAGGATGTAGGAGCCTAGCACGGCTCCTATGAGGACTGAGAGCGCGCCGAGGGGAGTGACGAGAATAGCTGGCGCAAAGGCGTATGCCGCAAAGTTAAAAATCTCTCCAATGACCACTGTGATCTGTCGTCAGCGCGATCCTTCTCGATGTCGTCGGTGTGGCGGGCAAGATGTATGGGTTGTCCGTACAGCAGATGATTCCAGCCCACCACATGGGACTCCGCAGGTAGACGAAGCCGTCGCCTTCAAAGCCATGCCGTTCTTCTGCGTGTATTAACCCCTAATGTCACAATAACGGTTAGCTGGCCGGTTCGATTCCTACGCATGGGCACGCTGGCTCTGTTGCGAGGTCCGTTCGATGCGGAGATTGCTCTACCTTCTTGGTGATCACAAAGCTGGTGCCTAACATGCAACCAGTTAGCTGCCCGCTACCAAAGGGTTGATGAGAATGAAGGGCAATGCGCATACCAATGGCTAGACTTGAGGTCATGGCCAGCGCCAGACCGATATATCTGCGCAGAAAGACCGGCGTGTCAGCGAATGCGCCCCTCCGGTTCCGCGCCAGCACCCCCAGGCGGTTGGCGATAATGGGGAGGGGCCGTACTTGTCTTCCAACATTTTCCTCAACAACAACAATGAAAAAGCGAAGCGAGCGCTGTGGCACCCGCGATGCGCAACCCGATCGAGGCCCTTATCAAGCGATGGACTTGGCGACGGTGGTGGAGAGAGGGAGGGGCAGGCCGCTCGCGCCTGGCGACGGAAGTCGGAACGGGAAAAGCAACGAGGGATTTCAGCAAGGCCGCTATCGATGGACGAATGCGCGTCGTGTCAACCGTGGTCAATGATTCGGGTGTCGACTTGTTGATGGTGTGGTGGTGCGGTGGGCGTGTTCGGCCGTTTGCTTGTCCGCTCGTTCGCTGTGTCGCAAGAGGACACACCCGAAAGTCGAGTCCTTTGCCCGCGCGCTAACTGACTTGACTGACGACAGGTTGGTTGCGCGCAAGTGCACACACCCTTGCTTCTTCCTAGTCCCGCAAAGGCGAGTGTTTGTCGTTGGTTGTCGTCGCCGTCCGTGGAAAAATGACCGACTCTCCTATGCCTGCTTCGTGCAACGACGGACGATGAAGTGGCCAGCAACAGAGCTCTCGGCGCCGTGGTGGGCTGCGTTTCATTCAAGGGCCCCTGCTGTGCTGATGGGTGCGAGGGCAGGTCTGGAGACCGGCCGCGGTTTCAAGAATCACGAGGCGACCCCTGCCGACGCCCACGGGATAGATGGGGACCCCTGCTTGGCTCGCACCGTGCCCTGGCTGGGACTCGTTGGATGGGTCGGCGGACGGCCAGAACCCCTGCGGTCCCAAAAAAGAAGGCAGAGGCAGCCGCTTTCCTCACCCTTGACCCGCCGCCAATCGAAACGGGACCTGAGCTCAGCCACGCAAACCACGAGATTGGACTCTTCCCAAGATGCCACGAATCGACTTCGAAGATTTGAAAGGAAGCTGCTGCACGTAACGTTGAGTCGCATACTAGGTACCCTTCTGCCACGATGATGCGGACACAGAACAAGCTACTACATTATCAATCACGCATCCTGTGTACTCTTCCCACATTCACATCGCTCGCTCGTGCATACATCATTTTATCTTCAACCGGTCGAATAACCTCGACAATGGACACAGGTGGCTGGAGTCGGTTGGCCTGGCATACTAGTGTCAGCAAGAAGTGTCAACGGCGGAAGTGGGTCTGATCAACAAGTCCTCGGCCTTCCAACCCACTGCGAGGGCCACCGTCCACGTCAGTTACACTCCACCTGCCCCCGTCAGCTCCGGGCTGTGAAGCAATCAGCTTGCTTGTCCGGACTCTATGAATTCTACAGTCTCGTGAGAAAACGTAACCTAGAAGTTGAGAATGCATACTACTGTGAGGGCAAGCCAACATTCGATCTACTCGATCTCATGAGTTAGCACGGTGTACATAGGTACTGTATAATGAATGAGTGGCAGTGTGTGACGAACCAAATCCTGCCGCTGTTTCCCGCCAGCCGTTGGTGTTGGTTCTCGGAACCCTGAGGCACGCAGATCCGGGACGTTTAACCTAACCCGCCCCAGCCGTCTCAAACAGAACGGACGGGTCCTACGGTGTTGCCCTGATGCCAAGACTGTCTGAAGTACATACAGTCTGTAAGCACAGCTTCTTCAGACTGCAGTGCCGTCCATGAGCCCAGGTGAGGTCAAACCTCGCTGTACCGAACACGCCAGGCTGGCCACCTGCAGAGCCTGCACACTACTCAAGCAACCGACCCAAAATGAGTACCTGACATGTAAATTGTCTCTATCAATACGCAAAGCAAACCGGGTATTGAATACCCCCGAGTGAGAATTAAAAAGAGAAAAACTGAACAAAGCGCAAAAATACCATCTCGTCTGGCTGGGCCAACGAAGAATGGAAACTAGAAAACAACAGAACATCCCAAGCCCGCCCTTTCCACCAACTCCTTCCTAGAATCCACAGGCGCCAGACCCTTCGGCCGCCAGAGGATCGGGAATATGTTCGAGAGCGCCAGCTGAAGGGTGAGACAAGGCCTGGGAAGGGCTAGCTCACCACAACAACAGCCCAAGCTTCCTGACGAGTCTCAGGAACGGTGAACGAGCCTGCCTGCACCAACCAGCCTGCACGAACGAGGCCCCAAACTCCCAGACTCCTGAATGAAAACCTCGAAGGCTCAATCTCGAAAGGGATCAAGACGCTTTTCCCATCCGCCAATCCCAAGCTCCCAAAATGACTAGTCCTACATGTAAAAAGGCGGAGTGAATAGAAATGCTGTTGTTAGGCGAACTCGCCGGTGTTCTCGCGGGTCTCCAACGTGGAGTTTGTTCAGGCCGGGCGTGCAATGGCTGTGGCCGCTGATGGCGTATCAAGCTTCAGACTGGAATAATGCTGGGCCTCTGCGCAACCATGCGGCAGACCCGGGGGCCCAAACTCGGGCGAGTCGGTGTCGATGTTTTTGCGCGGTCGCTGCGCGCACCTACCTGTCATATCCCGGAGCATTGCCGAAAGAGGGATGTTGAGATTTACCTGCCAACGGGGGTCGAGGGGAAAAAAGGGATAGGGGTGTTTCAAAATCTCGGCCCACGGGACTTTCGGAGGGCAACAGAATGCGCGGCTGAACTACAACCATACCAAGGACCAAGGTGATATGAACAAAAACCTGTGACGAGTCTGCCACTCAAGTCCGACGACGCTTGTGGTCTGGGTTCGCGTTAGCACAAGCGCATCCTCTTCGGGCGAACGAAAGCGAGCATACCGGTCTCGTCGGCAAGACTCTCTGTCTCGTCAGTCCTGCTTCGTTTACCAGCGACGCTGGGTGGGCTGAGATCCGCCTCGTTGGAGTCTTCGAGTTCAACACCCTCGTCCTCTGCCGAGGGCTGCTCGTACTCGTCCTCGTCGTTCTCCCAGTCGATCTCGTCGTTGTCAATGTTAGACTCTATCGCTGACTGCCGAATGCTCTCCTGTGCTGGTGCGGATGCTTGGTCTGCACCAAGCCGCTCATCGTAACTGATCTCATCACCGTTGATGGTAGTGCTCGTGCGCCTGGATGCCGAATCATCGGCTGTAGCTAGGTGATTCCCATCCTCGGTGCTCGTGATCAAAAACTCTTCGTGTGCCTCGGCGGTAAGGATCTCCTGTGTGGCGTCAATGTTGTTGTCGGTGGCTATGTTCTCTGAGACATCGTGGGCAATCGTGAACCCGTCGTAGTCGCCACTCAGGTGTTCTTCGTGCGTCGCCAAAGGAGCGTCATCGTCGAAGGCGAGTACGAGGTTGTCATCTTCACAAACAGGAGCGTTAGCATCCGCGTTTCTCGGAAAGGCGTCGCTGGTATTCGGAGGAGTTGCGAACGTAGAGGGAGCCACGAGCCTCAGCATCTTGGCGCCAACCCGTTCATTTTCATCATCTGAATAACCGATCTCCCAAACTACCTCTTGTTGAGGCTTCATGATGAGAATATGGGGCGCTGCAAAAGAAGAAGAGGGGCAAATACCGTTCAGGGGCGCTTCCTGTTCAGGCTCATCAATCTCAGGCGCAGTAACACCATAGGCGTTGTTGAAATCCGTGTTTTCCGGGTCCTCGAGGGGCTTGTCGACATCTTCCGGAAGAGGCGTCGATTCATGGGCCAGTTCATCCAACAACTCGGGAGCAGTGTCGACGTGCTGCGGATTTGATAAATCACCCTCTGCCTCTTGTGCGTCCCAGGACTGTTCACCGTCATTTTCGTCTCCCGCAAGGCCATACTCATCCAGTTGTGCTTCAGCAGACGCAGCATCCAAATGCTCCGCGCCAGCCGGTTTCTCCGCCTGAACAGCGGGAGAGTGCGGTGCAGGGGCGCCAATCTTAACGTCCTGGTTTTGTTCTTCTGCCGCTTCGTCCTGGTGGTGAGCGTCGTCGACCGCACACTCGGTTTCAACGTGGACGTCATCAAACCCGGTATCGAAGGTATCAGCAGCCTCTTCACCGACGGATTCAACCTCTTCATGATTTCCACTGGCGTCCTCGTCATCAGGCAGCTGATCATGTGACTGTTCATCGTCCGAGTCGTGGGCGCGATCATGAATATCAAGATCCTCTGAAAGTTCAGACTCCCCGGCGCCATGGGACCGGGTTTGGGCGGTTGCCGCTTTGGCAAGTAGTTCAAGGAAGTGCTCCTCGCTGTCTCGTCGGACCATCAAGTGAACGACAGCATCGCCTGAGACGCCGGAAGCTTCGCGGAGCGAAGTATAGCAACCGACTACCTCACGAAAGCTACGGCTCAGGAACTTCTCGTTCGACCGCTCCCCAAACTCGAGACCCAGAGGATCGAGGCGGACCACTAACTCATCCGTGGGTGCAAAATCGTCGGAGATGACGGTCCGGATGGCAGAGAGAAATTGTGACAGCGGACGATCAAGCTCCTTGACGTCAGAGAGGAAGTAGGAATCCGGGTCGTCATCTGGCGTGCCAAACAGGGAGAAGCACTCCTCGTCGTAGAGAACTTCAATGTCCGGAACCTCGGCGAGGGAGCGAGCAAGGTCTTCGAGCGCATCTTCGAGATCGCTCCCACGGCGATCGCTATCGTCATGTGTCGTCCCGTCATCCACGGTCATACTGTGGTCCTTCGCGTTATCTGCCGATTCTTCATCCTCTCCTTCGGCCGCACCGTGCTCATCCTGACTCCCGTCATCTACCTCTTCAAACTCAAAGGTTTGCTCCCAGGATACATCCTTGTCGTGCGCCGAGAACTCGTCTCGGTTGTCCTCTGTCGGAGGAGCAGCCCTAGTGTGGTCTTCAGACAGGACCGTTTGCAACCCACCCTCAGCATCGTGAGCTTGTGATGTGCTTGAACCAGCCTGACTATCCGCGGGCACATGGTCGTCGTCCTCATATCCTATTTCGTCTTGGTATCCAGCGTCAGCCTCGGCGTTGCTACCAACGTCTTCAGCGGCTCCGATCATTTGGACCCGTTCGCCATTTGCAGTTGCGGAGCGCTCCTCGTCGACTTCGAGGTCGAGCTCGTTGTGAAGATGCATGGCGGAATCATCACCCGCCGATTCCTCGGGGAAATCGATATCGATTTGATCGAATGGGGCGTTTTCCTCGAACTCAAACCCTTCAGCTCCAGTCTCAAGGTTGGAATCAAAATCCAGTAACAGCTCTGGCTCTAGCTGGTCCCGAGAGCCAGATTGGGCTGCAACCCCAACATGTTCCATGGTCGGTGTCCTGTTGTTCGGGCTCGCGGGATCGACTGTGATAAGCTAGGTCGGTCGAAGAAGAGTCGTCGAGCGGGTCTAACAACGGTTTCACTTGCCGAGGCTCATCTGATTCAGCTGACTCGTCTCAGACTTCCCAGGCAGTCGCGGCCAAATCGGCGACAAAACACCAGCTGCCCAAGAGCATGTACGATGTTTCCCAAGCGGAAGGAAAAGATCGGTAACAGAAGCTGGATGGTGTCTGGTTTTGGAGGACGGTGCGAAAACTGTAATGCACCTGTGGCGAAACGCGTGGTTGCCGCAGCGAACGCTGAGTAAGGCACTAGAGTTTCGATACCAAAGCCGTTGAGATCGAGATGCACCTAATGGGAGACTCGTCGGTGTCAGAGTCTAGCCGCCCAACCGGAGACCGAACAAGCTGGTCGAAAGTCCAGGCGGTCGATGTAGGCAACAAGTACCGATGGACAACTTCAAATGCGCCACAGATTGGTATAATCGATGGCACTGGGCAAGGCCAAAAGCCCCCTGTTGCAAATGTGGCGATGATTCCCGATGGGAAGTTGGATGAGTTGTATGTGCAGGATGGAACCAGGAAGCTGGGAAGCCTCGCGAGCCGGGCTCTGGAACGCGTGTGGGAGACGCTTTGATAGTCCTACATTCGGGTTAGCGCCGCTTTTGGCGCGCACGCACGGCGCACCTCATACTGTGTTGAAGAGCTTCGGTGCGGCCTGCCAGCTGGCAGCCCCTCGACAAGCAGACTGTCAGAAAGCCAGATCAACCACAGTGCAGCATCGCGGATTCAGGGCCTAATCCAATTACAGGAGTAGGAGTTCGAGCTTCACCAGACCGCACAACTAACACTCGATTACGCACCCCGAGCTGCAATTAAGATGGTACGGCGCCCCCGCGCTCGTGCCGCTTGCGTCCTTGCCGATACATGCTAATGGAACCCTCAGGTTGTCCTAGCTGCGTCCATCTGCACGCGCGGCGGCAAGGCCGTTCTTGCGCGGGCCTTCCACGACATCAAGCGGTCGCGCATCGAAGCCCTCCTGGCATCCTTCCCCAAGGCGGCGAATTCCGGCACGCAGCACACGACGGTCGAGCAGGACAATGTCCGATTTGTCTACCAACCGCTGGACGAGCTCTACATGGTGCTCATCACCAACAAGCAGTCCAACATCCTCCAGGACATCGACTCGCTGCACCTGTTCGCCCAGGTCGTTACCAGCACCTGCAAGAGCCTTGACGAGCGCGAGATACTCCGAAATGCCTATGAGCTAATTAGCGCCTTCGACGAGCTTGTGACGCTCGGATACCGCGAGAACCTGACTATCAGTCAGATCAAGACTTTCCTGGAGATGGAGAGTCACGAGGAGCGGATCCAGGAAATCATTGCCCGGGTACGTTGGCACGGATTGCTGCTTTCCAAAGCTCAATTGCTGACACGGTTACATTACAGAACAAGGAGCTGGAGGCGACCGAGGAGCGCAAGAGGAAAGCCAAGCAGCTGGAGATGCAGCGCAAGGAGTCTGGGAGGAGCGGCCGTGGTGGCGGCACGTCACGACCGCCCGTATACCCCACATACACGCCCCCAGTTCGCCCGGCCGTCACCGAGACATACGATACTTACGAGGCGGAGAAGAACAAGTCCAAGTATGCGATGCATGCTCCCCGAACCCAGAAGTGGTGGAAGCTGACGGAACCAGGTTTACCGCACCCAAGGGCAAGGGCATGCAGCTGGGCAAGAAGTCCAAAACCACCGACATGTTTGAACGGGTCAAAACAGAGCTGGGTCCGGTGGACGACACGCCGCTTGTTCCTGTCGCCGCCCCGTCTGCGCCAGAGCCGGCGGCGGCTCCTCGGATATCATCCTCGCTAGACCGCGACGCCATCCACGTCAGCGTCAACGAGGCGATCACGGCCAAGATCTCCAGGGATGGGACGCTGAACTCCTTCTCCGTCAGCGGCGATCTGACACTGCAGGTGTCGGATCCATCGCTCACCAAGGTCAAGCTCAACCTCAGTGCCACGCCGTCGCACGGCGCGCAGTTCCGGACGCATCCCAACGTGGACAAGAACGCCTTCAGCAGCTCCAAGGCCATCCAGATGGCGAATCAGGCGCGGGGCTTCCCGGTGAACAACGCGGTGGGCGTGCTCCGGTGGCGCGTCAGCCCCAGGGTGGACGACACCAGCGCGCTGCCCATCACCTTCACGGTCTGGGTCAACAAGGGCTCGGACGGCAACTGCACGTTGACGATCGAGTACGAGCTGACCGGCGGCGACACGCTGAAGGACGTCAGCGTCGTGGTGCCGTTCGCTAGCGCAGAGCCGTCGATTTCCAGCTTCGACGCCGTCTACGAGGTGTCCGGTGACAGCCTGGAGTGGACGATAGGCACGGTCAGCGACGAGAACCCCAGCGGCGCGTTCGAGTTCGAGGCGCAGACGGACGACGAGAACGAGTTCTTCCCGATGCAGGTGCGCTTCTCGAAGTCGTCGCCGTTTGTGGATGTCGATGTAAGTTCCAGTCTTCGGTTGTTTTGTAAACGGGAGCATTACAAGGTTTAACGATATGCCACAGGTCCAATCGGTTGAGCTGCTCGAGATGAATGAGGAGGTCACTTTCTCCAAGGAGATCAAGTCGGTCGCCGACTCGTACATTATTGAGTAAGGCCGGCGACGAGAGCTAGGGGTTGGCGCGGTGGTTATCGTTGGGTGCTTTGAGCGAGTTTGTATCCTTGGTGTGCGGCGTGGGTAGAGGCGATAGAGAAAGGTCTCAATTCGGGTTCAATTGCCGGCCCTAGACTCGGCGAGTAACCGTAGAGCTTTCAAACGTCGTTGCATACCACAGGACAGCTGTGCCTGTTGAAGGCAGCGAAAGCCCCGAAACACACAGTGCGAATGCCCACATGCTCCTCAACAACGACTTTCAGACTTGCACTGGAAAACATGAAATGGTGAGGCAGGAGCAACCTCTGGACCTGGACCGGAAACCAATGATCGGTTCCTGCACCAAAATCTTCTTGATTTCCACTCGAAGAGGCGTATCCTTTCATAATCCCATCCGTATAACATGGCGTAGTAGACACCACGACAGCTCAATCTCGTGACAGCCGCCACTCTCCCTGACCTCCCAGCTTCACAGCCAAGCCAGGCTCACACCAACGAACCGAAGTCACACGAAACGCCCGGCCACACGCATTTTTGGAGTCACTTCGTCATATTGAAAGACCCGAAGATACCCACCTAAATAACAGAGCAAACATGGCAACCGCCCTCAAGCCCAACCCCGACCAAAAAGGCCCAACCACAACGATCTCATCAGCAACCCTCCCGCAGCTGCCCCTCCTGGGGACCACCGCGCTCGCCAGCCCCGTCCCGGGCTCCCCAGCCGCCCTTTTGGCTTGCAACCCGGCCATCGACCTGACCGCGGCGGCGGCCGACGGCGGCGCGGCGCTGCATGTCTGGCGGGCGGGCGGCGGCCAGCTCGTGTCGAAGCATGCGGAGCGTGGGAGGCGGGTGGTGGGGTTGAGGTGGAAGGAGAATGGTATGTTTACTTATTTTCCTTTTTCACGATTTTGCGAATCTCTTGCAGGGTTTAGTCCCTTCTGTTTCATTTGCTTTGGTGAAAGCAGGAAGGGAAGGTGCTGTGGTGCTGTTGACGTGGATGGAGTGAGGTGAAGATGGATGGATGCTGACGCGCAAGGGCAGGACAGTTCCTCGCGGCTGGGTGGAGCGACGGGGTGGTCAGGCTGATGGGCCTGGAGAGCAGCAAGGCGGTGCATCATATCCGCGTGCAAGGAGCGCAGCAGGCGGGCGACGAGGGGAAGATTGAGTTCATTGCGTGGAGCAAGAATGTGGCGGTTGGAGGCTCCCGAGGCGAGAGGGCAGGGGCAGAGTCAAGGCAGCGCCGTGGGGGCAACGAGAGGGTGCTGCTGTTGGATGGCGATCGCACGGGGGACGTGGCGCTCGACTTGCCGCATGAGCTGACCTTTTTGGAGGTTGAGTCGGCGCTGCCAAAGCTGAGTCCGTTGCCTGTCTCGGGCGGTTCGGGGTGAGTAGCGCCTGAACGAGGCGTGGGTGAGAGGGGGGAAAGCTGACCTGGGCAGGGACGATATGTTTCTGTTCTCGACGACGGCCTCTCTCGAGTTTGTGTTCCGCCCGTGCCGGGCTGAGGACGCGGACGACGTGCACGTCATGCTCGTGGGCACGGCCGACGGGGGGATACATCTGAGCATCTACGACTCCTTTGTCATAGGCACACTAGAGCATGCACCCCACGGGGATGGCATCTTTCAGCTGTGCGGGCACAGCTCACGCCCAGAGGTCTCCACCCACGCGCTGCTGCTTCGACCACGAGACAGTGATGGGACGGCACTGTACCTTGTGCCGATGGGCCTGGCCTTTTTGCGCCAGTCGCCTGTTAACCTCTCGCTTCTGGCGTCCAAGACCACGACATTACAGAATTTGCTACGGTACCTGAAGCAGACGCACTCGCACATGGTCAGCGAATGGAAGTCAACGAGGGAACTCCCAGGCAGGTTCATGCTTGGGATTCAAGACGATTTGAAGAAGATGCCCAACGGGGAGATGACGGTTGTCCAAGCGCTATATCACACGGTTGTGACGGGTCATGTTTTCCCTGCTGTGAAGGAGTGGCTAGTAGACAGTCTTGCTGAGCGTGTTCGTTTTTGCCCGTCACTCAATCATCAACGCTGAAGCTAATTCTGATTGCAGGGGCATAAACGCTGGGAGAAGGCCGTGGTCTCTGGTCTCACAAGTCTGCGCAGCTTGGTTCATGAAGACTTCATACCGGCACTGGAACGGTGCGGCGTGATTCTGAGCCGACTGCTCGGCATTGCCCGCTTCCATGAGTCCGACGAGGGCATCGGGTTCAACAAAACACAGATTGAGAAGCTCACGGATATTGTCTCATGTCTGATGATGCTTGCACACAAGGTGTTGACCACGGTCATGGACGAGCTGGAGCACTTCAATGCCTTCTCCGTCTGGCTACGGTTCGAGATTGAAAAGCAGGGCTCCTCGTCCGTTAGCGAAGAGCTCTCGGAGAAAGAGGCGACGATGGACAATGCCAGAGTACTGGCGTACATTCAGCACTACCTGACGAATAGCCCGCTGGCCGTGTATTTTGACGAGGTCGCCAAGGAGGACTACGTTAAGGACCAGGAGATGATTGAGCCGGGGCCATCTCTCCTGGATCTGCTTGACAAACAGTTGCAGGAGCAGGAGGCCGGCCGACCCTACATGAAAGTGCTGCCGAGGGTAGACTTCTTGGTCAACTACCTAACATCCCGGGCCAGCGCAGTTTTCAAGGGCATTGCCGAGGCCGAGAAGCGAAGTGTTTTATTCGGTCAAGCGACCGAAGTATCAATAGGCAGGAAGATCTGGAAGCACGATGTCTGGATGAACCGGCGCAGCAAAAAGGTACATTTCCCCTTTTACATCGGCTAGTGCGAGGCGTTTGACTTATTGCTTGAGTTAGGAGGACTCTGCAGCCGTATTTACCGCTGTTGTTGTGGAAGACGACCGTGCCACGAGTAAGTGATGCTGTACACTGCGTGTTCGTGCCCGTGGCAACTAACTCGCCTTGCAGTCTACATCATCCGCTCAATTGTCCCGCTTGAGGACAGCGTTGACCAAGCGGTATTCACCAGAGCACGTGGCTTGAAAATACCCGAAAACATGACGATAGTCGACTTCAGGTATCTCGACGACAAGTCGCTGCTCGTACTTTGCAGTCAACCAGGCACGTCTCTCACTCATATCGATGGAGCGACTGCTGGCGCTAACACGCACGCAGAGGAACCAAGATGGATACTTCTACGCTTTGCGTACAACTCGACAGCATTATCCTATGACGAGTACACACCAGGACGATGCCCTTCGGCTGTTGCATTCGATGAAAGCATCGGATCATGTGTGGCCTTTTCTCACATGTCAGGCTTCGCTCCGCTGCAGATGGAGGTCCACAAGGCGAGCAACCTCAGGGGTGACATGCCGGCCAGAATCTGTCTCCTGGGGAGCGATCGATCCGCATACAGGATCTATGCACTCCCTGAAGGCTTGGACGAAGGGGAGCGGCAACCATAGTGTGAAGAGGCGAGCTCGAGGGAGTAAGCCAACGGCATGTGTACTTATAGTAGGGTGACCTTTGCATGTCGGCTTTGGGGGGAAGTCCGATCATAACGACACAGGTATCATCCAGTAGGGCTAATTTTGAGGTTATCGGTGATGCCACCTCGTTTAGCCTGGCTTGTTTGTTTCTGCAAGTCTCTGGTCAGACTTTTAGTAGCACTTGGAGGGTTATCAGAATGATTACCCGTCCGGTATGATACGGTACGGCCCTGCTACAACGGTACGGCCCGGATGCAGTGGATTAGCGGCTCGGCAGACCCAACTGCAGGCTGCGCGCAACTGAAACACAACGTCATTGGCGTCAGGTGTTACCAACGACACCGCTGCCTAAGTACGGACGCTCCCAACCACCAATCCAACAGGCGCAACCGCTCCTCAGGACGGCGCAGCACTCACGCTGACCTCCCCTCGCCGCTCACCTTCTCGCTGTGACTTCCTTTATACACATTACGAACAATGACAAGGGCCGAATAGCGCTCGGTGGACGCAAACGGCCAGCAAGCGATTGTGATTCACAGCCTCGAACCTACTAGTAGCTAGAGTCTTGCACCTCGAGGGCAGCAGCCCGCAAGCTCAAGAGCGCAAGCTCTAGCTAGGCCCTCCCGGTCCGGGAATCCGATTCTCGACAACATGAGCGAACCGACACCACCGCCGGCGGCGGCCTTTGGGGGGCTACGGCCGTCGGCCACGATGCCCGTAACATCGACAAGTTCAGCAGCAGCAGCATCCTCTGCCGCCCCCGTCCCTACATCCCAACCGACCTCCTCACAGCCCTCCTCCCAACACCCACAGCAACAGCTGCCGACCCCGCGCCCGTCGCATCCGGGCCCCGCCATCCCCGTCACGCTCAACGAGGCCGCGCTCGACTCGCCGACCTTTCGCGCCACCGCCGTGCACTTCGCCGAGCAGCTCGACGCCATCGAGCGCTGGCTCGACAGCTACGCGCGCAGCACCTCCAAGCTCGTGCACGACGTGCTGGCCGTCGAGGACACTGTGCAGGCCTACCTGGCCAAGATCGCCCCGCCCGCCATCGCCGCCGCCCCGGACGCGCCCGTGCTCGACGCAGACTACGCCCTGCCCGCCCTGCGCCGCGCCGCCGACGGCGCCCGCGACTGGTGGGGCGGCGTCCTGGGCGTCGTGCGCCGCCTCGAGCCCCTCAGCGTCGAACCCATCCGCGCCTTTATGCAGACCGACCTGCGCACCTTCCGCGAGCTGCGCCGCGCCCTCGACGCCGCTCAGAAGGCCTTCGACGGCACCCTCGCCCGCTATGTCGGCCAGAGCAAGACCAAGGAGCCCAGCGCCCTGCGGGAGGATGCGTTCGCCGTGTTCGAGACGCGCCGCGCGTACCTCAAGGCGAGCATGGACTACTGCCAGATGGCGCCGCAGGTGCGCGGCGCGCTGGACCGGCTGCTGGTGCGGGTGTGCGCCGACGTGGCGCGGGAGATGCGCCGCGCGCGGGAGACGGCGTCGGGCATGGTCGGGCAGAGCGC
The DNA here is from genome assembly GCA_023628555.1 of Chaetomiaceae sp. R4402. Classification (NCBI taxonomy): domain Eukaryota; kingdom Fungi; phylum Ascomycota; class Sordariomycetes; order Sordariales; family Chaetomiaceae; species Chaetomiaceae sp. R4402. The sequence goes on from JAMAKO010000007.1 coordinate 105,011, forward strand.
TGTGGGGGACGAGCTCGAGCGCATCCGCGGCTGGGCGCGCGAGATGGAGAGCACCGAGGGCGTGTTCAAGCGGGAGCTGCAGATTGCGCGGCGCGACGTCGGCGAGAGCACGCTGGCCGCCTGCAAGCCCTCGCGCGAGCTCGAGGACTACAGCATCTCCACGGTGCCGTACTTGGGGTCCAAGGGCCCGATGAACATGCAGCAGCGTGACGATCAGGTCGCTGTCATCTCCGAGAAGCAGGGCTGGCTGTTCCTGCGCATGCTGCCCAGCGCCGGGAAGCCGGTCAGGACGACGTGGGTGCGCCGGTGGTACTACTGCCGCGATGGCGTCTTTGGGTGGCTGGTGCAGGGCCCGCAGGGTGTGCTACAGGGCGATGAGATCGGAGTGCTGCTGTGCAGTGCGCGACCGGCCGTGCAGGAGGAGCGCCGGTTCTGCTTTGAGATCAAGACGAAGACGCAGACTATTATGCTGCAGGCCGAGACGCAGGCGCAGCTGGTCGAGTGGCTCGAGGTATTCGAGGTGGCCAAGAAGAAGGCGATTGAGGCCAGCATGGGCCGCGACCCGAGTGCGCCTGTGGGCAGTGTCGACCCGGCCTTCTCCATCACCCCGCCATCGATTCCAGAGTTTTCCGCAAAGATGCTAGACAATCTCGATGAGCCAGGCGGCGTTCTAGAGAAGCAAGCAACGCTCCCGGTTCCCGGCCAGGACGGGGGGCTGCCGCGGGCGAGCTTCGATGCCGCGCCTCGCCGCGCCATTACGACTCATCTTGGACGGGAGGAGGGCGAGACCGGGCGGGAGCATGCCGCGCGTATCATGCAGAGGCTTGATTTGCATCGGAAGTCGGCATTCGCGAGTTCGGCTGAGGCCTCGACAGCCCTTAACGCTGCGGCAGGACTCATGACAGGCACAGGAGCCTCGACATCATCTCAGATACGGCAAGGTTTTCCACTGCACCTCTCCAACCAGCTGCTCGGCCCACAACCCGGAAGCCTGGCTCCCGCCACACTAGCGAAGCCGCCCATCACGACCAACCTGAGCAAAACCGCCATTCTCGCCAGCGCCAACCTCGGGGCCACTCGCACGCTGCCGAGCGCCGTGCTGGCCAACTACTGGGGTAGCACCCCCTACACCTCCATGTTCTGCCCCAATCCTGCGACGCCTCACACTCCCAAGCCTGATATGAGCGATCCATTTGTGGCCACCGCCATGCCCAAAACCCCATCCCTGGAGAAACCGCCTGCGCCCGCTAGCCTTCATAGGAAGACGGTGAGTGTAGACGCCACGGTCTCGAGCGTGAAGGCACCGGACGCAGCACCGTCCGAAAAGCTTCCGCCGAACTACCCGCCGGAGCTCCGGGCGCAGTATGCTCAGTTCAGGTTGTTCTTCCCGACGGCACCCGCCGAGGATACGCCAGTGCTGGTCTTCAATGCGGCTTGGTCTAGCGCGCTGGCCGAGGGTAAGGAAGGAGGCATGGCTGGCAACGGACGCATCTTTGTCACGCCCGACCGCATGTACTTCTACGGTCACCAAATGGGCCTGGTCGTGGCGTATGCCATCAGTCTGGACAGCATCACCGAGCTGACCGCTGCGCCGGGGCGCGATTGCGACTTCATCTTTCTGCATTTGAACCAGGAGATGCAGGACATGCCGTACTCGCGCATCACCATTAAAGTGTTCCTAGAGGACTTCTCGCTCCTGCAGTCGCGTCTCAACCTGTTGGTCGACGACCTCCAGGCCGCGGAGCCGATGGAGGTTTCCGAGATCATCGCGACGCTGACCAGTCTGAACAAGGAGCCGGACGACAGACGGAGTCCCAGCGTGGAGAGTTGGGAGGAGGTGCCGTTTCACACGCCGATCGACGACGGGACGCCGTTCGGCAGGCCCGTCGCGAGGCGGATGCACGACCATCATCACAGGCGCAGGTCGTCGCGCGGCTACAAGAAGCCGACGCCCAAATTTCAGGTGCCCACGCACCCCGTGGTGTACGAGCCGCAGAACATGGGCAAGAGCGTGGCCGAGAGGCACTTTGAGATCAGCGCGAAATCGTGCTTTCACGTCCTCTTCGGCGACAAGAGCTTCATCTTCCCCAAACTCTACTTTGACCGCGGCGCCAAGGAGATCGCCCAGGGCCCGTGGGAACTTCAAGATCACGGACACATGCGGCGGCACTTTCGGTTCAAGGTCGAGTACGTGGACATGCTGGGGCGCAAGAAGCCCGGCGACGTGACCGACACGCAGACCATTGACATCTTCAACGACCACATCACGTACGTGGTCACGCACACCCGGACACCGTGGCACCTGCCACACTCGCAGGCCTTCAAGCTCGTCACGCAGGTGGTCATCACGCACCTGGCCAAGTCCAAGTGCAAGCTGGCCATCTACACCAAGGCCGACTGGTCCAAGGCGCCCGCCTTCGCCAAGAGCATGGTGCAGCGGCAGGCGCTCGGCGACGCGGCCAACGACGCCGAGGAGCTCGCCGAGGTGGCGACCGACCAGGTGCGCAAGCTGGGCCCGCACAGCCGCACCAAACGCGCCATCCAGGTGTACGGCAACGTCGGCCAGCAGACGCAGGTGGTCGTCTTCTCGCCCGACGTGACGGCCGAGGGCCAGCAGCACGCCACCTCCGGTAAGGCGGGCGGCGCCGCGGGCGCCGTCCGGCCGCGCACGCTGACCGACATGATGCTCGAGACGGGGCGGTCGTTCATGGAGAGCGCCATCACGAGCGTCATGATGTGGGCATTTGCGGCGGTGAAACGCCTCTACAACATCGTGTCCGCCAACCGCCTCATCCTGTTGCTACTGGCCGCCTCGGCCGCGTACAACCTGCTCGTGCTCTCGCAGGCAGGCGCCACGTGGTGGGTTGAGCGCAAATCTGCACGCTACATGAGCCGGCTCGGCGTCGGGCCGAACACGGTCATGAGCAAGGCCATCTACCTGGCGGATCTGGACGAGGCTGCCGGTGTCGCGGCGCTGAGGCAGGGCGGCGGCAGTGTCCCAGGTGACAGTCAATGGTTAGCTCCCCCCACCCCCCTCCCTCCCCTCTGTCTCCCTTCCTTCCCACCCGCTAACGTCTCACCCGCGCAGCTACACCACCTTCCAAACCCTCCTCAACTCCACCACATCCACCTCCACCACAGGGAGCCTCGACGCCCCCTACCAAGACGCCCTGCCCCTCTCCTCCCCGTCGTCTTCGTCCTCCTCCGCCGCCAGCCAGCAGACGGCGCGCCGCCTCCGCCGCGTGCGCCAGCGCATGGGCGCCCACCGCCACGACCTGCTCGTCGCGCTGCGCGTCGTCAACAAGGTCGAGGCCGAGATGCTGCACGCCGAGTGGGAGGGCTGGCTGGCGGGCGAGATGGCGCGGTGCGAGCTCGTCCGCGGCGTGCTGGCGGCGCGCGGCGCGGACGGTCGTGGCGGTGGTGAAGGCGGTGCTAAGTCGGCGGAGGGAGGGGCGGGGAGGGAGGCGCAGCAGAAGATGTTAGGGACGGACGGGCAGGGTGGTGGTGGTAGGCAGAGCTGGTGGGAGGGTGGGAAGGGCGAGCGGGAGCAGGGGGGTGATGGTGGTGGTGGCGATGGGCACCAGCGCCAGCGGAAGGAGGCGTTGAGGGAGTGGTTTGCGAAGTATTGTGCCAGTTGTGCGGAGGAGCAGAGGGCGGTGCATGAGCGGGTGGAGTTGCAAATCTGAAATTGCTTGGGGCGCATAGAATGATACGGAGTAGGATAGACAGCATCGAGGTCGGAGTTCTAATGCTAAGTACATCATATGTGGTTGCCAGATTGGTGACTGTCTGTCGTCTAATGAGGGAGAGGCATAACATACAACAAAGTTGTGATACGAACTATCTAGCTAGCAACTGCAGAGAGCCCTCAGAGAGCCCAGTTCGCAACACCACGTGGGTGACTTGGTAACCAGCTGGGGCTCACTTCTTGGTCTGAGCCAGCGTCCCCACTTTCACATGTGCTTGGTGTGCGATGAGGTCGTGATGATGCCGATGAGACCTTCGCGCCGCCTGCTATCACATGTCCTTGCTAGCGATAAGGTCGAGGTCATGTCGATGACGCCTCCGTGATATCCGGAGTGCCTTGGGTATGTACAATGCATGTACTGCCGCATATATAGCTGTGACCTTGCCGCTGTGGATGTGTGTACCTGCGTTTCCTCCTCGGCCTCCCTCAAGGCTCAACACACGGAACTTGTCTTTCCGAAAAAGAAAAAGAAAACCACCCAGAACAGCAACCGTCGACACGCCACACAATGGTCCGGACGCTCCTACACATCCAATTCCTCCTCATGTACTTCATGGTCGCGGCGTTCCTAAATTACAGTTTCGTCGGAGAGACAAAGTCCTCCACGACCGACTGGAAGGCCGCACATGAAACACGGAATACACTGGTTGTGTCCCTCGTAGGTGCACCGGTAGTCGAAGTGCTGTTCGACTGTTGGCTGACCTAGCATGAGAGGCATCGCAAGAATGACGACTTGGAGGCAGGACTGTGCCATCGGGAAGAGAACTGGTAACGTGCAGGGCGGGAAAACTCGACATTTCCCTTTGCACACACACACACGCACCCCCCCTCCTCCCCCAAACGCAGACACACATACACACAAAAGGCGCTTGCCTACACTGCATTCTGGGGTTCTGACATGAGCTCTTTCCCTGTCCTCAAGAGTTGGGATATAAGATACCGATGGCAGGATGGGTGTGTACCGTCTCACTCATAAGGCATCAAGAAAGTAAATAGCTCGCAGATGTTGCAACAGATAAATTACGAAAGCCCCCATTTCGTGACAAGAACAAGTCCGAAGGTCCCGTACTCAAAAAGCATTGCAAAAGGATACTCTCGTCTAATACGTCTCCCAACTGCCTGAGCAGCGGGCGCGCATCCTGGCTCAAGGACAGCCACGGGGCGGATATGGCTGAGCGAATCAGGCAGAAGACGGGCCGGAGAATTCAGAAAAGAGACGAAACTTTGTGAAAATGAAAAAATAAGAAAGTCACCGCATGTCAGCTCTGGCGGTGCTGATTGTCGTCACGGTGGTCGGACGACGCTCCTCACCTCTTTTGCCTGGGCAATGAAGACTGCGATGGTGACAGAACCGCGACCACGTCCGCCACAGGATTTCGTGCCAAACCAGACAAGGAAAATATGCAGATATTCCAGCTCGTCTGCGCAATAGGCAAAACCAAAGGAGTGCGTCCCTAGCCGTGCCCACCTTCGCGTCGTGACCACCGGCGTGTGTTGAGCGGTCGTTGCAACGGAATGGAGCGCAAACAAGCGAAAATTTTGGCGGTCGCTAAGCGAAGCTAGAGTTTGGATATATTGGGGTTAGGGTTATATAAGGGGCTCAGGGGGTAACTGTTTTGTTTGCTGGATTGGTATGTGTCCTGAGCCAAAGTATTACTCCGCTCAATGTCAGATTGGGTATGTGAAGTAAATACCCGGTTCATGAATAAGTCAACAAGTCTACTATGTCTACAACATCCGTGTCCGCCAGAACCTTCCTTCCCAAATTTGTCTCGTGTCGTCCGTTCCGAAACCCAGTTTTTCACCAGCGAGTTTCCATCCGGCAAGTCGCTTCTCTGATCGTTCTGGTTGCTGGGCGCTGTGACGGGGGTGTTGTGTCGCGGCAGAGGTCTATCGTCAAGTGCGTGTTTGTAAAAAGAAACGGTAAATCCCCGAGGGAAGCAGGGAGTGGCCCTCTGCGGTTCAAAGCCAGGGCATCAAACGCTCGTGATTGCGCCGTCATAGGGGGCCGCTCGTCGTCCAGGATGGGTGACGCAGCTCCCTTTGTTCACAGGTAGATCATGTCATCACGCGCGGCTACGGAAATGTCAGCATCTACCAAGGCCATGGATGAGAGGGATGAGGGTGGGAATTGCTTACGGCCTGTCCCGATCCACTTCACGGGTACGCCCGTGAACTCCTCAACGAACTTGACATACGCTTGCGCTTGCGACGGCAAGTCCTCCTGTGCGAGGTTAGCCAGCGCTTACAGCCTGAGTGAACATTTGGTGGTGGCCTACGAATTTCTTGACCGCTGTTGTCGATGTCTGCCAGCCCTCCAGTTCCTTGTAGACAACCTCGCACTTCTCAAGGAAGCCGAGATCAGCCGGGAAATAGTCCAGCTCCTCGCCAGTCTGGGGATCTTTGTAGGCGACCGCAACCTTGAGCGTTGGGAAGGTGTCGAGGACATCGAGTTCTGCCGAGTTGTCAGTGTAGCTCTTGCCCAATGGTGCTATGGGACATACTCGTCAGGTTCCAGGCTGTGTAGTAGTTCACCGACGCCGAGTACTTTAACACGACGAGGTCGAGCCACCCGCATCTCCGTTTCCTGCCGGTCGAGACACCCCACTCTCGCCCAATCTCCTGTAGCTTCTGGCCTGCTTCACCAACGTCTTCCGTCTTGAAGATGCCCTCTCCTACCCTTGTCTGTTTCCAGTTAGTTGCGTGAACCAACGAATGTCGGGAGACAGTGCATACCGTGTACGCCTTGGCAACACTGAAAGGAGTCCGAGTTAGTTCGCGTTGCCTGTCGGCGAACATACGCTAGAAGTACTCACCCAATGATTTCCCTAAAGCAAGCAGTGTTAGCCACCTCTCTACGGTTGAATGAACCTGCTCAACTCACTTGATCTTCCGCGGGTTGACTGCCAGCCCGGTGATGACACCACCCAGCCCGGTGTTGCTGCTCGTGACGAACGGATACGTGCCTAAAAATGCCGTCAGCACTTCAATCTTCGCACCCCTCTCTGGAACACCAAAACCCCACCGTAGTCAATATCCAGCATCAACGCGTTGGCGCCCTCGATCAGAATCTCCTCCCCGCTGGCCTGCTGTTGCTGCATGTAATTGACGGCGTCGACAACGAACTCGGGCAGCTTCTGGCGGTACTCGCGGAAGCGCGCAATCTCCTCCTCGACGTCGTACTCGAGCAGGTCGCCGAAGCGCTTCTTGTAGCCGGCGGCGAGGTTGCGCAGCTTGGCCTCGAACTGGTCCTTGTCAAAGATTTCGTGCACGCGAATCCCGTTGCGGGCCGCCTTGTTCGCGTACGAGGGGCCGATGCCGCGCCCCGTCGTGCCGATCTTGCGGTTGGCCAGCTCGCGCTCCTCCAGGCCGTCGACGCGCGCGTGCAGCTCGAGGTTGACCTGCGCGCGGTCGCTGACCAACAGGTTCCGGCGCGCGTGCGTGAGCCCCTTCTCTTCGAGCGCGGCCAGCTCCTTGAAGAAGGCCTGCACGTTGAAGACCACGCCCGAGCCGATCAGGTTGGTGCAGTTCGGGTTGACGAGGCCCGAGGGCAGGAGGTGGAAGCTGGGGTGTGAGAACGCGAGATGGTCAGCTATGGTCAAGGCTCGGCGACCACAAAATCGCAGCGGAGGGTCGTTGAAGGGGGACTTCGTACTCGTAGGACACGCCATTGGCACTGCAGATGCGGTCAATTAGCCTCGTACAACATCTCGGATGCACCATAGGCAACGTACACAACAGAGTGACCGGCGTTATGACCGCCGGCTGCACGAGCGCAAACGCGCGCTTGTTGGCAGAGGATGTCGCTGAGCTTTCCCTTGCCCTCGTCCCCTGATCGCGAAATTCTGGGTTAGCACAACGCGCCAGCCCCCCTCCGGCATTGAAGGCAGCACTTACCCCATTGGGAGCCCAGAATGATGGTCACCATATTCAGAAGACCGGAGAAAACTGCAAATCAAAAGCAATCGGTCTCTTCTTCGCGATCCGTCCGCACAGCTGGGAAAAATCTGTTGCAAGTCTACTAAAGCACTCGCCCGTCCAAGGCGATAAGGTACGCGGGGTTTGGTGGGGCAATCCAATCCCTGAGTCACCCGCAGCGCTGCAAACGCCAGAAAACGCGGGGCAGTTTCAACCTGCAACGCATCGCGGGGCAGTGTTTGCCGCTGGGCGCACACAAAATCCCTCTAGGTAATAAACTCCGCACCGGAAACCGGTCGGCTGTTACGTTATCTGACGATAAGAGATTTCAATTACCACTCAGCTCTCAACTGTTTCTCGAAGGTTGGATCGATTTCAAACAGAACCATCATCTTAGCATCAACAACTTCTGTTTTCCATAGCCCGTATAGGTCAGTTCTGGCGGTCAATGCTTCACAATACACATCGCGTCCATTTCTGTTATCCTCCCCTGGTCGTCATCGAGGGGTGGGGGGTGGTGGTGTTGCATTCCCCCTTCAGCCTCGTCACGGCACGCCTTGGCGGCGGCTTAATTCGCTCGCACGTCATCTACTTTTCCGCATTTCAAAAACGCGCCATTTGTACAATCAGTCATTCTCTGCATGCAACAACGGATCCAGCCGAGCTCCGTGACAGACGGCTGCTCTTGCGATCCGAGACGTGGCAGCGTACCTGTTGAGCTGATGCGCGCTCCTGCAGATAAAGTGCTGACAGTATACGCTGGTCGTATAAAGTATGCTAACCGCTGTGAAGCGTTGCTCTCTTGGCACCAGGGACCTGGAGAGAAGTAGATGTCAAAGCCAGCAATATGCCCATCACGGTAGACGTTATCTTTATCTGGAACGGCGGGACGTCAGCTGCGCTTGTTTGTCGAGACCAAGTAGGTAGCCAGGCGAGGTGGGCAACTTCGAAGGCTCTTTTGGCTGCTGCTGGAGGTCTGCAGCGGCGTGGTTGAACGGCTATTTCAACAGGTATGTCAACACCGCGTCTGAGACACGAATCGCGTAAGGAGAAGGGAGAAGAGAGAAAAAGCTCAAAGGGGCGACGAAGAAAAAGCAAAAACTGCGTGAGGAAATGAGGAAACAAAAAGAAGAGGGGTAAAGGGAACATAGGAGTCTCGCTATAATGCTCTAATGTGATGCACATATTCGCCAAGGTTTCAGGACACCAACACTGCAGCAACTGGCAATACATGGGATTGTGCACCAAGAACCGTGTAATAACACGCCACCGGGAGGGGGGATGCGAAGCTTTGCTCCGGGTTATGGCCTTCTAACCATGTGCATGAGATCGGACTAGGATTCGGGTGACCAGATATTCATTCTCGGAAATCGGAGAAAACGCCCTTCACCTCCTATAACGAGCGAGTTTAAGGTCACCTCTGTCCGCGCATTGCCTTTCAGAAAAATGCTGTCTCCACCATAATCATCTTGGCACATGTGTCCGGAATGCAAGTTGTATCGCAACGGGCAATGAGGCTTGCAATGCTAATCTCTGAACCTGGCTCAAATGCCGAAGTTGAGATGAGCGATCTAGTCTTCGACCACATACCAGGTACGCATGCACATTGTGAGTTCGGCAGGGGCAGTATAGGATGAGTCCGCTCACATCCTAGCCTCATTGTTCGATGATATTTCGTCTTTTCCGTGACCATTTCTGAAGCTCAAACGAGAGCAAACAACAGCTAACAGACACTGAGTCGAATATATATGATGTTCGTCCCTAATTCATGTTGATATATTGCTCGCACACTCAACTATACGCAAAGTGGGACTTCAGTCCATTATGGGCTTTGAGTTTCACGAAGAAGCTAAAAACCCTATAATTGAAGTTTCATGCTACGTCAATTTGATGAGAAGCCGCATTGCCATGATCATGACGAGATGGAGACAATTCATTGTCACACCAATCAATGTCTTTTCAGCACCCGGTTTCCCAGAAAATGGGTCGTCAGAGTACAGTGAGGCAGCGCTGCTCGCAAGTACAGTACGAAATCGAAGCTTAGGCCACCACTTGCCCTTTACGACTCGAGCCCAGGCTCTGACCCAATCAGCACACGTCAGAACCCACTGGGCACTTACACAGCACACGCCCCTAGCTCCACGTCTCGTCTGAGGAGCAACATTCGCTGAAAATAAAACAAGACCATAATTTAGAGTGTTTGGGTTGCAGAAGTCCTTTTCGAGTGTCGCTAGTTAACTTGTGTTTTCGATGCCAGTGCACGGCACTTTTGAGTCTTCCACCGACCTAATGGGTGTACATGGAGGGTGAGATACCGGCTCCTCAATTACGCAGTGCGGAGCTCATGATGGAGGTAAGCGGATCAGAGCAGCCTCAATTCTCTCTGGCGAGCTCAACTGGTCTGACATCAGGGAGATCATCATCCCAACGACCTTGATGGCACATGCTTTCATTATCACATGTCCCGGCAGTCGTCAAGAATCACATGCGACGAACTCCCAGAGACTGTTGAGACGGAAGAGGCTGGATGGGGAAGGTGGACGCTACGCGAACATCCCGTCGACCGGGAACTGCGCGATTCGCCGAACTCGTCGCCGGCTTGTGATGTGGAAGTGAATGGCGTGGGAGCGTGGATGGCGGCGACAAGGCAGCCCCAGCCCTTCCAGAACCCCTGCCAAGACCTGGCGTCCCGGGGAAGCGGGAGCCATGTCGTGCAATGATGCAGCCTCACCTCTTGCCCCTCTTCAGGTGTTGGGGAGGAGTGGAGCTGACGTGCATTTTGTTGAATCCAATTGACCAATGATGGCGGGCGCTCGATCTTTTCACGGCATGGCTTGCCTCGGCAGATCAACTTTTTGATGGGTCCCCTGGATTGCTGTCTCCGAAGCGAACGACGACATGGATGAAAAGATGGATTTGGCTCACCAGCACACGCTCTCTTTTGCTGGGTTGGGCAGTGAAGCATGTGACAGCAAGCGACGACATGCGAGCCGCCAACGTGAGCTGTTGCTCGTTCTCACCTTCGTGTCTTTGGCAAGCGAGATGCCTGCCATGTCTGCGAGACAGGCCCCCTGTACTGCTCCGCTCCTTGCTGGGCATCTGGGGGAGATCACGCATTCCGCGGCCGTCCGAACCTCTCGGCCCGCCACGTTTGGGGAGCATCAAGACATCAATGAGGGTCCCCGATTCTTGGAGTGAGCAACATTGCCGTGATCGCGTAGCTGGCGGCCGGCTAAGGAGAATTGCTCGGCCGAGTGGCAGAGACGCACTGTCTTTATGTAGATGGACCCTTGTCTTTGAGAGGGGGGCGGCATGTCGCCTGATGATGCACTTCTGCAGCGTGTTCGCCGTCACAGTGCTCCCATACCCGCACATGCGCATTCTGATTGATCGATGACGGCTCGGCGTCTCGCTAGGGATGGAAGTCACGTTCCAGCAGACCGAAAAAAAAATAGGCTGTGGTCTTTCGCTACAAACAAAGCTAAATAAAGCTCGGCTGTCCTCTTGTCCCTCCTGTTGGCGCCCCGTCTTCCTCTGTGTTTCCTTTCCTCCTTGCTCTATATCCTGCCCCCCCTCTAACGCATGGGCCTTGTCTTCCAGTCCTATTCCCACGTCACGCGCCTGCTACGTTTTTTGCCGGGCAAACTCGAGCTTGGAGGCGCTGTGTCCACACGCCGACCCCTGGCTCTTTCTGAAGGGAGCTACACGATTGGAGGGGTCAAAACCGTTGGGAAGCTCGGTATAAGTTGGGTTTTGCCCAACGCCAGGGTATCTCTGCTCCCGCCGTTTCACTTCTCTGAAGTCTGAGCCCTCTCCGTTTCTGGCTGCCTCGCAACCAGGAAACCAACCGACAAGATGGCGTTCAAGCCAGCAACAACCGTGTCGTTGCCCTCGCGCTCCCTCTTCCGCCTCCCCCCCAACCCGAACTCGGGCTTCATCCCCCCGCCACCCGCTGGTAGCACATCGTTTGCTCCGCCAGTCAGCATCCCAGATAGCTTCTACAGCGCTGCCCTCGACCCGCGGGTGCCCCTCACCATCGCCATCACCTATGCCGTCACCGTCAAGGCACTCAACGTCTACAACAAATCCACCGGCAAGAGGCCGTGGGCCGTCAGCAAGACCCTAGCCTTCCGTTGGTTCGTCATCTTGCACAACGTCTTCCTCGCTGTCTATTCGGCATGGACCTTCATCGGCATGGTCGGCACTTTGCACCGGACGGTGGTCAGCCCGCGCGGGCCCTTGGGCTTCTCGGGCCTCGTCGACTCGCTGTGTCGGATAAACGGGCCCCGTGGCCTGGGTAATGCCGCCTTCTTCGACGAGGCGAGCAACTCCTGGCAGTCGTTTTCGCCCAGCCAGGTGCTGAACCAGGACGGCATCCCAAGCCGTGTCACCGCGGGGCGCATCTGGAACGAGGGCCTGGCCTTCTACGGCTGGCTGTTCTACCTGAGCAAGTTCTACGAGGTGCTCGACACGCTCATCATCCTCGCCAAGGGCAAGCTCAGCTCGACGCTCCAGACGTACCACCACGCCGGCGCCATGCTGTGTATGTGGGCTGGCATGCGGTACATGTCGGTGCCCATCTGGATCTTCGTCTGCTTCAACTCGTTTATCCACTCTATCATGGTGAGTCCCATTTCGGTCAGATCAGGGTGTAACAAAGTAGCACGACTGACACGCAGCACGCAGTACACCTACTACACCGTGACCGCATTCAACGTCCGCGTGCCCATTATCATCAAGCGCACCTTGACGACCCTGCAGATCACACAGTTCCTTGTGGGCGCCTCAGCCGCCATGGTACACTCGTTCGTCAGCTACGCCGTCCCGGTTCGGACCGACTCCCAACAGGCCGGCTCCCGGCCGGCGTCCCATGCCACCAACGGCTCCACCGACGACCTCGACAGCGTCCTCCACCTCGACAGCGCCTACGAGCGCCAGTTCATGCCATGCATCACGTCGAGCGGGGAGACCTTCGCCATCTGGCTCAACGTGGTCTACCTACTGCCGCTCACCTACCTCTTCGTCTCCTTTTTCGTCGAGAGCTACCTCCGCCGCGGTAACGCCGCCAAGAAGCAGGCTAGGAAGCGCGACGGCGGCGCTGTAGCGGCTGTCCGCCGCATGAGCAACGACGTTCACATGGCCGGCTGGGAGGCCGCCAAGACGGTCAACCGCGAGATGTACAACGAGGTCCTGGAAGAGGAAGCCGTCGCCGCGGAGGTGGGGAAGAGCAATGGGCGTACTGCTGTGGCCAGCGGCCGCGTCCTGCGGAGCAGGCATTGAGCTCTGTCCACTTCAACGGCAATGAACAACTGAAACGGCAGGCGCCCGCGCCCACCAACTCACTTACAAGAACGAAGCACGTTCACTATTCGATACCACTACTCTGGAGAAGCACGGAGGCATTTAGCCAGCATCTGGTGCACCGCAAACTGCGAGTGCAGGAGCAGCAGTGGACCTCTTTGCGTCAGCATATTGGGGACCGTTGGCTGGGACCAGGCGGCAGGTCCACGGACTGACGTGGTCTCAGAAGTCACAAAGGAGGGGGGGGAGCACACAACAACAACGTCGATCGGAGCGCTCAGAGTTGGGGAGCAGACACCCACCTAATATCTCTCTCAGACGGACGACTATTAGAGTGGATTGAGATGCAGCCGGGATTTCATGAATATCGAACCCGGGGTCATGAGCAGTGAAACATAAGCATTCTGGCGTGGGAGGAGCGAAAGGTGCATTTGCATTGCGTGTGGAATTTTGTACTTTGTTTTGAACCAAATGTGAGGAGTACTAGACGAGAACGGAAAATGCTTCGGAGCAATGGAAAATTTGAAGTTTGCAAACCGGTTATCCGTGATCTTGTAAAAAGAGATATTCGTGGCGTGTGAGTCGTGTTGCATCTTGGACAGCAAGCGGGACTGTACCAGAGGGTGACGCATGGTGGCTGGCAGGGTGCTTGTGTGACGTCGACGATTTGAGTGTCGTTGCAAGTTCGGTTGTAGAAGTTAGGCTCTGGACTTGCACATTTAACGATCCGCCATGATCAGCGAGGGTGATCGCCGGGTATGAGATCAACCATGCCGCTGGCCTCCGTGTCTCGGCACCACACGAGGACAACATGGGAGTGAACCAGGCACGTGTATGCAGAGGTTACAAACGAAAAATACCGGTAGGGCGGCCAAGTCTCAGTCATGCAGCCTTCGGAGTAGTACGAAAGCAAGATTCCGATCGACGCGCGAGAGTGCTGAGAAAGGAGCCAGCGAACTTGACCTATCTGATCATGCGACCCTGCCACTCAGTGTACTTATCTCCCCAGCAGAGAGAAAGGATCATGGTCATATTCCATGCTCAAGCTCAGATTCATTATAGCAAAACGTTGGCATCCGCTTCGCGTCAGCACCACCGTAAATACATGGATGCCTTGAATCCGCAAGAGGGTATGCCGCGTACCAACCATCTCTCTGCAGGCCTCCTCAGAACAGCCTCCCTCTCTGCCCGCCTCTTCTCATCCCGACAAAGGGGGTATATCCTCCCGCTTCCAGTCTCCCTGTCCCGGCCCCTGATCACTGCCCAAGCCCGCCTCATCCCCTCTCTAAAAACGTAAGTGCAGACCGTGCAGGGACAGTCCAATTCGCCCCTCCCCCCCCCCCCACACGCGCTCCTGTGGAAGTCCAACCCAGAAGCCAAGCATAACACCAATCTATGTCCCCAAGCACGTTGTCTCTCACTCCCTCTAAAAACGTCTCTGTAAACAACCCCGTCCGTCCAGTCGTCCTGTGTATCGTCGCGCGCTACGCTCACTCGCTCGCATCGTCTCCTCTTCAGATGTCTAGCTTTACGAATCCCTCATGTATCCTCGTTCGTTCGGCCTTCCGGCCATCAGCCACCGCCTTCATCTGTCCGTGTGTTGCAGGGTTGTCGCTCGTCGGGCCATTGTCGTCGTTGCGCAGCGGCACCTTCCATGACAAGTGAGGCGCGCCCTGTGACTGGTTCGGGGATAAGACCAGATCGGGCATGTGGCATGTGCAGCTCGCGGTAAGCCACGGATGGACTTGGGGCGCCGGAGAAATAAGCAAGTTGCACCCTGCAACGCCCAGTGTTTGTTTGCCACCCACCCACTCGACCACACCGCTCGGCAGATCTCCTCCCGCCCAATGGTCGGCTGAATTTGGCTTTGTTCGTGCGGTCGATCAGAAGGTGCTCCAGTTCCAATCCCTCGGGACGCTGTGGGCTGCTTCGGGGGTCTGCAGCGGCAGGCCGTCGCTGCCCAGGGCGGTCGGGGACGCAGAGATGGGGGTGGCCGGGTTGCTGTCGAAGCGGCGGTGGCCGAGGTGGTGCTTGTTGTTGCCGTGGCGGTCGGCGCCGGGCGAGCCCTGGCCGGACGACGCCTGGGTGCTGGCGCTGCTCGCCAAGGTGCGCCATTCCCTGAACTGCATGTAGCAGTGGCCGCAGGCGCGGCTGGGCACGCCGCGCGGGTTAAAGTTGGCGTCCTGGTCGAGCGGGATCTCGAAGGCGCTGTGCTGGTCGCAGAAGATGTTGCCGCACTTGCGGCAGTGGTGGCGGCGCGTGAAGTAGCTGAAGGAGCGCTTGCAAGCGGCGTGGTCGCACATGGTGGACTCCTGGTCGGGCTGCGGTGGCGGGGAATGTTGTGTTAGTGGTCGTTCAAAGGTGCGAAAACAGTCCAAGCAGTTGGGACATGGTGGGTAAATCGTGGTCAGCGTACCTTCCAATGCTGCCGCGTGGGCGCGCCAGTGGGCTTGGGAAATTGCTCGAGGTCCCAGCTGGCATCGGAGGACTTGGCGCTGTCGCCGGTCGACCGCCTGCTCAGCCGGCCGAATGCGCCCAAGCCGCCGAGGCTCATGAAGCTGCTGTTGGGCCGCAATCCCTCATCCGCTGTTTCGCCATCCTCATCCTCGGGATTTGGCCGCGCTGGTGGCTCCCTAGACGGGAACTCGGTCGGTCGAAGTACGGCTGGGACATACAGCGGCCGTATTTGGCGGGTGTGGTAGTTCTTGGAGGTTGTCGGCGAGCCGCTGCTTGGGGTGCCCAGCGGCGAGACTGGCGAGTTGTACTGCGAGATCGTGGCGGGGTACGAAGTCTGGATGGCCGGGGGCTGAAACGCAGGCTGCTGTTGCGGGCGGTGTTGTTGGCGCTGCTGCTGTGCGGTGGCATAGTAGGGGCTCTGCAGCTGCTGCCCGGGGAGTCGCGGCATTATGAAGTCGGTCGCCATGGTGAACGTGAATCGTGCGTGCGCGGGCGGTAGGCGCACGCGACGATATGAGTTACGAGATAACGAGCTGTAGCGATGACTGCTCCCGGCGCGCAGTGGGGGTCGGCGCAGCAAGATAGCGCAGAGTTGCCCGCAACTACGCTGTAAAGCCACCACAGACGAGCAAGGTGTGAGAAGCCGGCGGAATGCGCAGCGTAGGGGAAGTCGTCGGTGAGCAACCGATGAAACTAAGAGTTCAAGGGCAAACAAGCAGTGGCGAAGGGGCCGAGAGGTCTCCGTAATCGCCACGGCAGCCGAGGTGAAGGGTCAGGTAAGGCCGCGTTTGCTCACAACCGCGCTGGCTAATCAAATTCAAATTCTTTGTGCCGATGGAAACGACTCGTCGCAAAAAGACATCAAGTTCACAATGCCATAGATAGGTAAGTTGGCAAGAAGTTCCGACCAGTCGCAGGAGGTGAGGGTCAAGACGTCAGACACTGCAGTGGTGAAGGGGCCGTTCGATACCTTATCTTTTCTTATTACGGGTGGGTCGAACCACACCGAGCGAGGCGGGAACGGGGTCCATTTGGCACTTCGCCCGGGATGCTGAGCTGGGGAGCACCAGATCTCGGGCTGGGCGAACGGGACTAGCGGTGGAACCGAAAGTGAGGAAGCCGTGGAAGGGAAGGAAGGCAGGAAGACCCCTCCGCTCATGAAACCCCGGACCTGGCCCCTTGTCGCTGTTGTCTTGAACGGCAAGTGCTCTCATGCCATTTCTGCTCTGCTCTTTCCCGCCAAAGAATTTCTCTTCGGAGATTAAAACTGGGCCGACTTTACGTCTGGACTTTGGCGGTTGGTCGTGAGTAATCTCGCACGTACACACTCACCAAGTACCAACTGTGAAAACGGCCCACGGAAGCCGTGCTCAGACGCTGCGAAAGGGAAGCGGGTTTTGCTACTCTGGTCGGTACGCCGTAGTTACCGTTACATGCGCCCGTGCAAAGCCGGACCCTGACCCCTGCAATTGCCCCAACCCGCAATTATGTAGCTCTGTCCTCCGTATGCAGTAAGGAGAATCTAAGCTTGCCTGAGAAGGGGTTTTCGGCCTTTTGGGGGGGCCAACTACAAGTAGGTAGCCACAGCTGCTTCCTCAGCTCCAGGTCATCTACTGTGTAGGTGGTGTTCGACGAAGTTGAGTTAGACCACAAACTACCAGTTACTGTGTAATCCATTTCGTAGCGACCTAGTGTACTCCGTACGGCAGGTACCAAACAGTGAAACCTAATACCGGTAGTGCGCGTTGACCATGAGATGTTGATAACCTCGGACAATATGCAATATCCCGTACCGAGCTCTCATGCATTTAACCGCGCAGCCCAGCCTCGGGGCGGGAAAGGGTTCGACCGAGACTGCCTGTTCCAGACCCCGCTGCTGTGCCAGGCCTGGGCCCCGCGGCCCGCCACCTGTCCCAGGTTCCATCGACCCAGCTCAGCCAATCCACTGCCTTGGTCAACTGACTGACGGCTGACGCTGTCGAGAAGGCATTCAACGAGCACAATCCGCGTTCAAGACTCCAAGCACACCCTTACGCCCCTTCCTGGAAGCTTTACATACGCACTCCCGGCTTCGTGTGCTCATACATCGATACGACTGGCGATAATTGACAGCCCATATCACAAGCCACGAGTCGAACCGCAGCGGCGATTCCGTCCAAGACCCGACGCCCCACACTCCCGAACGGTGTCGAAGTCCTGCGCCGACCGCGACGAACGAACCTTGCGCCCTTTCCCCTTTGCCGACGAGCGCTTCACTAGCCGTCTGACTGCCGCACTGCGCCGAGAGATCTACCCGGGCCCGCGAAGTGTGCTTCTCTAGGACCGATCGCCCGTCGCAGCCAGCATGAAACTCTACTACGTCGGCGTACGCCCCCGCCCGCCCCTACCCTCAGAGGCTGCTGGCTAACCGGCAGTGCCCAGGTGCTCGACAACACCAAGAAGCCCGCACTGCAGTTGTGCGCGGCACACGAGCTGAGCGACTTCTCCAGGTTTACCAGGAACGAATATGGGAACTTCATGACCATGATCAGCAAGACGGTGGCCGAGCGCACGACGGCCGGCCAGAGGCAGAGTGTGGAAGAGCAGGGTGCGTTGCGGCTGGCATGGAGGGTTTGTGTTTCGCTTGGCTGTGGGCTTGCGCTGACACGCGGTTAGATTACGTCGTCCACTGCTATGCCCGATCCGAAGGCGTCGCCGGCGTCGTCATCACCAAGGACTACCCCCACATCGCCGCGCACAGCGTGCTTTCCAAGCTCATGGACCAGTTCCTCTCCGAGGTGCCCCTGGCTACGGTCCGCGCTGCTAGCAAGGACGGCGACGTCTCGTACCCCGCGCTGCAAGACTACTTGAACAACTACCAAGACGCGAACCAGGCGAGCAGCATCGCCCGGATCCAGCAGGAGCTGGACGAGACCAAGATTATCCTGCACAAGGCCATTGACAGCGTATGTCCGGCCCGTACCCAGACTTTGCGGGTGTTCGCGATGTATGCTGACGCACAAGCTAGGTTCTACAACGCGGTGAGAAGCTCGATGACTTGGTTGCCAAGAGCTCCGACCTGAGCGCGCAGAGCAAGATGTTCTACAAGTCGGCAAAGAAGCAGAACTCGTGCTGCTTGGTCATGTAAGGTGGAGCATGGGGAGCCAAGAACGGATACACTAGCTCTTTCCTCGTTTTCGAACAAGGATGCCTTGGGCCGTCCCGGGCCACGCAGCTTGCAGCTCGACATATACTCATGCCTACCCGTTTGCACGGCGGTGGATATTCAACTGGGTTCCTACAACCCTGGTTGATTGAATGTTGGATGGATGGATGGCGCGTCAATCTGATTCGCCTCCGAGACGCGGAGGGCACGCTCTTCGCCGACGTCGTGACCACCGATCTCTGACTTGGGAAAGGCTCGCACGGCGCCGAGCTCGGGTTTAGGGTGACGGCTTCCATTTTGATGCGTCGTTTGGGTATGCTTTGGCGGTCATTGCCTTAATATTAGAATATGGTCACGAGGAGCCGTCGGCCGGGACTGACATTATGATACATGGATGAATATACGGATCAGCAGCCTCAATATTGGCCGAGCGTGCACTACGGTTACTTGCATAGCTGCATATCTTTTGTACAAGCTGACTTGGTTCTGGCGCGGCAGAACGTAACACACCCAAAGTTATTTCCAGCATCTCCGCAATTACCAACGTTACACTGCATTCTGCTGATGTCCTGCCTGCCACTGCCGCCGGAGCCGCGAGTGTCACTTCCAAGACGGGGTCTTTTGTCCTGCTTCTCGTTGGAGTCGTTGAAATCATGACTGATGTCGATCTGGCTGGGGTTGAGAAAACACTCAACATGCCGCAGCAGTCAATCACACGCACGCAACGAGGAAACGTATGTGCGACGTACACGTACTGTGTGCCTATGTACCAGGCAACCATACTCGCCAAGCAAGTCTGCTGGCTCTTGATCAACGTAAGCTCTCCATCGGACGATACTTCAATTGAGAGTTACCGCCACCCATCGCCTACCTGCGAACACTCCCATCGCCATCAAATCTCTTCTTTCCAGCCCGGAACTCCTCTTCAGTTTGCAAGGCACAGCGAGGCTACACACCACCCGGAGCGGATGAGAACGAGCAACAACGGGCTCGAAGCGGAAGGTTGGCTCGAGGTTGGCCACTGGTTGTGGAGACCGCCATTTGCCCCATGCCATGTCCCGCCTCGCCCGCCTCGCCCGTGTTGACCGACATGTCGCTTGCATGAGCTGGGTCCACCGGTCCCGTTCAACCTCCTAAATACCCTGTGACTGATTGGTTGAAGCAGAGAAAAGGTTATCGCCGGTAAGTGATTCGTTGGAAAATGGTTCAGTAACAGCGAAGCCGTTTTTGCTCGTCGCACAAGGGGGCAAATGGGTGCCCTGGTGCTGTTGGTCGGGCGTGAATGCGGCTCGGAGGCCAAGGGCCGATTCGCGGGCCAGCATTTGTCGGATGCGGGATGCGGTTCTGAACTGGACAGTGAGATGGGCTCGATGGGCAAGGCTGGCTGTCCGGCTCTTACCGTACACAACGTGGGTGTAAGATCAAGTGCAATGCAGGCGGCCGCATCTTGGCTACTCCTGCAGCGCTTGTCATCGGCGTTGCGTCCCCTCGATTGATGAGGCACCACCTTGTTCCCGTTACGTCACGGCAACGGTGGGGCCGGTCCAGCTGTGCTGCAAGCCGTTGCATCGGGTCCCATCGATGTGCGGGTGGTGCTGTCAGCGGCTGTCCTCATGCGGCGATCCGGCCTGCCATGTCGTTCATAGTGTAATCATGCGAAATTTGCGAAAGTGGTTGACCGTGAGACAGGGCCGGGGCGGTGGCTGGGAACAAGTGAGTGAGACTGTGCTCCAGGTGATCAAGGGGCTTGTACAAGGGAGTTGTTGACGTGAAGGCTTGTTGCGTTCGCCTTGAATTTCATAACACTCCCCCCTCCCCCTTTATGAGACAGTAGTCTACAATACCGCAACTAGTAGTGTAAACACTGCTCAGGCGGGCCTCAATGGGAGACATGGCCATAATGAGGTAGACTTCCGCCAATCGAGTTCATTTCGACTCCATGTTTCCCCAATGCAAGGAGACACAGGCATCACCAGCTCGTATCATCCCCTCTCCCCCTCAACCCACCGTCCACTCTTCCCCCCTTCCTTCAACACCACCCGCAGCCCCTCAATCACCATACCCTTGTCCACTGCCTTGCACATATCATACACCGTCAGCGCCGCCGCGCCCGCGGCCGTGAGCGCCTCCATCTCGACGCCCGTCTTCCCCTCGCACGACACCGTCGCCGTGATCTCAATCTCACCGGATCCCCCGCCCTCTTTCCCTCCCCCTTCGCCATCACCACCATTATTCCCCCCTCTAGGCACGAGCTCAACCTCAGCATGTGTCAGCGCGACCGGGTGGCATAGCGGGATCAGGTCTGGCGTGCGCTTGGCCGCCATGATGCCCGCGATGCGCGCCACGCCGAGCACGTCGCCCTTCTTGATCTGGTTGGCGCGCACGAGGCGCAGCGCGATGGGGTCGGAGAAGCGCACGCGGCACGTCGCCACGGCCACGCGCTTGGTGGGCACCTTGTCCGCGATCGACACCATGTGCGCCGTCCCCTGCGCCGTGAGGTGGGTTAATCTGGTCGGGTTACCGGCGTTGTCGTTTTCTGAGTTGTTTAAGGAGGAGGAGGAAGAGGACAGGCGGCTAGAGGTGGTTGAGAATAGGCGCGAGTGTTGTATGTGGGCATTGGTTAGGGTAGGTGTTGTGGTGGCGAAGATGACGGGTGAGTCGAATAGGGGGTTACGGTACAGCGACGAGCTGGAAAATAGCCCGGTTGGGTGCCACCGCGGGTGAGACGGCGTGAAATGCTTGTAGCTCGAGGGCGGATCTACAATTTCTACTCAGCTATGTTGTTCCCATATGTTCGCCTGCAACCTCCGAGGTATCCAACAAAATGCGGCATGCCCAATGTATGCAGCCCCCAACTCCGTCCGGATGCAAAACAATGAAGGAACATGTATGGAATGAGCGGGAAGAAGCTGTCACCCACCGATCAAAATCATCGGCCGGTTCTTCATGTTCTCCAACTCGCCGATCCCGGCGTGTTTCTCCTTCTTCCGCTTGACAGCCATGCCGATCACGTTCAGGAGCTCCTCCGAGTTAGGCAGCACCAGCGGCTGGGAGCTGCCGGGAGCCATATCATGTAGCCTCTCGACAGCAGCTTGCTGCAGCGATTCAAAAGCTGCCTCGTCGATCGGCTCGTTGCTGTTCACTTTTCGTATAATGTCTCGCAACGAGACCTCGGCATTGCCGAATAGGCACACCTTCAGGTTTCCGTCGCTGGTGATTCGAAGCCGGTTACATGTCCCGCAGAAGTTGTGCGTCATGCTCGTGATGAAACCGACCTTGCCCGCAAACCCGGGCACCTGGAAGGTCTTGCTCGTATCGTTCTTGTGTTCCTCGGTCCTTTGTAGGTCGGGATACCGGGCGCGGATCAGGTCCAGCGTCTCCTGATAGCTGAACATCTTGCCCTCGCTCCACTTGTTGCCGTCAAAGGGCATATACTCGATGAAGCGCACCTCGACATCCTTCTCGCGCGTCATCTCCACGAAGGGGAGGATCTCGCGGTCGTTCAACCCGCGCATGACGACGCAGTTGATCTTGAACTTAATGCCCGCACCCGCGCGGTTCAGCTCAAAGATGCGGTCCATGGTCTTTTGGACCGCGCTGAAGCCCGCCCTCCGCGTCATCAGCTGGAACCGCCACGGGTCCAGCGTGTCCAGGGAGAGGTTGACGCCTGTCAGACCGGCCTCGACCATTGGCTCCAGCTTGCGGTACAGCGAAAGACCGTTGCTTGTCAGGCACAACTCGCGCAGGCCGTGCGCGCGCAGGGCGCCGATCTGCTGCATCAGGGGCACAATGTCGCGCCGGACCGTCGGTTCGCCACCCGTGAGCCGTATCTTGCTCACACCCTGCGATACGAAGAGCGACGAGAGCATGACGATCTCGGGCGTCGTCAGGAGCTCACTCGGCGGAGAGAGCGGCACGCCCTCCTCGGGCATGCAGTACAGACATCGCAGGTTACACCGCTCCGTGACCGAGATGCGCAGGTAGTCGTGCTGGCGGTGGAACGTGTCCGTCAGGAAGTCTGAGAAGGGCTTGGCAGTCTGGATGCGGTCCCGGCGGGACGGGACTTGTGCGGTCGCAGATCTCGGCGCCGGGCCGTCATGCTCGGGGCTCCGTCCTGGGATTGCGACATCGGCTGTCGACGGGTGGGAACTTGTCGCCTGTAGAGAGTCGGATGTTTGCGGCGGGCGGGCCTTGGCGGCAGCGGCAGCGGATGCGGATGCGGATGCGGATGCGACACGTCTCACTTGGGACGAGACAATCCGATGTGTTGGCGTCGCGTGCAGTGCAACCACCGGCCCAAGGCGGCTGCGGGTGATGCAGTATCCAGACACTGTCATCCTTCTGGTTCAGTGGCGTTGGCAGGAGGGGAGGAGCAACACCCCGAGGCACCTTGGCATGTCGTGACAGTCTACCTCAGGACTGTATGAGCATGGCGGATAACAGTGTTGCGAACACCCTTACTTGTTTTGTCCAGCTTGATGCCCGTGACATCACACCACCCTTGTTCGACGGAAAGGGCAATTCGGCTGGTTACAAGGTGAGTCAGCGAGAGGGCGTGGAGGGCCCGTTTTCGCGACTCCGCGGACAGGAGCGCAAGCAGGTGGGCAGAGCCACTGCACCGGTTCGGAAGTCGGCGAGAATGCTGATTAAGCCCCACCAAGAACCTGGAGCCAATGATGGAGCGCGTCGCTTGACCTCTCGGTTGTTTGTTTGGCGGGCATTGACCCTTTCTGGAAGTTGCAGCTCTCGCAACTTCTGGGATAGCTACCGTATACGTCTGCAAGTGGAAGGCACGAAGTGCAGTCCTCGCAGGCAGCAGCTTTTTTGAAAGAGAAAATCCTGGTCTCTCCATTTTCTTCAACATTTTCGTGCACTAACCCCCTCTGGTTCCGCTTCAGTTGGCTCCCCTGTACCGCGCAGCCTGGGCCATTCATACGATGCAGTTTTCAAAGCCCTTGAAGTGTGAGTGAGCATGCACCGATCACCGGCTTTGGCAAAAATAAGTTGACAATTATGCGACAGCTTCGGCTCATTCTCTTCCGAGCCCTGACGGCAGACATATCGCCACTGTCTTCTCCTCGGTTGTCAATGTCCGCACTGTGAACGGACTCGACATCGTGAACGTGGTCAAGCTGGGCCAGGACTTCGCCGGCCCCGTGCTCTACTTCCAATGGTCACCATCGTCCCGACTGCTGCTCGTTGCTGATGCCGAGCGGGTGCGCGTGGTGTCTGCAGTGGACGACAGCTTCAGTGCCACCGTCCGGAATCATTCGGTCGCCAGCACGAAGCCAGCATACGTAAGCTTCGGAGCATCAGATGTCGAAATCTGTGTGATCTCTGCGCTGGGCCTCAAGTTCTCCGTCTTCCACCTCGCATCATCCAAGGCGACCGAGATCGGCAACCCAAAACTCTCCTCTCTCTCGTCCGCATCCAGATGTTTCTCTTTCCGACCCGAGACACGTCATCTCGCGCTGCTGACGAGGGCCGCGGGTAAGGACATGGTGAGCATCTACAGTTATCCGACAAGGGAATTGCAGAGGTCGTGGGCACCCGACACAGTCGATGCTCAGGGCCTGGCTTGGAGCCCGGACGGGAGGTGGCTTGTCGTTTGGGATTCGGCCGCTCAGGGGCATAAAGTTATCTTCTACACTTCGGACGGCCATGTCTTCAAGGCATGGTCGGGCCCAGCCAACCCCCCACCGGAAGACAGAGATTTCGCGCTCGGTCCGGGCATCAAGTTGGTGCAGTTCTCTGCGGACGCCCGGCATCTTGCCATTGGTGACTTCAGTCGCTCTGTCTCTGTCCTCGGCATGGTGTCTGTCACCGAGACAATGCGGCTCCGCCATCCGAGAACACTGGCCCCTCGGGACACGCTCCAGGTGAGTGGGCTGATTGATCTACTTGGTTCCTGCATTTGTCTCCACTGACATGGCCTTGGTAGGTCTGGCAAGAGGAGATTGGGGTCTCACAAGCTGGCCCTGCCATTCACACGTTTATGCGAGCCACGCAACTAATCTCCCCAACGCCTGCACCGCGAGACCACCCAGAACAGACGGTTGGATGCGCATCAATCCTGTTTGATCCTTCTTCAGCACTTGTTGCCACGCGGTTGGATGACGCCCCGAGCACCGTTTGGATCTGGGACGTCCAGGCTGCAGAGTTGCGTGCCGCGCTTCTTTTCCACGGGAACATAGCCAGCCTTTCCTGGCATCCGCGTATCACGGAGACCCTTCTCGTCCGGTGCGAAGGCGACCAATACAATGGCTTGGTTTTTGTCTGGGACCCCCTCTCCGAGGGACCCCGCTCTGTCGACTTTGGCCGACATTGCCCTGGAGCTGGTTCGAGCGGCAAGTCACGGGCTCTGTGGCTTGAAGTTGATGCTTCCAGCCCTCCGTCAATTTTCTTCTCGGACGCCCAGAATTACATGCTTGCATGGCTTGGCGAGGCGGACCAAGGGCCGGCTCCGTGGGGTGACGCTGCGATACCAGGGGCGAGCTTCTCAGCAAGGAGACGCGAAGAATCCCCGCTTGAACTGGTCCCGGCATCCGAGTCTAGACCCAATGTCCTGGATCCAGTAGAGTCCGATTCCAGCGAGCTAGAGGATACCTTCGTGCACAAGCGATAGCTCCTGCTGCACTCTGCCGCCCGCGCAAAACCCTCTCGTTTTCTGACCAAGGGCATTGTCCTTGAAAGGTGCTGGAGGGGTAGGCGTGGCAAGCTAGCGGGATGCCGAGGATCCTGGTTGGATCCGTCGAACTAAAAGGCTGTCGCGGAACCCGGCACAGCAGTCATTGGCCGCAGCCGGGATGCCGTTCGCGATGCAAGTCGTCGACATATGCACGCCTCTTTCCACTGAAATCCGTCCGAGCATGCAAAGATCACACTCCTGGCGATTTGGTCAAACGCAAGAATTCACGAGGAACCCCGCAGACGGCTTGGCTGATCCTCTTGCTTTTTCTTTGCTTTTCCCCTTTGGTGACAGGGGTAAAGGCACCACCCCCAACTCTACCAGCCGAGATCCTTGATCTTGATCTTTGTAGATCCGTCCATTCCATTGGCCGTCTCGCAAGTTGATACCACAGCAGGTCCCAAGCGACTGGGTTGGCTCCGCTCTTGGCCAAGTTATCTATGACTAGAGTCGTACTCATGTTTGTCACCGAAGGAGAGAAAGCCAGGTCCAGAAGCTTCAATGGGCTGTCAAAGTCGGTCAAGCTTGCTTCTCCGGCTCTGAAGCACTACACTACCCGTGCTGAATTTTGAGATCAATACAGCACGACATCTGACGCTCCGCAGAATCAATCACCGGAACGACGTCGACTCAGTCTTGACCAGTCGATCTCCCACGGTATCTCCTGAACTCACCAGCCAGAAAGAACCCCACAGACCTCGCTCGGTTATGAGAGCCGGGAACCCGCAGAGAGCTTTCCTGGCGGTGAGCGCGTCTTCGCTCTGAGGTACCATTGCTCTGTCTCAAGAGCGCGCAGAGAGCCGCGCGCCTGGCTTCAGGGAGGCGTCCCAGGTGGCCGGCGGCATGGGTGGCGTCGAATTGAGGAGGATTCCGCGCCAGAAGGCTCCTTCCGTCCTCGTGCAAACACGGCTGCGCTTGTGCAGGTGTCCGCGGGGCTGTCGACGGCGGGTCCCCTGTCTTTCCTTGCCCGAGTCTATCACACACTCGGGGTATCACCAACTGCATGATACCTTCCCAGCTTCCTTCTGGGGTTTTCCACGAGCCTGTTGGCACTACGAACCCGGTCCCTGCTACCGGTCATCCCCCGGCACTCCTTGACTGATTGGACTGACCAGGGGGGTGCGGGCGGCGAGCGATTGACGCCACTGCCAGTCGTTGCGCCCAACAAAGTTCCGCCGTGAAGACATCTCGGGGCCTTGTGCTTTATTTTCGGGCCGCAGGTGATGGCGTCCAGATGAGCATGTTTTGAAACGGAGAAAACTCCCCTCCAGGCTTGGTGCTCTGTGATCAGACGCCTCAACTGTGTCATTCGACGCAAACCCGACTCGGGATGGGCCGCCATTTGTACCGCTCGAGCAGCCATGACGCCAGCACAACTGACCGGCTCTGCCCAATCCGGCTATGTGCATCTCTGGGACTCGAATTTCGGCATAAGAATTGTGACAAGTGATCTGTCGCGGACAACCCCAGATCCCCTGGCCGACTCGACTCTGGTATGCCCGTGAGCCATGGCCGAGGCCACCGCAAGAGAACCTTCTATCCCATGCGGACATTTCGACTTTTCCGGGGTATGGGACCCCTTTTGAACAGGTCTCGGGTACCTTGCTTGATTTCAGGTAACTCTTGCCAGGGGCTATACCTGCTTGGTTCCTTTTACGACGTAATTCCCACGTTGAGGACGACGCGTGGCTATTACCCAGACCGACCATTTTGCCTGTGTCGTTCGTCAGTCGCGGCCGCTGTGGCAGTTGCTCGACGAGTTGCCGACATCGACTTCTTGGGTTCGGCATACCAGGTATCGAACACCTGCCTCCTTCGCTGTTTCTGCAAGCCGGACGTCCCGGCGTCGTCGTTGATGGCGTGTCATCGCTTTCGATATATCGTACCTGGCGAAACTCGGCGGCATTTCGAGCAGAGCACGCACGACTTCGCTGCACAGGGCAAGACCATTAGCAGCGGTGTATCTTGAAGAACTTGTTGCGCCACTGTGTCGGCACGCCGTCGTCCGATCGTCGTTCAAGCCGCCCGTGATCACCTACCGACAAGATGCATCGACATCACTACCGCAACCAGAATTTGACGCCGTTCACAGTGAAACCCGGGAGCGAGACTGGGTTGTACTATATCACGGTTGCCAATGTATGTCAGGATCTCCCTCTCGAAGACCTTTTCTGGGTTACTCACCGCGCTGCATGCAGCTCGCCCACAGCACGACGTGGCGAGAGCTCAAAGCCTTTGCGGCTCAGGTCTGTGAAGTGGATCATGCCGAAGTCTACCCACCAACCTCTGGGTTTGTTCGGGTGAAAGGCAAGGCAAACTTTGAGAAGGCGTTCAGTAAGTTGCGCTTCTCGGACTTCTGTGACACTCGCGGCTTAGTGTGTTCTAACCGGTGCAACGCCAGAGCATCTCGACGGCAACACGCTCGAGTATCGCGCCCTTCAAGCGGATGGCAGGAACATGAACCAGGATACAGTGGTGAAACTCTCACCGACCGACTACCATGCTGCCAGAATCCTTCGGGGCGAGACAGGGAGGATGTTCAGTGAAAACGGCTCACCAACACTTGGCCCAGTCACCGCAGCCGGACCGTTTCCTGCCGGAGCCGGTGCAGTGATGGGAAGCCCCTCGAGTTTGGAATTCCAGGGAGGTGCAAGCCCAGCCTCCAGCGTCACGCCGCCAACAGACGCACGGTGGGGTTACATGAGGTCTCCTTTGTACGGCTCTCTTGCGGACTACCAAGCGGCGACGGTCAGCACGACTCCCACGCCTCCTGGCTCTGTGACCTACCCGGTGGTGACTGCCTCAGTCCATGGCTGCTCCCAACAGACTTTTAGCAGCCCACCACCAATGCCGAGCCCACCACAAATGATTTACCAGACAGTGACAGCTCAAGCTCCTGCCTCCACCCAGCCCACGGCAGTTCCATATTCGTTCGCAAGCCCTGCGGCATACTACTCGGGAGGCGGGTATGACATTGGACCCCAAGGCTACGCGGGCTTCGTCCAACCATTCACCATGGGCGGAAACAACTCGTTCGCTACGAGGTACGGCGACACTTGGTCAGCACCCGACTGCAGCCTACCCCCAGCAGCAGCAGCAGCAGCAGCTGCTGCTGCTGCAACCATCCGGCCGGGACCGATTCTGCACTACGGCAGCAGCGACCGGCCCGCCGTTGTCATCGAGCAGCGCAAGATCATCATTCGCTACCTGGAACGAGACGGCCTATCCGAAAGCGTGGTCACGAACCTCGTCGCCAGCTACGCGGGCCTGGGCATGCGCCCGGGCGAGATCGAGAGGGTCGAGCTGCCCATCAACAAGGACGGCCGGGCGCGCGGCACCGCCTTCATCACGTTTGGCGCGGCAGCGCTGGCCAGCGCCGCCGTGGCTGCCCTCGACGGTCGCGAGGTCGCTGGCAAGAAGCTGTCGGTCCGTCTGGCGGAGGGCGTGCCGCCGGGCGGAGTCGGCGGCAGGCATGCGCGCCGGGCTGGCGGACACCACGGGGCTGGCAGTGGAGGAGGCGGCGGTGGCAAGTCGTTGCGGATGTCGCAGACGCATGCGCAGGCGCGGGGCCTGGTTTATGCTCAGACTCCAGCTCAGGCTCCATCCCAGCCGCAGGCTCGTGGGTCGGGATTCCGACCGGACGGTGCGGAGGCTGCCGCCGCCGTGGCCCCACCCGCGTTTATTTCCAGCTCTGGTCCTGGATCGACTTCGTCCGGGGATGGGAGCCAGCAGTCGAGGAAGGAAGAGCCGCCTGTCATTGTGGACGGCAGCGGAGGAAGGTGGAAAAAGGAGCAGCTGGCGCCGCCGGTTGTGGTGGATGGGAATGCAGGGAAGAAGGGGAGCGGGGGGCCACGGGGCTCGCGGCACTGACGTCTACTAACCAAGTTCCTACGCAGGCTTTGTGTCGGGCTGGCAACATTGTGTTGTCGGGGGACGTGCTCGATGTCGTCTGCGAAGGACTGGGAGAAGGAAAAGGGGCTACGGTGGTGAAATGGGATTGGCACATGAAGGTGGACGCGCCACGTGCGGAGGGAATGTGACATGTATCGAAAGACAGTGGTGTCTTTGAAAAGGATTTTGAGCGTGGGTTAAGACGTACTGGATAGACGACAGTCGGGCCATTCAAAGGGAGCAATCACGAGAAAGGGGATTCGTAGAAGAATGCCGTCATGTCGATTCGAGAAGGAGAGATAAATCCACTGTCCCATATTGGCGGTATCTACAACTTGAAGAACCCAGTCAAGTCTACGATCTACTGATCTCTGCGATGTTTACTTAGCTCCAAGCCATTGCAATTGAAGCACCGCAAACGCGAGACCAGACGTGACAAGTTGCTGGTCGGAGCCGGCATCGCACCTTCTCCCCTCTTCTCTCCGACTCGGGGCGTGTGGCTCAGTTGGTAGAGCGTTCGCTTAGCATACTCTCCTGTATGCGAAAGGTCCTGGGTTCGATTCCCAGCTCGTCCAGTGCTGAATGTGGAGATTGAATGGTGGAGTGGGTGAGGACTTTTTTGATGTTTTGTTTGGGTGGTTCACCCGTCTCCATGAAGCAGACACTCCCCCATCACCCATGTAGGGGACATGTAAACCAGGAACCAACCCAATAACATCTGAAATCAGAGGGAAGCCGGAATAATTGTTGCGTTAGTTGGCAAGAACAATGACAAGGTAAATAACAAGACCATCCCATCCCATCCCATCCAAGTACACATACATCATACATACAAACATTTCATCATAACCAGCTCCTTATTTCCCACCCCCCAACCCCAACTCCGCAGCAGCATCCACCCCCTCCCGCCCGAGGCGCTGCACGAGCGCCGTGTTCAGCGCCTGCAGCTCGCCGACGCGCTCGCGCAACATCTGGGCCTCCTTGCGCGCGACGTCGCGCTCGGCGCGCGCCCGGTCCAGCTCCAGCGCCGCGTCGGCCCGCTGCTCGCGCTCCGCCGCCTTGCGACGCCGCGCCTCCGCCTTGCGCTCCTCCGCAGCGCGCTTGTCGGCCAGCCGCTGCAGCTCGCGCCGGTATTTTTCCTCTTTGCGCGCCACCTCGCGCTCGTGTTTGGTGCGCAGCTTGGCGAGGGCTGCGTCTTCTTCGGGGTCGGTTGTTGTTGCTGTTGCGTTGGGTGGTTCGACGGTGGTGGTGCTGGTGGCTCCCTCGGCTGCCGATGGTGTGCTGGTGCCGTTGCTGTTGCTGTTGCTGCCGCTGTGTTTGGCGCGCCGGCGGGCGTGGTTGCGCTCGATTTTCTCCTGGGCCTTGCGCATGCGCTCTTGCAGCTTGCGCAGTTCTTTCTCGTGCTGCGCTTGGGCTTGGGAGAGGGCGCCGGCCGAGGGAGTTGGCTCGTATGAGAGGGCTTGCGAGGTTGACTCGGAGAGCGTAGATGCACCATCCGTTGCGGAGAGGGAGTCGAGGTTGTTGTTGTTGCCGTCGGGCAGAGGAGTGCCTGGCTGGGAGCCGGTGCCGTCATCTGCTGAGGCAAAGCTGACTCCTGAGTCGTCGCTCTCGTCGTCGCCGAGGTCTGTCTCGGTTGGCCCTAGCGGCGGAGCAAAGCCGGCGATCCTGCTGGTGACTGCAGACGTGGCCATGCCCAGGGCGCCGGTAAGCATGCCGTAGATGCCGCTGCTGGCCGGTGATACCACCTCCTCGCCCTGGTCCACCTCGCCAGCAGGAATCTGGTCTTGAACTGCCGACGTCGCGGGAGCTTGCCCTGGCTGGTTTCCAGCTGGCGCCTCCCCGGTCGGCTTCGTCTTGACGCCTTCGTCGCTGCTTGATTGGGGTTTCGTGAGGTCGTCCATCGATTGTGAGGAAAGCCACTGAAGAAACTTGCCCGCGTCGTTAATGATTCCTCCAGGCGTGCCTTTCTCGACCATAAACCTAGGGACACTTCCGCCGGGGTCACTCCGAGTCACCATAAGCCATTCGATCGCCATCTCCGTGTCGCTGTCGTCATCAGTGTGGAAGGAGACGGTCCTGCCCTCGCCTTCCGATTCGGCATCTTCACCCGCGGCCTGCTTAGCTGCCCGCAGCAACGCCTCCTTGCTCATAGGGCTTCGTCCTGCACCAGAAAGGCCCTCCAGGTCATCTCGGCTTATGTCCTCGGACGACCGCACCTTCCGGAGTGGTTTGTCTACCGGGATCTCCCGGATGACCTCGACCGACTCGTAGGTGCCGCGGATGAAGCCAGACCTCGGCGGGCAACCGGGGTGGTCGCAGGGTCGCGAGACGATCATAAACTGTCTTGGCTGGCGCTTGCTGGATGGTTCCGTCTTGTCGTCCCTCTCCCGCTGGGGCATCATGATCAGCGTGATAAAGTCCCGCGGCGTGGTTGGGCCAGGGAATCGAGCCGAGACGTGGTACACTGTGTAGGGTATGTCAGCACAAAATCACCAAAACGCAGTAAGTTGGAACGGGATAGCTCACGGTCAACTTTTCCTCCCTCAAACTCAGCCCCATCAATCCTCCGCTCCGCGCCAATGCCCCGGATATTCCCCGTGCCCGGCTCCTTCCCCTCCTCCACCCGCGCAATCGTCTGCTGCATCTCCCTCCTCAACGCCGCTTCCCTGCTAGATGTCAGCTCACTCTTCTCGAGCGAGAAGATACACCCAAAGCCTCAGGGAGAATGAAATGAGATATCAAGGAGCAGGATCAACATACCACTTCTCAAACCCGCCCAGCCCCTCTTCCGCCCTGTGCAGGCTCCGCCGCGCAAACCAGGCAAACCCGCCGTCCTTGGCCGCCATCTTCCACATGGAAATCCCGTGCGGGTTCGAGCCGCCCTGCTGCATCTTCAGGTCCTTCCACTCGCGCGTGAGCTTCTTGACCGTCTCGGCGTCTTCTTCTTCTTCTCTCTTTGCACTGCCACCATTCTTCTTCCCCTTCGTCGTCGCCGCTGCTGCTGCTGCTGTGTCTGTACCAGAGGAGGAGGAAACCACCCCGGCGTCTGTGTGCGCGCGCGTTCGCCCGCTTTTGCTGCTGCCGGTTCCTGCTGATGATGGTGGCGGGGTCGTGGCGGGGATCGAGTCGATGAGCAGCTGGGCGTCTGCCAGTGTCGTGGTGAGCAGGTCGGCCAGGTCGGCCGGGGAGCGCGGCGCGATGTCGGTCGGCCAGGAGAGTGGCGCCAGGGAGGCGAAGGGGGCGTGGTGTTGGCCCATTTTTGCTTGGTTGTGGTTATGGTTTGGAGAAGCGAGCGAGCGTGACGCCTGAACAAAAACCGACGCTCAGGTTGAGGTCCGGGAAAGGGTGAGGTCGAGGCGATGGCGATGGCGAGCGATAAGTCGATGGGTGAGTCTTGAGAATCTAGAGGATTCCAGGCAGGACAGGAAAAGGGAAGAAAGAAGTGATAGACTCCTCCACTGGCTCTACTTTGTTAGACTCCTGTCTTCCTCCCTCGGCGGGTCGGCCTCGTGTAATGTTGGTAGGTTATACGCGTATTTCACCCCGAAACTGGTTGGTGTGACGGTTAGTTCTTGTGCAAGCACAGGTATACACAGCTCAAGTCAAGGTCATGGCCGAGAACGAGGTGCAGCATACCACTTGTTGCGTGGTCGCCGAAAACACCTGCCTGCTGTTGCGTTGCTTGCTTCACTCACAAGGGGAAAGAAAAGGATCATCCGATGAGGAGACAGGACTTGGAATAGCAGTCAGTGGAAGTATTCCCCAGGTTGGTAAAAAAAAATGCAAATGATTTGCTGGTTCGTTCGTTTGTCTTAGTTCTCAAGGTTATCAAATTCGGTATTCCGTAGATAACATAAGGTCTATTTCCTATAGTTAAGTGTATTTAAAGTCTTCCCGTCATGCATGGTACGCAAGCTTTGAGGCAGTGCCCTCTGCTTGGCAGCTAGCGGTCAGCTGTTGCGTCGCATGTTGGCGGTGTTGACGTCATGCCCAGGGCCCCATTCCCCTGCCCCTGGAAAAGGGACATTTCACTCCAGCGGGCCGAGGCCGTCCCAGGGGCCTGGAATTGCGGGGAAGTGCTGCATCGGCCAACGAAGCTCTGGAAGGCACTGCGAGGGCAACTCGTCGATGCATTTCTCCCCTCATGATAACACCGGGGCTACAGTAATACATGCACGCTTCTTCTCTCTCTCACAACCCGGGATACACACTCGTACAATCCAACTAAAAGACCATGCCCAACCCCCCACCATAAACACCTATTTTGCCCGCCCGCACAACGCCCTCGTCCGAAGCCTCAACGCCCAACTGCATCGCTCGAACCGATAACTATCCTGTCGCCCTCCAAAGCACAGCCAAAACAAACCACCCACTCCAAGCCCCATTACACTCAGCCCCTCGTGGACTACTGGCCCCTGATGGCCTCTCCCTTCTCTCCCGCCCCGTTACTGCATGGTCTTGAGGAAGCCATCCAGGTCGAAACTCTCCTCGTACTGCGTATTGTCCCACAGCTCGCCCAGCCCCTCCAGCCAGGCAGCCTTCTTGCCCGGCTGGCGGACGTCGCCCGTCTCGATGTCCACCATGTCCTCCTCGCGACCGTCCAGGTTGCCGTCTCCCTTGTCGCCGCCGCCCTTGTCGGCGATGAGGCTGGGGCCGGAGTCGCCAAGGTTGAACAGGTCCAGAATCTGGTCCGTGTCCATGGTGGCCAGCCCCGCGTTCTGCTGGTTGACCACGGTGCTGGCGACGTCTATCTTGAAGCGCTGCAGGCTAAGGATCTTCTCCTCGAGCGTGCCGCGCGTGATGAGCCGGTACACGTTGACCACCTTCTTCTGGCCGATGCGGTGCGCGCGGTCCATGGCCTGCAGGTCCTTCTGCGGGTTCCAGTCGTGCTCGACGAAGATGACCGTGTCGGCGCCCGTCAGGTTCAGCCCCAGGCCGCCGACGCTCGTCGTCAGCAGCAGCACGTCGTACGACGGGTCGCCGTTGAACTTGTTGACGATGTCCTGCCGCCGGTTCGCCTCGACGCCGCCGTCCAGCCGCAGGTACTGCACCGACGGCAGCATGCTCTTGAGCACCGTGTTCTGCACCATGTCGAGCATCTCTTTCATCTGGCAGAAGATGAGCGCCCGGTGCGGCTTAATGGGCGTGTACAGCGGGTCCGACGACTCCTGGCCCTCGACGCCGATGCCGCAGTCGACCAGTAAGTCGCGCAGCGCCATCAGCTTGGGCGCGTGCGCCGGGTCTTCGAGACTGGTGTTCTGCCGCGCCAGGAACTTCTGCGTCTCGTCGTAGGACCGGTGGCCGGGCTTCATAACGAGCGCCGGCGAGTTGCAGAGCTTGCGCATGTATTGCAGCGCCTGGAAAATGTGCTGCTTGGCATCCTTGTCATCCCGGCCCGCCTGCTCCGAGATCTTCTTGCCTTCCCGCTTAGTGAAGTCCTCAAACAGCTTCAGCTGCAGGTCGCTGAGGTCGCAGTAGTAGTTCTGCAGGATCTTGGGCGGGAGGTCGTTGAGCACCTCCTCCTTGAGGCGCCGCAGGAGGAACGGCAGCACCTGCTTGTGCAGCGCTTCAATCGCCAGCGCGCCCGCTTCTTGCTCCTTAGACGAAGCCTTGCTGTACCGGCTGTTCGCGATCGGCTTGGCGAACCGGTCGAGGAAGACCTTCTCCGCGCCCAGGAAGCCGGGCATCAAGAAGTCGAACAGAGACCATAGCTCGAGTACGTTGTTCTGGATCGGCGTGCCCGTCAGGATGAGCCGGTGATTGCTGATCAGCCTCTTGACCGCCATCGTAATCTTCGCCTTCGGGTTCTTGATCAAATGGCCCTCGTCGAGCACCACGTAATTCCAGTTGTACTTTTCAATGACCTCGACGTCGTTCCTGCACACGTCGTACGACGTGATCACGATGTCCGTCTTGTCCAGCATGTCCTTCAGCGCCCTACGCTCGGCGGGCGGACCCACGTACGCCGTGACACTCAGGAAGGGAGCGTACGCCTTGATCTCCTGCTGCCAATGCCCGGACAGAGTCGGCGGGCAGACGATCAGGGAGGGGAGCCTCCGCACGTCCGGCGCGCCCGTCTTCGCAAACTCTTCGGCGCGCTGGTGGTGGTCGCTCGCCACGATGCAAATCGTCTGGAGCGTCTTGCCGAGACCCATGTCGTCGCAGAGAATGCCGTGCAGGTGATACTTGTTGAGGAAGTGCAGCCAGTTGACGCCATCTTGCTGGTACGAGCGAAGTTCCGCTTTGATAGCGACGGGAATCTGGAACGGCTCGACTTTCTTAGGATCCAGGAGCTGCGCGATGAACGTGCGCTCCCGGTCACGACCCCGCAACAGCTCTTCCGAAAGCCCCGGAGGGTCCGGGATGCCGGCCTCGAGCGGCACCAGCTTCACCAGGGTGGCGAACGAGGTCGTGGCAATCAGTCTGATCTCGTTGTCCGAATCGCTCATCCGACCCAATACCGGTACGATCAGGAAGATGACATAGGGCAGAATAGCGTCGCCCATCACGGCGATCAAGTGATAGATGGCCTCGATGGCTCCCTGGCGGAAGCTGAGATCGATGGGGTTGCTGATAGACGGCAGAACCTTCTCCACGAGGGCCGTCATACCGTCCACGGTGATCACGCTGCATATCGTGGCCATGCACTTAGCCGCCATGTAGCGGAACACGGATAGCTCCGACCGCAAGGCTTTGATTACCAGAGGCACCTGCTGCATGACGAAGGGATGGAGAGATGGGTGGAGCGTCGGGGTCATGGTCCGGATGACAGACATGGCGTCGACAATCTCCTGGCCGAAAGTGCTCTCTGGGTCCCTGGCCTCAGCCGGCAGATCGCCAGAGAAAGCCTTGACCAGCGGCTCCTCCATAAACGCTTGTAGGCTCGGAACACGAGCCAGCAGATCAGCCCCATAAGCCTGAGAGAGAATCTCCAGCGCTTCTTTGGCACCGCGGCGCGTGATGCGCGCCGCCCTCGCTTCCCGTGCAAACTTGGCGGCGTCAGGATGGTCGACTCTATCTTCCTCCTTCTGCATCGACAAGATGACGTTCGTCTTCAGGGCGTGGATGGGAAACTCGGGTGTCTCGGCGACCTCGACACACGTGAACTTGACCAAATTAGCCACGACCTTGTCGGCGGGCCCGCGGCGCCCAGAATCGGCGAAGAGCTGCACAAGACGGGCAATCGTCGCGGCCGACCGGTTCTGCAAGACCTGGTTCTCCTCGGTTTTGATGCTGTCCATAATAGCCTTGATCAGCGGGCTCGGCTTCTTTGGGAGCACCTTCATGGCAACGAGGGCGCAAGCGGCAGCCGCCCGAATGCGCGCGTCGCGAATGTCTTTGGCCGCCTTGGCTTCCTGGATGACGGAAACCGCTGCTTCGCGCGCCTCGTTGAGCTGCGGGAGGGCAATCAGCCGTTGGCCGGGCGCCATGGCTTTCTTGAGTTTCTCAAAGTCATCGCCCACCACCTTTTCGGCGTTCGCAACCGAGAATGCACCAGGACCCGCTTCAGGCTCGCCCTGTACCACGACGGCCAAAGTGGGTAGCTTGCTATGGGACACCTTGCCGTGGTCGCGGAAGAGGTTGATGAGTTGTTGCGACTGCGAGCGCACCCGGTGGACGTAGCTGACCAAATCGCGGTAATGCGTTGGCCGGTCTTGATCGATGATCTGGTACAGGGGCTCGATGAACCGCGCGGCGGTATCCTGCGTGGAGCAGTTCTTGGCGTACTCATCGATGATCACAGCGGCGGCGAGTTGGGTGGAGGCGTGCGGTGATGTCAAGCCCTGGAGGACGCTGCTGTCGTACGAGGTTAAGCTAGAGGGCGGCAGGAGGGACATGACGAGGCCCATGGCCTTGGCTGCCGACACGCGGGAGCGGACCAAGACATCCATGCCCACAAGGTCGACGTCGCCTTGCATCATATGGCCATCAACATCATGACTCTGGGTGGTAACTGGAACGTCGTCCACCTTCGTCGACTTCCTCCGCCGCTTTGTGGCTCTCTCTCCTTCAGGCGGCGATGATCGTCTACTCGCGACCGGGGCGACGCCAGGCAGGGTGTATGTCCCACCCGATGGCTTTTGGAAGAGGCCCGCGTTCATGGGAATGGGGTGGCGCGAAACGCCAATGGGATGAAGTGCCAATTGCATGAGCGTCTCGACATGCACCTCGAACTCGTCAGCGAGGGCGGCCGGGTTCGCTGCAAGATTGCGCACGAGAGCGGCCCACAGCTCCATGGACATTGCGAGCGTGCCCTGATCTCGTTCTACCAGGATATTCTGGAATACGAGGCGGAGAATTCGCCCGTTGAGCCAGCCTTGCGATGTCTCGGCACCGAGATTCGCGAAGGTCATCAGAGCTTTCAGAACGGCAAGCCGTACCGAAGTGATGGTATGGCGGAGGAAGGGGTACAGCCTGGGAACGAGAAGGGTGAATGACCTCTCCTCATCCTCGGCAGCGGAAACTTTCATGGTTTCCAGGACTTCAGGAAAGCTGCAGAGAGTGGCGAGCAAGTCCATGATCTTGCCCGTCGAGGCGCTCAAATCATCGCCCAAATTGGAGAGGCTCTCCCAGACGATGTGGATGAGGCCATCGAGCGCTCCTTTACGCATGGTGACAAACTCCTCGGCCATCGGAATCAGGGTTGCCGCGCTGACCGAGCGGACATCGTCATCGATGTCGCCCAAGCCCTTCATGACAGAGCGGATGACACCGTCGATCATGTCCCCGTCCTGCAGCAAAAGGTCTTTTCGCACGGCGACGACATACCTCAGGCCAACCATGCCTCCGTGGCACACTGCCCACACGTTCTGTTCGAGCTGCAAGTCCTCTTGCATTACCATACGATAGAGCAATCGATAGATGGCGTAGACGGAGCTCGCTGAGATGTGACGAAGTACTGACCCGAGAGTCTGGCCGACCGTCTCTCGTATGGGGGCAACGGAGGTGTCGGAGCTGTAGTCGGTGAACTTATCCAGCATCAGCACACAGCACAGCCGGCACGCCAAATCATCCAGCCATTGGCGATTGAGGCCGTTGTTTTCCTTGCGCGAGCAGTGTTTGCGTCTCCCTGCGCCCGCACCTTGGACTCGGACGACCTCTCGCAGGCCCATGGCGGCGCCGTGGCGTGTCTCCCATTGAGGATCGAACAGGTCGACCTTGAGGAATTCGCAGAGCCGCTCATACGGCCATTCGGTGCCCTCCATGCTCTCGTCCGCTTCGAGCTCGGATTTTATGGGCAGCAAGGGCCCCTTGAACTCGGACACGACCTTGGTGTCCTCGTCAACGTCGGCGGGCCTGTCGAGGCTGAAATAGTCGGACATCTGGCCATTCTTCTTGGAATCGGCGTCAGGCATGGGCGTATCGTCGCCAAATCCGTCGGAGCCCGCCGTCGTCGTTCGGCGGAGGGTCAGGTCGCCGAACCCGCTCTTGCCCTGGGCGGCCTTCTGAGCCTCCCGTTTGCGTTTGCGCTTGAGTACGTTGAGCTGCCGCGTGCTCAATTTGCCCTCGTCTTGATTCTGGCCCTGGCTGTCGTTGGTAATACTGTCTAGTCGTCCAAAGCCATTTATGTCGGTAGAATCGTGGTGCGGCGTGTCGGGGCTGATGGCATGCTCACAGATGACGGGGATCTCGTCATCCTCAAAGACGCGGCCGAGGAGGCCGAGCCTGCCATTCAGCGTCCGCTTCAGATGGGCCAGTCGTTTCTGCGGGTCTAGGGCGGCAAGAGCATAGTCGACGGTGCCGCCGCGGAGGAGGGGACGGCCATATTTCAAGACAGTCGCGACGTCTAGGGAGTCCAAGTCAAAATACTCCTCCTGGTCGAAAACGGAGTCTTTCTGCTCCTCCTTCTTGACACCGCCATTCTCACTGGCCGGCTCCGGCGGATCGAGTGCCTCGTCTGCGTTGGGGTCGTAGAGTGGCGCATTTTCGATAATCTTCCCTATCGCCTTCGCCGCGGTGCTCCTGGTTTCCCAATCCTTGTGGCGGAGATAGGGCACGACCCTTGAGAGCAGGTTGAACAGCTCCTCGGGATGCTGCTTCTGCCAGTCGGCGAGCTGGCTGACCGCAGTATCCCGGATCAGTCGGGTGCTGCCCGTCTCAAGGATGCTGCGTCCTGTGTGTTAGCATCGATGAAGGGGAACAGGGGTTTGGCCGGGTGAGTAAGCCCAGGGGTTGCATGTCGCGTAATGCTTGGGGGACGTAAACTTACGTAACGAGTCGGTCAAGCCTGGGCAGAAGTCGTTAGCTGGTAAGTACCACGATACGCATTGTTCGCCAAGCGGTAACGTACCGAGACGCCATTCTTGTTGCATGTCAACAACAAAAGTCTGTGTCGCAATCCCTAAACAGCCAGGATCATGGCAACTGCAGCATGTCAGTACTGATTGTTTGATATCCCATGTTCTGTGGGCGCGATCCAGCGCAACGGAACGACAATGCGATGCTACATCAAGTGATGAGCTTCGCAACACCGTACCCAAATGGGAGAAAAGGAAGCAATGAATTGCCGTGATTGGCTGCTGGCCAGTGAGTGACATGGGATGCTGTGCATGTGGGTGCATAATGGTCGGTGGGGACGAGGCCCGTTGAGCTCAGCACTTCGCCAAACACTGCGACGCTGCAACATCACCAAGAAAGTGTCCCGTAAGGAGTTGGGAACAGAACAAAACAACGAAAGAACGGACGGGTTAGGGTGTTGGGCGTCGGTTGCGAAGCCGCGAGATCACCGCGCTGCGGCTGGCGACAGTTGGTGGGGCCGGGCTGAAAGGTGGAAATGCAACACGTACCTGTCTGTACCTGACCGAAATGTAATCCAGACGAAGTTCTTGTCGTTGGACACCGGGCCGTAATCAAATGATGGCCATGCTGTATTGGGTGTTAGCGACAGTCAAAGAAAAACAAAACTCAAGACCAATGATTCATCCGTTGATGATAGAGATCGAAATGCAAGTGTTGGTGATAGCAATGCGTGAAACGGGACGGTAGGGGTAACATACGGTAGTGGTGAAATTGACCAGTAAGCCAGGGGGGTGGCGACGAGCAGGCTGGCCGACGGTGAGGGTTCGGTCAGGCTGCAAGGTGTGCGGCGGTGTGTGACGGTGTATCGGGCGGGCTGGGTTGGAGGTGCAGGCGGGCAGCGAGCGTGTGAGATTCGGGTGGAGGGCAGGCGCCTGTCTATAAGGAATTATTGGCTTTAAATTTATAGACAGCGGGCTGTTCCCAACGCTCCTCCCCCGGCCTTGCGCATTTTAGCGCCATCAGGTTACACCCCTGTCCATGCGCCGCGCCAGGCAAGTCCCGTGCCCTTAGCGGCCCAGAATTCAATGACGAGCAACGTCCGCGGCGAAGGCGCGAACTCGGCGAATTTCGCGTGAGGAATCTTCGCTCCAACGATGGACACTGCTTTCGCCCATCTTCTAGCCCGCGCAACCATCTATCTACACGCAGTCTTTTCGCCGAATGTCGACCCTTCCAGTACACGGCTGGAAGTACTGGGGTAAGGTACCTAAGATAGTACCTGCTTGGGCATTCCGCATCGCGCCACATTCCCTTCCTCCAAAGGACAGCCCGGCAGAAACGGAAAGCTGTCCAACTCGGGTCCTGTTCGCCTGCCGAGAGGAAGGAACCGCCAGTTGGCTGGCTCTACGTTTGCACCCAGTTGCAACGGGAGACAATCAAGCCTACAACTAAACACTCCGAGCAGATCATCTTCATTGTTGCCAACACCGTGCACTTCATTGCAGGTCCACCCGTAGCTTCCCCTGCAACTTCCATCTCGGAGCACCTCTGCCATGAACCACAAAGCCCTACATCATCACCAACGGCCCCTGCACGCGTTGTTGGCAAGAATGTTGCCCATGCGAGGTATAGCACCGTGTAATTCCTGCGAGATAGATATATCTGGTTTCCAAACGCGTCCATTCGTGTATGGTAACCTCGTCTCGCCAACACGTGCTGGACCTCCGCCCTTCGGCAACAACAAAGAAATGACGGTTGCGCGAAAGCGTCTGCCTAGGGGTATATGGACCGTGGGAGCCAGATTCAGGCCGCACTTCAAAGATACCTTACCTGCTTGTCACCGTGCCTGCGTTGACAGACAATCGGGACCCGGGCGCATGCCCAGAGACGGCCGAACTCGAGTGCATTACTCGAGACGTGAAGCACTTGGCAGGTCGAAGCAAGCTGCCCGTCCGAAGTCCTTTGGCGGCGTCCGTGCCACCTTCCTGAACCAACCACGCCCGACCCATGCATGCACGTCACACATCAAGCTTCAAGCAAAATGGCCGGTACACGGCAACCAGCTGGGCACAGGGGAATCCAGCCAAAACAGCGGAGGAGGCAAGAGATGTCCTGCGTAGAGGTTCATGAGACATGGAAAACAGAATAAAATCAGATCCGGTAAAAGTGCATGAAGCATACCATACCTAGTACCTCGTTATGATCTCTCATTCATTGCTTGGAGTACGTGTAATTCTGGCCATCTGGTCGGAAGAGCACAGCAAATTTCAGTAAATGCATCTGCTACAAATTACCCTAGATCCTTGGCCCATGGAGAGATACTGGATGAATGCATAAACCAGATAAGCTACGGCCTGCAGATGTGGTCCGAGCTCTCGAGGAGGGACTGACCGACTGCCGCAGGCGCGACGAGACGCGTTGTGGGAGGTCAGGTCCCCTCATCAAATCACTGCAGCTGCCCACCCGCGATTTAGTTGCACGCAACAGGCGGCAGGACTCGATTAGCCCAGGGCATGCAGGCAACAACAACAACAACAACAACAACAACAACAACATCCCAGTTTGACTACCCGCCTGAAATCGGAATGCGCGCATAAGAACCTACCACACTGGTGGCACCATAAACCGTCCGTTAACATCCCCTTTCGCTGTCGGGTCGACAGCCGCGGCGCGAAAATGCACATCAAGCAAATCATCATTCAGGGTTTCAAAAGGTGAGGCACACCACACAACTGCGCGTCTAGATGTTCTCCCTGGTGTTATGCCTATTCGGTGTGGCCTGTGTCCTAACGGTCAGTTGCGCGCAGCTACAAGGATCAGACAGTCATCGAACCATTCTCCCCGGGCACCAATGTCATCGTGGGGCGCAATGGATCGGGCAAGAGTAACTTCTTCGCCGCCATCCGGTTCGTGCTCAGCGATGCCTACACCAACATGAGCCGCGAGGAGCGGCAGGCCCTCCTGCACGAGGGGTCGGGCTCTGCCGTCATGTCCGCATACGTCGAGATTATCTTCGACAATAAGGACAAGCGATTCAGCGAACCGGGCGACGAGGTCGTGATTCGCCGGACGATCGGACTGAAGAAGGACGAGTACTCGGTGGACAGGAAGGTCCAGACCCGCGCCGATGTGCTGAAGATCCTCGAGACCGCCGGCTTCGCCAAGGAGAACCCCTTTTACATCGTCCCGCAGGGCCGCATCGCGGCGATCACCAACATGAAGGAGTCGGAGAGGCTAAACCTTTTGAAGGAGATTGCGGGAACCAACACATACGATGACCGCAGGATACAGTCGCTCAAGATTATGGCCGAGACGAACAGCAAGCGCGAAAAGATCGACGAGACCCTCGTGTACATCAAAGAGCGTCTCAGTGAGCTGGAGGAGGAGAAGGACGAGCTCCGTGATTTCCAGGACAAGGACAGGGAGCGGAGGTGCCTTGAGTACGCGCACTGGCATCGCTTGCAAGCTACGAATGCCGACACGCTGGAGCAGCTGGAGGAGGCGAGACAGGGAGGCGCTGGCGCTTCGACAAAGGATCGGGCGCAGCTGCAAAAGTCAGAAAAGGAAATTGCCGTGCTGGACCAAAAGTCGCACGAACTCCGGCAGAACCTGGACCTGCTCGCCATGGAACGGCGGCAGCTGGACGACGACCGCAAAGATGCCGCGCGAGCACGCGCGAAGGCGGAATTGAGGGCAAAGCACCTGGACGAGAGCCGACATGCACGCGAGCAAGCACAGCAAAAGCAAGAGGCCGACTTACAGGAGGTCAGACGGAAAATTCAGGCTGCCGAGTCGGACCTATCCAAGATCACTCCTGAATACGAGAAGTGGAGGAGTGACGAGGCTCAGATCAAGCTGCAGCGAGACGAGGCCGTGGCCGGGAAGAACCGGCTGCTGACCAAGCAAACGCGAAGCTCCCAGTTCAAAACCAAGGCGGAACGAGACGCGTTCCTCCAGCGAGAGATCGATGACGCGACCACGTCCCTGGGCGTGCAGAAGGCCAACGCTCTGGACGCAAAGGAGCAAGTGAAGTCGGTAGAAGCGTCCATCGCCCAGCTAGAGAAGTCGATTCAGGACATCCGTCAGAACATCGAGGGCTATGGCGGCAACCGAGGCTCGCTCGCCGAGAAGCTCACCAAGGCTCAGGAGGCTAGGGAGCAGCTGCACGAGGAGCGGAAGCGCCTCCGGCGCGAGGAAGATAAGCTTAGCTCGCTACTTTCCCACACTCGAGCGGAGAGGGACCACGCAGAATCCTCGCTTTCGCAATCAATGGACTCGGCGACGGCGAAAGGTCTCGCCTCGATCAGGCGGTTGAAGCGGGAGCGGGATATACCCGGCGCCTACGGCACGCTGGCGGAATTGATGAGCGTTCCAGTTGATGCGTACAAGCTACCAGTTGAGCAGGTAGCTGGAAACAGTCTGTTCCACTACATTGTCGACAATGACAAGACGGCAACCATGCTTTCCGATCATCTCTACAAGACGTACGGCGGGCGACTGACGTTTATGCCACTGGAGCAGTTGCGGCCGAGGCAGGTCAAGATGCCGAGGGCGTCAGACGCGCAACCCCTCATCAGCAAGATCGAGTACGAAGCGGAGTATGAGAAGGCGTTCCAGCAAGTCTTTGGCCGGACGATTGTTTGCCCCAACCTCGGCATTGCGTCCCAGTACTCTCGGTCCCACGGCCTAGACGCTATCACGCCGGAAGGCGACACCACAAATAAGCGCGGCGCCATGACTGGTGGATACGTCGACGCCCGAAGATCACGTCTCGATGCAGTCCAGAGGGTCGGCCGCGTACGCGAGCTGTACGAACAGCAGCTGGCAGACATCGACAAGATCCGCATGGAGATTGAAGCCGTAGACCAGAAGGTGACGAGCGCCAGCGGAGAGGAGCACAAGCTGGAGCAGCAGATGCGGCACTTTGAGATGGGCTTTGAGCCTCTCAAAATGGAGTTGCGCACTAAGAACGCGCAACTCGAACGCGAGCGAGCGCACCTTGAAGCAGCCGTCGAACGGCAGGGCCAAGTGGAGAGGAACCTCAAGGACCTGGACGACTCTATCTCCAACTACCAGACCGAGCTGTCCCAGGACTTCAAGAAGGCCTTGTCGTCGAACGAAGAACGCCAACTCGAGCAACTCGGCGCCGAAGTGCACCGGTTGCAACGAGAATTGAAGGAGGTCAGCAAGAAGCGGTTTGAGCTGGAAGGTCGCAAGAAGCTGCTCGAGACCGAGTTGCAAAGTCACCTCCGACCACAGGAAGATCAACTCCGGAGCCAGGCTTTTGAAAACTCGA
Source organism: Chaetomiaceae sp. R4402 (assembly GCA_023628555.1). Classification (NCBI taxonomy): domain Eukaryota; kingdom Fungi; phylum Ascomycota; class Sordariomycetes; order Sordariales; family Chaetomiaceae; species Chaetomiaceae sp. R4402. Next base: position 149,694 of record JAMAKO010000007.1, read on the forward strand.
CGAGTGGGGGCAGCGAGAGCTACAAGGACGCCCAGAGGGAGCTCAAGAAGTCGCAGAAGGCCATGGCCGAGGTGGAGCAACAGTTGCAGGAGAACGAGGAGAAGGCGGAGAAGGTGGGCGGCGAGCTCGCGACGGTCGAGTCGCAGAAGGCGCAGAAGGAGCAGGAGCTTCAGGAACTGCAGAAACGGATCGACCAGCACCAGAAGAAGATGGAGAAGAACATCCAGACGAGAGCCCGTCTGGTCAGCCAGGCTGCCGAGTACGCCAAGAACATCCGAGACCTGGGCATCCTACCGGAGGAGGCGTTCGGCAAGTACGAGAAGATGAAGCCGGAGCAGGTGGGTTGCTGTGCCTATGAACTTGGATGCGCTCTTCATCAGGCGGCTGACAAACAGAGCAGATCGAAACGAGACTCCGCAAGGTCAACGAAGCGCTCAAGAAGTACAAGCATATCAACAAGAAGGCGTTTGACCAGTACAACAGCTTCACCACGCAGCGGGACCAGCTGCTCAAGCGGCGCAAGGAGCTGGACACGTCGCAACAGTCGATCGAGGCACTGATCGAGCACCTGGATCAGGAGAAGGATGAGGCGATCGAGCGGACGTTCAAGCAGGTGTCGCGAGAGTTCGCCACCATCTTCGAGAAGCTGGTGCCCGCGGGCCACGGGCGGCTCGTGATCCAGCGCAAGGCAGACCGCGGCAAGAAGGGCGGCGCCAACGCCAACGCCGACGAGTCGGAGGAGGAGCCGACGGGCGTGGAGAGCTACACGGGCGTCGGCATCAGTGTGTCGTTCAATTCCAAGGTTATGGACGAGCAGCAAAAGATCCAGCAGCTCAGCGGTGGGCAGAAGAGTAAGTCTCACTCCCCCACCTCACACTCCATCCAACCTTTCCTTTCCCGCGCCCGATACTGACCACTCCAATTCAACCAGGCTTGTGCGCGCTCTGCCTCATCTTCGCGCTGCAGGCGGCCGAGTCGAGCCCGTTCGTCATCTTCGACGAGGTGGACGCGAACCTGGACGCGCAGTACCGCACCGCCGTAGCGGCGCTGCTGCAGAGTATCTCGCGCGAGCAGCAGACGCAGTTCATCTGCACCACCTTCCGCCCGGAGATCGTACACGTTGCCGACAAGTGCTACGGCGTCACCTTCCACAACAAGACCAGCACCATCGACTGCGTACCCACGGAGGAGGCGCTGCACTTCGTTGAGGGCCAGAAGAAGTGAGAGGTGGGACAAGAAGGGTTGGGGGGGTGGACAAGAAGGGGTGGGGGAGGATTTCTTGGACAGGGCGAGCTGAGTTGACTGTAATATACAGATGGGGCTGTGGCGGCTTGTGGCTCGGGTGGATTTACGTATGGAGGCTGTCTTGATCTGTCTGGTGGTGATCATGGTGCAGCAGAGAGTCGGATATCGCCTGTACCCCGGTTTCCGGCGTTCCATGGCGCCATGGGCTGAGGACGCAGTGGCGGCGTTTTTGCAAGTTCATTCTAGGGGCAGCGAGGCAGGCTGACTGTCGTGGAGACTTGCCTCTTGCAACGAGAGCTTTCGAGTACTTATACCTCTGCTGTTTACTTTGGCCGTGTCGCCTGTCTCACAATGGTCCAGTGATTCCTTATGACTGTCATTGCCCCGCAGTTGTTCACCAGCAACGTCTATATGGTCGGTCGGACAAGGGTAAGGGGTGGCTTCGATGTCATTCCGCCCCACTTCTAATCATGAAGCTGAGCTGCGGTTCTCGAAGCTACCCCCACCATTAATGGGAGCAGCCTCGTGATCGTCCCAAGCAACCATGAACGGCGTCCTTTGACGCGTCCAACCAACCACCAACAGCTTACCGAGAAGATACTCGCCTTTGGCCATAGTCTCCCCCTCCCCCATTACCGGAGACAGCAGCCAGCGGCACACGACACACGATGCCGGTAGACTACAGCAAGTGGGTATGCAGCCTCGGAATCCTCCTTTTGTTTCTACCCCTCCATCACCAGGCAACCAGCTGATCGACTGACCCCGTTGCATATCACAGGATGCGCTCGAGCTCAGCGATGACTCGGACATTGAGGTCCATCCCAATGTCGACAAGCGGTCCTTCATCCGCGCGAAGCAAAATCAGATTCACATGGAGCGCCAGCAACGCAAGCATCAGATCGAGACGCTCAAGTACGAGCGCATCATCAACGACACTCTGATCAAGCGAATTTCGTCTCTTCTCGCCTCACTCAGAGCCCATGCCTCGGATGTCAAGACGCGGAACCCGGGCGAGGTGGCCTTCCAGGCTGTCGTCGAGTCGGCCTCGGGGCTCAGTCCCCATGACGACCAGCCGCCCCCGCGCCCGGCCGGCGTGCACAACGCCGAGGAGCCGCTGCCCACGTACACCAAAATGATGGCCACTCTGCTCGACCAGGTCAACAAGGCTCTGGACGAGAAGAAGATTGAGCAGGACAAGCGGTACGACGGCATGGTCACCGAGATTGAGGACCACCTCAAGAAGGTCACCGACCTCCAAGCCGACCTGCACGAGAAGCTGGCCGAACTCGAAAAGGAGGAATCGCGCAAGATCACAAGCGAGAGCATTCACACGGGCTTTGACAGCTCGCACATCAACAAGAACACGTCTAGTTCCGGGCAGGACTCCAGCAAGGTGGAGCTGCTCAACCCCAACTTCGCCGGCACCACAGCCCTCCCTGCGGCATCTTCCACATCCGCCACCGCCGCCGAAAACAACAATGACGAAGACGACGATGAAGACATGACCGCATCCCCTCTCGCCCAGCAATTCGCCCAGATCAAATCGACCGACTACCGCGACTCGCTGGCCTTCCTCTCGCAGCACCCAGAGATCCTGACGGAGAAAGAGACCAACGGGATCCTGGCGCTGGCCTTCGAGACGCAGCTCGAGAGCCGGGCCGACTTCGCGCGCAACTGCGTGCATCAGGCGCTGCTGTTGCAGTACTGCCGCGCGCTGGGCCGCGACGGCGTCGCCCTCTTCTTCAAGCGCGTCACCAGCCCAGGCCACCAGGCGCAGGAGGTGTTCCTGCGCGACGTGCAGGACACGTACAACCGCATCCGCACGCGCGTCCGCGAGATCGTGCAGCAGCGCGCCAAGGATGCCGCCGAGGGGAAAGGTGCGGAGGGCGTCGAGCAGATCCAGCTGCATGCCGTCGAGCCCGGAACGGTGATTAAGATGAAGATCCCGGAGGCGGGAAGTGAGGATCCTGAGGTGAAGAAGGGGCGGGAGATCTTTGAGGGGTTTAAGCCTGATATGAGGAAGGCGTTGGAGTCCGGGAGCCTGGATGAGGTGAATGAGGTGCTGGGAAAGATGAAGGTTGCCGAAGCGGAGGAATTGGTGGGTCTGTTGGGCGAGGTACTTACATTCTGATTCTCTGCGTTTCCCTTATCCTTGCTTTTTGCCTGTTTCAAAACGGCTGCTAATAGCGTGACTAGGCCGGCATTCTGAGTCTGGAGGAAGAAATCATCGATGCCACCACCGAGGAAGGCAAGGAGAGGGTGAAGAAGATTGAGGAGGAGGGGTGGGAGGCCGCGGAGAGCGGCTATGCGGACGACCCGGAGTGACCTTCTTCATCTGGCTGTTACGAGTAAACAAGTCCATGTCTCACGGTGCAAGCCCCGATTCTTGCGTATGCGTCTCATCCCTGAATGAACTTGACTGCCTCATTTCTGCACATTTTTGGTAAAGACCACAACTCGCCCTTAGCCGATAGGAACTTACAACTAACCACTAGCAGCTATCGTGATATAGATGGAAAATTATCGACTCGTTTGTTTGTTTCCCTTACCATTTTCTCGTAACCCACCGATCTTCTATTCCCTGAAGTCAGAAAACAGATCTGACCACTTACACCTGCTGGCCGAGTATCTCCCCTCTTTCTCCCCGTTCCTTCGTCTCTCTCGCTTCACATAAACCACAAGCAAGACCGTCTTGCTGGGAGCTAGTCACTGAACTTCTACTTACTCAGCGACTATCTCGAGTATCCGAATCTACTTCCAAACCTTCGACAATTTCCATTCTTCCACCACGTTTCTCAACGCGGGCTTTGACAACCAACCAACGCCTGCTCCTGCCTTCTGTTTGTGCCTCCTACCCATCTACCTCGTTTTCTTATCACCAACTCGTACAATCTTTCTCTCCATACTTTTCGTTTTGCCAATACCACATCGTTTTATTACCGTCATGGTCTTGATGCCCAACGCGAAACATTCACTGCCGCTTGCAGAACCGGCGAGTGGCCAGTCGAGTAAAGACACGGCTTCGAGCACTCTAAAAGCCTGGCAGCAGGACCGTTACCAAAAGATGCAGGGCCTAGGACAGCCTGTCATCAACAATGCCTTTTCCCAGGGCTGGACCTTCAACATCATGCTCGGTGGCTCACCGTCGCCTGGGTCAACCAGCTCGGGGACGGTCCAGCCCACATCGCAGTCAAACATCGACGGTACTGTTCTAGCAACTGCTTATGAACACGTCCCTGGCTTGTCTAGCACGACCACGACACAGAGTCAGGCAGGCAAGTCCCCGACTCCGGGCATAACTTTGGCAGCAACCGGTATGTCAACTTGATCCAATCACCCAAGTCAAGGACGGACGTGTGCTGATTATTTACGCAAGCTATAGCATGGACAAACTCTGCTCGGAATACCGAGTGTTTCACGTCGGAAGTTGGTGCAGGCTTTGATGGCGCGGTCGACGAGAACGACGATGAGAGCGATGATATGTTAGCAGCCATTCGCAAGGCCAAGGTCACGCCTACTCGCCGGTCAGAGTCTCTTGTCAAACAGCCGTTTCCAGCGCCATCAGGTGCAATGGCGAGCTTTCGCGATCCGTTCATTCTCGGTAATCTGCAGAAAAATACTCGCCTTGACAGTTCGGCGAGTAACGGGCTGAATCTCCCATTTGCTGGCAGCAATTTCCTCTCCAGCAACGAAGGTGCCGGGGGTGACAGAAATAACCACGAGACCACAGAGCCATCAACGCCCGTCGCCTCTCGTGCAAGCCTGGAGCCCGAATCCATCGACCTCACGAAGTCGCCGGATGACTCCAGCTACCGATGCAAGCGGAAGCGACTTGATGAGTACGGACACCAAAAACGACGCAGGTCTGAGAGAGAAGACTCATGTCGGCACGAAAAGCGGCCGTCTTCTCACAGAAGCTCTGGCGAAAGACATCGGACTGGTGCCCCTTCCTCAACATCGCGCAAGTCGCGGAAGCACGAGCATCACGACCGACACAAGAGCCGGGACAACACCCAACATCAAACGACCGCTGCAAATTCGCATTCAGACCAAGGGCCTCATGTGGCACGGCTCCAATCGGCCTCTAAAGACAGACTTCCAGCACCACCAGCCAGAAGGCGTGCAGATGTTGACGGCAGCGGCATCAACAACACGTTAGCTACAAAGGTCAGAGAGCCTGTCGGTGCTCTTGAACCCCGCCCTCCAACCGCCGCTGAAATAGCAAAAGCATTGCTACAGGCGTGCAAGGACTTGCATGCCAGCACCAGCAGAAATCCGCCGGCGACAGGTGGTCAACCGCCAGTTGCAGACCAGAAAAGCGATACAGGGCTGATGATCGACCTAACTTCCAAGCTTCCCCAGCCACGACAGGCCACAATCGTGCCCAGTTTTCCGCTCAGCAACAGAGAGCCTGCCTCCAACAAGTACCGCGGAGCAAGCCTCAGAGCCGAGCCGCACAACCACTCGCCTCCTCCGCCTCTCCCGCCCACCGGCAACCACCAAGTTAGCCAACTCAGTCAGTCCCGCAATGTCTTCCAACCACGGGCTACGACGACCCGCCAGCGCAGCCCGCAGCCTCGCACCGACATCCCGCCCCCTCAAACCATCCGTCCACCCTCCCCTTCTCGCAACCTCTCCCAACGCCCGGCTTCCAGCATCCCCCCCCTCAAACTTCGCCGCCAGGCACAGCACGCCCGGCAACAAGCCAACCCGCTGAACCGGGCCCCTCCCAACAATCGCAAAGCCATCTCTGCCGTTGACGCCCTCGGCTCAGACCGCACCGTCACCAAGTACGTCGTTTACGGCACGCGGCCCTTTTCCCTGCCTCCCCCATTCACCACCACCACCACCACCACCGCCTCCAACCTCCCATCCGAGCCAGACAACAACCACCTCGCGCAAGGGCCGCTCGCAGCAGCAGCACATGCAAGCGATCCCGCCTCCCACGCCACCATCCTCGCCCACGCCAAGCACCGCGCTGTCCGCTACACCGACCACCCCGCCGCCAAGCCCGCCAACGCGCAGGCACGGACGCGCTGGACGCGCGCGCAGAAGAGCAATGTGGCCGGCACGAGCGACTTGCGGGTGCAGCCGCCCGCGTTCGCGGACATGCCGCCCGCCGAGGGGCTGCAGCTGTATCAGGGGTGCATCCGACTCGACGACGGGCGCGTGCAGGCGTTCTGGGTCGAGCGGGAGTTGGTGTGTCTGGCGGAGCTTGATCCGGCGGGTGGTGGTGGGGCGCAGTGGTGGGTTGATTCGGAGAGGGTGCAGGCGTACGCGCGGAAGAGGTTTGATGTGTGGTTGAGGGTGTATTCGTTGGAAGGGGGTGTGGGACGGAGGGCGGAGGACGGGCAGAGGGTGATTTTTGTGGGTGGGGGAGAGAGGGAGGAAACGGCATGGGGAGGGGGCAATGGAGGTGAAGTGACTGTAGAGGGGTTTGAGAGCACAGGACGAGACAATGGCAGACAGACGGAGGTGGTTGAGGACAAACGGTTGGCAGCGGCAGGGAGGCGTTGGCAGATTGGAACTTGGGCTGGGTTGGAAACTGAAACGAACGGCGACAAAGATGCGGGAAGGCTTAAGGGCGCGACAAACCAGACGACTGACAATGGGAATGAAGGGCAAACTGAGGGAAATGTGGACGAGCTCAAATGCCTGCCAGTTCAACCCGCTATCACCCTAACTCCAGCACAGCCGGCAAGAACAACAACACCAGAGACAGGACCAGACGCCCAACAAGGAGATAAGAGCGTGGGCAATGACGACAGTGACGACGACGACGACACAAGCAGTGAGAACAGCAGCGACACTGCATCCGAAGACGCTCCCCTCTCCATCCACCCCGCTCACAGCGAGCGCAGCAGCACCCCTCCGGTCGCCCTCCCGCCGCTTCATCTTCTCGACACGGAATCAACGCTACACAAGTCGTACGCAACCCTCCAGGAAGCCAACCGCGAGGCCCTCAAGGCCTTTCTGGCCTACGTCAAGTCCAACAGCTGGTCCTACGAAGATCGGCACTATTACGCCCACTTTGTCGAGCCCGACATGACCGCATTGTTCGACGCAAGTGGCGCGGGCCAGCGCACCTGCACGGTACCGGTGCACATCGAGTGGGACCCGCCGACGGGCAGGCAGCACCGGTGGCCGTTTGTGCGGTTGGTGGCTGAAGTTGTCGAGAGCAAGCTGGAGGGGCCAGTAGAGCTGGGGGATATGCTGGTGGAGGGGCCGCCGCCGGGAGGTGAAGGGAACGGGGAAGCTCTTGGCCTGGTTGAGAGCGGCAGTCAGGGGGTGGGACAAGCAGGGCAGAGACAGGGTACTCCGACCAGGCTGGCAGCGAGCAGAAGAGTGGGAGAGGCGAGAATCGACCCGGTCTGGGCGCTGCTGAGCCCTCTGGAGGAGGAAACGGAGGAGGGAGAGGTCAGTGAGGAGGAGTGACCTCGAGGAGAGAAGGACAGGGATGTCGGGGTTTCGTGTAAACCGGAGCGCTAGTTGGGCAGCCTCAAGGCTACTACTAGCCTGGGCAGCGTCAACACCGCACAACCACTACCGGATGCCGCAAAAACCAATTACCTGAATCAGGGGTTCCTCCCGTACTCAGTTGAGTTGCCATTGCGATGAGTTCATCAGCACACCACCTAATTTCACAGATTCTCGAGCAGCAAAATGATTGAACCGTTTCAGCACACCTTGGGAACTGGCCCTGCAAGTGAAGATGCCTATTTTTCAAGAATAATTGAGGTTATGAACGGGGATTAGAAATTCAGAGGAGTGTATGAGAGAAAGTAAACATGTAGCTTGTCAAAGCCAGGGGCTTCATGAGACCTCAAAGTAGGTACTAACCATTAACTCAAATCCTTTTCCAGTCATTCTTACCTGAGTACTTTACAGCCTTCCCCATTCTCCTCTCGTTTCCTGTCTCCACTCTTCAGGTCTCTTATAGCTCCTTTTTTCCTCTTTTTTTTCTTTTTGTCTTTGAGAAGAGTAGATGGATATCGACCTGCCGGTTTGGTGTGCCTGCTATTTGGCCAGGGGGTGGTAACGTTCCGGTAACATTCAAGTTGGTCCTTCGTCGAGGTTTCAAGCTGCACAACACACCCACGAGCAGAGGTGATGTTTGCAATCCCGAAAGCTGAAACTTATGATTCAAATATTTCCTGAACTAGAGCTAGCAAGACATAAGAGACACGTACTATGTACGCCACTTTGGCTGGGGATGGTGTTGTCTAGATTATCTTGTTGAAGGGGAATGTTGTCAAATCGTGTATTCCGTACTGTCTCGACTGTGTACGCAGTAACCAACCGACCTGCAGAAAGACGTCTCGGCCCCTGTCAACCACGCGGCAGCACATGACTTTGTGGGGGTAAGCCGCTGAAGCTCGCCGTTAGCGGCACCCCGCAACGGTCAAGCAGCATCCAATGAAACAGTCGAGACCAAGCCGAATCTGGAACTGGGTGCTCAATGTCGAAGACGGCGAGACGTCATCAAGCAGCCAAAACACCAAGACAGGACCAACGATTGTGCAGAGCCGCCGAGCCAATTCTCACCGACCGGATTTTCCCACGCCCCCCAACCACAGACCCATCCATACCACTAGACTCGGCCGGCTGCCGCTTCTGGTCCACATGGCAATACGATAGCCAGCCAGCTGTCTTCTGCCGCCAATCCTTCCTTTTCGCGGGACCTGAAGCAGAAAAAAAGGCACAAAAAAGGCTGAGACCTGTGTCTCAATCGGCCAATTCCCAGCGACAGCTATAAAGTATCTGCTGCGACCATGGCGAGCACATCCGCAACCGAGGACACGCCACTTCTGTCCACAACCGGCCCGCCATCCCCCGAGGCCGCAAAAGACTCGAGACCGCCGAGGCCTCCTCGAAGTGTCACCTTCAACCCGAACCCCGTCACCAAGACGATCGAGCCCGAAGCGGCCTACCCGCATGCGCGCGTATCGCATCAGCAGCGCCCGGCACCCATCTCGACGACCGATTCATACAATTTCAGTACCGGCGGGCTAGGTAGCGCCGGCTCGCCGTTGTTGACTCTGAACAGCAAGCTCCGCCGTCGTAACAGCCATGGCGGCGTGCCGAGCGGGAACGCTGCAGGCGGTCTGCCTGTGATCGCACCCACCGCGGGATTGCCCAAAATAGGACCGCAGCGCAGCACCAAGGTCTCCCAGAAGCTCAAGCTGCTCCCAAACCCCGAGCTGGAGACCGACGGCGACGAGGAGAGCGGCCGCGATGTCTACTCGCAGTACACGCGTATCAAGGACCCCACAGCCCGCCGCGACGCTGCCCGCCTCGGCAAGGCAGACCGCGACAGGTTACCACGCGTCACGGCGTACTGCACGGCCAACCGGTACCAGATGGACGGCATGGTGCGCTTCCTTAAAGGGAGGGGGAGGACACGGGGGGCAAACCCGAAGCGGATAGACGAGTGCATCTACACGCCGTACCGCTACGCCTCTAAGCAGGCCGCGAGCGCACGGCAGGCGAGCCTTCTCGACACACCTTCCATACCGGAAAGGCGGAATTCAACGGGAAATCTGAACGAGCTTCCTAGCGAGAGCAACCATTCGACCCTCGGCGATGGCCTGCCACCAAGTCAAGACAGCGTCGACGACATGCTCGTAGACGTCGATGTCGAGCAGCTGGCCGAGGATGCGGACGCGTTAGCTAACGAGCTGGCCAACTTTGACATAACCGTGCACACGCCCGAGGTATTTCTCTTTGCCTACGGTGTCGTCGTGATATGGGGCATGACGGCGGCCGAGGAGCAGCGCTTCCTGAAAGAGCTTGCCAAGTTTGAGGTGGAAAAGCTACCGGCGGGCGACGTCGAGACGGAGAAGTTCAACTTCTACTACACCCACGAGTACCAGGCCCGTATCTACAACGACTTCATCACCCTGCGTGACAAGAACAACTACATGACCAAGCTAGCCATCTCGCATGCCTTGGCGCAAAGCGTGAAGGTGAGCATTCTCTCGCTTGCCCCCAATACCTTCACTCACTCTGGGTTCCCCTTCAACCGTTGCATCCCCCTACCACGACACTGTAATCTGTGACCATCCACTAACAAGCTCGTTCTTTATCCTTACGTAGACCTCTCTCTTCGAGGAAGTCGTCGCCTCGACCATCGACGCGTGCAAGACGATCCCGACGCAGCTGGCGCTGTCGGGCAAGATCAAGCTGTCGCGCTCCGAGATCAACATGCAGATCGGCGAGCTCTTCATCCTGCGCATCAGCATCCACCTCAACGGCTCCGTGCTCGACACCCCGGAGCTCTTCTGGGTCGAGCCCCAGCTCGAGCCTGTCTACCAGGCCGTGCGCAGCTACCTCGAGATCGACCAGCGCGTCGGCCTGCTGACGGACCGCCTCGATGTCATTGCCGACCTGCTGGCTGTGCTGAAGGAGCAGTTGAGCCATGGCCATGGGGAGAAGCTGGAGTGGATTGGTGTGTCCTTGCTCCCTTTCTTTCTTTCTTTATATGACCTGTTTTTTTCTCCCGACGAATGCTATCTGGGATGTGAGAGCGGAGCTCCTTGCTGACAGGTTGCGGATAGTCATCGTCCTCATTGCCGCCGAGATTGTCGTGGCGTTGATCAACATCGCTGTCGACCTGTACGTCGGTGTTGACTAAACCCCCGGGTCAACACTGCTGCTGCTCCACCTCTTTGACAGCAGCGCAGATGGCGCTCCATACCTCCTGCGTCTTCCACTCACACTTGTCGTTCTACGCTGCCGACAAAGTCACAACTTACTCTAATCCGAATACCTCTTCATGTCTGTGGTTTCTTTGTCCTGGTTGATGATTGGAAGCACCCAAGCGTCTCGTTTGACTCTTCTGATGGTTTTGGGGGCGTCTGGATTCATTGCTGGGCTGGCTTTCTCGTTCACATTGCATGGGTGGACTTGCGGCGCAGAAACAAACAACCACACAGAGCAGGCAGTCAAAGACCAGCGTTCATACTGTTTACTTTTGATTCCCTGTATATTCTACCTACATCGTTTTCGTAGACACACGCTCCGCAGCAGACATACCAAACAGAGAAAGGATGTTTCAATGAGTACCTCATTATGCCATGCTGACCCTACATGAACTGGAACGACTAGCCATACACACTGGACTATCACCTTTTCTACGCACCGTGGAGTAAAAGAACCAAAATCCAATACCGACGCCATGCCCATAACCACATCCCATACGGGTCAAGTTTCCCGGTAGTCGGCGGTGACTACAGATACTGCCAGACCAAAACCCCATGTTAACCCATTGCGGACGAACCCTCGCCACTGCAAAGAACCCAGCAGACAGCAACGCGAGACGCGAAGACCTTCTCCATCCACCACATCGCATCCACCTGCTCACCACCACTGAATCCGGCCATCCGGCCCGATCCAAGCACGCAAAAAGCGCATGGCACCCTACGCCTCGGGCTTCTCCCCCTGCGTCTCCTGGTCTGTGTCATAGTTGGTCATCTCGACGTCCTCCTGCTGCGGCGGGGTGTCCTCCTCCTCCTCCTCTTCCTCCTCCTGCGCAGCCGCCTTCTCCGCGTCCTGTCGTTCGGGCTCTGCCGACCGAGTCTTGCCGGTGTCGTCGTCGTCGTCGTCGTCGTCGTCGTCGTTGTCATCGTCGGCTGCCGCGGCCGCCGCCTTGGCCTTCGCCGCATCGTACGCGTCCTTCTCCTTCTCGTACGCGTCCTTCTCCTTCTCGTACGCGGCCAACCGTCGGTCGGCCCGCGTCTGGTACTCGTCCCGCTCGCCGTCCGGCAGTTCCTTCCATTGCCTGGCGAGCTCGTCCTCGTCGTCGTCGCCGCCTTCCTTGTCTGCCTTCTCCCGTGCCTCGTCGCAGAAGAGCTCAAAGGCGTCGCCGGGCTTCTTGGGTGGACCGCCCTTGTGCACGCCGTTTGTCTTGTTGGATGGCGCGCCGTCTCCTCCTCCTCCTTGTTGCGCGGCGGACGGGGTGTCCGAGCCGGGTGAGTGTACGAGGAGGTTCTGGCTGATGAATGTCGAACCGGGCGTGGCGGCGTTTTGGGAGGATGGCGCTTCGAGGTTGGCGAAGGCGGAGGGCTTGCGGTGACCGCGCTTGATGCGCAGTGGCTTCTCCTTTGGCTGTGAGGGCGGGGTGGTGGTGTCAACGAATTGACTAGTCTATGCGCGCGTAAGGGGGGAGGACATGGTCGGCGGCTTGTGGTCGCCGCCGGAGGTTTCAGTGGTCGGGGCGGGTGACTTACTGTCGGCGGTGGGCTTGGGCTGCCATCTGAATCCTCCACGTTTGTGCTTGTCCGCTTCGCGAGCTGCTCCAGCAGGAAGGCGCGCTCCAGCCGCATCTTCTCAACCTGACGCTTGAGACGGGAGAGGCGCAGCCGGGCGGCATCGTTCGCTTCTTCGACCTCGGTCGTACGTTGCTTCAACTGGATGCATTTTCGGCGGTAGGCTTCCTCCACCGAGGGAGGCAGCGCTGGCGGAGCGGCCGACGCTGGAAATGGGCAATGTCATGTCAGCGGGAGACTCGATTATTGCAGATACACAATACTGGAACTGTATTCAAAAGAACAATAACAAAGATATTGAGAATTGTTATATTTTCGCGGAAGTTCTGGCTTGATGAGAAGCAATTGTGTGGACATACCAGGGGCCATTTCAGCGAATGATTCGAGTTGTTGTAGGTGGTAGTGTCAACCAGGATGGGAGAGAGGTTGAGAACAGCCAGCGAGGGAGAAAATAAATGAATGGCGCTGCAGAGCGGGCGGTTGAAGTACGCGATAGTGTTGGGTCAGGTGATAGCTGATGGGTGACAGCTGATGCGAAGTTCGCGTTCATGTGCCGTCGCTAACTTACTGAGTACAGCGCGGCGGACAGGCGCTGGATGGCGCGCAGCAAGGCTGAGCCCAGAGACCCACGGCCAGTGAATGCGGGAACCGGGGGCCTGGGCGGTCTGATGCGGAACCTCCCATTGGACCCCGACTGTTGCGGGGCCAAGGCTGCCGCTGTGTTGACTTCGATTTGATTTCCCAACTTTTTTATGGGCCTCCACAGGCGGGCAACTGTGGGAAGCTTGACCTGACGGGAGTTGAGTTGCCTGTTTGACTCGCCAGACCAACGGACCACCACACCTCGGACGGCAACCGCGCAAACGATTCCAAAAAAGCCGCCGCCATGTCGTTGAACATCCCCAACGCGCCGAACGCCAGCCTGTTCAAGCAGGGCTACAATAAGTAGGTTTTCGCTGCTTTGCATCCCCCGCACCCCGCCATGGGGCTTCTTTCTGCCTGTCTGCACCCCCCTCCGTTCTCAGGCTCGATGCTGACCAGCTTCTTCTTTGCCCTCCCACAGCTACGACTCGGAAGATGGAGCCGTCTTGCGCAACATCGACGCCTGCCGCGCCATCTCGTCGACGGTCCAGACGTCGCTGGGCCCGTACGGGCGCAACAAGATCGTCATCAACCACCTGCAGAAGATGATTCTCACCTCCGACGCCGCCACCATCCTGCGCGAACTTGACGTCGTTCACCCTGCCGCGAAGTTACTCGTTATGGCCAGCCAGCAGCAAGAGTCTGAGATGGGCGACGCCACGAACCTGGTCATCGTGCTCGCCGGCGAGCTGCTCAAGAAGGCCGAGGACCTGCTGCGCATGGGCCTGAAGGCATCCGACATCGTCACTGGCTACGAGCGCGCACAGAAGATTGCCCTCGACACGCTCGACGAATTGGAAATTGACAAGGTGGAGGATCTGCGGTCACAGGAGGAGCTCAGCAAGGCCATTCGGACCGTCATCGCCAGCAAGCAGAACGGCAACGAGGACTTCCTCGCCCAGCTCGTCTCTGAGGCTGTGCTCTCGGTGCTGCCCAAGAACCCGGCCAACTTCAACGTCGACAACATCCGCGTCGTCAAGGTCATGGGTGGCAGCCTCGACCAGAGCCGCGTCGTTCGGGGCATGGTGTTCGCCAAGGTGCCCGACGGATCGGTCAAAAGCGCCAAGCATGCCAAGGTGGGCGTCTTCACCTGTCCCATCGACATCTCGCAGACGGAGACGAAGGGCACCGTGCTATTACACAACGCCAAGGAGATGCTCGAGTTCACCAAGGGCGAGGAGGAGCGGCTCGAGGCGGCCGTCAAGGAGCTGCACGACGTCGGCCTGCGCGTCGTCGTGGCGGGTTCCACCGTCGGCGAGCTGGCCATGCACTACCTGAACCGCTACGGCATCCTGACCATCAAGATCCTCAGCAAGTTCGAGCTCCGGCGGGTGTGCCGCGTTGTGGGTGCCACGCCGCTGGCCCGCTTCGGCGCGCCCATGCCCGACGAGATGGGCAGCATCGACGTGGTGGAGACGCAGGAGATCGGCGGCGACCGGGTGACCGTCTTCCGGCAGGAGGACGAGGCGACGCGGACGGCGACCATCGTGGTGCGCGGCGCCACGCAGAACCACATGGACGACATCGAGCGCGCCATCGACGACGGCGTCAACGTCATCAAGGCCATCACCCGCGACGCGAGGCTTGTGCCGGGAGCCGGTGCCACCGAGGTCGAGCTCGTCGAGAGGATACAGGCCGTCGGCGACAAGACCCAGGGCTTGGCGCAGTACTCCATCAAGAAGTACGGAGAGGCTTTCGAGGTGGTACCGCGGACGCTGGCCGAGAGCGCTGGCCTGGACGCCACCGAGGTGCTCAGTCGGCTGTACGCCGCTCACCAGAAGGAGGATGGCTGGTCTACCGGTGTCGATATTGAGGTGCGACGATCTACTGCAACCATGATCTTCCCGTTTTGCTAACTCTCTCCCCAGAACCAGGACGAATCTGGCACACTGGACGCCGAGGAGGAGGGCATCCTGGACCTGCTGGTGAGCAAGCAGTGGGCTATCAAGCTTGCCACGGAGGCGGCCCGCACGGTGCTCTCAGTCGACCAGATCATTGTGGCCCGGCAAGCTGGTGGGCCGAAGCCACCCGGACCTAACCCGGTGAGTTCGTGTGACGTTCATCCGCCGTGAAACTTGAGGCTGACCGAACACTTTTCTTTTTGCAGAACTGGGATGAAGACTGAGCGTATTGCTCTTGGCCATGGGTTGAATGCCTGCCGAGGCAGGACATGGGGGCTTATTTTGATGCGATAGAGACCTCTTTGGGCTACGTCCATGTCAATATGATCCCTGCCGCCGGTGTACATGGAATGGCGCAAGCCGTGGCTCCTGACTCTGACTCTGAGCTGTTCTCTTCTGGTGTGACACCAGTGACTGGGTTGAAACCTGTCATCTAAGCCCCTTGATTCATGAGCGCCGACAATGATGGCCCAGTCCTGCCAACCACTCCTCCCGCCGGCCCTCCCCGCTCTTGAATGAGCACGGCGCTGTGGTCGTCAAACTCGGCATCGATAAACGCACTTCAGCCCTCAGCCCATGCTTTGGACAGTCTGAGTCCCTCGTCCCTAACGTGGAAGTGACCAGTGGCTGTGTCCGTCTCAACCAGACAAACACCATCGGTTCCATGAGGGCTTCCTAGACACGCACGGCTGGCCCCGCTTGGTCTCTTCTGATCTTTGCTGGGTATGCACAGACTACCCTCAACTATCCTTCTCTCCATGCTAGTGAACTTTTCCGGGGACAGGAAGTGAGAGGCGCCGTTCTGCCCCTTGCTGCTTCTCCATTTTCCTTATCTGGCACCCATCATGGTGGGATACATGGCCTGCGCCGGGCTCATCTCATGACATACCTTTGATGCGAAGCTCTGATGTGAGCGCAGAGCATATTCTAGTCTTCCAGCACAACTCCTGCGCCGTTATTGTTGAATTTGAGTAGGAAAACAACGTCTCTCCCAAGAAGGTATGCACAAGCATCAGTATGGCCAATGAGTGTATACTCATGTTCTCTCATTGACGTGCGAGTATTATATGGCTGAGCGGCATGTGGAAGCTATCATACGTGTGCCTACAACACTTACTTTTAACCTTGCTAGTAGTGCGTAGACACGGCGCGACTGGTCTTGATGTCTCGCATGCTTCGATTGAGAGCGATTACTGGTAACAACGTTAGAACGTGTTGAAGTCATGTCAATCCCTTATTCTGCCACTTTCACCTGGGTCAACAGTTCTTCCTGCCGTGCACTGGGAGCCTTGTCGCACGACTTTCACCTCAAACCCATCCGATCTCCTCCAGGTCGTGGCCCTGTACAGGAGTACGCACGGATGAAGGACATTGGGCGCTGAGTACCGTGCAGGCGTGCGTGCGGGCAACCACGTGCCTTGGCACGAAGGTGATACATGAGAGGGCTGTGTTCGTGTTATGTCGAGCTCGTCGATCCCGTCGTGGCACTCCTTGGCTCGCCCGGCACTTGCTTGCTTGGTCCCACATACATTAGCATCGCTCCCCGGGGGTGTGTTCCGTACCCACAATCTCGGTACAAACAGCAAGAACCCGGAATCGAAACTCATAAGACTGAACCTGATATTACTACTTGTACGCGAACGTAGCAAACAGGGCACCCAGCAAGATCCGGCCCGATTTTAGTGGCAAGCACTTACGCAAGCACGCGTGTCGTTGGACGTCTACTTGTATCTCCGAGAGGTATTTGAGACAAGTTCTGCAGTACTGTTCCCATGCTAAGCGCACAGATGCTCACGTAGCATGTCGTCCCGAATGTGACGGACGGGTGTTGGCTTCCTCGACCTGAGGTACAGTCTCATCCTCCGCAGTTCCACCGTGCCCTGCACAATCAAACCACATGACATTCTGTTCCTGCGATCCATTATTCATGACCTCGGCATAACTGACTCCGTCTGCCTGGCAGTCAAGATCGCCAGATCGCCAGGACCCGAGAGATATTTTGTCGGCAGCGAAGCGCCTGTGTAAGTAAGTGTGTGATGAGACAGCGTTGGGCTGCTTCTCCGCCATCGCCGAGACCAGTAGACATCTCACATTTCGTGGGTTGTGAAACACACAGACACCTTCCAGAGACACACATCCCAGCGCACACGCCTCCATTACTCACACGACCACGGCGAGAGTAGGCCTATTCCAGCTTAGAGCGACGATCATGGCACGTCCGGGCACGGCCGCCCTCTCTGCCGCCTGCAGCTAGGTGCGGCATTGGTGGATGGCGTCCGCGACATCTTTCGTTGGCAAACTGCGCAAACCGTTGGGTGTGTGTGGTGTTCCCGCTGTGTGCTTAGCTTGAGTTTAGTACAGGGGAAACGGTGCGGGCGCGACGGTGTGAGGTGCGTGTGCGTGTTTGGCAGAAGCATCACCGCTTCGAGAGTTGAGTCTCGCCTTGATTTGCATACCTAGGGAGACACTTGCCTTGCCCAACACTTACACAGAGGGTTCGAGATACCCCGCGGAGTTGTACAACATGCCAGTGGTAAAAGGGGAACCCCGCGACATGGGCGCTGCAGGGCCAGGGAAACGGCAGAGACCTGCCGGCTGTCTGTCCATGCAACGGGTACACAGTACAGTAACATCACGGCAACCTCTGCTGCAGCACGTCTGCGCGTTTGGCCTGCATCATCTGCATGTGATACACGCAAAGCAACGCGGTATAAACGCTCCTAATGTGACCGAACAGAGCAAGCGAAGGCAACGCTGCCGGCGACGTTCTGGCGGATTACTCGACTTTTCGAGTAGGTACCTGTTATCAAGGCAAATCATCTGTACGCAGTATGTACCGTGATACTTAGGACCACACAGTGGGTAAAGCGACCCAGGGGCCAAGAAAGTCGGGAGGTTTTTCCCGGTCGTCCTCGCCCGGGCGGAGCCCCGCAAGTTTGGTTCGCTGAAGTGATATGAGGTATGCTGTGTATGGTTAGCCGTAGGTGAGGTGAAATGTAGTGTAGATCTCATCGGCGATCCTGATCAGGCGCTTGCGTTGCTCGGGTGCTCAGCGCACGTTCTGAAGCTCCGAGACAACCGCAAACGGCTTGCGTACAGTCAAGGATCCGTGACTGCCAAGCTGTGCAAAGAAAAATAAAAACTTGTTGCAGCTTCAAACTTACGCAGGCTGTCGTTCTTAGTCAAGAGACTGTCAGCGGGCAGTTTGTCAATCCCGAATGTTTGGCTTCAAGGGTTCATTCAGGAAGGGATTGATGTTTAGAATCGACAGAGAACCCAGCAAGAAGAGAGATGAAACGGAGGTGAACTGCGGGGAACTGTGACCTGACCCCCCGGCCCCCTCTGCACGCCCGCCCGTTGTGCGCACGGACCAGAGGCGCCTAGCGGTGTTGCAGCGGGGCTGTAGCCTGCTGCATATGCGACTCACGGATCCCCGTTCATAGTGCCATTCGCTGTCCTTGTCCTTGCTTCACCCGTCGAATCTGTATTGCGTTGCTCCGACTCGCTCGAGTGCCGTCACGGTCGCTTGAGACTGTGCAGTTCACATATAGTAGTCGCGATGGGGTTCCCGAGGCGGTCAACAACTTCCGCGCTTTCTTCTCCAACTCGACTTCCTGAAGCCCTGTCGTCAGCGAATGGATACGGATACCAGTAACTGCACGATGATCGGCCGACAGTGATCGACTCGCTGGGTGCGGATCGAGCCGCAAAGAGGTCAACAACACTCGGTGACGCCTCGCTGATCCTCAACCCTTAGGGCCACGATGAGTCGCAGCGGTAGCTGGCGATCAGTGCCCAGGCGCGTGCGCTGCTTGACACAGTACCCTCACGAGCCCCATCCCCCATCCAGACGGTGCCACAGGTTCATCAGCGCGGGATGAAGCACGAGGGCGCTTTCTGACAGGAGGATCCCTTTCGTGCAACCAGGTACCAAGAATACCATGGAGGGAATGCCGAACCGTCATGGACTGCATGGTCGTCTCGCAAGGAGCGCCGAATCTGCTCGAGAAGCTGACTTCAGAGCTGACCTCCAGGCCGATGCGATTGGTTCCTCTCAGTCGGGTCGGCATGTACGGTCGGCATCTGCCGTGACAATGCTGAAACGGTTTGGCTGCTTCTTTTTCTAGAAGCCTGAAGCCAGCACAAAGGACTTTGTTGAGCCGGTTCGATCGTTTCAAGCTGCCACCACGGCACGGACGGGCACTTTAGTAGTAGCTTGGTGATGGTTAGGAGTCTTGGGCGCCCCCCTTCTCCCACCCCCAAGCCCTGAAACCGTTGCAAATACTCCGTACCCCGAGCGGCTTGAACCAGGTCCGTGGGTGTCTGCCGGTGCCAGAGCGGTTGTGCCCGAGCCGCCACCGCAGGCTCCCAGTTCTCTTGGAACAGTGACCACGGACATCCTGTATGATGTATTGCTGTTCGCTAGCTAGGTAGCTTACCATGTATTACGGTGTGTGCGACCCAGCCATGCCACCGTCTCTGCTACCTGCAGCGAGTATTCGTTTTGGCCGTATCCTGATTCTATACCACGAGGGGTCCATCATAAACCTAGTAACTCCCGTCCCCATCACATCGCATCGGGAAATTAGGGAGTGCCGAGATTGACCTATATCGCCGGGTGTGCTATCACAAAGGTACCTAATAAGGAGTGCGTCCTGTACCCAGCACGTTTAGAGGACCGCCCATGCAGGCCGTGAGAGTTGCTTGGAGCCGAGAAACAATCGTGACCTTATTTACTCGTACTTGTACAAGCCGACTCGCTCGCATTCGGCATCCACCCGCCCGTCCTTAACGTAGCCGCCTGCTCGAGTCTTACAGATCTGAGCTGTACTACCTGTTGGTGCCCGGATGGATCGCGGGATCCTGCTTTCTTTTGAAGGGCCCATCCTTGGTACCGCGGGCTGTGCCCCCCACGGAAAAAGTACCCCAGTCTTGACGAGCCCCTCCCCCCCCCCCCCCAAAAGAACAAGACGTGTGCCGCGGCGGCGTGGTGGCGGCGGGGGGGGAAGGGCGCGTCAATGATCTGAAGGGCCCTCGGGCTCTCCGGCTGATGAGGGGCAGAACGCCAGGAAACGCCGCCGCCGTTGCCTGCTGCCTGCTGCCTGCAGCCGCGAGTCTCGTGCAACCCACGGAGCCACGCTCAGAGGTGCGTCTCGAGAGTGCGCTGTGTGCTCAGTACTGCTGTAATAAATATCTACCTACATATGTATCTACCTAGGTGTGCCAGGTGAAACGCTGCTCCTTTACTCTTCCATTCTGGGACATGTCGCGACTGTTCCAGCCACTCTCGGTTGCAGGTCCCGGCCAATCCAGGTTGCAGCCGCTCCTGGCTCTCGGGTACACCACAACTGCTGGGACCACTTCCGATTCGGTTCCCCAAGCTCCAAAGGCAGTGGGCAGACACGGAAAGATGCACAGTGACTACACAGTAGACCCTGGTCTGACACCGGCGCCCACTGGCTCTCCTCTTAGCAGAAGCATGAACGCATAGTGCTTCTCACCGCGGCCGGAGGATTCCCTGCATGGTGATTGAGCGGGAAGGGAACCAAACGACTTAAGTGCCCGGGCTGCCGGCGTGCTGCACTGGCTCCGCGATGTCTGCCGGTTCCGACGGGGACGGCAATCGGGGCCGTTACCAGCCAGTAACTCACCATGCCATTGCAGGGATGGGTCGGCCCTGCTCCGGCAGAGGTTCCTAGGAGATGCAACCTCTTGAAACTGGAGTCTGAGATCCCTCGTCGATATTCGCAAACCGTCCCTGGCCGCCGTTGAGGAGCACAAAACTGAGCTGCACTGCGGTAGTGCAGTTACTATCAGACCTGTACTGGTACACTACTGCATCCCCTCAGGAGCATGCACAGTATTCGAACTCCATGTCCCTTGCTTCTTCAAGCTCGCAATCTTGACCGTCCCCAACACGGTCGAAGGCACGGCTCCACAGAGCCACGGCGTAAGCGCATGGTTGGCCGACGCTCTCTGCTCCGGCGTCGTGCATCGCTAGGCCGTCCGCCAAAATCATGACTTGCCCGGAATAGGGGGTCCTGCCGGTATTGGCGCTGTGCACGGACAGCTGCACCGTAACATGGCCCGTTGGCTGACAACAAGAACGGACAGGCCGTGGATGTTAGCTCTTGCACACGCAGTTCCTGTCCACCAACAACCAGAGAGAACTGCTGCTCCAGGGACCTCCAAAGCGAGCGAAGCCGGCGATGATGGCCCGGCTCGCCCGGGGCCTGCCGTTTTGCGGGCAGTGATCGGCGGGAAACGGTCCCGAACAGGCGACAACGCGGATCGCCGTGAATCGTGGAGAGCGCGCGCTAAGCAGCATGGATGGCAAATCCCGATCTCCGGACTCGAATGCGGATCGCCCATCCCCCCAGGTCTCACAGGGCCTGTGACGTGAGGATGAAGAGGACCAGTACTCCGTACCCCCACAACAGCTTTGATGAGCCAATGAAGCTGGTGAAGCTCGGGGGAAGCTGGCGTTTTGAAAGCAAGCAAGTTGGTCTAAAAGTGCCCAACTGCTCACATTTCTTGTCGCACTAGCAGGGCCTCGTGGTGATGGCTGATTAGGCCACGCACGGGTACGGGATTCCCGACGTTCTCTGACCCTTCCAGAAGCTAGGCCTTGCATACCCTCTCCTTTCTGCTTTGGGCATCAGTTTCCAGACACGGTATGCAGGAGGGCTGCGCCGACTGCCCGCCAGCGCGTTGGGCAATGGGATCGTCGACTTTTGTGCCTTTCGTGGAAACCAAGGAAAAGCCCATGCAAAGCGGCGCTAGTGCGGTCCAGCTCTTGGCGCCCGATACGCTCACGACCGCACTCCCGGGCGGGTATAATTATGCTTCGCTAACAGCTGTGCATTTCTTTTATGCTAGCGACTTGGTAGAGCGCTAACGAGCTCTGACTGATCGAGATGAACGGGACGCTAACCTCAGGACCCGCCCTGCCACGTGCTGAGTGCCACGAGCCCTGCTCGCCTGTTCCTGGCGACACCAGCAGAAACGGAGCGACGGGCTGGATACCTATCATGTCAACTTTGGCAGGAGCAGCCAGTCCAGGCATCCACCCACTCCAGCACTGCTCATCAAATCGATGTTGTTTCCCGCAACTGTCCTCCCCCTCGTTTCGTGCGCGGAGTGGAAACGGATTGGCAGTTTGGTATGGGGACATGATCAGGTCCGCTCGACTATTCGCAGCCCTCAGGACACAGTTACATTCGGTTCTTCTGTCATTTTCACCTGAACGCTGGGGTTCCTTGCCTCAACTCGCCGACCTCCATGAAGAAGCAGCCCGAATGCTCGCAGTCGCCGATACGATCGCATAAAGATCAGTCGGTACACAGGACTTGCCTCGATATTGGGGGGTGGGTAGCAGAATCCTCCTGGCTGGCCTGGCCTGCCCAGTGTGCCGGCCGTGGTTGTGGCTGTTACCCCGTCGAGGCACGGACGTGCCGCTGCAGCACCTAGGCGCCATCCTCTCTGATGTGCCAGAGCGGCGTCAACGTGCGGCAGGCGGCCATGATGGTGTCAGGACAGGAGCGGTCCAGGTCATCCTTTGCTGGTACATTGCCCCCCGCACAAAAGCAAGTCATCAACGTTCCAAATGAGCCCCTTGCCGCCCGGCCCCTCTGGATGCCTTGCGTCCTATGTACCAAGTAATTACGCAGTAGTGCAGTGAGTGCACTGGCATGGCACAGGCGCGGGAAAAATCGTGCTGCCCTGATGAGCTTGTCTGTCTGTCATCATCAACCACCTTCTGACCCGAGAACCGACGACCTGCCACCGCACTACTGCAGCCAACCCCGGCCGCTCTGGACCGACTTGAGAGGCTGGCGCGCCCTGGCTAGGCCCCGGTCAATAAGTTAATGTCGCGCGCAGCGCAATCGACCCAGCGAACCCCACCAGGAACGCAACGAGACAGCAAGCTGCGAGCAGGGAACAAGGCTGATTGCTACCCTGTCCCCTCCTCGACCCCAACAGCCTGGAAGCCCAGGGATTGGCGAATCGCTCTCGGCGCGCAGACCCTACCCATCTCTCGGCTCCCCTCCCGTCCGTCCCTCCACTCCCTCTTCGTGCCCCCCTGGAAGGATCGATCACAAGCAAGCCCGGCGCTGCCTCGCCCAACTCTGGAGGTGTTTTGTCATAAAACTCTAAAATTCTGCTCAGATCTCACTTTTCGCCTTGTGACATCCGCTGTCATACCCCTTATGGAGTAACCATTACATATGTAATATATAACAGCCGCTCCACCTGTCCGGCATTAGAGAGCGCTGCCCTCATACGAACCAGGAAAAACGCTACCTCGTTTGCCGCTAGGAGAGACGCCCGCCGCCTCTACTTCGCCGCGTTGCAGCAGACGATACACTACTCCGTACTGAACACTGCGCTCGCTTTTCAGCTTCGCTCACCTCCTGCACCGACGGCCACTCTCGACCGTGTTCGTTCGGACAAATTCGCGATCCCGCCTCGCTGGGCTGACGAGACCGGAGTACCACAGCGGGAACCAAGCCGCCCCTTTTTCCCTGCTTCCCGAGACACGGTGAAGCGTCCAGGACTCACCGCACCTGAGTCCCGCCGCAGGGTCAACCTCGTCCCTGGAGGTCGGTCACAGAGACGGGTTCTGCCTTCTCTCTGAACGGTGCCAACGGACGGACGTTGCTTTTCTCTTTTCGCGACATCTCAGCACGTCCATGCCCCCGCCTTCTGTCCCTGGAGCACACACCCGCATTGTTGATACGGCCGCCTGAAACACGGCCCCTCTGCCTTTGAAGGCTGTGCCTGCGCACCCTGCGCGACCGGCTCGGACGACAGCCGGAACCAAGTCCCACATCAACGGCGCCGGCGTATCGCACATCCCCCACATGTTCAGAAGATCCCACCGATCCCGCGCCGACAAGCCCCAGGACTTCTTCCCGGGCAACCACCAACAACAGCAGCCGACGCGCGACGTCTCCCGAGCGACCATGAATTCGGACAGGAGTCGGTCGCGCCGCGAGCGCACCTTCGTCGGGAGCGAGTGCGCCGTGTGCGAGGAGCCGCTGGAACACACGCTGCGCGGCGAAAGGATACTGCAGTTTTCGTGCACCCACGTGTCGCACGAGGCTTGCTTCTACGAGTTCATCCGCGAGTTCGAGTCCCAGTACTGCCCAACATGCAACGCGCCGCTACATCTCGACACAAGTCGCGGCGGGAATGTGCTCGACATAGGTAAGTTTGCACGCAACCCCCCTCCAGGTTTTTCGTCTTGTTCCGTCCGAGGTTCATATAGGAGGAAAACATGTATACTAACGCACCGCCGATCAGAGAAAATCAGCCACATGGTGCGCGCGGTATCCGTAAACGACTCGCGGTCACAGACGTCAGCGACGCCCACACCGCACTGGGAAGACCAACCAGGGCGGCCGCACAGCCGAGGTTCGGGCTCGCGGCCTGGCGTCCCGGGATCCGTCGGCTCGCGGGAGGGTGCGCATCCCAGGAGCGGCGGCAGCGGCGGTCTGCGCGACAACCGCGAGCTGCCGCCACCACCAGAGCACCGCTACAACGCGGCATCGCGGCACGCGCGCAGCGACAGCGAAGCGACGGGCGTGGCTTCCTCGGGCGGCTACCCGGAGACGACACAGAGCGGGCCGGCGCGTCGCCACGACTACGACGTGCAGGCGATGGAGACGTCGCTGGCGAGTCCGCGCGCCGTCACGCGCAACCCGATCCCCGCGCCCACCGTCACCGTCCGCTCCGAGTTCCCCACCATCAGCCGCTCCCGCCAGCAGCAGACTCTGACCTGCCTGGTCACCGTCGAGGTGCCCGACAGCAAGTGGCGACCCGACCCGGAAGACCTGCAGAGCGCGCCCCCGCTGGCACCGGCGCCATCGAGATCCGAGGAGACATACGTGCAACCCCCGTCGCCGGTCCGGACCGCGCCCCGGTTCTACCCCTACGAGTCGCCCGAGGTGTTGGCCGAGATGACGGAGAATCTGCGCAACCGGGTCGAGAACTGGCACGGGCTGGAGTTTAACCGGTGAGTTGATGAGGAAGCGGTTACAGGCCGGGTGCTATAGACAAATCGTGGGACCATGAACTGACTCGGCGGTGTCTAGGTTCGGCAAGCTTCGACTCTCCGGCACGCTGCGTGTGGGCAAGGACAAGATTCAGTGGCAGGAACTGGAGTGCTTCCTTTTCGCCGAGATGCTTATCTGCGTGAAGGAAAAGAAGATCTCCCAGCCGGCTCCGGACAAGTGGGACGATTCCGCGCCCCGCAAGACGACGCGCTGCACCCTGAAGGGGTCTATTCTGATCAAGAAGCACTTGAACGAAGTGTCCGAGACCGGTACCATCGACGAGAACATCCTCACGCTCAGCCTGTCGGTTACGGAATTACCGCAGTTTCACCTGCGGTTCGAGAACCGGAACCAGCTCAAGCTCTGGCAGCAGGCGCTACTCGATCTCAACGCGGTCGAGACCTCGCCGGTGCGCAGCCCGGAATACGACCGAGGCGAGTACTCCGAGACAGAGGAGGACGAGTGGCAGCGGGCAGCCGCGAACGGCCGGCCGCAACGCGTGTCCTCACTGGCCTCGTCGTGGGGCGGCGCCAAGTCGGCCACGACGGCGCCCACCGAGTACACGAGCTTCGCGCGGAGTCCGCTGCTGCCGTCGGTGCACGTCCCCGTCGACGTGGTGGTCGTGGTGCCCATCTCGGCATCCATGCAAGGCGTCAAGATCAACCTGGTCCGGGACGCGCTGCGGTTCATGGTGCAGGCCCTCGGCGAGCGCGACCGCATGGGTCTCGTTACCTTCGGGTCTTCAGGCGGCGGCGTGCCCATCGTCGGCATGACGACCAAGGCGTGGCCCGGCTGGAGCAACGTGCTGAACTCGATCAAGCCGGTGGGGCAGAAGAGTCACCGCGCGGACGTTGTCGAAGGCGCCAACGTGGCCATGGATCTGCTCATGGGACGCAAGTACAACAACCCCATCGCGACCATCATGCTCATCAGCGACGCATCCACATCGGATGCCGACAGCGTGGACTTTGTGGTGTCCCGCGCGGAAGCGGCGAAGTATGCATTCTCATCCTCTTTTCTTAGTGCTCACCTTTCGCTAACAAGCAGCAGGATCACGATTCATTCTTTCGGCCTCGGCATGACACATAAACCAGATACGATGATCGAATTGTCGACGAGGACAAAGGCATCATACACTTACGTCAAGGACTGGATGATGCTCCGCGAGTGCCTCGCCGGGTGTCTCGGGACCATGCAGACGCTGTCGCACCAAAACGTCAAACTCAAGCTCAAACTCCCGGAGGGATCGCCAGCCAAGTTCCACAAGATCAGCGGCGCGCTCCAAATAACCAAACGCGCCACCGGCCGGGACGCAGAGGCGTCCCTCGGCGACCTCCGCTTCGGCGACAAGCGAGACATCCTTGTGCAACTAGTCATCATGCCGGACAACGCGTCACAGGAGCAGCTGCCGCAAGACGCCTGGGACAACATCGTGTCGGGGCTGGAGGCACTAGGCGGACCCATGGACCAGGACGAGCAACGGGCCGTGTCGGTCGAGGAGGTGCCGCTAATCCAAGCCGAGCTCATCTGGGGCGACATCCTGCGCGACGGCACGTCACAGCACACGCGGCCGAGCCTGCTCGCCATCACGATGCTGCCGGCCTCGTCGTCGGGCTCCAAGAAGCCGTGGGGCAACGCGGCGCCGATCCCGCCGCACCCGCACATCGTGCAGCGGCGCATGGAGCTACTCACCTCGGACATGCTGACCCGCGCCCTGACGCTGGTCAGCCGCGGGCAGCACGACCGCGCCCACACGCTCCTGAACGAGACGCGCTCCATCCTCAAGGGCCTCGGCAAGGGCGGCCTCCCACCCGTCCCTCCACTCCCCCCCTCCGGCGGCAAGTCCCAACCCTCCACCCCGCACCCGGGCGCCGGCGCCGAAGGCTCCCCAACAATGGCCGGCACTCCAGACCGCAAGAACACCCCTTCACCGACCTCCGCGCACACGGCCGCGCCCACCGCACCGGGCTACCCGGCGCCGCTGATCCCGCGCAGCCGGTCCAACGACGGGCTCGGCCTGGCCAACAGCGGCGGCGGCGGCGGCAGCAGCTCGTCGTCGTCGGGCGGCGGCGGCGGCATCGACGCGCACACGGTCGCCGCGCTCGACGCCGAGCTCGAGGCCAGCCTTGAGTGGATCAACCACCCGGCCGTGTTCGGCCGCGACAGCCGCAAGGCCGTGCTGCAGGCCATCGGCGTCATCAGCTCGCAGCGCGCGTTTACCTTCCGCACGCCCATCGAGGGCCTGTGGGCCGGGCGCGTCAGCGGCGTGCGCAGGCTGACGGAACGGAGCCGCGAGTGGCGCGAGGAGGGGGGCGGCGAGAGCGGTGGGATCGTGGAGGAGGCGTGAGGGGGGTGAGGGTGGGTGTTTGGGTGGGGAAGACAGGCAAACTGCTTCCTTTCATGCTACACTACGCTACTACGCATGTTTTTCCCGATGGTCTTACCGGGCCTGGTGTCGATCTCGGCTTCGTTCCTTCTTCTTTTTGTCTCCGTTCACCTTCCTCTTCCGTCCCGGTGAAGGGCATTGCCGCGCCGCGACGTGCCGCGCGCATGTGCGCGGCACGCATCCTTCGTGCGCTTCTCTTGCGCCCCTTTTTGGCGTCTCCGTGGGCCTGTTCACCTCCTGCGTCATGTACTCCATCCATTTCACCCTTTTACCCGCCGACAGGGGTCATTCATCCTCTACACAGTATCTGTGATCCCTTCGCAACTCCCCGGCTTTCTGTAACGTTTCGTTGCCGTTTGCCGCCCGACGTCAGGGGGTTAAACTCAGCTTGGCTTACTTCTTCTGCTTTTTCTTGGGCCAGGTTTTGATAGAGTCACACCATAGAGCAGGGACGGCTAGGCGACCTTGGGCGGCTTCGTTGGCTTTGATTGCCTTTTCTGGCCATTTGCCTATTTGTTTTTTCTTCCTCCTGATTGCCTACTTAGGTTATATCGGCCTCTGGTTTGGGTTTACTTTTGGCTGGATGTCACACACACACACACCGCTGTTTTGGGCTGGATGATACCATTCTGCTTCTTGCTTTGGCTTCGGCCATTCTTCTGTCTCTTTTGTTTCCATGCTTCGATTTGGCTAGCCTGGATGACGGCCTTCATATACCCCCCCAACCGATTCCCCATTGTTATGCTTCTGTTGCTTGTTACACCCTTATACTCGCCTGTCTCCTTTCTTTTGTCGAATGGACTCCAGTTAGTGGAGATCGGTGGTTGCATGGTGGACAGCGGCTGTCTGTGGTGTTTGAGGCAACAACGGGCGCGCCCGGGTGTTGACCGTTGGTTGTGTGATGCCAGCTGATGATGATGATGGTTGGATAGCATGGAGCAGCGAGGCGGGCGGATGGGGGCCGAACAGGAAATATAGGTCGTTCAAGCTTTGTGTAGTGACAATGGAGAGCTCATGCTATGCACCTGGGCAATCTACATCCCTGTGATAACATTGGCTGCTGTCCTGTTTAGCAGTAGTAGACCCGTGCTTGATTGTGAGCAGGGAGCCGAAGGTTGCACGGATGTACACAGTACGCTCATCCCACTTGTACCATGATTTCCAGGAGACACTTTCGGCCACAGTGTGATGTCTCTGCTCTGATCTTGGTCCATCAATTTCGTTAACGGAACGGGCCGTGATGAACTTCTCAACTTCGGCTGGGCGAAACGGTACCGAGCGCCATCGGCCGCGGGCCGCCCGGGTCGGTTACCCGCTCGAGCCCATCTCTGGGGCAAAAGAGCCATCCAACTTCGACTGGGCTGACAGAGTCCCATGTACCAGTATTGTCAGACACGGAGTTGAATTCTGAGCTCCATCATACGGATTATTGACGTGACACCGCTCTGAGAGGCACTTCTCAGTTCAAGATTGTGCGTTGGTAGTACTTGTAGCACCTGCGACAAAAGGTCATCCGTTCCACAACCGGAAGCCGACGGAACTGCGCAGGACAACCGGGACGGGACGGGATGCGCAAGGCGGCTTTTCATGGGTGCGGGACAGAAGTGGGCAGGCAGAAGCCCCCACAGTTAGGCATTATCAGATCAGATTGATAATCAAAGCCAATCATCGTGCCGCATCAGCCTTCTATCAGGCAGCGCCCTGCGGCCGGGTGACCCCTCCAGGGCCCACTGCCTGCCACAGCTCGTCTGCACTGCTTGGATGAGGGGGCATGCGGTATGGAGGGCAAGTTGGGCAGGTGCTTCGGTAGCGCCTTCTCTCAAAGACTGCCACTCGGGTGAGCGAGATCTGAAACCTGCATTCGACTTGACAGTGACTGCCCGTGGGGGATACGTCTGAGGAGAGCTGACCGCTCAGCTGTGACTCGAATCATTCAGGATACCCACCTCACCTAAAACTCTCTTTCACGCTCGTCTTGCCTACTACCACCTATTTACCTATGTTACATCTCCGTTCCAACAGTTCTTACGACTCATGCTCCTCAGACGTCCTAGTATACACATTCTCTTGGCGTGGCCCTGGGACGATCCCACTCTCCGCCCTTAGAATAAACGGTGCTGTCAACTGGTAGCGGCGTGAGGCTGCCCATCCTCACATGCACCCCTTCGACTCCTAGAAGCGGAATTCAACGGCTGTCACGGACAGCTGGGCGGGGATAGGCACTGTCCCTCGTTGCACCACTGTCCCCGCGCACGACAGAGGCAGCGGAGCACGGCGATGACGGCGGCCGGCGACGAGGATGCTCGAACGCTGCTCATACCGGGGCAATGCGACATCCGCAACTATGGCGCACTCACAGCCACCAGTTCTCAAGGCTTCGGCAACGGCACCCGCACCAACACCGGTACTGAGACTGAGGCTGAGCATCAAGATGGCGTCGAGAGCGTCGTTGCTGTGTCCCGGACATGGTCCAGCTGGGGGTTGGCGATTGCGTACATGAGGTGGGTGAACGTCGACCAGGGGTTTGAAACCACAGGGCATCTCGTTGACAGCCGGTGAAGCGTATTCCTCATGGCCTTTACTGTCTCGCTTGAGGGACAGGTCACGTATTCGCTTGCCGCTTTTGCTGTGAGCTCCTTCAATAACCACTCTCTGCTGTCAACCGTCTATGTGGTCCAGGGTGTTGTAAACGGTATGCATCAGTACCCTCCCCCATCCGCGCCTACTCTGTATTTCCCAACTGAACTTGCAGCAGCCGTCATCAAGCCGCCGATGGCCAAGATTGCAGATGTTTTTGGCCGCCTGGAAGCCTTCTGTATATGCATTGTCCTCTGCATGCTGGGCTACATCTTGATGGCCGCGTCACACAATGTTCAGACGTACGCTTCGGCCCAGATTTTCTACTCGGCCGGATCGACGGGGCTGCAGATCCTCCAGCAAGTCTTCATCGCCGACACCAGCAACCTCCTGAACCGCGCCCTCTTCTCCAGCCTCCCCGACAGCCCCTTTCTCGTGACCGTGTGGATCGGGCCCGCCATTGCGGCGGTAATTCTAGTATACTCGTCGTGGAGGGTAGGCTACGCAATCTGGGCCGTCATCCTTCCGCTCGCATTCTTCCCTCTGGCTATGAGCCTGTTCCTTAACGACCGCAGAGCCGAGCACATGGGACTGCTCGCTAAGAGCCGGCACGGAGAACACAGCACCGATGACGACGAGTCCCCCGGCACGGTCGTGAAACGCCTCTTTCACGAGCTCGATATCGGTGGCACGCTGCTCCTCTCCGCCGGCCTCGCTCTGATCTTGATCCCCCTAACCCTCGTCTCGCGCTCGCCCTCCGGATGGCACGATCCTAGAATCTGGGTTATGATCCTCACAGGTCTAGTCTGTCTTATCCTTTTCCCCGTGTGGGAAGCGCGCCCGGGCCTGGCGCCGCACCCGCTCCTCCCACTCCCGCTGCTCAAATCACGCACCTTCTGCGCCGGTTGCGCGCTCGGCTTCTCCTACTTCGCCGTCTTCTACATTGCCGTCCAGCCGTACTTCTACTCGTACCTGCTCGTCGCGCTCGACCTGCCCGTCTCGCGCGCGGGGCCCGTGACGCAGACCTTCTCCTTCGCCTCCACCATCGCCGCCTTGCTTGCCTCGCTCCTCATCCGCCGCCTCCCGGCGCCCCGCCCTCGGCCCTTCATCCTCGCCGGCGCGGCCCTCTACACGGCTGCTATCGCCACCCTCCTGCACACCCGCACCCGCGCCGCGTCGGTCGCCTCGCTCTTCGCCGCCCAGACCGGCCTCGGCGCCGGCGCGGGCCTGATGCATGTCGCCACCCAGCTGGCCGTGCAGGCCGCCGCCACCAGTGGAGATGTTCCGGGTGGTGGTGGTGGGCAGCAGCAGCAGCAGCAGCAGCAGCAGCAGCAGCAGCAGCAGCAGCAGCAGCAGCAGTACGTCGGCGTCGCCACGGCCTCGTTCCTGACACTGGTACAGGTCGGCGCCGCCGTCGGGTCGGCCGTGTCCGGTGCCGTGTGGGGCAGCTTGGTCCCGGCCAAGCTGGTCGAGTATCTCCCCGAGCATGCGAAGGGCGAGGCCGAGAAGATCTATGCCAGCGTGGTGGTCGCGTGCAGCTATGCGTGGGGCAGCCCGGAGCGGGAGGCCATTGCCAGGTCGTACCAGGAGACTATCACGCTGCTGCTGTGGGTGGCGCTGGTGGCGTGCGGGCCGGTGCTCGCGATGGCGGTGTTGGTGGATGATTATCCGCTGGATGGGTTCGGGAAAGGGGGAGTTGGGCAGGTGGAAGACGGCGCGGATGTCAGTGGAGACGGCGACGATATTCCAAGCGAAGGGTCCCGTCCGCGTCTGTTTTGAGCTTACATAGCGAAAGGATTCTGGGATAGAAGGCTGATGATACCCAGACATTGGCTTATTTACATCAATATACAGTATATACAGTCATAACGAAGTGTCCCTCTGCTGGCATGCGTGCTTCCAAGGCGGACATTGGCTCAGGGCTCCACCCGCTTCGTCTCGATGTGGAAGCCCGAGCGTTCCAGTCGGTCTATGAACGGCTGCCCAAGACAAGCAGGCGTGTACACTCCCCCTGGGAGCCCGACATCATCTTGGAGCAGCGTCGCAGCCGCCTCAGACAGGAAGATACCCGTCACTGTCATCCACGTCAGCAAATCAGGTTCCCGCAACCAGAAGGAACCACCACTCACGATAATAAGTACTCCCCCTGAACCAAGCCCGGCACAGCGCCCCCTCCTCCTTCCCCCTTCCACCACCACCACCACCACTCTCCTCACTGCGATCCGCGTACCCCACCCCGCGGTACTCAATCTCATCCCCCTTCGCAACCTCCGCCTCGGGCCCTTCGCCAGGCTGGTACACCCGGCTGGCCACGATGCGCCGCAGCCACGGCGTCGCGAGCACCAGGCCGAAGACGACCAGGCCAAAGTGCAGCGCGACGCCGGTCAGCCAGTTGCGCGGGCGCATGTGCTCGCGGAAGGAGAAGCGCGGCCCGTAGAACTGCTCCCGGCGCGGGGACGGCAGCGTGGACAGCAGGCCCCACGTGCGCTGGACTAGGGCCGAGTCGGTGCGTGCCGCGATGGAGGAGGTGAGCAGGCCGAGGTGGGGGACCGTGGTGAGCCCTGTGAGGCGGGTGAAGAGAGATGGGGAGGGAGCAGGGGTGCTCGGTGCCGGGATTGGTGAGAGGGAGTAGGGCGCGTAGGCGGCGCGGAGGGAGGGGAGCGGGAAGTTTTCGAGGAGGGTGAGCGCTGTGGTGAGGGTGCCGCCGGAGGGGGCGGATCTGGGTGGTTAAGGGGGTTAGTGGGTGATTTGGGTTGCGGAATGAGCAGGGTGGTGAGGGAGAAGAGAGGGGTTCCGGGTTGCGACTTACTTGAGATGGTGGATGGACACGGTCACGTCGCGGGTGGGCGAGGAGAACTCTGGACGACGAAGTTAGCTGTTTATTTCCTGATTTGGGGTATTGGGAGCCGCTCGGGAGCAGAAACAATGTCTCGGGAGCCACAAAGGAGCTTCCCAAACACAAGAAAAGTGAAATGAGCGCGAGTGTGCCGTACCGGAGCGGATGAAGGAGGCGAGCGACCAGGTGACGAGATCGGGCGGCGCCGACTCGATGCCGATCTGCGGGAACATGAGTGCGCCGGTCCGCTTGGCCGTGGCCTCGTACTTCTTGAGCATGGCGGCGACAAAGGGCACCTCGCCCGTCACATCGAGATAGTGGGTGCCGTTCTCGGCGCAGGCCTTGAAGGCGTGCTCGCCCAGCTTGCCATAAGGCCCGACGGTGGTGATGAGGATGAAGGTCTTCTTGGCGAGGGTGGCCAGGTCCGCGTCCGTCAGGCTGCATATCTCGATGGCCGGCTGGGCGCGGTCCGGGTTGATCTTCTTGCACTCGGCAACCAGCTCTTCCAGCTTGGGCTGCGAGCGCCCGGCCACGGCCCATTTCAGGTCGCTGGGTAGGTGGGTGGTGATGTGCTGGGCTGTGTAATTGCCGGTGTAACCTGGGCTGAGATCAGTCTTGCGTCCCCGCGGCCGCTGAATGGTGAACGGCCCGCTTCGACTCACCGGAGGCGCCGAAGACCACCAGGTCGTACTGGCGGTCATGCTGCTGGGATGGCATGGCGGAAGATTGGTAGTTGTTGCGGTAGGAGTGAGGCTATTCCAGAGTGAAACCCCGAGCTGCAGGTTGACAGACTCGGAATAACTTGACATCAACACACAGTCTGGTGTCTTTGGTTCAACACACTTCCGTTGATCACACACGTAGTTGTACGAACATCGAACAACGAACAACGGTGGCGGAACGGTCGATTCTTTGAGCAGGCAGCATGGGAGCGAGAGCGGGCCACACGCTCCTTTTTGAAAGACCCGCCGTTTGCTCCCTCCTCCGTGCCCGACGCATCATCATCTCAAATTCCAATGAACATGCAACCCCTGCAGCGCCTCTAGTGTACACAGTACCTGCAGCAAGTGTCGGATCACCAGGACTCAACCAAAAAGCCTTGCCCGCTACCAGTAAGCGGGCCCGAAGAGGAAAGCAGCACCGATGCTGGTGGCATGCGAGTTCGGGTGTCCATTGTTTGGTGTGAGCCGCCGCCCGGTGCAGTTGCCCAAAGCTGTCAAAGGGCCGGCCTGCAGCACCGCGCTCCGAGCCGTCCCCACAGCCACAGCCGGAGCCGCGGATGGGTTTGTGCCATTGTGGCGGCGGGGAGGTGTCGCTGCGTGCTGCCAGTGGTCGGAGGACTTCCCACACTGCAGAGAAGCAAAGTGCTCAAACAAAAGTGCCAGACACAGAACAAGTCGGGGTTTGCGAGCTCCACAGCTCAAAAAAGGTCCAAGCTCGCTTCCACAGGTTCAAAAGTGGCATGCCCCCATGCCAAGCGTCCCATGACTCGCTGACGTAAACTATGCCCCGCTTTTGCCTGGCTATTCCCCGGGAAAAGGGTTCTACCAGATCCCGGGCTTGGCAGCCCCGGCACCGCCCGCTCCTGCCGCGCACCAGAAAATTAACAGTGCACATCTCTCAAAATCGTCGTCGCCCGCTATCCCACCCAAGCGAGCCCGCCCTTTGGAGAGTGTTTATCAAATTCACCATCCCCTCCTAATCAGCCAACATGTCCAAGCGCACGAAGAAGGTCGGCATCTCCGGCAAGGTACGTAGTCGCAATCGCTCTCCCATCGTTTCTCTCGTTGGTTGGGCGTGACCGCTGACGCTCGCGGAAATAGTACGGCACAAGGTTCGTCGCCAGCTTTTCCTAACCACGACCACCCCGATACGTCTGCGATGAAACCGCCGCCCACGGTACCCGATTTGCTGCTCGAGCGATGCTTCGTTTCTGGATGGGGGACTCGGGAGCTTGCGTGCCGCGGACGCTGCCGGGCAGGAAGGCCTCGGTGCGCATTCCTCGCTTGGCGACGTCATGAAGAGGAGGGTGGCAAGCCTGCGAATGGAGCGCTTAGCCGGCGAAATCCTGGGTCGTTGGAGATAGTCCTGGCCTGGGTTTTCAAAACTCGCTGGATGCGCCGCTCCCTCCTGTTGCGGAACAGCATGCAACCTCGAGATCCCTCCCAGTTCAGCAAACTCGAGCTCGATCGCGGTACCGGGGCAGGCGGAACGAAGGGTTCTCTGGCAAATTACGCGATGCTGACAGGCGTTCAGATACGGTGCCTCGCTCCGTAAGCTCGTCAAGAAGCAGGAAGTGTCGCAACACGCCCGCTACACTTGCAGTACGTATAGCTCGGTCGCCCAGTGCTCCCAGTTCCAGCGACTTGTTTTGCCTGCAGCCGTTCCAAGTCAGGACGACGAGGTGTTTTTGACAACATTTACTAACGCGCGGTCTCCCCATAGCATTCTGCGGCAAGAGTGAGTGAAGGCGATCCACTGGGCACGGAGCCCGAGTTAACATGGTCACAGACACCGTTCGGAGGTCGGCTGTCGGCATCTGGGTAAGTCTGTCGTCGCCGAGCCATTCCCCATTTCGGTGTCCTGACGCCATGCCCTGGGTGCCTCTCGAGGTTCCCACGAGCTGGGCGCAGGCTGCATATACCCAGCGAGCATCGACTAACCTGAGCTCGGCAGTCGTGCAAGTCGTGCAAGAAGACCATGGCCGGTGGCGCCTACACTGTTGCGTGAGTCCCCCTTCGCGGACGGGAATTTTCATCTCGAGACGTTATCGAGCCCTTAACTAACGCGGTGTAGGACCCCTGCTGCTGCTGCGATGCGGTCAACTCTCCGCCGTCTCCGCGAGATTACCGAGGTGTAGAGGGGGAGGGCTGCTGGGCGTGTTTTTGCTTTCGGGTTTGGTGTCATGGAAAAGGACAACGGAGGCTCTGCGATACACTTACAGCCGTTGGGTACGGCGGGTCCATCAATGACAAATCTTTGCGCAACAACGACAACTACAACGACGAGCCCTCGGTCTCGGGTCACCATGTCACTTGGATGATTGGAGCGGCAACGGACACCAGACTCTGGCGGTGCGGCTTCCCCCATTGCGGCGATAGCTGGGAAGAGAGGCCAGCATGGCGGCCGGGTTTTAGACCTCGCAGTTGTCAAAATGACCATGGCGCTGTTTTTGATTGGCCTCACCTCCCGTGACGCGGTGCTTGTCGATGTGTTCTTGGTGAATGGAGTGGGTGAAGGTTGCTGAGGTTGGCGAACTGGTTCACCCCCGCCCATGTCACGCGCTGTCGTGGAAATTGTCCCGACAGGAATGCTCACGTCCGTTATTAAGGTGCTCTCATGGACGCCATTGTCCAGCCATGGCCGTGCGTTCGGCACGATGACCCGCAGCTGTTCTGATTGGACAGAGACACCTGTCTCGGGGACACGTTGGGAGGCCGAGTCACCGGAACCAGCCCCCAGCTTGAGAGCCACCAGCCTGCCAGTGACAAGGAACGAGGGAACATACTCAGTAAGGCGAGGTGCCTGACGCCGTACGCGCGCCTGACCTCTGACAAAATCCCTGGCCGATAACCAGCTGCCAGCAGGGCCTCAACGGCGGAAAACCAACCGGGTCTGCTGCTGGGGCAAAGGGGGGATGACGGAAGCAGGTGCTCAGTCTGGGCTGTCTCGGCTTGGCGGGCGGAAGCTGTCTCAACCGTTCCGTCTGGTCCCTCTCCCCGATCTGGACTGCGGTGAGGGGCGACCTCCTACAAAGGGTAACGGTGCGTTGTATGTAGACGGGTGCATTTATTGCAGACAGGCGAAGGCGAAGGCAAATGCTCATACACAGTACTCCGTAATACCTAAGGAACGGATACTGGACCAACCCTTGCGTCGGTTATCGTGGTGGAGCTGGCTATGATGGACCCCGATCAGCTATCTTGCCGGATTGCCGCAGGACGGACGCAGGGCAGTGTAGTTACTGTGCAGTTTACCATGTAAAACGATCATCGTTGTTGAAGGCGAGGGAGGATCAGGACTCGATGAATCAGCCGTTTCCCTTTTTTGTATTTCTCTGGCTCTTCATTCATCAAGGTAGGCCGCTCACTACCTGAGCTTCCTTGACCAGGCAGCCAGCAGTCAGGAACGTCACCACAACAAACTGCGACAGCAGTGTCAGCCTTGAAAGTAAGCAACTTCTGGTCATGTCCAGGCTTGGGCTGTCCTGTCTCATCCTCCTCTTCCTGTTCCCCACTCTGGCTCTTGTCAGTCAGTGCAGTCAGCTGGCCCTCCGCGAGGTGCTTCGCCTGGCCGAGGGCTGCCACTGCTGCCGCTACCCTGCACCTGAGCAGCACGTTGATTGGCTGGCCACGGCCCGGCTTGCTCTAACACGGGACGGCGCCAAAAGGGCACCTCTTTGGCTGGCAGCTGCCTTTCTGCTTGCTCTGTCTCCCTTCCATTTTCTCACTGCACCTTCCAGGCCGCCCCTTCCTGGCTCCTGGTATTTTACCGTCCATGACTTGCGTCGCTTGCGCTAACGTTACCGCGCCTGTCCGCCCAGCGCCTGCACGCCTGCAACCACCCCCGTGCATTGCTGTGCTGCATCCACTTACAAGCTGCACACCACTGGACTCACAATCACAGCTCGACAACCCGCCTAACAATTCGTCACGTCTTTCGTCTTCCGGGAACGACAGCCACCTCCAGTATCGCCACAACGCTCAAACCCAGGATTTTAATCCATCACCGGCCAGCAATTTCATGCCTCCAGGACGCTCCCCCTCGCCTGGCATTCCAACTTTTTACTCAATTTGCCATCGGCCATGGCTGATCAGTGCATCGTCTGTCTGGAGCCCCTGGACGTCGAGCCCAGCACGGCCCCGCTGGGCCCTGCAGAAGGGCAGCACCCAGAGGAGGAGCACCACCACAATCACCCGCCGCCGCTGCAGAACAACCTCGAAGATGATCACCACCAACAAGACCACGAACGCCTTGCCATTGAGGATGCCGAAGCACTCGCCCGCACACACCAACAAAAGAACGGACTGGAGCACATCAACCACGACCATGTAGCCCAAATCGAAGTGTGCGGCCACATGCTGCACGATGCTTGTCTGCGCGAGTGGACCGACAAGGCGAACAGCTGCCCCATTTGCCGCCAGACCTTCCATGTCGTCAACGTCTACGACAAGATTGGAGGTGAGTCTGGCCACCCGGCCCTCTTTCTTTTGTTTTTTCCCTTTTTTTCTCTGGCGAGGAATGCCCAGCTGATGCACTCTGTGTTGTTGCAGGCAAGTATCTGTCCACCCGCCGTGTCGAGGACAAGAAGCAGGTACCCGAGTTCGATCCGCGTGCGTGGGCCGACGATGCCCCCGAAGAGCCAGAGCTGCCTGGCAGCCGCTGCCCCGTGTGCAACTCGGGCGATCATGAGGAGGTGCTGCTGCTCTGCGACGGCTGCGATGCCGCCTACCACACACACTGCATCGACTTGGACAGCGTGCCGGTCGGGCCCTGGTTCTGCATGGAGTGCGTCGACGCCTTTGGGCCAGACGTCATTGAGCCCACCGACCGCCCCGGCCGGGAAGGAGCTCGCTCCGGCCAGCGCTACTACTTCCCGCGCACCCAGGCTAGCATGCGGCGTGCGAGGCAACGAGCACGATCAGATGAATGGCAAGGCGCGTGGGGCCGAATTACGGGGCGGATCTGGGACGCCCTCGAACTGGACCTCGATTACCAGGACGACGAAGACTCTGTTGTATTTGAGGGCCTGCGCCGATCCCGCCAACTGCGCGAGC
The DNA here is from genome assembly GCA_023628555.1 of Chaetomiaceae sp. R4402. Classification (NCBI taxonomy): domain Eukaryota; kingdom Fungi; phylum Ascomycota; class Sordariomycetes; order Sordariales; family Chaetomiaceae; species Chaetomiaceae sp. R4402. The sequence continues at coordinate 188,383 of JAMAKO010000007.1, forward strand.
GTGAACGGCAGGAACACGAGCGCTGGCAGCAGCGCCTGAATATCGCAAGTCGCCTTGGTGCACGCGACGTTTTTGTCAGCAGCATGCCGGAGTTTGTCACCCGCCCCCCGCCGCCTCAGCAAACCCGAGAAGAACGGCTCGCCTGGGGCGCCTTGGAGAAAGCTAGAGATATGGAGTCGCGGAAGCGCAAGTCGCGGTCCGCCACGGCCGAGCCGCACGAGGAACAACACCACGAGCCCGAGAGGAAGCTGAAGCGGCCGCGAACGAGGCGATTGCTTCCCCAGAATGGCGAGTCGTCGTCGTCAGCTGTTCGAGACCCCGGCCCATCCCACCCATCCCACCGACAGGAGCAGGCGAGTCCGCCAGCCACCACAACCACCATCATCCCCGCCGCTACCATGGAGGCGCAGCCGTCCTTCTTGGCGTCTTTGCTGAAAGAGGTCGAAATGAGCACGCCGTCCGACGAGGAGAGCCTGCGGAACATGTTCGGGCCGATCCCAAGCGTCAACGACGCCCCTTCGCCCGCCCGCTCGCCTTCACTACACAGCCAAGGGTCGGCGACCCCGCCGCACCGCGCAAGCTCGCCGCAGATGACGCTGAGCTCGCACATCGCCCCGCGATATCCCCCGCCGAACTACTCCCCCACGAGGGGCTCCCCGACAAATTCAGTACGCCCGTCCCGGTCGTCGTCCCCTAGCAAAGCACCAAGCAAGGCAGCCGCGGCCCAACAACAAGAAGGCAGCCGCGGCGGTCAATCATCCCCAGAGACCAGCGATTCGGAACAGCCGCAGCAGCAGCGCGGCCGCCGACCACCACCGCGCCCGTCCGCCTCCCACCAGCAACACCAGCAGCAACAGCAGCAGCACACCATACTCGAGCTGCGACAACCACAGCCCCGGCGGGTCGCGCCGACCGCTGCCGCCGCCGCCGCCGCCGCCGCCGCCGTAGTGCGGCCCGCCCGGTCGCGGTCGCAGAACGCGTCGTCGCCGTCGTCGGACCCGCCCGGCGCGCGCAGCCCGCTGCCGTTCGAGGTGAAGGAGAGCATCAGCCGGATCGTGCGCAGCGCGCTCAAGCCGCACTGGCGCTCGGGTCGGCTGGCGGCCGAGCAGTACGAGGCCATCAACCGCGACATCTCGCGCAAGATCTACGAGGAGGTGAAGGACCCGGCTGCCGTCAGCGAGGACATGAAGGTCGGCTGGGAGAGGAGGGTCACGCAGGAGGTGGCGAGGGCAGTCGCGTCGTTGAAGGCGTGACCTCAATGATATACCGCCTCCTTTCTTTCCTCCCGCTCGCTCTGTCGCTTGCTTTGGCTCTGCTGTTGCCTGGCGTATGTACCGGTTCGGTACGGAGTATTGGGGCAAACAGAAGAGCATGGCACGGCAGACCGAAGCGCACTTTACGCATAACATGATAACCATGACACGAACACGACCACGGCCACGACCTCACAGCGGCGGGTTTAGATTTACGGCTTGGGGGACGGGGTCTCACTGACAGAAGGCGGGCTTGGGAAGACGGCGTTTCGGTTTGACACATCGGGAGCTGACTGGGTTATTTGGAGTATAAGGGATCTCGTCAGGATACCCGGTGGACAACCAGCACATGATGTGCGGTGGCTGGGTTGGGATTGAACGGGCGCTGGCGAGGTGTCAAATATGGCGTTTGGCCCTCGGTTGTTGCTCATCACTTCTCGTGCCACCCGCCTTCATTAGTCTCTGCTTTCCCTATCTTTCTTTCTACCTCTCTCTTTCTTCATCGGCGATGTCACGGCGCTGGATATTTTGAGCTCAAGTGCAGATTTAGGTACCTTGTCTGGGAAATGTGCATTTGGCAGGCGTGAGCTGGCTTCTTGAGTGGTGTTCTGGACGTGGATAGCGAGTCTGGGGGCGGTGGTCATTTGCCAGGCTGAGGCTAGTGGTTTGCTTCGGTGTACAATATTGTTGTTGTCCATTCAAGCCAGACTCGCATTGCATGGCAGGCGGAGGGTTGACATGCTGAACATGAGTGCCCTTGTGGCGTTCAGCTGTTCGCTTTGTTGCTCTTGTTCGTTGTGGTGCTTTCTCCTAGTCATTACTGCTTTCACGTGGCTCACACTGAGATTGGCACCGGCGTGTCGACAACCGGGAGGAGGACTACGTCTGATGTCCGAGACCGGCTTGTGCTTGTGCCAGTCACCTTGTGGTTGTGTGGCATGGCGACACGTATCGAGCCAGGACCATTGGGCTTGCTCTGTGCGATGTTTATAAAGGTAGTGCTTGAGCTTGCCTCCTCGAGCGCTCCTCAACAACCTCCCCCCTTCTTAGCCGCTGAACACTTACATTTACACTCAAACCACTTTATTTCACTGCTTGCAAGTGTTTATCGCAGATGTCCTCGTGCTACTAACCAAACACCTACGACCTGGTATTTACCACAGCGACCTATCTATAAAACCCCCCAGAACACAAATCCTCCCTTCCCCTTTCCCCAAACCGAAGTTCCCTCCTTATGATGTCCTCCTACGACAAATACACCTCAACCTATGGCTCAACGGGCTCCAACACCCGGTGCTTCAGCACCAAGTTTTCCTCCTCCACCACCGGCGGCAGCAGTGGAGGCAGCGGCGGGAGCACTCAGAACAAGCGGCCGCTGCCCAGGCACTCGTGTGCCTGTGACAAGTGCTGCTGCCACACGTCCGTAGGCTACTCGGGAGGCATATGCGGGCGATGCGCCGGTTCTTGCAAGAAGGTAGAGGCCAACGTCGGCGGGCTGGATCGGTGGGAGAAGAAAAGGGGCGGTGGAGGCGGCGGGGAGGAAGAGGAGAAGAAGAAGGGGATTAAGGGGTATAAGACGAAGAAGTGAGGGGCGGTGATGGGTGGAACTGTAGGGAAAATGAAGGCGAACGGCCGGTTTCTGAACGTGCGATGTGTTGATCATGGCACGGTGTTGCTGATATGGATTGGTGTCTGAAATGGGGTGGTGCGCAGTTCTGGGGCCAGATACCAGTAAGCGAAGTCTGGGGCTTCGCGTGTCTATTCGCGGTTTGGTTGGTAAATAGGAGTTATGTTATCACAACGGATGTGCCAGTGAAGTCATATGCAGCTGAAACTCATGTCCATCTTCCTGAGCTGCACACAAAATCATTAAGGTGTGTGTAGGCTTTGAGTCAAGCCAAATCATGCTAGTCTCAATATCTGCTATTGGATTCCACCATGAGGAGAGTCGTCACGGATGTCATGATACTCAACGGTGCCAGTGCCAGTGACAGTGTCATGATGTCAGTCATCTCGCTTGGTGTAATTCTCTTTCGTTTTTGTGACAACCTCTCTCATCGTGTTCTTCAGCGCTCGTTGTCAGTAACTTTTTCTTTTCTCTTCTTCATTTCAGAACTGCATACCAGGTGGTTTCTCTAGGCCTTTATGTCACGTCAATTCGTGCATCCCGGACTTGCCAAGTCAGTGCTTGAGTGGCAACCCGCATGGATAACGACAAAAGACGGTCCTTGACGTTAGTAGCCAGCGCATCACCCTCAACGTCATCCTGAATGGTTGTGTGTGCAACAACAAGGGGCATTGGGCATTCACATTGTCTATCTATAAAAGCAATCGAGCCTCCACCTTCACTCCTGAGTACCCAACCCCCTCCCCCCGCGTACCCGTAAGCTAAAGTCAAGTACGACAAGACCCAGGTCCAAACGCTTCCTCGTAAACTCTACCACAGTATCTCACTTGGAAGTTTTCATACACATTGCACCCACGGCCGGATTCACTCGGCGGATATTGCACAACATGACCTCAGCAACCGAAAACACCTCAGACAAGACTCCGTCAACCGGGACCACGAGCACAACAACAGGCACCACCACAGCCGTCGGGATGAGCACTGGCAATGTCTACCAGTTTGGGTCGGGGCAACAACCCAACTACACATGCGGCTGCAGGAACTGCTATTGCTCGTCGAAGGTGTACTACGCTGGCGGTGTCTGCTCGAGTTGCTTCGGAAGCTGCAAAAAGGCGTCGGCGACGACATCAGATCCGAAGGGGAAGTGAAAGGATGTGCAGATCAAGGGAGGCGAGCTGGCGGTTGATAGAATGGGCACCCGGGGTTTTGAGCTGGGGATCGCCTGGACGAGTAGGGAGATCCCTTATTCTGCAATTTTCTTGTAACCTAGTTACTCAAGACATCATGAACTAACTAGCTAGCTTTTGCGATATGTTCATTGAATTCGAAAAGCATTGCCTTTCGCTCCCTCTGTCAAAGAGGATCACAGTCTGGTGGGTGACTTAGAGTCCCTGGACCAGCCACATTTGAAGCAGCTATTGTGACTCGCACAGTGTAACTGCTCACGCCAGGACGTAAACCGACCCGGCTCGCAGAGAAAACGATAGTAAAATGTGCGCAGCAACTATCTAACAGCAACCCGGTAGAGCAATAAAGCCTCTCGGCGCGGGCACCGCTAGCGAATCAGCTGCTAACTCCGTCTGGGCACCTGTAAATGATCAGGACGTTTTGGAGGTGAAAACAAGTCTTGATGATAAGGAAGAGTGCCGTGAGAAAAGAGAAAAAGGGAAAAGAGGAAGTTTCTCACAACGCGCTTGACAAAATCAACCAGGCAATTGACGCGGGCACGTGCGCTGAGCAGTACACTAGACCACAGGAAGAAGGCGGTGTAGGGCTTGCAGCTCAAGCGACAGGGGAGAAGTGGGTCGCCGGCCAGCATGGAAAAAGTTCACGGTTTGGCAACCGCGACGTCGAAGGAGGAGGAAGGAGGTCCACGTCCCCCCGAGACCAGCTTGCGACCATCGCCGACCGCGTTGACGATCAGCGAATTCACACCATCATGATGTCGGCGCCGGGCAGAGGGTCAGCGCTGCTGAGGAGTGAGACACCCGCCCGTTTTTGTTTTTTTTTTTACAGTTCTCAATGGCAAACAATTGTGTAGAAGCTGACCTTGCTTCCCTCCCAGGCTCGCACCGCGTCTGCGCGCAGTGCGCTCGCCCACCAGCACCGAGGATATCCAGACCAGCCACCACCGCGATTCAGTCCGCCCCAGCCCTGACCCTGTCTATCACCGCCCGCCGATACTATGCCGCCGAAGCATCAGCATCAGCAGCAGCAGCGACACCCTCACAACAAACAACCCCTCCTCCCCCCGTAACCACCAGCCCAGAACCCACGGCCTCCACCGCCACCACCACCCCAGGCTACCGGATCAAGTCCTCGCTGATCCTCTCCCGCCCGCCGCTCCTCACGCGCGACCAGCACCCGTTCGAGTCGGCTTTCTACCTCTACCAGAAGCGCCTCAACGAGCGGCTGACCGCCCCCTTCCGGCGGTCCTTCTACTTCAAGCAGGACAGCGCGGCCGACCTGGACTTTGTGCTCAAGCTGCGCGAGCGCCGCGGCGTGCCCAACAAGGACATTGGGCGGTACAACCCGCGCGGGCGCATGGCGTGGAACGACGAGGTCATGACCGGCAGCACGACGTCGTCGCCCGAGCACGTGCTGGACCGGTTGTTGGCTGATGCGGAGGTGCGCGTCAGTGAAGATGGTGAGCCGATTGCGCCTGAGGAGAGGGTGCCCGTCGAGAGGCCCGCGCCCAGGGTGACGGAGGCGGATGAGAAGGGGGATGTGAGGAGGCTGGATCGGAAGCTGGATCGCACGCTGTATCTGGTTGTGAAGAGGGCTGTCACCGCTGAGGGGGAGGGGGCGGCGAAGGAGGTGGAGGGGGTGTGGGAGTTTCCGACTGCGGTGGTGCCGACGCATGAGACGTTGCATGAGGTGGGCTTCTTGACTTCTATTTTGTTTCTCTACTTTCCCCTCTGCCGAACGCCCAACTAACACGCTCCCCTTAGACCGCCGCCCGGGCCCTCGCGGAAGCCGCCGGCGTTAACATGAACACGTGGATCGTCGGCCGCGCTCCCATCGCCCACCATATCGTCAAGCCCGTGCTGGGCGAGGACGGCGCCTCGGTTGTGCAACGCGGCGAGAAGACCTTCTTTCTCAAGGGCCGCATCATGGCCGGCCAGGCCGACCTTTCCGGCAACAAGCTCGGCCTGACCGACTTCAACTGGCTGACCCGCGAGGAGCTCCAGGAGGTGCTGTCCGAGCGCTACTACCACAGCGTGCGCAACATGATGGAGCTGAGGTAGAGCGGGGGTTGCTGTGACGGTAGTGCACGCATTGGAGCGTGATAGATGGGTGGACGACGAACCCGGCGAGGATGCGCAAGCGAGGCGTTCTCGTTACTTGGTTCGTGCTGTATTGTAATCTAGACATGTATGCTATGCATAAGCCAACTGGTTTCTGGCCAACTGGGCGTGCTGTGACAACTCGGTGCCCCTGGCAGACGGAGTTTGAGGCGAATCACTGCCTGGATGTCTGATCTCAGCGCCCTTCCGGCCACGATATAAGCAATACAGAGAAGCACGTACGCCTCGGTTACTTTCTTACCACCTAACGCCTGCGCCAGGTTGATCACCGCATCGCTCTTCCACTTCATGTTCGGGGGGGATGCGAGATAGAAAGCAGGCTTCTGTTGCTGCTCCATCGCCTAAAGCCAAGGACGAAACAGATCAGAGAATTCCAGAGGGCCAGTGTACCTTCGCCGGTGTGATATGCCGGTACACAACATGCTTACGTACCGGGTGTTTTCACAGAGCGAGCAGACTTCAAGCGCAGGTTCATGTTGTTGCCTGCTAGAACTGAAGGGTTGGGAGCAGATGAGATCTGCTGCTGATTTTCTTGGTGTCGTTCACGTTTGTGGTTGCAGAATTTAAATCACGCCTTCCGTGCGACATCCAGCCCGTGGCTTTGGTGCCTACATTATCATGGATGACTCCTTCCTCCGCGCAGCTAGAGAGATCCTGGCAAGAGATGTGCCTCGTATGGAACACCGAGGCCCATTATCCTATGCCTTTTGGCAAGCTGGCCGCCTTAGCCAATTCTTTGCCCCCATGAAAACGGTTGCGAGCCCAGAGAATGCAGTGGTGTCAAGAAATTGTGGGTGTTATGCCAGTTATGCTTGATGGAACCACGAGTGAGGCTATTGTGGCGGGGACGAGCGACTCTCTGAGGCGCAAATATGGACAGCCTCCCGAATGCAATGTGTCTCTCACTTGCACCGCAAGATGGAAGGCACGGCACAGCTCGGCTTTTCAATGCGTACCTAAACCACTGGCAGCCCACGGCAATAACACCTTCCCTGCAGTCTACTTTGACATGATGTCTCATGATTGCACATTCCGAGTCCGGTACCTCTGTCGCGATCCAAACGCCGGCGATGTGTACGATCCCGCTGTCACCCACCCGCCACCCTCGACGTCCGAGCCATATCAGCCCATTAGACGGCCGCCTTATCTGCCATGGACTACGAGTCTTGTTGCGGACACCGCAAGGCGCGCTCCCGAGACGCTGACGATTCGCCCCAAGAGGCGGGCATAAGCTGCGTTGTGCCTGGACTGCCAATGGAGTCCGGCACTCGGCCTCACAGAACCGGCCGCCATTTGGATCCTGAGCCCTCCCTTACGTCGAACCAGTCAATCGATCCGTGCAGGCCATTTATCGCGGCACGCATCGACAATTATGCCTGGGGGTACCATCAAGTGAACGTCTTGCAGCCGGAGTTGCCTGGTGAGGGTGGCGGGTTGATCCGGACTGTGCTGAGCTCCTACGTATGTCTTCTCCCTCGTCGTTGTCCCTGCAGTGCTCACTCACACCAGGGCCGTGGTTTTGCGTGGTGGCTGGCGCCCTCATACCCGCCCTTTGCCCACCATCGAGCCATGATTGCCGCCTCGCCCTACAAGAAGGGCATCTTCCTCGACAAGGCGACGAACCGGTGGCGCGCCGCGCGCCTCGATCGGAGTCGGCCTGGCCTGGTCATCATGCCCAAGGAGGCTAAGCACTTTGCCCTTCCCTTCTATGATCCGTGTACGTTAAACTCGCGCTGTTTCTAGCCCCTTTGATGGTTCAGGGAGCTCTTTGTGCACCTCGACATATCTTTTTTTACTTCTGAGCGGCTTCCGTTGTCCCGAATATAAAAGCAAGTAGCTGATTTTGTTGGACAGATATGGTGTTCGCCGGCCGGCTTTCAAGACGCTGCCCGAACGAAGATGTCCTCACGGCCGTGCTCATCTACTTGTGCGGCCAGGTCCGTCTGGGCTCCAAGCAATGCACTTGCTGCCAAAAGCGCCGAATTGGCACGAGAATACCGGGCGATCCCGTCCCGCTGTGTGTCACGGCAACGCCCTACTTCCACGGCATCTGCGCCAACTGCTTCGCGAAGGGGGGTGCGCTACAGGAGCGGTTGAACCGCTGCAGCGTGTCCGAGGTGCTTAGCACAGACGAGTAGAACAAGCTGAACAGCTTGGGAGGAGCATACCGGGAGATGGGGCCCTCGCTCTTCATCGGCGGGAACGCCGAGGAACGAGCTTTTGCCCAGAATCTCCTTTGGAAGAAGGGCGCGCCCCGGCCCAAGCACGACGGCACCTCGAAGACGGCAGCACAACCCTCCGAGCCGACGGCAGGTGGTACGAACACTGGCGGGAATCCTATGCAAGCAACCAAAAAAGGGGAGCTTCATCCCTACAGTGAAAAACCAAACAAATCAAGCGGATCTCGCAGAACAATGGTATCAGAGACGTAGAGTCATTGTCCCAGTTGAGCGAGCATCATCATTCATTAAAAATTTATCCATCAGTCATGAAGAGCTATTCATCAGTCATCAAGACAGCGTAAAGAAACCATCGTCACCCCCAAGACGCGCACCGGTCCACGTGACGGTCCGCCTCGCCGGCCCTGGCCGCGGCGCAAATGGGTTGGTCTACCCATACGACGGCTACACGCCGCCAAATTACACCCCAGAATCCCGCCTGCCGCCCCTCCCATATCCCAAACCATCCCTCTCCCTCTCCCGCGCCCGCCGCTCTTCCCTCTCTCTCTCCAGCTGGTCATCCATCCGCAGCCTCTCCGCCTTTGCCTCGCACCTCAACACTCCATCGCGCTCCCTGTCCGAGGCGCTGCTGTACAATTTATCCTCCCCGCCCCAGAGCCGGAGCCGGCCCATGTCGCGGTCCAGCCCGGCGCGGTCCATACCGACGCGCGGGCGCGTGTACCCGTCGGCCGGGCGCACCAGCCTGACGCCGGAGGGCGGCTGCAGCCGGGCGGGCGAGACGTGCCAGTCGCGGGCTGCCCTGTGCCCATCCCTGCTATCCCTCCCGCGCTCGCGACTGCTGGCCCGCCGGCCGGCGCTCAGACTGCGACGGCGATCGCGGCTGCTCGTCCGCCGCCGCCGCCTGTTTCTGTCTCCGCTCCTCTCACTATCCGTCTCCCAACTGCTGTCCCGGCTCCTCCTATCCCAGCTGCGGCTTCGGTCCCTGCCCCTGCCCCGGTCGCCCCGGTCCGTCTGGATGACCCGGACTGGCTTGGACTCGGTAGCCTTGGCTGCCGCGGCGGCCGCCGCCACACCGGCGATGCGCTCGGCGATGCGCTCGGCCATGGCGATAGCTTCCTCGCGCGTGTCGGCGCGGCCGTCCGCATACGCCTTGTCGTAGATCTGCCGCGGGTCTACCGCCGTATGGTGCGGGCCCAGGTCAGGAGGCGGGGGCGGGATGTGCCCTGGAAATGGACCGGTTGGGGGTGGCGGGGGCGGGATGTATCCGTGGGAAGAGGCGTTTGCTCGGTTTGGGTCAGGCGGGGGTGGGGGTGGGATCTGTACGGGAGCCGGTCCGCCCGTCTGGGGGATGCGGATGGGAGGGGCGGCTGGAATTGTGCCCGGCTGGAGGGTGACGAAGCCGGTTCCGGGCCCAGGAGGCGAAGGCGGGATGGGGTTCGCTTGGTGATGGGGGAAGGGATGGTTGGGGCCAGAGACGGACTGGCGTCCTCCGCGTGGGACTGAGCGGTGCGGCTGGATGTGCACCGCCCCTCCTCCAAGAGATCCCCCGCCAGAGAAGCGGCTGGGCCGGAGACCGTAGTGTTCTTGGCTTTCGCGGAAGATGGGCTTGGATGGGATGACGGTACGCAGACGCTCATAGGAGTTGTCGCTGGAGGCCGACGAGGGGGAAGTGTAGGCTGTCTCGTCGTCGCTGGCAGTGAAGATCTCGGAATAGTCGGACTCGTCTGTGCTAGACGGGCTGTGGGCGCCGTGACGGATGCGCGGAGACAGCCGGCGCCGCGTAGGAGAGCGGCGTCGGTTTTCGGTGTAAACGTGCCTTCGCATCCGTGATGCGGGCTGCACGATGGTTACGCCCTGGCCGCTGCTTTGTGGGTGATAGACTGGAACGAGAGCGCCAGCAGGAGAGGCCCCGAAATTCTCTGGTCTCGCCGCCATACTCCGTGGTGACACAGCAGCATAGTGTCCGTTCCCTTGGAGGCCCAGCGGCTGAGCGTACACACCCCTCACTTGAGCATCGCGCTGGGCCTTGCGGCACTGCAGGATGGCGATGGGGTCGACATCTGACCGTGGTGCGCGCTTGAAGTAGGCTGTGAGGCTGACACGCTCGCTGATGACCTTCTTCGAGGGGTTTGACTTTGAAGGCTGCCTCGACGGCGCTCTGCGATGCTTCTCTTTCTTTCGCTCCTTCTCCCTCTCCCGTGCTCTTTCCTTCTCCTTGGCGTCCTTTTCCTTGGTCGTCTGTTTGAGATGGTCGTCCAGCTGAACGAGCGTCGTGACGAAAAAGGCATCGTCGTGCTGCTGCTGCAGGTCCTGCAGCGCTTTCTCAATCTGGCGCTGCTCGTCCTCGCTAAGCGTCGCCTTCTTTTTTAAGACTGCGATGGTGGTCTGGTTGAGGTCAAGGATGGTCTTTGCTGCCTGGTGCTTGGAGATGCCGGGGACTTGTTCGCAAAGCACCCGGCTCCAGGAGGGCTTCTTCCGGGATCCGTCACTCTCGTAGCCGCTGCCTCCCTCGGCTTTTGTGAAGCGTACCACATGGTACTCGGTGAGTGCCTCGCGAGCCTCCTCGGCGGTAGGAGGCAAGTCTTTCTTCAAATCCGAGATCTTGGCGACGGCGTTGGGTTGGGCTACAATAGGGGCGGCAGCAGAGATGTACAGCTGTTGCTGGTGGTATTGGAGCGGTTGTTGTTGTTGGGGTGCCGGCGTGGTTATGGGCCTTGCATGCTGTCCGCTGGGATGCTGGGCGTGGTAATGCTGTCCGCTAGGCTGCTGGGCAGCGTGGTAGTGCTGTCCGCTGGGCCGCTGGGCGTGGTGGTACTGTCCGTTGCTCATCCGAGGTGCCGGCGTGCCCGTGAACCTAGTGTGCTGGCCAGTGAGCTGCTGGGTGTGGTAATGTTGTCTGTTGCCGAGCTGAGGCTCCACGGCACGGGTAGTTTGTTGGCCTCCACCTCCGAACTGAGGTTGAGGAAGGGGAGCAGCGCGATTGGCATCGGGAGTGCTCAGGCGCCGCGAAGGCTGAGCCTCGTGGATGGTGACGAAGTCGTTGCCGGACATCTTGACTCATGTGTTGCCAGGCTGAGGGATAAGGGTGTGAAGAGCAACTCCCTTTGTCTCTCGTGTCCGAGACCCGAACGGTAGGACGGCCGGCTTATGAAAGGGGCAACAGGGTGTCCAGCTGGTAACCAAGTGAACAAGAGCCTCCGCGCATGGGATGGCATGTGGGCACAGCCGAGAGAGACTGGGTGATGCGGAGGATGTCGACCGTTCGGCAGCCGGGCAACCAGCCCGTGTTATATCTTTCGCCCGTCTACCTCTTGAACGAGAAACGGCAGCCCACAGCCGCCTCAGAAACGCTAGCCGGGATAAAGTGCAAGTCCAGACGAAGCGAGCTGTGTGTCCCCCGAGCGCCCGACAATTAGGAATAGCGCTGCTGGAATCACGCCTGCATCAAGTGTATGTTGTGACACGGCCGATCTCCCAGCATTAGCAACCAACGATATCGCCCGTGACAACCAAGGCAACCGCAACGTGGGTAGGTATGGTGTGCATGGGAACCACCTCATGCGAGACGCGCCGCCTCCCGCCCTCCCAAGTCGGAAGTCTCAAGGTGTCCCCAGACTCTCGGACAATTCAAGCCTGGGGTGCTGCGGGTGGGGTGCAACCTGTCTGCAGCATCGTCATCGTCAAGCCGGATACTGGTACAGGCAACAAACAACCAACTACACGCGGGTGGCGGTGGTAGAAGGTTCCAGCTTCTGTTGAAGGCCCGGCTCATCATCTGGTTGCATCGGCGGCGGATGTGAGCTGCCGCGAGCCACTGACGCCGGGCAAACCCCGCCTGCTGCATGATGCACCGAAAGGTAAGTTCAGAAGTGTGCGAACCAGGGCGGACGATCGGGGGCGGCTCTGCTTCACCGGGCAACAGCGACCTGCAAGGCAGCGAGCGACTCTCCAGCCGGGCACAGTGCACGGTGCGCAGTCCTTGGGCAACTACTAGATAGGTCGCTCTTGCCTGGTTCCGGCATGCCGAGAGGGTCCTTTTGTGCGCTCCTTCCAGTTCGTCCTCTGATTCCCGGCTGCCTGGTGTTCGTATCCATCAATGGTGTGCTGGGCGTCACAAACCAATCTTCGAGGAGAAGGACGCCTCCAGCTCCCTTCGGCCCAGCCCAGTGGCTGCCATGCTGTGCCGTATCGCGCGTTCCCCACCGCCTTCTTTTCACGATCGAAGGTAGGTACTCCGTACCACTCAGCCACAACTTACCGGCCCAGCGTCTGCTGCCTCGTGTTTCGACCCAGCGCGACTCTTGATCTTTTGACTTCGCGCTGCACTCGGTTGCCTGGGCAATCAGTGTTGCGCAACAGCTGCCCGATGTAGCACGGGCGACTTTGTCTGACCTCGCACAGCAAAAAGGCGGGCAATGTCGGTTGGGCTTCATATGCTGCTGGTGTTCCGAGTGTCAAGTGACTGACTCGAGAAGCTACACCTTCAGACTCATCGGCTGTGACCATTCATAACTGCGAGGCGATTTTGGAGCTTGGCAGCCCCGTCCATCCCAAGGATTCGGTCGGTCGCTGAGCAGTGCGCAGTCCTGCCACCGGCCCCCGAGGTGAGAAGTGACGAAGCGGACCCGCCCTTCACCTACTCTCCGCCTCACCTTGGTCCACTCAACTCTCGGCAGCTTCACTTTCCTCCCTCCCCTGCCCTTCACCGTTTCCTATTGCGGACACCGGCCGGTGGCTGCTTAGCATCTTTACCATAGCTGATTCGATCTTGCATGGCCTATCCGTGAATTCCGCTAACCGTGTCGCAATGCAGTCTCTTCCAGCTGACCGATTGCCACTCCGGTAGCTCAGAAGCTAGCTCGGCGAAGATGCCGTGGCGTGTGCAGACCTGGTGCATGCATGCAGCTCTGCGCAGAGAGAGCATTCCATGTGTACTTGTACGACCCGAGCAACGGCAGAGTTGTGGCCTACCGCTGCGGGCCACCCCCCGCGCCCTTTGCCCAGTGCCCAGCTGCAGTGCTCCGCCTCTATCTCCTGGCACCGTCTCGTGTAAGTGGGCATCGCAGACACCCCGCCGTGAACTTGCCGGGCAACAAGTAGCTGGGCCAACGGATTTGGTAGAGAATGCTTGTGTATGGTTCGACCTGGTTCAGGACAGTCAGAGGAAACCGAATAGAGTAGGAATGCCGACGCACGACATCCAAGCGGGCCACCGGGCCAGCAGGTTGATCGGGCGGGAATCATGCACTAGGTTCTTCGTCTGACCAGTTGCTGCATCTGTGTTCGGCAGCTCGGCCTGCATGACGGCTGGAATATTTCCCACGCAGCCTAGCCTCTTGCCTGCTGCGTGGAATCATGCGGTCTTCTTCCACTTCAGCCTTCTCCACATCGCATGCGGTGTTTCGCGGGCCAAACCTGACCCTTTCCACGCAGGCGAATGCGAGCGTGGACCAGACAAGCCGGGTGAGCTGTGTGGTGGGAGCAAATAGAGCCGTACATGCTGTATACACGCCTGGTATCAACCAAGAAGTCACCAGAGCCCTCCTCGTTGTCTTGGCCAACATGGCAGCTGGTGGCCAGCAATCAGCACATTTTCCTTGGGCTTCAGTTTTCCCTCTTGCCATCGTCTCGTTGGGCACCGGAACGCTTTCCGGTGGGTGAATTGTGACACAATTGCTCTCCCTATCGTGACTCATACACCCGTGTAACGAGCCACGATCATTGAAAGCGTCCCCGAGATCTTGTTCAACATTCTGCCGTAAACGGAAAACGGACACTGGGGGGCATCGCTGAAGCAGCGTTTCACCCCGCGGGCCTCACTCGAAGTCATAAATCTCGCCTGGTGGCAACCAGTGTCCTCTCCTGCTCAGATTCTGGATTGCCCGACTTCCGCTGCTTATGGTTCAAGTCAGGTACTTTGTCCTCATCAACCGCCCGAGCCATGGCCCGGCCCATGTATACTCAATTTCTAATCTAGATGTAGCCCTTGCCTGCACAGAAAAATGTCTTTGAGCAGCGGATGTCAATACGAACAGCAACACTCTGTTCCTCTACAGCGAGTTTCGTTCTTTTTTACCAGTAGTTTCACACTCTATCTACATTCTCGGATCGGCACCAAGAAGAAGATGTCTGGATGAGCCCATCAAGAAGCAAAACAGCCGTACCAGAGCTTCACCACTTACCGGGCCAGCACAGCACAACATCTACTCTATGACTGACTGACAAGACATGGCGGTGAATTCGATACGCCATGCATAAGACGTAAAAAAAGTGAAGGATGAATGGATGAATAGACAGTCATGAGAGAAAGAAAAGAAATTAACCTCACAGCACTACAGCAACGAGCGGGTAACACAAACAACAACAACAACAACAACAACACTCAGACATAAGCTTTACACACCTCAGCACCCAGACCTCGACGACCAAGCCAGCTTCCGAGGCCGTCCGACTGACTCGACACAACGCGAGACACCCACCCAGATCGCAGACCACGTCTCGTTCAAGCCACCATGGCATGACAGCGACAGGCACAGACTGATTGTTGCAACTAAGATGGCCTTGCATTGAGCCAGCGCCAGTGCAGGTGCAGAACAGGCGGCCGCAGACATGAGAAAGACACACACGCACACACATGCCGTGGCAGTCATCAAACCGATGCAAGCAAGTGAGCACACCAACGAACACAGCAACTGTCCGAATTTCACACAACCCTACACCACACCTGCTCCGTCACAGCTAAGTACACAAGCCTCCTTCCCCCGAGATAAACAATACCCTAAGCATTACCCATTCTACGGACATGCTGTTTTTCTCTGCCTGCTGCCTGTCTTAGCAAGACCCGCCACAAATATCCTCACAGCCATCCTCATCACAGCCACCGGCCGTCTCCTCATCGTCGCTGCAATCGTCCTCGCAGTCGTCGTCGGAACCGTCGTCGGAACCGTCGTCGGACTCGTCGTTGTCGTCGCAGTCATCCTCGCAGTCATCGTCCGAGCCGTCGTCGTCGTCATCATCATGGCCACCGCAGCTGTGCTCGCATTTCCGGTGGCAAGCGTCATTACAGTGGCTGCCAACATCGTCATTGTCGTTGTCCGTGTCATCGCCATGGCCACCCTCGCAATCGTCGCCATGGCAGTCGTTGTCATCAGAGTCACAAGACCCATCCTCGCACTCGTCGTCGCACTGCGGAGGAACCTGAGGCTCGCACGTGGCCCAAGCAGGCAACTGGTGGTGAGGGAAAGGAAAGCCAATGCCTGGGTGCACGCCCTGCTCGTGGTGATCGTGGTGACCGTGATGGTGGTGCTGGTCATCTGTTTCCGGAGGAGGGATGACGACGCGAGTCTTGCGCAGGTGGCCCTCAAAGACCCAGCAAGTGTACAGGCCCTTGGTGTTGTAGTGACCACCGGTGCGGGTGTAGCCCTTGAGTGTGTGGATGCTCGCATTGCGATGAGGCTGCTCGTCGTGGTGGTGATGATGGTGCTGGTCTTGCTCCCACCCGTTGCCGCTGTTCCCGGCAAATCCGTTGCCATTGCTCCCAAGGACTCCGTTGCCGTTGCCGTTGCCGTTGCCGTTGCCGTTGCCGTTGCCGTTGCCGTTGCCCCCAAGGACTCCGTTGCCGTTGTTGCCAGGGAACCCGTTGCCGTTGTTGCCAGGGAACCCGTTGCCAATGTTCCCAGCAATGCCGTTGCCGTTGTTCCCGGGGAACCCTTCATGACCGTCGTGCCCAACCACGGGACGGCCCCAGGACTGGGAGAAATCACGGTGCTTGTCGCCGGTAACCTGACAGTGCGTCGTCAGTGACTTCGAAAGTTCCAGCACTTAGGAAGCGAACCGAGACTCACCGAGAGGGTGTTCAGGTCACCACTGCTTGCCGACTTATACTCGACACCCCACTCCTTCAGAGAGGCGATGCGCTCGGGACGGTCGTAGCTCGCGGGCAGCGGCCACTCAATCCTGCTGGGCAGGTCGTTGGCAGCGACTTGGCTGTAGCCAGCAAAGTCGTACGACAGGTTCCCGGCATGGGCCTTGTCGGGACCCCATCTGACCTCGACTCGGCAGTTGACTGCATGGTGCGTGTGACCAAGCGCCGGCAGGATTGCTGCCAGGTTAGCCGTGGTGTGAGGACAGTCGTCAGTGATTACGTAGTTCCAGATGAAGGACCACGAGTAGACCTTGACGGTGCGGATGATATCGACTCCGCCCACGTCCTTGTCGTGGTGATGATGCCCGTGATGGCCGTGCTCATCCTGAACGGGAACAGGGATGACATTGGTCTCAGCCACCTCGACTTTGCAGGTGACGCGGTTGGAGCCGTATGCCGTGTTCGAGCATGTGTCGTCACCTGCAAGGACGGACTTGGGGATCAGGAGAGTGGCGACGAGGCCGGCTGCGAGCGCCGACTTCATTGTGCTGGCAAGTGATGGAGTTGGTAACGGCTGACGTGGGGGAGCAAATGAACTAAAGCAAGGCAGAAGAGATGATGGTAATCTCTGCGGGCCAAAATTGGGATATGCTGCTCCGGGCGGGCTAAGGAAGACTGTTTGGGGATGAAGACAAAAGAAGATCGAGAGTGGGAGGGGAAAGATTTCGGGGGGCTTTAATGGCCAGCTCTCGCGAGACCAACTCTTTCCATATTGAAATCTAGCATAGACGGCAGGGGCAGACTTGTTTGAGTGACTTGGAAGGACGGCTTGAGCTGGTAAACATGTCTGACTTGCTCGGAAGGAGCACGGAACTGCGCAGGGAAGCCACCGTCACCCGTCGTCCCAGCAGTCGGAGGTTCATAGTGGCACTTCCTTGGCACTTCCCTCAACCGTCAACGGCCTCCGCCTGTTTGGAAGGCGGCTTCTGATCCGCAGTTGAGGTGAGGTAAGGTTGGGAAGCGTCATGTGGGGAAGGTGCGAAGAGGGAACATAGGAGTTACCGAAGGATACCGGCGGATTCACACGGCAACGTTGGGTGTGAGCTTGGAACATGGAAACCAGGCAGACAAGAGGAAGGCTCCCATCTGCTTATTCGATTCAAATAGACTGCCTAAACAGCGTATATAGGGCAACGCCTTTTTTCGGATTCCATTTTTTTTTTTTGGCCCTGTGAGTTCAGCCTGGCAATCAAGATACAGTCGCAGATGCAACGGCAAGGGCCACACTCAGTGGGACTGCAACGGGGCCGCAGCCGTTGCTTTCACCGTCAACTTCTGCCAGCCCTCCTTCCCAGCCTCCTCCTCAGCGAACCACACGTCACAGCCCCAGAACTGCAACTCTCCAACGGCAGTCATTTTTGATCATCCTTGAAAAGGAGAGAGCCCCTCGCAATGAAGCAGACCCTTCCACAAACAACGTGGCCCGCTCCTGTCTTCAGAATCCTCGTGCCGTTGGTTGAAGGGAGGCGTTCCTCCAGGGTCAATCGTGTCAACCCAGCCGAGACAACCACCTCACCGCGCACCATTGTCCCCTTCCCCTCGCCCCCGCACAAAATACCACGTATCCAGGATCTTGAAGTCGTCCTTGCCGGTGCGCAGCACAGTCGTCGTGTACAGCCTCCAGCCATGTGCCGCCATCGTCTCCAGCAACCGCACCAGCATGACCCTCATCTTGACGCTGGCCGCGCCCCTGGACCGCCACGGCCACCCCTTGAGATCAAACTCGAACGAGTCGTAGCTCCAGGCCCCCTTTTCAAAATAGTCCATCTCAAACAACACCTTCCTGATACTGGCAATCAGCACGCCCAAGTGGTCGTGGTCGTTGTCCCTGTCGCCATCCCCACCGCACAGCCGCACCCCGGGGCCATCGTACACCACGCGCAGCTTGTTATTCCCCGTGGGCGCCAGGGCCAGCCACTCCACCGGTGCCGGCGGCGGGAGCGCGGCGTCCACGCGTCGCCGGTGGAAGATGAGCGTGTCCTTGGACGTGTAGCGGCGGCTGCACAGCACCGAGGTGACGAGCTCCCAGTTGTGCGCGTGCAGGCAGGCGAGCACGTCGCGCAGCAGGCGCACGGCGCCGACGTACTGCTGGCTGCGGTAGTGGCCGAAGGGGCTGCCTTTCACCTTGTACTCGTAGGACTGGTCAAAGGGGCCGTGGGACTCGAGGCCGAGCGGCCAGGAGGCGAGGATCACGGCCTCGAGGGCCGAGGTGAGTTCTTGCGGGAAGTGGAGGAGGCGGATGATGTTGGATTTGTGGAAAGAGAGGGTTGCGTAGGTGGGAGGGAGTGCGGAGGAGGGGGTGGGGGAGGAGGTGGTGCTTGTTGACATGGTGTTGCCACTGTGCAAGGTGATCGTTGTGCGTACAAAACAGCTGATGCTGATAATCAGACAGACAGCTCTTCTTGAGCTCATGAGCGAGGCCAGCGGCTCTTTAAATTATCCTCAATTGCTCCTCCGACACTGAGCCTGGTGCAGTCAGGCCGGGTGAACATCCTACCGCAATGCATCAATACTGTAGCTGAGTGGCTTAGCCAGCATGATGCAGAACAATCCGTCCGCCATCATTGGCAAAGTTGCACGTGAATCTGCGATTCAGTGCCGGCGAGGCTTTCTGCTCGTTTGCTGCATCGGTAACCCTTAATGGATGTGGTTGTGGCGGAGGCTGTAGCTCGCGAGGCCGCCGTATCTCGTATCGGCTGTTCATTGGACGCCAGTCTTGAATGCCCCAGACAATCGATGGCTGACCCCACGGCGTGGTGAATGGACCCCTGCCTGCCCCGCAGGACAGGCCCAAGCTCCTGCCGCTACCCGGGCAACCAGTTGTTGGCCTTGGCATCCAATCGGTTGTGCAGGGCCAGCGCATCCAGTCCACCACTGGGAGTCGGGACTTTGATCTGAAATGGTTGCTATCTGGAGAACTGAAATGCAAAGCCAGGAACAGGAGGCCATAATGCTCGTCCGGTACACCGAAACTGACCGGCTCTGAGACTGGCGCTTCCACGGCCTTTCCATGAGCATCATCGTCTGAGACACTCGCTGACGCCGCAAGACGCTGCCCCGCCATTCCGTCCTCCGCCGTCAGAGACCAAAGTTAGGACGGCCAGGCCAGGCCAGATACCAACGGATCCGCCCGCCCGCCGCCACATTCCAAGGCAGCACGCGGGTTCACATTCTTCGCGGATCATACAGATACTGTCTGGCGTTTCGACAACTGTCTTTCCGCCCGAGACGGGCTGCAACGGCCCCGCGCAGCGCCCGCCATGGCGCCGGCAGACAACCTCTCCCCGCCGGGCACGAGCTCGTACTCGTCCGACACCCTGACGGTCGGCGATGGCACGTGGGACTTCACCAAGAACACATTTCTCCTGCCGAACCTCGTAGGCCTGAACTTTGAGACGATGCAGTTCAATGGTATGTGGAGTGGACTACCTGTGGCCCCAGCATATTTGACGAGAGGGGCAGGGCTGACTCGCGGCATGCAGGCATGAGCAACCGTTTTGCGACGCTGACAGAATACCACTCGCTGATTCTCGGCCACGGCGTGCTCGCCGCCATCACATTCCTCTTCATCGTCCCGCTCGCCGTGCTGCTCGCGAGATACTACACCCGCCAGCCCGGCAGCGCAGTCCGCTACCACGCCTATCTACAGATCCTCGCCCTCGGCCTTACGACCGTTGTCTTCGTGCTTGGTTTCATCGCCGTCGGTCCACCGCGCAACCTGACGAACCCCCACCATGGCATCGGCGTCGCCATCTACGTGCTGTTCCTGCTCCAGGCCGTGGGCGGCCGCCTTGTCAGGAAACTCGCCGGCCGTCGCTCGTTCAGACTGCACGTGCACCGCTGGTCCGGCCGCGCGATCGTGCTTCTGGGCATCGTTCAGGTCCCTCTTGGTCTCACGCTCTACGGTTCGCCCAAGTCGCTCTTTATCCTCTACACTCTGTGGATGACCTTTCTTCTCTTCCTCTACTTCATCCTGGACTACCGCGATCACGGCCGCCGCGACGGGAGCGGAGGTCATGGCTACGCCGGCGGTGATGAGAGCAGCCGAGTGACAACCAAGCGTAGCGGGGCAATGCGGTGGCTGGCTCCGCTTGCCGCTGGTGCCGGCGCAATGGCGCTGCTTCGCGGCCGCAAGAAAAACCGCGATACGGAGAGGGGCATGAGTCGCAGTCCGAGTATGTCAGGTCGCTCTCGTCGCGGTCGAGAGCCGACTGTCATCTCCTCGCGGCGCGAATCCGACAGCTACTACGATGAGAAGCAGCCAGAGCGGCGACGTGCGAGCGGTGGAGGCGGCTTCATGAATAAGGTCCTGGCCGCCGGCGCCGGTCTGGGTGCGGGTGCCTTCGTCTCCAGAATGATGAACCGTCGCGAACGACGGCACGACGACGAGTATTCGGCTGTGGCGACAGACACGCCGAGCCGCGTGCGCAGGCATCCACCACCGCGGAGCGAGTTCACCGAGAGTGACTACACGGAGCGGACCGAGGACGTGCGGAGACAGCCAAGTCGGCACGGCAGGCAATCGTCCATCCTACCGGCCCCGCGCCCGCCTCCTGCGGGTGACAGACCATCTAGGCCTATGACCCCCCGGCGCTCGCACCCCGGCACCTCCAGGTTTGACAGCACCGTCGACGGATCGGACTATTCGTCGTATGTGAGCCCTTCTCGCCGGACCCCTGAGCCAAAAAAGGGCGGAGGCGTGGGTAAAGGGCTGCTTGCCGGGATGGGGCTGGGATTTCTCGCCAACAGGCTAGGCAATAATCGGCGGGACAGGCGGGAGGAAGAGCGCCTGCGAGAGGAGGAGGACAGGAGAAGAGAAGAAGAGGAGGACAGACGGGCGGGGCGCCGTGTCTCGAGATACACCGGCGACGGCCATCCCAGCCCGACGAGGCGAGAATCGAGACGCCGCCCGCACCGGCCGCAACCGGCGCCATCGGGTGTCACAATGACGGAGACGTCAGTGCTGTCAGGAGAGTCGTCGATCGAGCCCCGCGGCAACACCCCGTACGATCCAGCACCGCCAGGTATTCGCCCACCACCCCCGCAAGCCACCGCTCACGCTCCGGGCCCGCCTCCGGCGCCTGGGACGTACGCGGCTGGCCCTGCCGCCGCGCCCGCACTCGTTCCCATTCCAGTGCCCATCCCAACAAGAGGCACAGCATCCGCGCAGCACTCCCGGTACAGCGTAGCCGAACCGGCTGCGATGCCCACCATGCCCGACGACCCGCACGGCATCTTCCACCGCGAGTCGGACGGCAGCGAGAACTACGGCTCCCCCGCCGGCCGCAGGCGCCGACAACAAGACGGCGACGGCGCCGCGGCAGCGGCAGCGGCAGCCGCCGCCTCGGCCAGCGCGCTGGCCCTCGCCGAGAAGGAAGAGCGCCGCCGGAGAGGCGAGGGCGATCGCTACCACACCCCGCCGCAGGCGGCGCCGGTTACGGTACGCCTGCGCGTGCACGACGACCCGGACCGCAACATCACGCTGCGCAAGCTGACCGACGAGGAGGCCCTGCGCGAGCAGCAGCAGCGCCGCCGCGGCTACCGCAGCGACTCGGTCAGCTCCCACTCCGGGCCCGACGCCCCCTCCACCCCGACCACCAGCCACCGCCGCTACCGCCGTGACTCGTCCAGCCTGCGCCGCGCCGCCGAGCGCGCCGCCGAGCAGCGCGTCGAGACCGCTGGCGGCGGGCATCACTCGGCCGAGGACGAGCCGCTCGCCCCGCTGTCACCGCCGAATCCGGCGTTTGCGCGCAGGCCTGGCGGCGGCGGCGGCGGTGGTGGTGGCGGGAAGGATTCGGCGTATTATTCTGGGGGTGGCGCCGGCCCGTCGGGCGCGGTCCCTGCTGCCGGGACGACCATGTCGAGTTTGGCGAGTCCCGGCGGGTTGATGAGCCCCGGCGGGAGCCATGCCACGTTCACGAGCGGGCCGCTGACGGATGCGGCGGCGGCGGATCGCAGGCGGAGGAGGAGATTGGAGCGCAGGGATGGGAGTCGGCAGCCGACGACGGTGGACTTCTCGTGAGAGCTGTGTCTGTCTGTCTGTCTGTGTCTGTGAAAAGCTGTCGTTCTGGCATTCGTGGCGTTTTAGGGGTCGAAAGGGGGGGTTGCTTTCATTGCGCCTTGAAATTTGGGGATGAGAGATGTCGTCAAGCTGTATGTATGTGTAGAGGTATGTTGTTGGACTCCAAAGCGGAGATGCTCAAGCATGCTGTGATGAAGAGCGGGAGTTAGATTTACTAGATGTTTTCAAATTGCAATGGTACTTCCTAACACCCCATGGGTGCACATGCGGTCAACATGCCAGTTGGGTGTTGTCGACCTGTACTATGGTATGGAGCATAAGTTATGCCCCCCTCCCAGGTACCGACCAGGCCTCAGGTCGCGTATCTTACGTACGGTTTTCGCAGCATTTGCCCTTTAAAAACCGCCCAAAAACCGCTCAATACACGAATCAAACCCTGGCACCCCCCCTGGTTGGTACTGAACCTGGACGGCATAACTTAGACATACCACCATAGTAAGGATACTATACCACAGGCGTTGCATCTTGGCATCATGAACCTGTGGCGTTACTGTGTAATGATAAGGGCCGTGCGCCAGCTATGTATACAAACGCTACTTGGTAGCTGCTTGGCTGCAGTCCCTGTGCCCCGCGCTCACCCGCCCCTGTCGCTGCACCCCGCCACTTCAGACCCCGGCCGCGCGCGCAACGCAGGAAGCGCGACGCGACAATCGCATCCCTGTTTTCCATCTTCCCAATTCAGTATTGACATTGGGACTTGAATAAGCCAGCGCTCACAGCAACACGGCCAGCCCGTCATAGCTGCCAATTCAGTGCTATTCTTCTTGACAACGACCGTCATGTCATCCGAGCAGGACCACCCTCCTGCCGCGGACCAACCGACGCGACGACAAGCGCAAGCTCGACCGCGACGAGACCAAAGCCAAGAAATCGAAGACATCGAGATGCCCCCCGCACCGCCAGCGCAAGGTCTACAACCACAACCACACAGGACCATGTCCGCCTCCGCACGAACCCAATCATCACAACAAGCGACTGCCTTCTCCTCCTCTTCCTCCTCCTCCTCCTCCTCCCCCCCTGACCGAGAAAACGATGAGCAAGCAGCACACTCCTCCAACCCCCCGCAGGACCAAGACCAGCAACAGCCAGACAAACAGCCGCCGCCGCCACCGCCCCCGGAGCCGGGCCCGCGCGCCACCCGCCTGCAGGCGCTGTTCGCGTCGACAGCCCGGCACACGCTCGACAAGATCAGCCGCGACAACTTCGCCGCGTGCTTCCCTACGGTGGCGCAGCGGGCGCCGGGCACGCTCGAGTTTGTGCAGCGGCAGATGGTGGAGCGGTTGGGTGGGTTGTGGGAGGTTCGTGGTCTCTTACTTTCTTTTGCTGTGTGTGCTTTTATGGGGCGCTGAGCGGAGGGGGGCTGTGTTGGGGGGTTCCGTGTGCTCCTCTTGGTTGGGTCCTGAGGTCGGAGAGGAGAGGAGAGCATGGAAGCGAGGAGGAAAGGGTTGTTACGCAGAATTGGTGTGGAGATTGGTGGTGATTGAGGACTAACATCTAGCAGAAAGAGTTCGAGACCATTCTCGCTAACAGGCAGGTGGTGGCGCGCCTGAACGAGCTGGAGCTGCTCGTCGGCGATGCCGCGCGGCGGCGACAAGAGGCCGGGCAGGGGGTATCGCCGCCCATTGCGTAAGTTCACGCTTCAGAACCCTCAGAGCTTGACCTCCCCAGATGCTTGTTTCCCCCGTCCCGCGTCCTCCCTTTCTCCTCACATACACAACGCTAACCACCCCAGCCCGCACACCCTGCCCGCGACGGCCGTCCTAGCAGCGCACCTCGCGCCGCACCTGGCCGCGCAGCAGTCGCAGCTCAACGCGCGGCTGCAGAACACGCAGGCGGCCAACGCGCAGCTGTGGAGCGAGATCCAAGCGCAGCGCGCCGAGATGGAGGCGCTGTTGGCCGGCGTCGAGAAGGTGCTGCTCGACGTGGACGGCGCCAACGTGCTGCTGGGCGATGTGGCCGACGAGCTGGCCGAGGAGACGAGGGCCGCCGAGCGAGACGTGCGGGCCGTGGGTGTTGGTGGATTTGAGTCGAGGTGAACCTGTGAGGTAGTGAACTGGGGACGCAACTGCTGAACTACTCGAGTTGAAAGAGGTTGGCGAAAGAACCCATGTTCGGACGTGATGCCGAGGTGGTTACCCAAGCATTGTGACGGCGTTTATTGGACATCTTGGGCACGGCAGAGGGATTACCCGGAGGGCGTTGGGCGTACACATGCGGGTCGCTAAAGGCGTTGTATACCAGGACACAAGGCCAAAATCGGACGGTGTACATATCAATGCACATCTGCGTGTTGTTATGCGTCTACAAATAGGTATATACTGATGTCCGACATAGGGACAACTGAGCTCCGCTCTCCTCCCAAACAGCCGCCATAGCCCGCCAGACTTTCGAAAGAAAAGGTGGTATAATATGATGCTTCAGTCCGCCAGTCCCCTTCCGCCTGCTCCCTCGAGCCGCCCCTTCCCATGCCGAGTGATATGCAGAGAAAACTAGCCAGTCAGGTGTATCCAATGCTCCGCCTGTACCCGATAACTCCACGCCGGTGAGGTTTTTAAAACAAAAATGAATAAGTACCGTGGATTAGTAGTCAACGAAGGAAAGCCACCCAGAAGAAGAAGCGACCGGTCCCACTACAACAGCCTGTTTTCGGGCATGATGACCTGCCACGGGCCCATGACATCGATCTCGCCATAGGCGGGCGGCAGCACGCGGATCATGCGGCCCGTAGCCCAGTCGACGTACCAGCGGATGCCGCGCGAGATGACGTAGTTGCTCTTGCGCGGGCTCTTGAACAACAGCACACTGTAGCACAACCGGGCGTACAGCTGGTCGTGCGTCGGCGTCCAATGGTGCTGCGGCTTCCACTTGCCCGTTTCAGGATCGATGCTTTCGTTCGGGTACGACGTCGTCGACAGGCGCCCGACGACCGGGTGGTCGGTGCGCGGACCGTAGCCGCCGGGGTTGCCGTCTCCGTCTGGGTCGTATGCGGAATCTGGCGGCTCGCCGCCCTCGCCGTCACCCTCGCCATCGTCGTCGTCCTCGTCGCTGCCCTCCTGCCGCCGCCGCTCCGTCAACCTGGTGAAGCCGATGCTATCTTCAGGCTGCGGCCGTTGCCCACGGAGCCATCGTATCCTCTGGATTCGCGGGACGCTGAAGTCGCGGGGAAAATCGCGTTCGTCGATGGGGGGCGAGATGTTAATGGCGGCGAATATCCCATCCAGCCAGGTGACAAAGGTGCCGAGTTCGACGCAGGATAATAGGAACTGGTCTGTTTCTGCCCTCATGCGGATGACGTATCGCCGCCTACAGAGTCTGGTCAGCACATATATTCAAACAAAGATCTGGACAGCCAACAGAGTAGGGCGACAAACTTCCTGTAGTCGGCGGCAATCCCTGCATCCGCGTGCAGCAGACTGTAGCTCTTCTCCAGCGACGCTCGCTTGACCCACGGCGGCTTGTCGGGCGAGATGTCGGGCCCGTCGTGCTTGGTCGACGACCACCAGCCTCGCTCCTTCTTCACTGAGTAGACGTTGAGCGCGGTGCCGCGCAACTCCACGTACACCATCCTCCAGTCGCGGTACTCGGCTCGCTTCGTCGTCTCCTCAATCTCCATCTTGCGCATGAACACGCCCTCCATGTGGATGTCGCACGAGTACTGGGGCAGCACGTCCTGGGGAACAAAGCTCCTCAAGGCACCTCCCTGGGCCGCCGCGCGGGATCTCCTCTGCGCGGCGAGGGCTGCCTTCATGGCCGACTCGTAGCTTGGCGGCTTGACGGGCCGCGACGTCATGAGCTCCCGGTAGAACATGTCCTCCTCCATCGACATGCGGCGCGGGCGGCCCGCCGCCGCCTCGCTGGCGGCGCTGAACTGGGAGAAGGCATCGCTGGGCCTTCGCGCCATGGGACGGGCGCCTCCTCGGAGTGGCGAGCTGAAGAGGGCAGAAAGCTGCTGCTGCTGCTGCTGCGCGCTACGGCGGCAGCGGCTTCGTCGAGAATAGAGACCACGCCAAATCCGTCGCCCCTCCCCCCTCCCCCTCTCCCCTTGATTGTGTTGTTCTGGGCACGAGCGCCGCGTTACTCGTTGGACAGTCGGTTCCTCCTCGGCATGACATGCCCGGCCCCGACACGATGTTTGCCGGACTTCTCGGAAAGCGCTGTGCCGGCGCTGGTGGGGTTTGCCGGCGCCCTCTTCAACGACGGCGGCCCAGTGCGGTAACTGCTGCCTCTTCTTGATGTGTTCCTCCCTCTGTCCGTCGCATGTACGAGCGACGAGGGGGGGGAGGATATCCGGCGATGGCGGAATCGGGTTGTGCGGAAGAGAATCGAAGGCCGGGCGCAAGGCTTGTCATACAAAAATTACCAAGTAAAAGAAACTCGCAGGGAATGGCTGCAGGTCGTTCAGGGGTGGAGGACGCCAATGCAGTAGGCAAGAATGATACCAAGAAGAGGCGTCGGAGGGTGGTAAGTGCAGAAGCCACAGGCCACAGGTGCTGCACTGCTGTGGAGGTATCGGAGTCGGTTGACTTTGGTCGGATGCAGAATGGAAATCCGGCGAAGGAGAGGATGAGGTGGACTCGGAAAGTCACAGACGAGAACGGGAACGGGACTCAGACGGTGGTACCTGAGTGAGCGGAGCGCGACCGGCCGCCTGGGGCTATGAATAGAGCGGAACGCGGGAAACGGAACGGGAATGGGGATGGGAATGGGAATGGGAATGAGCAGGGCACGACTTGTTGATTTGACGTGGCCCCCTAGGTTGCAGTGCAACTGATGAGCCAACCATGCCAGCAAATGCAGGATGGGGAAACCGGCATGGGTGGAGGTATCGGGAGGAGCTGGACGGCGGAGAAACGACCGGAGAACGGGCAACGTGACGGAAAGAGGAAGTTGTGCCAATTATCCCCAGCAGCAGCAGGTCAGACCAGTCGAAGAGGCAAGAGAGGGAGGAGGGAGGGGCTGAAAGCCACCCCCGGTCCGTCAGCACAACGATGCAGCGGCGGTATTGCCATGTCCTGTCTCGAGCCTGTGTGCTTCGTCAGGCACCCGACCCCCAGTCCCTGAAACCCACGCCAAGCGCGCTCTCACTGGCCAAGGCTCGAAACCGATCTCCCGTGCCATCGCACCGTTAAGGCAGGCGGGCGTGCTGCTCTCTCGGTACCAGAACCTTGCTCAGTTCGCACTTTGTACAGCACGCCCATCATCAACCTCCCGCGGCCCAACCTTCGACGCACGCCTGGACAAGCAGACAGGCCCCCCGCCCGGTGTTGTCGGCGACCGATCTGGAACACGCTGCGTAATAAGCCGGCACGAAGCACGAAGCACGAAGCACGAAGCACGAAGCACGAAAAAAAGCCGTCGTCCCGTGTACGGAGTACTCAGTAGGTAGTGCACCGTGTAGCGTGGGACAAGCTCCTCCCACAGGCGGCGCCGTGCCGGGTTGGCCTTTTCTGGCCCCGTCTTTTACCCGACTGGATTGCATTGCAACAGCCGTTGGCCAAACCCGCAATTGCATCCATCTGGTCGCGTCAAATTTCATTTGCGCTGTTGCGTCGTTCCCAGCGCCCGCCTGCGACGCTGCTGAGAATAGCAGCTCTCTCGGCCTGCCCGCACGCTTTTCTGTCTGGCATATATTGCGGATGCCCTCCCAGTCAGTCACTCTGTGTCCCAAAACGACATGCCCACCCCCCGACATCGAAGGCCGCCCCGTCCCATGTTGGCCGATGGGCGCACTGGGGACGCGGGCCGACCAATCACCGGAAGCGCGAATGGGTCTCCCGCAAACCCGGCTAGGCTGTTCCAGGTAGGTGGTTGAAGGTTTGTCCGGGGTGTGGCTATCGTGTGCCGGGGGTTCGAACGTCGAAGGTTTTTGGGTTCTGGAGCTGTTGCACGTTGTACCAGTACGACTGACGCTGCTCGACAAAGCTTCGTGGGCGAGATAGGTCAACTTCGCTCTTTTCCCAGTCGTTCATGCATTGACACTGACTGGAATGCTGTGGTCCCGCTCAGCTTTGCCTCGTTTGAACTGGGAGCGCGGAAAGCTGGATGGGGGAGCTGTGCCGCAGAGAAACAGCACCCCGTGCTGCTCAATCACCCCAAAGGTTCGGTTTCTAGAAGGCAGCGAGCCAGTCGCTGCGTACGAATGACTTGCCGTTCTTGCGCTCTTTGCCACACGGCGGCAGGGTCCATTTCTCAAACCCGTGCAACAGCTGAACCCGGTAGGTCGCTAGGCAAGAGAAAGAAGGCTGACGAGGCCCAGAACGCTTCTTGCAGGTGCTGCCTCGCCCGTGCGCTCTCGCACTTTCCGCATTGCTCGTCAGTTTGCTGCTTCAGTCTTGCCCTTCCATGGTCCTTCCTCCTGGGCTGGTGCTTCTTCCCTTTCTCGGCACCCGCACCGTCATGCTCCTCCCTCGAGGCTGAACCGTTTAGTGGGGCGCCGGTGGGTCGAGACCATCGATTCCGTGAAGTGCGGCCGACCGTTTGGGAAGGTGGGAGCAGGCCCTGCCTGGCCCGGCGCGATCTCCCCCAAGAGCGCACATTCCCTCTCACACGCCATGCACGCCTCTGTCGCGCCCGCATTGGGCTGGCCGAGCTGGCCGAGTTGATCGTCGCCAGACAAGGAAGGCCAAAAGTCCACGGTCGCGGCTCGCATGTCCGAGTTTCCAGATGCATTTTTCCATGCGCTGGATTACATAATTTGAGGGCTTGTATTCCGACGTGCAGGCTGTGTAAATGGTACGGCTGCAGAACAAATTACTCTCGATATACCACAATACCTACTGAGTATACAACACCTTACTCGTCCAGGCCAGTGCTCCTCAATCTCACAGTAAGGCCGCCTCTTCGTCGCTGATCGGCCCGCTAGCACCTGGTACATACTACTAGTAAGAGCCCGCAACGACTCGGTGTCGGAACGAGAGCGTTGCCGACCAACAAGCCCGAGCTTACTGTCCCGAGCCTCGTTGAAAATGGGGACGACCGGGCTAGTGGGCGCGGGGGCTTTAGCAGGCCGTGATTATGACCCCGTGGAGCCCCATAGAATCCCCTCCGGCAACGGACTGGAGCCGGCGCGGGGGAGAAACCCAAGGCAGGGGAGGAGAGATGACAGCGCTGTCGGACCGTCACGGCCACGCTCAAGGAGAGCAGCCAGTGCCCCGAACGCACGTATGAAGCTCTCTCGATGGCCCGTTCAGGAAGCTGGAAGCTGCCAGCTCTCGTCCGTCCGTCACAGGCGTCGGCGATCTGTCCCAGACCTGACCTTCGGGAGTTGAGGACTCAGCCCTTGGACGATCACGCAGCCGATCAACTGACGTGACCGTCGCGAGCAACAGCAAGAAGAGAAGCTCACCGATGGTACCATGATTGATATGCCTACCCGTATCTTAACAAGCACTGCACCTCCCGCTTG
Organism: Chaetomiaceae sp. R4402; assembly: GCA_023628555.1. Classification (NCBI taxonomy): domain Eukaryota; kingdom Fungi; phylum Ascomycota; class Sordariomycetes; order Sordariales; family Chaetomiaceae; species Chaetomiaceae sp. R4402. The sequence continues at coordinate 218,162 of JAMAKO010000007.1, forward strand.
GAAACGGGCAACGTCACCAGCACGACCTTAGACAGGGATGAGGGGGGAGCTTCAACATGTCGATCCCTTAGCCGGCTTCTGCTGTGCTGGCCATCCCGGGAAAAGAAACGGCGAGGTCTCCACCACCTTCTCTCTTGCGCCGGCTACAGATTATCAAGCTTGATCCGCGACCTCCGATCGTCGGGGACACTGTCGCGGATTCCAAGACATTGTGAAACAGATGCTCTCTGCATTTTCTGGACTGGACTGTCAAGGCGAAACAGTCCTGATTGTCGGGTCTTTGTGGAAACCCACATGTGTGATGCACAGCTGCTGGCTTCCTCGGACAGGCAGTACAGTACACAAAAGTCAATGAGAGGAATGAATGGTATAAACGACATCCTGGCGAAGGACACGGAACCCTCGCTCGTTCTCTTCACGCCGCGATAAGAGGGACATTCATCAAGCAACCGAGACATCTGAAACAGGCAGGCGTATGCTCTTCTGGTTGTATCTTATGCGCTTCACCAATGCACGTCATCCGTAGCCCGAGCGAGCGCTGTGTTCGTCCATCCATCCATCCCCCTATCGATCCGTTCAGCGGTTTGCCCATGCATGGCACTGTCCAGCCTATGTGTCCTAACCATGTATTCTCGTACAACACACAAAGCAAGAAGCAGTGAAAGGAGGGCAGCGATGTGTATAGTTGCCCTCCCCTTCCCCAGTCGCCCGGGATGGAACAACACATGCTGGCCCCTCCCGTCTTCCCACCTCCAACGTTAGAAACAAATAACGACAGGGAGCTAAGTAAGTACGTAAGAGAAAGGAGTCTGAGCGTCCTCGTGTCCGCATGAATTGAGGTTGATGGGGGCAGCCGGCGAGCGCGAGCCCAAGCAAACCAAGCAAGTACAAAAGAATGCATCAGTCCCCGCGCGAGGACGAAACCACACAAAGCCCACACACCCACCCCCTTCCACCGACACCAAGAGTGATGAAAAGCAGCACAAATACACCACTTCCACTGCATCATCAAGAACGGAACAAAGAAGAATGAGAAAAGAAGAAGCCATCCATAAGTTCTTTTTGGACCGGGAGGTTTTTCCTTTCCTAACCTCCACCATGATAAAGCTCCGGTACTCCGTGACGCACGCACCCAATGAATGCATCCCACCACCTACCCCCCGTTCACCCTTCTGCCTGACCATAAACCTCCATCCGCCATGAACTTCGATGACCGAATAACACGAAAAAATTGTCCGAGTCAAAAACTGCAACCCGCCGCGCCGCCATCGGGAAAACCTAGCCTATGCGGCTGATATCACGACTTCCCTTTCCCCATTTCCACGCACGGGGCAGAGGCGCGGGCGGGCGGGCAGCGAGCCGGTTTCCAGACGGATCCCTCACGCCGTGGTGGCCAACTAGGCCGCACCGACCTGGGAAGCACCCCGACCACGGGGACCGCCGCCACCGCCGCGGCCACGCGACGGGCCCGTGAAGCCGCCACGTCCGCCGCCCTGGCTGCCGACGCGGGAAGGATCGAAGCCTCCGCGCCCGCCGCGACCGGCGCCGCCCCGCGTGGCGTTGTAATTGGCACCGCCATACGCGTTGGCCTTGGGCCGGCGCGGCTCCACCACGATGGTTTCGCCGTTTACCTGGTGCGGGTTCGCGGCCGCCGCGGCGTTGTAGCCCGCCTGGGTCTTGAACTCGACGAAGGCGCAGTTCTGAGACAGAATTAGAGGAAATCGCGCCTGGGGGCATGCGAGGATTGGTAGATTGGGGAGGGGTGATCGCATTTACCTTCTGGCGGTTGATGTCGAAATAGGCCAGCTCGCCGAAGTTGGTCAGGGCGGCCTTGAGGTCCTCTTCCTTCACCTTGTCGGTGACATACTTGATGTATGCCATAGTGCCCTCCTTCTCGGCCGGGGCAGCAGCAGCAGGGGGAACGCGACTTTGGCGCTTGGTCTCCGCCGTCTGCCATTCGCTTCCTTGATCCTTCGGCGCGGCCGGGGTCTGGGTGCCCTCGGGCTGCTGGGCCGCCGGGGCAGTTTGCTGCTGGGCAGGAGGGGCCGAAGCCCGCGGCTGAGCCGGAGCGGGAGGCGTCGCAGTCTTGGGAATCGGCGCGACGGGGACGACGGGCCGTGGCGCTCCAGCAGCGGCGGCAACGCGGCTGGCCCACGACATGGGCTTGGGAGGTTCCTTGGGCTTCTCGGGTTGCGCAGGGGCGGGCGCGGGAGCGGGAGCACGAACAGGTGCGGGAGCCACAGCCGGGGTCGGCGCCGGGTCCTTCGGCTCCTCCGGCTGCTTGAGCTCCTCCGCAGCAATCGCCTCCACCGTCTTTTCGACGTCGGGTTGGGCCTGTGCCGCCTCGATCGGGAGGGCCTCTTGTGTCTCTGCAGCGGGCTCCGCAGCAGGGGTTTCAGCGGCAGCCTGAGGCTCAACGGCGGTCTCCTCGAGCTTCTCCGTGACGGCAGCGGTGTCGAGCGCGGCGGGCTTCGGCTCTTGGGCAGCCTCTTCGGGGGCAGCGGTATCGGCCTTGGCTTCGGGCTCCTCCACCGCTGGCATCTGGACAGCCGCCGAGGATTGCGCAGAAGCCGCCTCCGTTTCCGCTTCCAAATCCTCATCGATGTATCGCAACATGTCGTTCAGGACGAAGTAGCCGGTCGGCTGCTGAGCAAGCACAAATGTCTGCACAAACTTCTTGGGCTCGCCGCCCTTGTTGGCAATCTCGCCGATGACCTGAATGACGATGGTCTCGTGGGAAGCCTGGGAGTCGACGTTGGAGATGCGGACCTTGCAGTCTTGGAAGTCCAAGGCCTTGATGCGGTTCTGGATATCCTGTTTGCCAGCTTATTCAGCATCACTGCGCTCAATCGTGAAGGGGAACAGTAGCCAGCCTCACCTGTCTGCCGACGGAAACAGAGACAACCTCGGCCTCGCGGCCGCACACGAATTGGGCCTTCTTTCCATAGAACAGCTGCGAACGGGAATCAGTCCAGCGCCCTTCGCAATACGAAACGTGCGGTAGTGACTTACGTGAAGCCTCTCGGGCGACTTGCTCACGGTTGTGTAGTACTGCTCCACGAAGTACCAGCCAATCTCGTCCGTAGCGAGCTGGTTGTTCGAGGTGTCTGCACCGGCCACAGCCTCTGTTGGCTGGGCATATTGGTCGTGGTGATTAACATTACCGTTTGTGGCCATGGTTGCTTTAACGTTTCCGCGAGTCGGGAAAATATTGGTTGTCCAAAAGCCGATGCCAAAAATCGGCGCGTGCGGCGAAGGAGGCCCTTTGGTCGTGGAGGAAGGGCCTGAAGCGGGATTTGGTGCGGGCCGGGGGCAACGAAGCCGGGATATACCTAGCGGAAAGAAGCTCAGCGCAAGCTCGACAGATGCACTCAGCGGGTCATTGAGGGCTAATCGTACGGTTCAGGAAGACGAGGGGATGTTGTGAAGCGAGAACACCAGAGGAGCACGGTTGCGTTGTCCGATGGCGCAGATTGGTGTCGACGTAGGGGGGGCTGTGGCGGGCACCACAGAGCACCGAACAGAAGTGCTTGACGAGGGTTGCAGAAGGCGCAGGGGAGGCGAGAACTGCTCCGCCGGGTGTCAAATGGACAGAAGGGGTGAGCGTCGAATGTGGGTGGATGCGGAAGGAGCTGGTTGTTTGCGCAGCTTCCGGCGTCGCGAAGCGTCTTGATCACAAAAAGCAGAAAATTGAATTGGGCGAGGTTCGGGCCGGCCCACTTCAGATGCTCGTCAGCGTTGGGGCCTGTTCTTGCTGGTGCGTGGCTTCCCATTCGGCCATAAATAAGGTTCGCAGTAGCTGTGAGCGTGCCACCTGCCGCGCAACTGCGGAATGACCTCATCCAGGTCAAAGACCAGTCGTCCGATGATCAAATCCATGCTCAATTGATACCCAAGGGAGTGCGCAGTGCAACGAAATGATGGAACTGCTCTCAAGACATAGTGTAGGTATCACGCATAACGGTCTCGTTCCTGGGTAGTGAACAGGCGACGGTACGAGTCTGGGCGCAGCGTCCGGACCAGCACATGAGGAGCCGGACCCCTTTGCAGGTACCTGCTGGCACCGTTAAACCATCCTCCAGTGGTGCAGGCTCCTGATCATCCCGCCGTTCTGGAAGCCGCAGAACGCCGGGTGGCTGCCGAATCCCGAATGATTGCCCTGCCCGTACGCCTTAGCTCCCGCATGTTCCTGTCAGCTTCGGCTGCTGGCGCATTCCAGTCTGCTGGGCATCGGCGAACCAGCTTCTCCCCCCCCCCCACGCTTGGAGCTGACCGGCGAGCCACGGGTACCGTATCACGACGCGAGCAAGGGCAACTGCAGCCTAACTGGAGCCTGCATACCTGGTAGGTAAGTAGGATGAAAAATGGGCGGGTTCAAGAGTGAGATACCATCTATAGATAACTGAGTTATGCTCAGTACATGGGGCCAGACACCTCGCTCTGGCGGTTTTGTGTGTCTGTGTGGCCTACTCCTTGAAGCCGATGGCTGCATGCTGTCCGCGTGAGGCTGTTGAAGCCGAGAACAGAAGTCGGAGGTAAGGAGCAACACTTCGATTCATCACTGAAACGTGCTCTCGGTCAACACGTTCAACGTTCAGTAGGAACACATGTGTCCGGAACTGCCTAATGCTTCCGGTTGTCTCGACGACCAGGTCCAGCAGCAGAAACGACCTGATCACCTACCTGACGTTGCCTTGCGCAGTAAGATCACGAATGCAAGCAGGAGCGGCTCGGTGACTGCCTTTATGGACCTTCTACCTACCTTCCCACCTTATGCGGAACTCGCGATTGGAGGTTTCGAGTCCTTCCTTCTTTCCTCCGTTCCCTCTCCATCCTTTTGCCGAAGTATAAGCCCGCGTCCCCCCTTCCCCTCTCTTTCTCAGGCCATAACGCAGTCCAAAGTTTTCTATCGCGGTCACCTTCAAGCACAAAACGATAGGCTGTACACAGTACATCCTCGGGCCTCGGTGTATTACAGACCCCGCCAAATATTGGAGCGCCGACTAACGTTAACCCCACCAGCTGCAACGCACAACCCTCATAGCACAACCCTCATAGCGAGCCCAGCAAACCAAGAATTGCACCTACGCAGTATTGTGTATCTGTTGTGTTGAAGCCTAAACCGTGCAATTGCTCTTTTGAAACCCTGCTTCCATGATAGCTTGTACCCTTGCTTTACCGAGAGAGTTACCGACCAGGGGTGTGCCGTGTGCCGTGTGAGTCGTCACTGGGGACCCGCCATAATAAACACCGACGCACTCGGGGAATTGGAGACCAACTGTAGGACTCGCTGGGACGCATAGTGAGTTACTTATGTTCAAGCCGTTGAAAGCCCCTTTGTTCTCATATCCGACGCCGGGGCAGTTGAATGCCGTGCGAATTTCATCTCTCAACAATCCCATGGGTCCACGGGGAACATGTATGCTGGTTTCGAACTGATTCCTTCGCAAAGCCTTTCCTTTCTTATTCCGATCACTTGCATGCTCCTGCGCTGCAGCTCCGCATCGGCGAAGGACTTCAGGTAAGGTACTGTACTGTGTACACAGTACACCCAGGGTTCAGCGCCGAGGCTAACGTGTCTTGGTCACCCTGGAGGGCACTCTGTCAATGGTTAAACGTCACCGGCTGAAGCGAATGCGAGCTGCGCCTTAATAAGTCTGCCGCAGTGCGCCGACGATCTGGTTTCCCGGCTCGGTTAACTGCTTGAGCTGGGCCCTTGATGCCGAACCAGCAGACAGTGTTTGAACGAGCGGTCTGGCGCGAGTTGAATACCCTTTACGGCTGCATCTGTAACCCCTCCGGATGGGTGTAACCAGCCATGGTGTACTGCGGCAAGGCATCGCAGGGTTGCCAAAGCTGCCGGACCCGACGAATCAAGGTGAGCGAGCTGCTGTTTCTTTATTTCGATCCCACGTGGCCGGCATCTATTCTTTTTTTTTCTTTTACCTTTTAAGGTTCGGCTCGTGTCGCACGTCGCCTTGGATCCGTTTCCTTTGTCTGGTGCGAGCTGCGCATCGTGGGTACCTCGTCGAGCTGATCCGCCAGTACTGAGTATAGTGCGACAAAGTTCGGCCAGAATGCACGCAGTGTGTCCGCGTGCGGAAGCCATGTCCAGGATACCGAGATCCCCTCGCGTTGATGTTCCGGGATGAAAGCTCCAAGGTGATGCAGAGGGCTCATGCCCAGTGGGGGGTAGCCGAAGGGTCCGAGTCGGGAGAGCCCTCCGCTTCTTCACCCGCCTCCGGCTCGTCCTCCCCAGCAAAGGGGTTATCGTCGTCTGAGATCGAGGCAGGCACGTCACCGACCACCGCCATCTCCGCAGGCCGCCGAAGGGCCGCAGAGCCCAGGCAGCTGGCCAAGGAGATCTGTGCCTCGCCTGTCGACAAGGCCGTGCAGTTTTATATCGAGCATTATGTGCTTGGCCTGCCGGATGAGCCCAAGGTGGGCCAGGAGCTTCAGGGCATCAGATGGGTTCATGCTCCCGAGGCACGGGAGATTATGGCGGCTGTGGGGATGGCAGGCTTGTCGAATCTCACCGGCGACAGTGAAACGAGCACGTTGGCGAAACACCATTACGGGTTGGCTCTGCGGAACATGACTTCGTCCATCCGGAACATGGCGGGTACAGATGTAGACGTCATGCTTCGCGTCGTGGTGATGATGGCCATGTATGAGGTAAGTTTCCGCGCTGGGTGGCAGTGTTCGCGCCTGGCTAACGCGCCGCACTGTTCCCTGCCGACAGGTTACTCGAGCCAGAGATGAGCCCTCCAGCCCTGCGCGGACGCACCTCATGGGTGGCGCCGCGATCCTGAGCAAGTTCCTGCCGGTCCGGGGGTTACAGGGCGACGGACCCCGCGGCCTACTCCAGATGTGCTTCTCGATGGTCTCTTCTTTACAAGGCTCACTCCAAACCTCGTCGTCGGAGCCAAATGTTCTCATCCCCCACTGCCCCGAATCTTACTCTGCAGGCGGCCTTCCCGGAATCGTCTTTGACTGGATCTCCATAACCGACAAGATGGTGTCGGAGCCGGACAGGCCCTCGGCCGAGCTCATCAAGATCATTGCTCGATTTGCGCAGCTATCCTCCCTGGTGCGCAGTCAACCACTGGTCGACGGGCAGGCTGAGACGGCCGAAGTCATCCGCAAAGCTCTAGAATACGACCAACAGCTCAAAGCCTGGGAACGGCGTCAGACCAGCATCTGGACTGTCGCTGAAGAGCGTGTCGACAACCATTACTTCCCCGCCGAGGCCGTTTTCGACGGCTGCTTCCATGTGTACACCAACATGTATATCGCCCGCACGTGGAATCACTACCGCTGGGCCCACACCCTGACCAACCAACTGCTGCTCGAGAGCGTCGATAGATTCCCGCTGAGCAGCGCCCCGCTAGTCACCCCATCGCAGCAGCAGTCCTCGCTTGACCGCATCAAACAGCTCGCACGCGGAACGCTCGTCTCAGTCCCCACCCACTACCGACATCCGATACTCGAGCCAACACAGCGCGAAGCTCTCGACAGAACCAGAGGCGGGGCGGAGATCGGCATCGCGGGCATCCCGACGTTGCTGTTTGAGATCAAGGTCGCGGGCTGCGCGCCGGGCCTCCCGCGCCACTACCGCATGTGGGCGCTTGGAATGCTCGACACGGTGTATAGGGACATTGGCATGTTCCAGGCGAAAGTGTTGGCGGACTTGTTGCGAAAGAAGGTGGATAATGAAAAGGAGGAGGAAGTAGCGTCGTCCCGAACGCCGTCGACTTCGGGCGGGGAAGGGGAGAGGTGACTTTGGGGGGCTTGCCACCACGAACGTACGTAAGATGGGGAGCAGACGTTAAGCATGATGAATGCTCCCACATAAATCTGAGGCGACGGACGCTCTTCTGGATCCGGTGAAGACGTCAGGTTAGGACGCCGGTGCATTTTGGTGATGTGCGCCTGGGTGGAGGGGAGATATTGAGATGTCGGTAGGCTTACTGGGACTTTGTTCTGGGAAAGCAGGACCGCGGTATCGGTGTTGCTGTCCTAGCCGCCGTGTAATACAAATTCACGGCGAATTTCCATGCTTCCAAGAACAAAATGAACCAAAGTTTGCCTCGGTCCATCTACCACCGGGCCCTTAAGCAGTCCTTTTTGACGCCTTCCATCATGCTCGCTCTCCCCTTCTATATTACTCCCACTGGAACAGAACACTATCTTCCAAACACATTTCGTACACCTCCCCGCTCCGTGATCTACATCCCCTCGCGATGTTTGTATCAACTCCAGCCAGACAGAAAATGCACCACGTTCAGTCCTGGTTGATGTTGCTCCCGTCCACGCGGCTCTTGTACTTTTTTGCCTCAATATCGTCGTCCAGCCGCCAGGTCTCGGCGAGCCCAAACGACGGGTCCGGCTCCGGGTACCCCAGCGACCTCCGCACCTTGAGGATCTCCTCGCGCATGCGCCGCGCACACTCAATCCTGATCTCCTGCGCCTCGCGCCCATACTTGAGCTCCTCCGTCGGCAGCTCGCCCATCTGCACGAGCTCACCCCCCTTCCCCTTCCCCTTCACCATCTCTTCTTTCTCCCTCGCCCTCCTCTCCCTCTGCACCAACCCCTCCCACCGCTTCCGCAAATCCCCAAACACCCGCTCGTAATCCAGCACCTCGCCGAACGCGACCCGCACCGTCTTGCCCACCCGGGGCAGGAAGCGCGGGAAGCCGCGGTCCTCGGGCATTACGCGCTGCGTGCCGTCCACAAACATGGGCAGCACGTCCGGCACCGGGTCGGCCTCGAGGATCAGGCGCGCCAGCCCCCACTTGAAGTAGCGCAGGTCGGTCGACGCGTGCTGGTGCACGCACCCCTCCGGGAACACGTGCACCCAGGCCAGGCGGCGGTAGGCCGGGTAGGCTAAGGGGGAGGGGTGCGTGTCGCTGCCGGTGGTGGTGTACGTCGTTGGGAAGGGGGTTAGGGGTGATGAGGAGGAGGGGGAGGAGCTGAGTGAAGCAGGAGTGGTGGGGGAGGTTGGTGGGGGAGATGGAGGGGGAGGAGGCGGGAAGGAGAGCAGGCGGATGGCTTGTGTCAAAGCGGGCTGGAAGGGGCCACCGAAGGGAGAGTGCTTCAGCCGGTGGCAGGGTAGGACTTGGCCGTGGGTGAAGAAGGTGGAGAAGAATCTTTGTGTTCCTGGGGTTAGCGGACGGGAGTAAGAGGGGAGAAGAAGTAGACAAACGAGGGGCTGTTACTTGTTCTTGAAGCAGATGTCGGCGGCGCCGAGGGTCCAGCGTAGGTTGGACGGGTCGAAGGCATATTTTAAGGGGAGAATACCCCAAACCACGGGGTCGTCAAGTCTGTAGTAGAGCGAAGCATGAGCATGCATAAACAGGGGTTGGATGAGAAGGCGTCGCGTTGCGACAGCGCTGCTTGAGCACTCACACGCTGATGTGGTTGGACACTACAACACGGTTAGCTGGTCTTGCGTGATGCAGATAGTAAATCCAGATGGGAAAAACAGGTGTCGCACCTGTCAAGAGCCCACGCTGTCGTTTCGCAGGGTCGTTACGGCTGTCTAACAAGTCCAAAAACCGCGAGAGGCCCGTCACCTCGACCTTGTTGAAGCCGTACAGGAAGACGCGCGAGATGACGCCCGTCATGCCCATGATCATGGCCGACTTCAGACGCAACGAGAGGCTCGGCCGCTGCGAGCTCGGCGCGGGCGACGCCATTGTCGACGTTGGGCGCGAAAATTCGCGATCTTCCGCGGTTGATGATCGAGGTTTCATTGTTACAGGTGCGATGCAGCTTACTAGTACGCGGCATACGCAGGTGTCAAATCCAAGTGCCCGTTTTTTGCGTTACCAAAAAAAAAAATGAATGCTAAATGCGCCAAAAGTTGGATGCACCCGGGATCGAACCGGGGACCTTTCACAGGAAGCGCATCGTGGTCAATGCGAAGCGAAAATCATACCACTAGACCATGCACCCGCTTGTTGTTGAAGCAGCATTGTACCTTTTGGCTTTACAAGGTACAGTTTTCTACGTCCGCCAAAAACCGCTTTGTCTTCGTGGCTTGTAAGTGTTTTCACCGGTATTTGGCTAGGTACCTATTTTCTTCTTCCATTGCAACTATGGCTTTCCGGCCTTCTCACGCTCCCTTGTACCCAAAAAAATGCATGCATGCAAGTCATGGTAACCTTAATGGACGTACTTGTAATTACGGATGTGTATTCCGTACAGACCGAGAGATTGCCTGCCGGAATGGTGTCAAAAAACGGCTGGGACAGGGGCCCCTGCAACTGCCCACCTGCCCTGAGGCGGGGACCCATTGAGAGCTGTGGGTGCTATCTGAAGCAACCACAGCTCATTGCACAGTGGGCACCTTTGGCAGTGCCTGTCGTTCCCTTCGACAATAGCACAGCACATCCATTGCAGAAACAAGAATTCTTGGTCATATACGCAATGGCGCACAGTAAGTTCTTTCTCAAGTTCTAAATAGAACCGTACACTCTCTGACCGCCCAGGCAAAAGAAACACCAGCCGGCCCATCTTCACGTCGCATGAGCGGGCCATGGCCCGTGTGGCCTGGGGCTCCTCGACGGCGCGCCTCTCGCGGGAATCGTTTTTGCCCTTTGCCTCATGCTGGCTGTGTCTGGAGCCCGCCATAGATCCCGTCGCATGCCTCCACGGCGACATCTTCTGCCGCGAATGCGCCCTCAGCAACATCCTAGCCCAGAAGAAGGAGATCAAGCGCGCCGAAAAGGCTCGCGAGAACGAGGAGCGCGAGGCCCGGGACGACAAGGCGCGCCGCAATGCCGAAGCGCAGGAGCGCGCCATACGCGAGTTTGAGCTGACGCAGGCCGGCCTGAGCGTCAAGAAAGGGAGCACGAGCAGTGTGGGAAAAGAGAGGGCAGAGCCGCCCGGGCGGGAAGGTCAGCGTGGGAATGGCAAAATCGGGAGCAGTACGTCAGAGACTGCGACGCCCAAGACCGGGGACAAGCGCAAGTTCTCGCTTGACGCCGACGAAGTGGCCCGCATCGCAGAGGAGGAGCGGGCAAAGGCGAGGAAGGCAATCGACGACGAGAAGGTAGCTGGCGGCTTTCTACTCTATCTCACCGTCTCGGCCTCTTACTGACGTTCGTGCTATCTAGGCCTCGAAACCTACACTTCCATCGTTCTGGGCTCCCACGGTAACACCGTCCTCAAACGGTAGCGCTGCCCTGCACGAGGTGAGGAAGAAGGTCAAGACGCAACCAACATGTCCGGCATCGTCAGAAGATCGGCCGCATCATTACTCGCTTCACACCTTGATATCGGTCAACTTCACTGAAGAAACAGATACAAACACAAAGAAGCCGCAAAGGATATGCCCGGCCTGCACGAAGGGACTCTCCAACTCGTCTAGGGCGACGCTGGCGAAGCCTTGCGGCCACGTCCTCTGCAAGAGCTGCGTAGATCAGTTCATGAAGCCATCTGGCGGGGAGCCCATTCGCTGCTACGTTTGTGAAATTGACTTGACAGAGAAAGAAGGGTCATCAAAAAAGGAGGGCAAATCAGACAAGGAAAAGATCCGACCTGGGTTGGTAGAGCTGCGTCGGGAAGGAACTGGGTTTTCGGCTGGCGGCAGCAACACGGTCAAGAAGGACGCCGTGACATTCACCGTTTAGGTGGCGAGAACATTTCTAAACTCACCGAGGCAACACTACGAGCGACACCTGGTGCAGAAAAACAGCGTGTCGAATGGCCATAGGCACTTGTACTTGAGTCCCTGACGTAACGCTAGCTGTCCGCCAGCCTACGGCTAGCCCGCAGCAAGTCCACAGCAGTTCTGCCGTCAGAGTCTACCGCATGCTTAACATAATCTGCCCCTCGGCGGGCTTGGCTGATCCCCGACGACGAAGCCCTCAGCCAGCGCTCCCGTATCTGGCCTCTGGCCTGCCGCATCCTCTCAGATAGCCTGGTCTCGAGCTGAGGGTAACGCTTCAACGCAGCCAGGATGGCGAAGTAGAGCTGCAGAATGAAGCCATGGATCACGTCTTTGGACAGCATGGTGGTGCCGTGGTTGAAGAAGCCCTTGACCAGCTCCCCACCGATGCCGTCGTACAGCGCGCCCACGCCGTCCGTCCTCGCGATCCCCAGCACCGTCGCAAAGACGGTGTTCCTCAGCAGATTCAAACTTCCTCCTCCCTTCACCGGCCCACTCCCCTCTTTTTCCCAGGGCACCGCCACCTGCACCCTCGCCTTGGCGATCTGGAAAGGATACATCATGGCCGTCGCCACAACCTTGCTGACCGCTGCCAGCAAGAAAGTCGTCCCCGTCCCGGGCTCCTTCCACCTCTCTCGCGGCACCAGCGCCCGCTTCAATGTCTGCTGTAGGAAGAAGGTGATGCTCGGGTTGAGCGTCAGCACGAGCGTAGCCGAGTAGCCCGCCCACAGCCCCCGCAGCCCGCGCTCTTGCCTCAGCGCGGCAAGAGTCTCGCAGAAGCTCGCGTCAGCGCCGGCACTGCGCCTCTGGCTGCCGTTGCTGCTGGCATCAAGCATGCGCGCGGCTTGCTTGTGCGTGACGACGTTGCTGACGGGCGTGGTCAGCGCCTTGGCGCATGCCCCGGCCACCGCGCCCACCGCGAGCTCTTCCAAGGCGCGGAGATGCTGCCTCTGTTGACCATCTGTCGTCCGCCCTGCTGCGAGCCGCCAGGTGCGGAGCCACTGGTGTTGCGTCCTGTCAGCTTGCTATGTCATGCTATGCACGTGCAAATGTACTCAACTCCCCAACCGCATCTTCCGCCGCTCCGGACATTCCGGTGCACCACCATTCTCAGAATCCATGTAACAACGAGGAGTAGGAAAAACGAACCTCGTAAAACAAAAACCACAACCCCGCCTCAACCGCCCCCTTCCCCACCTCCGCGCCCAAGCCGGCGAACAACCCGCGCACGCCGCCCTCGTGCGCATAGATGCTTGTCAGCGCGTCCCACGTGCCGCTGTAGCTCCTGGGGGCATCGTGGTGCGCTCCGTCGTCGTCATCGCCCGCGGTGGCGGCGCGCCGCAGCTGGCGCTGGACCTTGAGCCGCGTGCTGGCCAGGTCTAGCGGGTAGGTCGCGAGGGAGGAGAGCACGGTCCCGGCGGCGCCCGAGGCTGCGTGTGTGAGGAGATGGACGGTGGTGTTGGTGGGTTCGTCGGATGGAGGTGGGTGGGACATTGTGAGGCTGTGGTTATCTGGTACTGCGTATGGTGTGGTGTGAGTGCTGGGAAGAGGGTGCGAGTGTGGACGCTTGAAAAGAATAAAATCAACTGCCTTGCGGTGCGTGTGCAGGTGTCGTTGGTGATGGAGCTTCTTCTCGAGTATGGGTTACGTCTAGTAAGCATCAATGTCGATGTAACTGCGCCTTCTGGCAATACATACATGTACTTAGCATCCAGTCTTTAGATGCTCGCGTCTGGTGGCTGTCTGGGTCGAGCCGAGGCAACTCACAGCCAGACGACGTCATCCCGCATGTAAGTCAGATCAGGGGTGCCCCCATGCATGAGCGGGTCGAGCCGATGCAGGCCGCTGCGATGCACGACACCACACACGAAGACACCGGCAAGCAAATCCCATAAATTCCCCTGAATTGAATCCAAAGAGTTCTCATTGCATAAGGAGGCGTCATCTCAAGTTTCTTCCCGTCACACCACTGAAAAGGGCATTAGGGTCGCCGTACTAGTTGGGCACCAGGGAATGCAGCCTGTCCCGAGGGGCCCTGTGGCAAGCAGCATTGGAACACTGCATCACACCGCAACTAAGCCCAACAATATGGCCGGTCACAGCTGTGCGCAATATTAGTCACCGAGAGGTGCGAAATCGTGAGAAAACTGGGCTCGGCAGAATGAGCCAACGATTCAGCAGCGACGTATACTATGCAGTGCAGTGTCCTTGAGCTCCAGGGCAGGCCCGTCCATGCCCAAATCATACACAAAACTCCTAGGCGATAGGATAGGAGAACCCTTAGTTTGTGACCAATCCCAATACCTATCGTGTGGCCCCGTCATTCCTGACTCCACGCGTGCGCCGTATATTGCAAAAGCCCGTCGCCAAACCAAACGCGGCAGCAACAACAAGAGTATAAGAAAGAGATGCGAACAGCCAAACGATGAAACCCCCTCACCAGCCCAACGCCGCGGCTACCACGCCTTCCAAACCTCGTTCCTTCCCCGCCAAGTCCATGAGAGCAAGAAAACCCCACCCGAACCCAGAGCTGCGCCTAGAGAGATGCCTGTGATGACGATACAAAGTTACAGTGTCTTGTTGTTATAACCAGGTGCTCGCGCGGGGCGTAACCCAGCAACCGCGTTGAAAACCACCAAAACGGATAAAGAAGCATGACCAGAGGGACGAAAAGGAACACAAAACCGGAATGAGTCGAACGGAAAGGCTGCAAACTGTACACCAAAAAAAAAAAAAAAAGGAATAAAAAGGAAGGCAAAAGTTGAGGTTCGTGTGTGCAACCCGGGTATAAACTGAAAATCAGAACCCCAACCCGTCTCACAGAGAAGAGAGAAGAGGAGGCGCAGAAAACAAAGATGGAAGCTCGGGCGGTGAAAGCGCCTGAAGAGGAGGGGAAGGAAGAGAAAGGCGAGAAAAAAAAAGAGAGCGGATAAGAGAAGGAGGAGCAGCAGGCCGTCACAACCCCCTTCCAACGCCTCTTCATCTCCTCCAGCTCCACTCCCACCCTCCTCAACGCTTCCACTTTCCCCGATCCACACGACTCCCCAGCCATCACGCCCACGCTCCCCGCGCCAAACCTCAACCCCCTTCCCCAACCCCGACTCCAGCCCCAGCAGCCGCAGCCCTACCCGCGCCCACCAACCGCGTCTCGCCAGCCGCAGCAGCAGCCGCCGCCCCCAGAACCGGCTGCAGGTGATGCGGTCCGCAAATTGCCACGGCTGCCGCAATCGCCTCGGGCGGGTACGTAAACTGCACGTCCTGCTGGAACTGTTGTTGTTGTTGTCGTTGTTGCTGCGGAAGGAGCCGGACCCGGGACTGGGACCAGAGCTGGGACTGCTGGGACTGCGCCGCCTGCTGCGGAAGCAGCCTCCCAGTTTGAGCCTGCGTTCGCGCTCGCGCCTGCGCCTGCATGCGCTGGAAGATCTGCTGCATCCTACCGTTACCCGGCAGGCTGTTCGCGTCCGTGGCGGTCGGTACCAGCGGCGTGGCGCGGCTTTGTTGGTGTTGTGGGTGTTGCGACGGAGTTGTTGGTCGCGCAAGCGATAGGTTGTACCAACCCCCGCGGACTTGCGGGGTGGGTGCCAGCCGGGGGATGATATGGGCAGCTGTCGTTCCTGGAACCAGAAGGCTGCGCGTGAACAGGTCGGATCGGGCGTTAAAGAGGACAGATTGCTGCTGTTGGTGTTGTTGGTGATGAGGTTGCGACGGTGGCGGCAACGCAGCGCGCGCCGACGGCGTGCCCCCGGAGCGAGCATTCTATGCCCGGCCCGAGACCGACGGCCGGCGCTGCGGCGGCCCTGCGAGGCTGAAGGTGGATGAGCGCCGTGAAAAGTCGCCGCCTGCCAGGGCGGTGTCGGGCTCGCCCGGCGCGTCCTCGTAGTCGAAGAGTCCCGGGTGGCCCTCGGGCAGCCGCTGCGCGCCGAAGCCGACCACCTTGAAGATGTTGACCCGGCCGCCGTTTGTGGCGGTCTGTAGTTGCTCGTGGAGTCGCGCTAGCTGGTATTGTCGCTTCGTGGGCGCAAACACGGGCTGCGCCACGACGGGCTGTGGGTTCCAGCTCGCCAGGGCAGCCATGACGGCGGCTGTTTCCTCGTCGCTGTCGACCGCCGCCGCGTTGACCTCGTCCTCGTCCTCCAGCGGTGCATTGGCATCGATGGCGGCCTTCTGCTGCTTGGCTTGATTCTTCTTCTGATACGCAGCCAGGAGCATGTCGTACGGCAGCGACCGGCCCGGCACAGCTCTTTTGGCGCTCATGCTGTGGCTCTTACATGTGAGAGATCGCGCGCAAGGCTGGCCGTTCGGCAGGAGCACGCCGCACTGGCGCTCAACGTCTACTGGGCCCTTAGGCTTTGCTGCCTTCGGCTTGGGCTCGTCCTTCTTCTTCTTGATCTTCGCCTTGTCCAGGTCTCCCTCGGCCTTCCGCTTCTTGCCAGCGACGCTGGTCTTCTTGGCCTTGCCAGCCGTCTTGCCGGCGTTGCCGTCTCTCCGCTCGTCGTCGTCGTCACTATCGTCGTCGCCCCGAGCGGTGCCGTCCTCCTCCGCCTTGCGCGCCTCTTCCTCTCTCGCCGCCTCCTTCTGCCGTTCGCGGGCCTCGCGGGCCTCCTTCTTGCGCTGCGCCTTCTCCTTCTTGATCCTCAGACATTGGGCGATGTGATCCTTGGCGGCAGTACGCGTAATCCCCTTCTTGCAGTGCTTGCATTGAAACATATCCGGGAGGTCTTCGAGCGGGCGGCCGGTGTTGAAGGTCTCGCGGCTCGAATCACCGAGCTGGTTCGTGACGGGGCCGGGGGATGCGGCGTTGATTGCGCCATCTTTGACTTTCTTCTTGTCATCTGCAGAGAGTCAATCAAATCAGTACACATGGCAGAACTATGTACAGAGGGCAACACACCTTCGAGAAGGCCGCCCTCCTTCCAGTTGCCCGGCTTAGCCTGCTTGGGCACAGCTTTCCTAAGCTTGATCTTGCCGAAAGACAGCGGTCGCGAGGGCGTAACGGACTTCTTGGCCGAGGCAACCTTGATGGTCGCCTCCTCGTCTGGCGCAACAGAAACAAACAGCAGTTAGCATCTCTGGGAAAACGGAAACGGGAAGGTGGGCGGCGGTGCGGGCAACAGCGCGCGTTGGGCGTGTCCGAGGTGGCCGTACCTTTGCGCGATTCCATCGCGGACGCGGCGGAACAACGAGCGGGCTATCAAATGCGTGCGGGCACTCAATGAAAGCAGTTAGAGAGCGTTGCGAGAGAGCACAATCGCGGGCGAGGGAACAGTGTGGCCCATCTCCCTCGGCGTTTTTTGTTGCTTTGTCGCTCGATCAGTCGTCACAAGCCACCGGGCGCGTGGCACAAGCACAAGGCAGCGGCCCACGCGGGCCAGTAATCGCGCAGGAGCTGCGCCATGTGGACTCGCGGAGAAATAAGGTTATCGATAATCAGCATGTTATCGAGGGGTTAGCTTCTGAGCTGAGGGGAACCCCTGCCGAAGCATCCATATATCGCAGTTCCACTCAATGCAGGGGCACCAGAGTTGATTTTAGGGGGGGAATATCTCTTCAGCGGTTGCGCATGCTTGTCTACATAGAAAATGCCCTCTCGCGCAGCCGGAGCGCGGTAAAGTTGTTTGCTGCCCTCGTCATTACGTGACCCCGTTTTCTCCGGCTCCTGAAAAAGACACCCAAGAACTGGAAATTTCCCCGTCTCGCATCGAACGTGAACCATCTCTCGCTCGTCTCCATCCATTACTGCCCCCATCTAGGATAAGAATGTCGGTATGACGGGGAGGCTCGGCGTCTTCTATCACTCCAGCGCAATATGCAGCGATCAGGCTCAAAAATAGAATGTCGGATCGAGGCGTGTTGGATAATACAGGATGGCCCTTGTCTTCCGCGTGTGGCATCCAACCGTCTATCAGGGAGGGGGCGTCGCTCCCGATTCGAATCGATAGCCAGTGCCACTATGTAACTGCTGACGTAGCGAGTTGATGTAGTTGCTCAGATGGTGCCCGCGGCGCCGCAAGGGCTGAGAACTCTTGGGGGACTCATCCTCCGCTCCGCGGCACGGCAGCTGATGTGTAATCCCGCACCGCTGATCAGGCACCGCTGGGTGCTTCTACCACTAGTAGGCGCCGTAGTTGCCCTGGCTCGGCACGGTCTGGTAGCCCCCGTGGGGGTGCATCATCTGCTGCGCCTGGAGGTGCTGCGGGTGCTGCTTAGGCCCCGCCTGGCCCACCATCAGGTCGGCGAACCACTGGTGCGTGAGCGCCTCGGCCGCCGAGATGCGCAGCTCCGGCCGCAGCTGCAGCATGCGCTGGAGCAGGTCGATGCCGAGCGGGTCGATTTGGGGCAGGATGCTGCTGAGCGGTTGCGTCGCGTACATCTGCCAGGTCGTCTTGTACTCGGGGAACTGCGACAGGCCCGGCCACGTGCGCTCCGTCGGCGTGCCCATGATGCGGAAGATGCGGATGGTCTGGTCTTCGTTGGTCGTGCCGGGGAACAGCGGCCGGCCCGAGAACATCTCGGCCATGATGCAGCCGGCGGACCAGATGTCGATGCTCGTGTTGTAGGTCCTGCTGCCGAGCAGGACGTCGGGGGCTCGGTACCAGAGCGTCACCACCTCGTTGGAGAAGGTGTTGACGGGAATGCCGAACGCTCGCGCGAGGCCGAAGTCGCCCAGCTTGAGCTGGCCCTTGCTGTTAATCAGGAGGTTCTGCGGCTTCAAGTCTCGGTGGAGTACGCGGTTCTTGTGGCAAAAGTCGATGCCCTTCAGCAGCTGGTACATGAAGGACTTGATGACTGGGGGCTTCAAGGCGCCCCGCTCGCCCTGGGTGTCCATGTACTTCTTCAGATCGCCGTCCATGAACTCAAAGACGAGCATCAGCTTGTTCTCGGTGTGGATGACATCGTGGAGCGCGACAATGTTCTCGTGCTTGAGCTCCTTCATAAGGGATATCTCCCGGATCGCGGTGCTGGGCGTTCCTTCCTCCGAGTCGAGGTGAATCTCTTTCAGCGCCACCAACTCGCCCGTTTGGCGGTTGCGGCCTTTGAACACCTGGACACGGGTTAGCGTCACGAGGAGCGAGATGCAATCCAGCAGGTCTAGCAGCGACAACTCACTGTCGCGTATGTTCCCTCGCCGAGCTTCTCCAGCTGTTGGAAGGAAGCGGCATGCCTCTTGCCGTCCATGGCTGCGGTGCGTCGGTGAGGGGTGGCAGTCCCTGCGAGCGAGGAGGAGATGGTGAAGCGAGCGACCGGCGGCGGTCGAGGGTGCGACGTGTGCCGGGAGTCGAAGAGCACGCTGCCGGCAGTGACGGTCCTGTGGAAAGGGCTGGTCTGCGGGTTGTCGGAGAGCGACGGCGTGTGGGAGCTTGGAGAAGCCGTGGTGCAAAGATGCGGGATGCCCTACGCCTCTACAAGAGATCGGCGGGAGCAATCAAAGAGGTGGCGTGCGCGAACAGTGAGGAGCTGTGAGAAGCGGCGCTTCCAAGGGAGTCAAGGCTGGAAGGGACGGGACAACGGCGGCAAGGTTTCGCAGGCGTGGGGGTCCGCGGAGCAGGTGGTCACAGGGGATGCAAAGTAGAGCTGAAGGGACGGATTGTCAAAGATGGGAGGACTCGGTCTGTGGGTGCGACCTGCTTTTAGTGTTCAGCCTAGAAATCAATGTGCCTTGTAAAGGTTGTCCGATGTTTCAAGCCAACCGAAACACATGCGTCAGGTCGGCCTTCCATGGGCCAGAGCAGGCCGCTGCGGCGCGTATTTTGTACGTCGCTACTGCTCGGCAGGAATACCCCGCCACCCCGCTGCCGCTGAGTCGAGGCCCGCACAGCCACACATATCAGCACGAGGCTCTACACTGCGTGTAGCTGAGTGCTTTCCCTGTTCTCCTCTCAATTCCTGTTTCCACTCCTCATCTCTCTTATAGCTCCTTTTCCCTTCTATTTTGTCTTCTTGTCTTGGAGAAGAGTAGATGGACATCGACCCGCCGGTTTGGTGTATTTGTTATTTTGGCCAGGGGGTTGGGCACCTGCAGCCGCAACGCCACGAGGGGTTACAGGGACAATTTTACAGCGTGCCAAGCTGACAATGATGGCAGTCAAGCTGCAGGCCCGACAGTTGAGTCTTGCCTTCAATGCATGAGCATAACCGCTACCCCAAGCCTTGATCCGCTGAACGACAACGGTGGCTGTTCTCCTGTATCAAAACATGGTACACAACTCTCGTCTCCCTGTGCAGCTGCAGTGCACGGTCCGCATATCCCTCCACTCACATACCAGGCCCACGGGTGCAGGGAAGAGCCCTGGCCATCATCCTATCCCTTGGCAGACGCAGCTGTCGAATGCTCCAGACCGAGTGCTGTGATCCTCGGCGCCCCAGAAACGCAAACCCCGTATCCAGAGGGGGGGCTAGTCAGCAGCAGTGCGTCACGCTCACACGGGCTTCAGCGCCGTCCCGAGACCGCTTTCTGCTGCATCGTCACCAAACAATCATGATGTCAAGTCCACGCAGAAACTGGTCATAGCCGCCTCAGCCCTCCGGCTCCGTCTTTTGCACGTCCATCCACTCGAGCATAAAGGCCGTGACGATGCGCGCCCAGTCCTTGACGGTCGGGATGTCGAGGTGCTCGCCGTCGTCCTGCATGGTGTGCCACACGGCCGGGAACGGGGACGGGATGAGGTGCAGCACGGGGGCGCCGCGCTTCATGAAGGGCTCGTGGTCGTCGCCGATGAAGGCGTTGCCGGAGAACTGCGTGGCCAACTTGCTGCCGTCTGGCAGGAACGGCTTGCCGCCGGCGGGCTTGCTCTCCAGCAGGCCGAGCTGGCGCAGGCGGCCCTCGAGCGCGGCCATGCGCCGGTACGCCCAGTGCGTGCCCTGGAAGTAGGATGGCACCATCGGGTCGGCCGCGCCGAGCAGGTCGAGCAGCACAAACAGGCTGATCTGCCGCAGCGGGTTCTGGAATGTCGACAGCGCCGGGTACGGCGTGGCCTCCCATTCCGCCGCGAGCGCCCTAGAAACCCCGCACCATCAGTGTCGGCCCTCTCAACGCATTCTCTCCCCCACCCCATACTTGCTTAACTCACCTCGCGCCATACAGCGAATCCTCGTCGGTCCACCTCACAAACGCCTCCTCCCCATCCAGCAGCAAGATCTGCACCCCGACATCCTCCCGTTCCTCCTCCCCGCCCACCTCATGCTCCCTCTTCGCCCACATCCTCTCCAGATACTCCTCCACCTGCCGGGCCACGTCCATCAGCACCGCACAGGGCGCCGCGCTATCCGTCGCGCCGACAAACCCCTCGGGCGTGATCTTGCTGTCGTAGTGCGCCACCAGAGTCAACAGCGCCGCGGCCCCGGGCCGGCTGCGCGTCCACGGCGGCTGGCGCCTCAAGATGATATTCTGAAACGGCACCTGCGTGGTCCCCGTCGCGGGCGTGGTCCCCGTCGAGTTCTGCCACAGGATCTCCCAGTGCGGCAGGTGGGTGCGGAAGAAGGAGACAAAGTGGGCTTGCGCTGCCGCCTGGCCAGGTGTGCCCGGCACGCGGGGGATGAGTAACGGGGAGAGCAGGGCGCCGGAGTGCGGGTCGTAGTCGGTGTCGGAGGGCGCGGGGAGGGACTGAAGGAGGTGGTTTGAGAGCGGGGTGTAGGCTGTTGATGGTGGAGGGAGGAGGACGGCGGGGAGGAGGAGGGAGAGGACGGACGGCCGCATCGTGGAGTGTTCGGAGGGATGTAGACTCGCGTGTGCGTGTGTGTCCTCGTCGTTGGGTTCGAGTCGCTCGCTCGACTCAAGCGTGGCTACCTCTCGCCCAGGAACTTCGAAGTCATGCTCTGCTTCTGGAAGTTTGCGAGAGACAGGGGTTCGACGTCGGGATGATCGGGGGGCATTGGCATGGTCGTGGGCCCTCTTAAAATTGATGTGAGGGTGACAGCCACAGCGCTCTGCTCTGGACAAAGAGAGCGGTTCTGAAGTGAAGGTGCACCGAGTAGCTCCGTACGTGGTCGTTACGACTTTGTCCGCCGGAGAGCTATCCCCCGAGTCTCGGTGACACGGTTGCTCCACCCCTGATTGGCCCGCTCCATAAGCTTCTGGGCCCAGCCGGCAAGCTCCGCCGCAGACGCACGTCTGTAGAAACGGGCAGGTGGAGTCGCAAACACCTTGCTTCATCCTCAACCCAGCCCTGTATTGACGGTTGACGGACCAGGAACTTTAGAAGACTGCCCAGGGTTATGGCAGAGGAGAAGTACCTATTCAGTACCTTAGATGGGAGAGAAAAGGGGGAGAGGATTCACTATGAGCAAGACAAACCCCCAGTTTCAACGTCTGATTTCTGGCCGCACGCCGCACCGCTGTAAAGTCACCTCAACGAACAATAGAAGAAAGCGATGCAAGTAAGCCAAACCAGACTTCGTCCCATGTCTCTCCCCCAGCCCCTCTCATGCCAGCCCGCGACGGGTATCGCAATGCAGCTGCTATGTCTATGGTACACGCATACAAAGTAAGGATGAACGACCACCGACCAACACACACTCTCCCTTCAGCCGTACGCAATGCCTCTCAGTGTGATAAGGATGATGAGACAACTTCCACAGCCCACAAATGCGACGTACCCCCCGGCTCCTCCACAAACCCAGCTGCACGCCAAAATTCACCCCAACTCAAACTAACCGTCCTCCCCCTCATCATCC
This sequence comes from Chaetomiaceae sp. R4402, assembly GCA_023628555.1. Taxonomy (NCBI): domain Eukaryota; kingdom Fungi; phylum Ascomycota; class Sordariomycetes; order Sordariales; family Chaetomiaceae; species Chaetomiaceae sp. R4402. The sequence continues at coordinate 240,507 of JAMAKO010000007.1, forward strand.
TCATCCTCCCCCGCAGCCCGCCTCCGCTCCATCTCCTCCTCCATCGCCAACCTCTCCGCAAAGCTGCGCGGCGTACCACCCACCCCAACACCCCCACCCCCACCTCCACCAGCCCTCCCAGCGCGATAGCTCCCCAGATCCATAGGCCCGTCCTTGACACTACCAACAAAGGACTGCACGTCCCGCATGCCGGCAATCTCGTCATACAGCGCGGCGTCCTTGATCGGGCTGGTCGTCACGGCCCGGCCCTTGTACGAGCCGATGCTGTGGCTGAAGAGCGCGGCCGAGGGGGAGGTGACGCTGGCCGATGCTGGGTGGTGGGCCGCTGTTGCTGCTGCCGCGCCGGCCCCAACTGGTAAGGACGAGGAAGAGGCGGTGGTCGCGGCGGTGATGTGCAGACGGCGCCGGGCTGCGAGGGTCTTGGCTCTGTTCTTCTGGGTCGCGTCGTCGTCTGAGTCAGATTCGGGGTGGGCAGGGGAGTATTTGCTGGGCTGGGGGGGGGAGGGGGAGCGACCGTCGTCGTCGAATTCGAAGAGCGGGTCGTGGTCCTCGTCGATGTGCTGGTGTCCATTGGCCTCGGTCGAGGAAGCGGGGGACGTGGCGGCGGCCTGCGTCGGCGGACGGGCGAAAGGGTTCTGGGCGGGCGGTGTTGGGGTCTTCTTCTTGGGCCTCATGGAGAGGAATTCCCGGTCGGATTCGTTGTCGTCCTCGTTGTCGTTGTCGTCGTCGTAGACTGCCATGTCCTCAACCGGAGAGCCTAGAAGCTCACTGGCAGCCACTCCCTGAACATCTTCAGGCCGAAGGGTGGCCTGCGAGTCGGCCCTGGCGTGCGGCATCTCGGGCGCAATCCCTGGCTGCTTCTTGCCGTTCACGTTGACGGGTTCTCCGGGCCCCGCGTTGACGACCGTCCAGGTGCTGCCCACCTCCAGCGGACTGCGGGTAAGTGCCTGCAGCGCCTGCGTGGACGACACTTTCTTGGGTCTCGGGAGCGCGTCCTCTTCGCCCTCGACGTCAAGGAGCGAAGTCCCCGAGTAGGCCGTTGACTCATCCTCGGTGGCACGGGCTGCCGCCTCAGCCTGGGGCTGAAGCTCCGCCCCACTCACCGGGGCTGGGAGGGTGATGGATGCCTGGGGGGAAGAAGATGCTGGAAACACCTCCTCGCCCGCAAACTCGAACCTCACCCGCCGCGGGCTGTCCTTGTTAGAGCTGGACGACCGCCGCAGCGCGCTTCTCCGCAGTTTCGACTCGCTGCCAAGAGACTCGACGGACGAGGTAGACCGGTCTGTCAGCCTCCTACCCGCGGCCGGCCTCCTCGCCTGGCTATCGGGACTGGAATCTGCGGATGTCTCCACCTTCTTGACGTTGTCGGCGGACAGTGGCGGCCCTGGCGGAGCCGGCACCGGCGACGGTGACGTTGGCGGAGAGCTGCGTCCGCGTTCGTTGCTCTCCAGAAGTGGCAAATAGTTCGGCGTAAACAGGCCGTGGAACTCCTTCTCGCGCGCGTGCGGGCTGCGCGGCGCTTCCTTGGGGGTGCCCGACGTGTGTGGGAGAATGGGCGGCGGCGACTTGCGGCGGCCGCCCCGGGCGTTGCGGTCGGCGGCAGATGACGAGGCCGGCACCTCGCGGGTGCCGGGACTGAGCGCCGGATACTTGCCTGCGGACATGGACTCGGCAATGACACGGGACACCTCGCTGGAGACGTGGTCGGGGTACTTCTCGAGACACTCGCGCATGTGCCGTTGGAACTCGACCAGCATGTCGCGCTGATAGGCAGCGACCTTGCCGTCGAGGTCGGCGAGCTTATCGTGCAGCTCCGACACGAGCCTCGCGGTGTCGTCCATGGCTGGGGGAGGTGTGGCGGGCGATGCCGAAGCCCGGAGCCCCGCGGGATGTTAGTGGTAGTTGCAGGTGGCCAGGTGCTGCGCGTGACTCAATCGATTGGCGATCTGCAGGCAGCGACACATGATCCGCGCCTGGGATTGCGTTTGCCCGTTCGGTCGAAACACGCGCGCCCGGGTTGTGCGCGTCTCGGCGGGAGCAGGCTGCAAGCAGGAACCACGACGTGTCCGGTTTTTGTGGAAGAAGTCGAGCCCTGATCAAAACTGGGGCCAGTAGCAATGGTGGTGAGGTAACGTCAACAACGAGGCCAGACCCCCCCACTGGCAGGTTGGCAGAGCTAGGCTTGGGGTTCCAGAACCTGCAAATCCCACCCGCCGAGACCGTCACCGGGCCCCAAGCCCCCTGCCCTCCCTGCTGTCATCCCGCCTTGGCAGCCTGTCGTCCAGCGGCAGGGACGATGGGCTGCGCTTATTCGCGGGAGGGGCTGGCGGGCTGTGGGTCGCAGAGCCGGCGCGCCGGGAATCGGATGGCAGCGATTGGCGATGGGCCATGCACCATCCGAACTGCGCCCTCACCGTCTGCACGCAATCAGCATACCGCATCACATACACTACCGGTCAGGCCCTGCCGAGAGGGGGAATCGCCGCAACGATGATTGGCATGCAGCAATGAGGTCGGGTGGCATGCAGTCACAGGAGCCCCTCTGCCAATAGGCACCAGAGCTAATTATTTGGCTCATTTGTCGACCCGCGCTGTCTTGGCTGAGCGAGCAGAGGCAGGCTCGCAGGGCAGCCAGAGTGCACTTGTGCACGGTATCAACAGCCTCGTGGATAAGGTATGCGAACCAGAGACAGTGCACACCTAGGGTAGTCAGCTGCACCAGGGTCTGTCATGGCCATCTGCCGCTGCACCACACCGATGGAACCAAGCCCCGAGGCAAGCCCGTTGCGCAAACAGACGCGCCTTCGTGCATGTCTCGGGTACGGGCATGGCCAGTCGGCCCTGTTGCACACCCTTTGCAGGTCCACTCGGTTGCGCTGTCAGATGAGTAGATACCTTACCTAGGTAATGATGTGCTGGTGGTGTTGCTGTTCTTCACTCTGAAGGATCCCTAGTCCACATCACGACATTCACCAGGTGCACGCGATATCGGGTGTCGAAACGCAAGACCGGAATTGTTCGAAGCTGCTTTGCAAACTCATAAAAGTTCCACCCTCGTCAGTTCAACGCTCTCCCCTACCGAGAAGGCCCTCTGCATCTACGCATCCCAGATTCCCAGCCCACCAGAACCGGCTAACCGTCAACCTGGAAAGTCGAATCTCCTCTCACTTGGATGGCTCTGTGGCCATGGAGACGAGGTTGACAGAAGGGGCATAGTCGCTTCTCGCCGCAGCCGGCGTCTCAACATCAGAGTCAGGAGTTTCAGAGCGGCTCTCCTGCTGAATCGCAACTGAGGCGTTCGTGGTTGGATCCTCCCTTCGCAGCATCTGCTCGAAGCGCTCGTCAACCTGGACGAGCAGGCTGCGGATGTCCTCGCGAACGGTCGACAGCGTCTTGCAAAGGTTCTGACTCGATAACAGGGCGCTGTAGGCATCCTTGACGAGAAGGACAACACGGTCTATTCTTGCCCCGACCGCAGTCTCCAGCTCGTCCAGCGTTTCCTTGAGGGCAGTCTCCATCTTGCCGGTGGCGGCTGGGAACATGGTGTGTCGGGTTTTCTCGACGTAGTCAACCACATAACTCTTGATGCGCTTGAAGCAGCCCTTGCCTGGAACGAGACGAGCGTCAGATTTTGTGGTCAACCAGCCAATACGGGTTGTTGCCCTCGCCGGATTCTGCGACGCAGAACGCGGAGGCCTCAGTCATCCCGTCGACAATGAAAGGGACAATAAGCCGGCTGGCTTGCTTCTGGCCCTTGCTGACCACAATGTTGAGGTCCGACGTGTCCTTGATGCTTCTTTCTAGGATGTTGACCTGCTGCGTGGCTAACGCGAAAGAGGGCGCTTTCTTGAGCTCTGGCCGTTTGGCCATTCGCCGACGGAAATCTCTCAGAACCTGTCCTAGGTCTCTGACCAGGCCGTCCAGGTGGTCCGGGATATACGCCGAGAAGATATGTTCCCATAATCCTGCCAAGCGTTTTGTCATGGGCTCTGCCAGCACTGTAGCATGTTAACATACTCGGCAGGCTGGTAGCGAGGCCACAGGCTTCTGGAGAGCTTGTTTACTCACAACTGTTGAAATCCATCGGTCCCCTTTTCCCTTTGAACACCCCGCTAGAACATGTCAGCAACTTAGTCAGTGCAGTAACAGATGAAGTTTGATGTTATTCAGTCGGTCACTTACTCGCGAACACAAGTGGCTTGGATTGTCGGCTAAGCCAACCCCCTTCATTTCTGTGGGCAATTCAGGAGTTCACGGTCTTGATGGCGCTCTCCGAGGCATGATTAGTCGCCGGTACAAACTTTCCAACGATTCTGAGCTTGGTTTCCGCTCGGCACTGCTCAAACGCCGGACGAGTCACTGAGTGGACGTCCTAGTCCACCAGAGAATGGCAGAATCATTGCCAAAATCAAACCAATCACGGTGTCCCTTTGGCGCGTTATCCAAGGGGTTAACCTACTTTCTCCAAATCGTCCATGGCCTTCGTCGGAGATTGATGTTCTTCTCCCGAACATCGTCAGCGAACTTCAGCGACTGGTCCGCAAGTACAACTTGAAGGAGGAGGAAGGTCAAAAAGTGGCTGAGGTCGTCTAGGAAGCGTCGGCGGGCGGCCGCCCGTGTTTCCTGGACGATACGCAAGGCGTGCGTCTTCAACGCCGGTATTTCGGTATCCGCCAAACGACCAAAGCCGACAATGTGCTCGTCGTTTTCAAGTCGGCCTGACAGCTTCTGGTACGCCTTGCTTGACACGCAGAAAACTGGCAGCTTCTTGGCAACCTCGTTGTAGTCGCGGTGGACTTGGCTGGGATCGTAATTCCCCTCATCATCGGCGGCGTCCCACTGATCAAGTCTAGTGAACCTGTTATCAACAGCCAAAAGCCTAGGTATTTTTTGACGCAGACTTACTGTCGAATGCCCTCGGCAAATTGACACTGAAAGATGGGCCGAGTGCGGTCGCTTCGCCATTTGATGTAAGCATGCTCGGTATCGGGTTTGTGAGTCTTCCGCTTCGCTTTGACTTCTCGCAGCCTCTTTCCTTGCACCGGTATAGATGATTTCAGATTTTTTCAGCTCCACACACCAAGCAGACTCCTGAGCCCGAGCCTCCTGAATGCGAAGCTCTGCCTCTTCTCTGGAGATGTACTCATCCTCAGGCTCAACTTCCACAACAATGGACTCCTCGTCCACACCAGAGTCCGTACTGTTGGGATTCTTGGCGGCTTGAGAGCGCAAACGCTTGCGGGCTTTACAAGCTGGTGCTCGCAGAGGTCGCTTACGAGAGCTCGCTTGAGAGATTCGTATGTGGCCGCTTTCGTTGTCGCGGCCCCGCAGAGCAAAGCAGACCTGAGAGGATCCGTGTCGGGCCAGAATCGTTTGATTGCGTAACTAACTATAATCCCACAGCCAGTTTGCAGGCTTCTCGGCTCCCGCAGCCGACCGCATCCGGCGAGCAACGTGGCCCCTCACAATCGCGTTGACTATCTCATCCACAAGGACCTGCTCCGAGCCTTTGGTGGCGCCGGGCTCAACCAGTCCTATGAGCGATGCACGGCGCTCCTGCGGGCTAGCCTCCTGGCAACGACGAGCAACGATGTTGGTGGGCGGTGGGTTGAGATGCCCGACCTATTGACCTTCTACCGGCATCTCCTGGGCGGCGCCATCATTGAGGGCCTGTACGGGCCGACACTGCTGCGGTTGAACTCGAACTTCCTAGCCGACATATGGTCATTTGACGAGGCTGTCCCGTACTTCGTCAGGTTGGTGCCGACTCTCTTCAACCGCCAGGGACACCAGGCACGCGCCCGGCTAGTGGCCTCGATTCTGCGCTGGTACGCCTACGCACGTGAGCACTGCGACGAGTCGGCTTTGAATGAGAACGACATGGACCAGTTCTGGGGCTCGGAGCTAATGCGTTCCAGGCAGCGCGTGCTGCTGGCAGCCGACGGGCAGAACTCGGAGGCGCTCGCGACGTCGGATCTCGGGCTGATATGGGGGTCCATCACCAACGTCGTGCCGTCCGCGATGCTGGTGTTGCTGCATGTTCTGCGTGACCGCGGCAACGTGCTGCCGCGCGTGCGCGCCGAGGTGTGCGCTGCCGTCGATTCCGACTCGCTGGATGTTGACTTGGACAAGCTGCTGCATGCCGCGCCGCTGCTCTCTTCCGTGTACGCGGAGACCCTGCGTCTGCATGCTCGTGCGCACATTACACGCAGCTCACCTCATGCTGAGGTGACCCTTGAGTCGTGGCGGCTTCCCCGGGGGAGGGTTTGCTTGGTCAACTCGTACGCGTCGCACAGGGACGAAGGATTCTGGAACACGCGGGGCGGCGCGTTCCCCCTAAATCAATTCTGGGCGGAGCGGTTCCTCGTCTACCCAGGAGATCCAGAGAGCGGCCCAATACGTGCTGACGTTGCGTCTCAGGTACACAAGCAGTGAGAGAAACGTCAAGGCAACGGCCAGGAGACAGCGTCCCCTTACTTCTCTCTACAGGGCTTTGAGGGTGCTTGGTTTCCGTACGGAGGCGGCTATGCTGCCTGTCCGGGGCGACAACTTGCAAAGCGCATCATTTGGTACACAACGGCCTTCATGCTAGCTGTGTTTGATGTCGAGATGCTCACTGGAAAGTTGGAGATGGGCTCTTCTCGGTTCGGAATTGGTACCCAGAACCCGACGCACCCAATCAAATTCCGGATCCGCCGGCGGACCAAACAACACCTGTTGGACAGAACCTAAGTCAGTTAGTTAACTACTGACCGATGAATCTGAACCTGTTCCCATTCTTGACTTTCAGACCCTGAGACCAGACGGTCGAATGAATTTCCGTCGTAACGCATTGTTGCCGGAGTGCCGTGCCGCGCTTTCGTAGCACGTCGAGGAGTCGTCGTCGTCCTTCGCGTCACATGCTAGCACTAGGAACCGCCACGGTGGCTTCTGTTTCGATAGAGCAACCGTGCCCCATGCCCGAAAAAGCATCGCGGGTCACGTCCGTGGGCAGGGTTTACTGCAGGTTGTGCGGCATTTTTTCCGCCACGGGGACCGATCGCCCGCGCCCTCGAGAGCTCGGAGGGGTCGGCTTGGGTGGGGATTTCGCGAGAGGGGATCAATGAGAGCTACACGCGAGATCAGGTACTGTGTCGCTGGTTAGGGATGGGCAAGCCCCCGGCGGCATTTAGCCAGCCCGCTACAATGCATGATACATGTAGGCCAGACAACTCAGCACCAACAGTTCGACCGCGGAGAAGCCGTGCCGTTGTTGTGAGACATGCGGCCGCCTGGAAGAAACCATGCCATGGTTGGGGACGTGTGGTCGAGGGCGTAGAAGCTGTACCGTGGTGGGGACAAGCGGCACAGCCCGAACTGCGGCGCCAACCGCGTTTACACACCATCTTCAACTAGCCATTGCGCAGGCTCTCGAGTGACACAATACTTCCGCTAAGAGAGGGCCGGGGCCCAAAACAGGACGCGAGGCAATTTGCTGAGACCAGGAGGCAGGCGGCAGGCGTTCAAACCACTGACCCCAATGGCCAACCCATGATTGCTGTGTAAAAAGTGCGGTCCCCGCTCCATGAACCAACCGAGCCAACAGCTTTCACTTAGCCATCTCGCTGGCTGCCGGTGAGCACATTGACATTGGTCACCCCCTGGCCGTTGCAACCAGTCTGAGTGGCGGTGCCGGAAGCGCAACAACTGAACTTAATCTAGGAAGTGCAAGGAACTTTTGTACCACCTTTTCTGGACAATATATGGCACAGTCAACGGAGGGTAAGATTGTATGTTCTAACTGTGTAATGTTACTGTACCTTCTGTAATCCACCGAAAGAAACTGGTGTGGTTGCGATTCTCACAGTTCTAACAGAGTAGCGTGAAGAACTGAGGTGTTTTTGAGACAAAAGTGCAAGGAGAAACCGCGCAATTCAGCTACAAGGCACTGGAATGCTCAATCTGCGCACGAAAGAATATCAAGGGAATGACAACACGATTGTAGGCAGGAATAGACGCCAATACGCTTTCTGACCACACCCATTCCTTTCAGCTAGTCTCCAAATCAGGTTCTCAGGCTTTCGGAGGAGTCCAGGCCATCGTGTCCAGGTGGTTGTGCTTAATGACTACCGAATCCTGCATCCTGGTATGTCAGCGTGCAAGCTCATGGATGGCTCTACGGCCAGAGTGAATACGTAGAACACGATAGTTCGCAGCGAGGGGCATACTCACCCACATGGTTTCCCACCCTAGCGACATCAGCCAATGCAGCGTGGCGAGCCCGCCCTTCCAGATTACGGCGCTCGTGTGCTCCTTCAACAGCTGCTGGACCAATTCCTCCGCGACCACCTCCTTACTCGCGTACGTTACAGACTTCATGAATTCCCGGCGCGCAATCCAGTCCCGTAAGCCGAAGTACGGGCTACCCTCGGGACACGTCTCGCCACTCATAGTAACAGCCCCGGAGGTGAACAAGCCTGTGTCGATACAACCGCATTTCAACGCGATGAGCTTTACGCCCAGGGGCGCTAGCTCGCGGCGTAGAGTCCGATTGAAAGACTCGAGCGCCGCCTTTGACGAATTGTAGGCCGCAAGGAAAGGTGGGCAAAGTACCTCGTTGACGCTACACAGGTTAGCGACCTTGGCGCCGCCGTGGCTAGCTTGGCCTGCCGCTATGAGCAACGGTAGGAAGGCTCGTGTCACGGCCCACGGCCCAAGTGTATTGACCTCGAAGACACGCCGCGCATGTTCGACAGGGGTGTCGATGAACGGCATGATGTGTAAGATGCCAGCGTTGTTGATAAGGATGTCCAGGTGGCCATCGTCGGTAGCAGTACGGGTGTGCGTAGCGACTAATTGTACAGCTTTGTCGATAGACTCGGTGGACGTAACGTCAAGCTCGAGCACGTAGCAGCCCGCCTCAGCTAGGGATGGATCGATGTCGGACATGTTCAGGCTCGACGCAAAGACGGTGTGGCCCCATCGGCTGCGGAATTCCTTGGCCATGGCAGAGCCAACGCTTTGGCGGCCACAGCCCGTGATCAGGATGGTCTTCCGCTGCATTTCTTCCTTCTTGTTCTGTTGACTCCTAACCAGTGCTCAGCAATGCTGCCGTGTGCTGATGGACATTGGTTGAGGGATGACAAACTTTAGAAGACGACGTGCTGATTGAAATCACGGTGTCAATCGGCCAAGCGGCTTAGAAGGGCCTATCGCAATGGGAAAACAGAGCGCTGGGTTAAGCAGTATGCACCCCTGGGGTTACTGGCTTGATGGTGCCTGCCTGGATGGTGAGTGCAATGCTCGGTAACAGCCAAAGGTTAACGTACGTGTGGGGGCACACCCGCAGATGAGCAGAGGCATCAACTGTGCTATTGATGTGTGTGTGTGTGTGTGTGTGTGAGGAGAGGACGGCCTGGGGCAGGTAGGCTCTCTGGAAGATGGAAGAGGGATGCCACGGGGTCACGTGGTCCCCCGGAATGTACATTATCAGCGAATGACCCAAGTTATATTTCATTGTACGGAAGTACACCTCCTTCACGGTAAATAATCCTAGCGCCAACAGTGGGACAGTTTGCGCGAGCGATACTTTTTGTAGCAACTTCTAACTGAACCCACTAGCCGCACTAGGATTATCTATCGTGGAAGTGTATTTTTGAGCAGTTTGGCTAGTTCCCAAGTGTTACGATTTGACCACATGAGCCGGCCCAGTAGGGCGCGCCGGAAACGCTCCAAGCCAATCGTTAAGGACAAAAGGAGCGGACCATTGGGGGACGCTCATGGAATCTTAGGAATGGGCCAACATAGCAGACTCGACAGGTCGTTGGATGTCACGAACCAACCATATATCGCGGCCTAGTGGGGCGTGGCGCAACGCACGAGGGCCAATAAAGAGCGAGACCCGCAGCAAAGCTGCAGGAGGGCGCTCTGATGGGACGTCGACCATTGTGGTCGCCCAGGGACGCTGGCGACCACCGTCGACCACGGGCGCTCGCGGACGCTGGCGTCCACCGGCGCCCACAAAGGAGGAAGCTTGTACTTAAGACCACGCTCTCTAGGCCTACGGGCACACTGTGGCTTCCTCAGTAAGCAATACAAGCAGTTCGCCAGACCTACTGTTGAGACACTTGCTTGTGCACTTGTTGTGAACCTCTTGGCTTCACCGAGACCACCAGTCCGATCAAACGTACCTTCGACAGAAGAACCCTTACAGAGGCACGACTGACTGGGTTTCGTCACACTAAGTGCGAGGATCTAAAGGTCATTGGCGAGTGGTTTGCCCTCGTACGGAACGTTAAGGCTAAGTATGGTATTGTGGATGACGATATCTATAACTTCGACGAGACAAGGCTTATAATGGGCATCATCTTTACGGGTATGGCAGTTACGACCTCTGATAGCCGTAGCACAGCGAAGCTGGCCTAGCCTGATAACCGCGAATGGGCAACGGTTATCCAGGGCGTCAATGCCCTCGGCTGGGCTATCCTTGAGTCAGAGGTCTCTTCGCTCCGCAAGGCCAACGAGTCACTTAGTAAGCGTCAGAGAGCTCAAAGAACTCGCGTACAGCTTGGAGGATCACTCGCAGTACAAGATGCGACGGATCTAGCGGGCTAGAAGGCTGTAGGTAGGGAGGGAGCACAAGAAATGCAGCCGGATAGTGGTGGTGCGGGGGGGGGGTCCGTACAAGGGTTCAGTCCTGTAGTATGTGCCGCAAGCCTAGCCATAATGCCCGTACTTGGTAGGAGGTTGCAGAAGGGTCTGATTCAAGCTGTTTCTAATGTAATTGTAGTTGGTTGATAGTTTTGTTGTATTGCAATGGAGGATTGTATTCGAAAGGTGGTAAACAGTGACCGGCTCGCTTATATGACCGACTCGCTTATATGACCGACTGTCAGGGGCTCGGGCTTTGCCCGAGCTGGTACTTGCGGGCCGGTGCCCGGATGTGGGGGGCTCCTGCCCGTCTCCGGCTCGGCTCCGGGAAGGAGCCAGCTTGCACGCCCTCCTCTAAAAGGGTTCGCCCCGCGCGGGGCTCTGTAACTCTCTCTTCTCTTCCTCAGATCGTTTCAATAAAACTCTGCACGCCTATCAGCAGTTGCCATAGGGCCAGTGCATAACACCGACTCGCTCATAAGATACGTTAGTAGTTAATTAGCTATATCTTCTATACCACTAAGCCTGAGTAGAAAAGCTCGCTTATATAGCTCAATTATATACTAAACTAGAGCTTTCTCTTTAGAATCGGTAAGCCATCACGATCTAAGCGTAGGATCACGTCGTGCAGGCCGGCCAGCGCGTCGGTTACGGAGGGTTGAGCATAGTATGTTATATAGCTTTGCTGCAGCTCGGAGGCTCAATTTCGGAGAGTTTTAAATAGCTTCAGGGGCCAAGACTATCCCGGCTTCATTTAAGGTAGGAGGCATGTTGGGTTGTAGAGAAAGTTGATGTTGAGTGTAGGAGGACGTGTCGCGGTCGAAAAGTGACCGACCCACTTATATGACCGACTCACATATAAAGTACGTTAACTAGTTCTAAAATAACGTTGAAGTCTGATCAGAAATGGCTGAACTTTGCATTCAAAAGTACTTTCTTTGTAACGAATAATGCCTCAGGGTGCTGATATCTTCCTGATTTTAGTAGACATGGTCTAATAATCCGTACAAATATAGCACCAACCAGCCGCTGTCTTCAAAAGAGCAGACCAGCACAGTTGGCTTTGCCAAAGGGAAGAGGGGCAAGGCCGCACGCATGCAGTGCCAAGACGTCAAGGCGGTTGGACTCTCAGCAGGTGTAAACTCTCCAATAGGGGCGAGCCCGATCGCTGTGACTGCAAAGCGGGGGTGATCGCGGCTCAGTGCATACGGCAGGGTGAGCAAGCAAGACAAGGCGGCACAGTGCAGCTCGAAATTGCGACCAACATCGAATATAGTTTGAACACAGAAAGGAACTTGAAGGACAACCGAATGTTTACCGCGCCAGCTCTATATCAGAGGCTTTACCTTACGCCGTTGGTCAAGTACGGATTACGTGCCTTCCACGCGCCGTTTAAAATCACTGTTTGTAGTGTAAGTTTTCCCCCCTTCTTCTTCTCTTCCTCACTTCAACTCCTTCCGTTCTGGCACGGGCCGCTAACCACAACTAGAACTTGCTTGGCGAGTCCCTGAACGTAAAGCGCCTGGCCCTCAACCATGGCCTCCAACAGCACAACGGGTACGATGCCCACCATCTCAGCACATAGTTTCGAGGCGTTGACGACGACGCCAGCCACGGTTGTGATTGCCGTCGTGCTCGGCTTTCTGTTCGTGTACGCACTCACCCCGCGCCTCGATCCCCGCGAGCCGCCGCTCGTGAAGCCGAGCATCCCCTTCTTGGGCCACATACTCGGCATGATGCGGCAGCAAGCGCAGTACCACATTACGCTGCAGCGTACAACTGGCCAATCGATCGCCACGCTGCCCATGCTCACGGGCAAGATGTACGCCGTCTGGGATCCGCACCTGATCGCCGCTGCACTGCGCAACAAGGCCCTCTCCACCAACCCACATCAGAAGTCCGTCGCACCGGTCCTCTGCCAGCTTAGCCCGCACAGCACAGCTCTCCTTAAAACTCCAACCGGCGACGCGCTAATTAACCGCCTCATGACCCACGGCATGCAGCCCGGCTTCAGGCCCGCCAGCGTGCAGCGTATGAACGCCACTGCCCTGCCCGCGCTCGCCCGCCAGCTTAGCGCCCAGTGTTTCTCGTCATCTTCCTTCGAAACAATCCCCAACACCTGGCTCTGGCTGCGCCGTCTGCTCACCTCCGCCACCGGCCCTGCCATCTACGGTCCCGCCGCCGACCCCTTCACCCACACCCCGCACGCAGAAGCTATGCTGTGGGACTTCGAGAAGCACCTGCTTAACTTGTCGCTCGGCATCCCTACACGGGCCGGCAACCGCGCCCGTACGGCACTCTTCGGTGCGCTCGCGCCGTATTATACCGCGCGCTGCGACGAGGACCCGGACGCGGCTGACTTTATCCGCGCTCGCGCGACGGTGCTCCGCGATGCGGGCGTGCCCGAGGAGGATCTCCCGCGCATGGAGGTCATGTTACCGTTTGCGGCACTGGCTAATACGGTGCCGATGCTGTTCTGGTTGGTTGGGTACTTGTTCTCGCGGTCGGAAGTCGTGGCCGCGTTGAGGGTCGAGGTGGAGGAGGGGTTGGTGGCGCGGAGGGAAGAAGCGAAGGAGGGTATGACGGTAACGGTACGGACTGGCGCAGTGGTAGAGGACAAGTGCCCGCGCTTGATGAGCTGCTACCGCGAGACGCTGCGTTGCACAGTGTGCCAGGTCAGCACGCGCACGGCGATGCAGGATACAGTGCTAGTGGGAAAGGACGGCAGAGAGTACCTGCTAAAAGAGGGTAGCGTGGTGCAAATGTCGATTGGGGCGTCGCATGCGTTGAAAGAATACTGGGGTGACGATGTGGATGAGTTCAACCCCGACCGGTTCCTGAACCGAAAGGGCGAGGACGGCGGTGGAGGTGATGGGCCCGGCAGCGCCAGGGCCTTGCGTGCGGCCTTCTTGCCGTTTGGCGGCGGCATCCATCTCTGCCCAGGGCGTAACTTTGCCTTTGCCGAGCTAATGGCTGTCATGGCGACGCTGCTGCTCGGCTTTGAGATCGAGCCACTGGGCGACACGTGGAAGTTGCCGCCGTTTGCTAGGCGGTCTATGGTCGATGCGGTAACAAAGCCTGCAAAATACGGCGAGGGTTTTGGCGTGAGGATCCGGAGACGGCCGGGCTGGGAGAACGTGAGGTGGAACTTCGAGCAGTAAGCACACGACCGGCTTGAACGAAGGGATAAGATCTTTTGCTATGTAATCACTAGTCGAAGAAAGCACTTGTGTGTGGGCATAATTAACGTTAGTTAATGGCTAACTGCCTAACGTGTTTGATAAGAGAGCGCCGCACTTCGCAGCGCGACGCGACACTTCTCTGATTTTTCAATACTCTATTTGTCAACAACAAATCATGCCTTCCACTTCGTATGAAGCTAGAGTAGTCTTAGTCATTGAAGCTATCTAAAGCAAGAGCAAAATAAGCATTACGAGAGATAGCAAAGGTTTATAACGTTGCTGACTGAACTATTTGCTATTAACTCGCCTGCACAACGTAAAAATCTAGCTAACTTATGCAATCTAATAGATTTAGAGGAGTAGACGATTGTCTAGTACGTAGTTAAGCTATATACCCGCGCGTTCCCTTCTAGACCAGGTAGTATAGAAGATATGATTAACTAGCTACTATGCGTGTAACGGGCTGAGCCCGATGTTGGCCTTGGCGACCCTCGGCCGACCCCTGACGCCACCCCTGATGCCATCTCGGCTCGTTACCCCTGACAACAGCGCTGGGCCCACCACGCGACCCACGCCCCCATCTGGTCATACGAAGATCTTGCCGTGGGAATGATCCTTTGGTCCTTCTCTATTCTTTTCTCCCCAAGATTAGCGTACTCGTAGAGCCGTCACCAGCTAGTTGCAATACACTGTCTGGGACCGTTACAAAGGGCAATAAAAAAGACCTACTTAGTTACTCTTATCAACTTCCTTATAAGAATAAAGAAGGAGCAGTTTCAGGACAATATTGTCCTCCGGACAGGAATAGTACTCCGTATTGTTGGTGGAGCCAGTCCGAGCTCGGGCCCAACGCCCGAACCTTTTAGTTTTCACCGCCTTGCTTGTTTGGGCTGTAAGGTCAATTCTGCCGCCGCCCCAGGGAGTCTGCCGCAGTGCGTCAACCGTCCGCCTTTCATCTTGGCTTCACGGCGCGACTCGGGTGTACCTCGGCCAACCGACACAACATCAAGGCCCATCGCGGCTCAGCACTGGAGCGACACCAAATCTTAACGTATGTCCGATCTACCCTTCATCGGCAGAAGGAAATTTGGTATTAAAATTCCAGGCGTTAATCGCAGAAGCCAACCGTCGCCATGTCCACCATCGCGCCGACGGCGCTGCAGAGCTCGCAGCCGCCCATCATCCCGCTGCCCTTCAACGCCAACCAGCCCGAGACAATCCGGCTGTACCCGTTGTCCAACTACACCTTCGGCGTGAAGGAGACGCAGCCCGAGGAGGACCCGAGCGTGCTGGCACGGCTGAAGCGGCTGGAGGAGCACTACCAGGCGCACGGCATGCGCCGCACGTGCGAGGGCATCCTGGTCTGCCACGAGCACAACCACCCGCACATCCTGATGCTGCAGATCGCCAACGCCTTCTTTAAGCTACCCGGCGACTACCTGCGGCCCGAGGACGACGAGATCGAGGGCTTCAAGGCGCGCCTGGACGAGCGGCTGGCTCCCGTCGGTAGTCTCGGCGAGGGCAACAAGGCTGCCGACTGGGAGGTTAGCGACTGCCTCGCGCAGTGGTGGCGGCCCAACTTTGAGACCTTCATGTACCCCTTCGTGCCGGCGCACATCACGCGGCCCAAGGAGTGTAAGAAGCTCTACTTCATCCAGCTGCCACATTCGAGTAGGTTCATCCCACGACTACGCACTAGCACAAGTCTAAGGCTGACCGTCTCATCTTATAGAGGTTCTCAGCGTCCCGAAGAACATGAAGCTCCTCGCGGTGCCGCTCTTCGAGCTCTACGAAAACACGCAGCGATACGGCCCCCAGCTGTCCGCCATCCCCCACCTGCTCAGCCGCTACAACTTTGAGTTTGTCGACGAGAACGGCGAGGTAGTGGCGATCACGCCGGGTGCGGGCGCGAGCGATGGGTACGTGCCCAAGACCAAGGTCTTGGCGGGCGGCGACGACATCGACATGAAGACGGAGAACGGGGCACACTGATCGATGGCGGGAAAACACGCGGGGTGTTCGCGTTTTGGCTGGCGTCTGGCGTACTGGTTCAGGTATCATTGTTGCTGGAGGTTATGGTAGTGCTGGAAGATATCATGGCTAGAAGATGGCATGTTGCTTTTGCTTCAAGATCAAAATATGGCCGGGCTCTCCGGGATCTCAATTTTATGCCTTTTCACCTTGGATAGTGGCCATTATCTTGCGTGTGTGCTTCGCGGCGCGAAACTCCAGGTACCAGATACCCTGCCACGTCCCGGTAGCCTTGGGTCTGTCAGCCTCGACGGGCTCGAAGACGGGTGGTGAGATATGCTGCAACTTACCAGCTTGCCGTCCTTAATTGGAATCGATACACTGGCTCCGATCAACGCCGACTTGACGTGCGCCGGGAGATCATCAGGTCCTGAACTCTATATCAGCTCCAGCGCTCATTCGCTGCTCTGAGGTGCACCCGCGCAAACGAGATGGGCGGAAACACAACTCTTGAGAAACAAACAAGACAAACGTACCTTCAGCATCATGACGGTACAGCGCCTCCCCCTTCGGCCCGGCCTCGGGCACGATCCGGTCCAGCGTGTCGCTCATGTCTGCTCTCACATCCTACACCCCGTCCCGCAGCACATACATCAGCACACCCTTGCTAACCCGGCGCTAGCACATTCAAAACATGCCGCTGGTGAGAATGACGGAGAATATCAAAACGCACCTCGTCCCAGTTCTCATTCAAGCTCAGCGCGCAGCTCGTGTGCTGGATGAACAGGTGCAGCAGGCCGACCTTGTACGAGCGTATCTCGGGCAGCTCCCTGAGCACGGTGTCGGTGATGAGGTAGGAGCCGCGGGCGCGCGCGGGGAGGGTGAACTGCTTCTGGCACCACATTGTGTCTCTCGACAGTGCCCCTGGCGTTGTTGTTGTTGTTGTTGCTGCTGCTGCTGGGAAGCGGGGTGGTTGAGGGCGAGCGGGTTGGTGAGGGGAGGGGAAGAATAGCCGCAGGGGTAGCGTCCAGAGCAGATGGAATGCGCCCGGAAAGAGGGCGAGCACGAGAAGGAGAAATAAAATCAGGGTAGATGTCGTCGCTGTCGTGCTGGTGGTGGCGGTGCGGGGTCGGGTTGGTGTTGTTGATGGTGAGCTTGCTGCGCTTTTCGGAGGCATGGTTCACGAAACTGCAGTGATAGATTGTGGGGAGGAGGGGCAGGCTAAAACGTCATGCCAAGGCGTAGGTTTTGGTATGCGGCTCCATTGGCGGGCTGGTTTACGTTCGACATCTAATAAAGGCTGATGTTTTGAGAGCAAGAGGGAGGAATTTCTTTGATCAAGTGATTGGACAATTGAGAGATGATGTACAGCTGCGGTGCGCTGCAAGCTCACCTACGGGTAGCTTGAGCTTGGATTGAAAATCAACCGCAAGGCAAGGCTTGCCTGGTGTCCAAAAGCCTTCGGAAACCGTAACCTGGATTGGTTGCGCCCCAGGCTCCGGGTCGGCGTCCCAGACCCGGACGTGCATGAAAACGATACCTGAGTAGGTTCGACGTGTGCACCAGCTCCGGTAGCCAAACATACCTCGATACCTACCAAGGTAGATAAGTAAGACGATCGGCATGATTAGAAGGCTCTGTGACCATCTGGCCAGAAAATCATCATCCCGAATGTTGCCAGTCAGACACGGCGAGGCAGACGTTGGCTTCGTCACACTAGGTACCCCGACGGCGCCGCCAGGCAGAGATGGAAGTCCCTGCAGATGAGCTCCAAGTTAAGTGGGGTTGCTGAGTGTCTCTCTGTTAAGACAGGTTCCCATGATATCATTTAAATTTTCGCGTTTTTGCCCGGGCTGCTGCTGCGGGGCATGTACTTCACTAACTCTGGAGCGACATCCCACCTACCTGCATCTAGCTCGGGGTACCCATGTCAAAGCCCAGAAGTCCATAGCTCCATGCTGACAATAGCAGCACTCCACGGCGCGTCACCGCCAACGAGACGCTTCGATTTTTCCTTTACATAGTACTCGTTATTCCCGTGGTCCTGCTCGTGTATCCGAGAGGCTCTGGACTCTTCGTGGACGATCAAGAGTTATAACGCTGTGCTAGCGTATCTGTGCGTTCCAAGAGGGCCTCTCAATCATTGTCCTGCGCAGACCGTGGTTCCAGGTCGCGGACGTCATAGGCAGCCAATTCGTCTGTCTCGCCGTGGCGCACCTGACGGTTGACAATTGTACCGACATCCGATCGAGATCCACCGCGACCGACCTCTCCCCAGATCCGTCCCCCAATCTGCGAACCACATTGCGCCAACCACTCTCTCCTTTTGACATGTCATCTCCGCACCATATTGCGAGCTTATGATGTCTATGCCAATGGGGCCGCCCGATTTCAGCGACGGCCTCTGGGCCGAGGAGGCGCAACGGCCCATCTTCATGACGGGCTCCTTTAGCGGCTACCGTCCCGTCGTCTCCGAGCTCGGCAGCGGCTACCTGACTGCCGCGCGCGTCTTCCACCAGCCCTTCTGCGGCAACGAGGAGGGCTGGGGTCCGCTGAGCCCGTTCCGCTACGACTTCACCCCTTGTTTTATCGACGTCTGGGTGGCCTCGGTCGCCGCCTTTGGCACCCTGGTGGGCGCGATTGCCGTGTGGTGGCTCTTGAAGAAAAAGCAGCCGACGCCTGTGTCAAAGGATTGGCATTTCTGGACCAAGCAGGTGTGTTGTTGTGCATTACGACCACTCCCACATGCAAGCTCCCAGGGCGGTATGCTGACAGTGAGTTTTTCAGACTCTTCTCGGTCTCATCATCGCCGACGTCGCCGTGCAGCTGGCCTTCCAGATCATTAGCTACCGGGATATTTGGTACGGCGACTTCAGAGTCTACACCACGGTGGGAACGATCGTCTCCCTCTTCGTCATCTTCGCGATTCAATGGCTCGAGCACTCTCGGCTGCGGAACGCCAACGGCGTCGTCCTGTTCTACTGGCTGTTTCTCCTGATCGTGCTCGCCGTCAAGCTTCGATCCCTGGTTTCGCAGCAGGTCTATGCCACGAGCTTACCCTACTTTGTCACGTACTGCGTCGGCTACGGGCTTTCTGTGGTCGAGTTCTTCTTCGAGTGGCTGTGGCCCAAGAAGAACAGCACGTACGAGGCTCTGGTCGAAGAAGAGGAGTGCCCCGTTGAATACGCCACCGTCTTCTCCCTTCTCACCTTCTCATGGATGACACCCCTGATGAAGTATGGCTACACCACGTTTCTGACTGAAGATGACCTCTGGGGCTTGGCAAAGAAGGACACGACCAAGTCAACTGGCGACGCCTTTGAGAGAATGTGGCAGCACGAGCTGGATCACCGCAAGCACCCTTCACTGTGGCGCACCCTGTTCCGTGCTTATGGCGGCCCATACGCCCTCGCCGCCGTCTTCAAGATTGGCAACGATATCGCCCAGTACACCCAGCCGCAGCTTTTGCGAATTCTCATCGCCTTTGTTGCTTCCTATCGAATCGGGGATGAGCCACAGCCAGTCATCAAGGGAGCTGCAATTGCCCTGGCCATGTTCGCCGTCGCTGTCTTTCAGACGACCATGATTCACCAGTACTTCCAGCTGGCCTTCGTCACTGGCATGAGAATCAAGGGCGGCCTGACTTCTGCGATCTACAAGAAGGCCTTGAAGCTGTCGAACGAGGGCCGGGCGTCCAAGACCACGGGAGACATCGTGAACTACATGGCAGTCGACGCCCAGCGTCTTCAAGACCTAACGCAGTTCGCTCAGCAGATGTGGTCGGCCCCGTTTCAAATCATCATTTGCATGGTCTCACTCTACCAGTTGGTTGGGTGGTCTATGCTGGCGGGCATTGGCGTCATGATCATCATGATTCCGATCAACGGCTTGATTGCGCGCATCATGAAGCGCCTGCAGAAGCAACAGATGAAGAACAAGGATGCGAGAAGCCGCCTGATTGCTGAGATTGTTAACAACATGAAGAGCATCAAGCTGTACGCATGGGGCGCTGCTTTCATGAACAAGCTCAACTACATCAGGAACGACCAGGAGCTGAAGAACCTGCGCAAGATCGGCGCCGGCCAGGCATTCGCCAACTTCACCTGGTCGACCACTCCGTTCCTCGTCTCCTGCTCCACCTTCGCGGTGTTTGTCCTGACTGGCGATCGGCCTCTGACGACGGACATTGTCTTCCCCGCGCTAGGTATGAGCTCCAATTCCGCTAGCGAGTGAACGTTCTCGTACTAACGCCCGATTTCAATAGCCTTGTTCAACCTGCTCACGTTCCCACTTGCGGTCCTTCCCATGGTCATCACCTCGATCATTGAGGCCAGCGTGGCCGTTGGCCGTCTCACTTCGTATCTGACTGCGGAAGAGCTCCAGCCCGAGGCCGTCGTCGTGAAGCCGCCCGTTGAGGTGGCGGGTGAGGAAACCGTCTTGATCCGTGACGCCAGCTTCTCGTGGAACCGCCATGATAACAAGACCGTCCTGAAGGACATCCACTTCAGTGCCAGGAAGGGCGACCTGTCCTGCATTGTCGGCCGCGTTGGCGCCGGCAAGAGCTCGTTCCTCCAGAGCATCCTCGGCGACTTGTGGAAGGTGAAGGGGGACGTGGAGGTCCACGGATCGGTGGCCTACGTCAGCCAGTCACCCTGGATTATGAACGCTACGGTCCGCGAGAATGTCGTTTTCGGCTACCGCTACGACTCGAACTTCTACGAGAAAACCGTGAAGGCCTGTGCGCTGCTGGATGACTTTGCCCAGCTCCCTGATGGTGATGAGACCGTCGTGGGCGAGCGCGGCATCTCGCTCAGCGGCGGCCAGAAGGCCCGTGTTGCGCTGGCCAGGGCCGTGTACGCCAGAGCAGATATCTATCTCCTGGACGACTGTCTCTCCGCCGTTGATTCCCACGTCGGCCGCCACATCATCGACAACGTTCTTGGCCCGCGCGGTTTGCTCAGCTCTAAGACACGGATTCTGGCTACGAACTCGATTCCCGTGCTTGTCGAGTCTGACTACATCACCATGCTCAAGGATGGCGAGATTGCGGAGAAGGGAACACACCGACAGCTCATCGCGATGAAAGGAGCGGTCTTCGATCTGGTCAAGACAGCTGGGCAGAATGACTCTGGGCCAAGTTCTCTGATCGCCTCTCCTACCGGCAGCGACAGTGAGACTTCGACAGTTATTGAGCCGGCAGGCAACAGTCAAGACAAAGAGGAGCTGGAGGAGGCTCAGGAGGGACTGGGCGCACTCCAATCCATCCGGCCCGCCCCTGGTAGCTCCTCCTATCAGGCGCAAAAGCCGCGGACTGGGAGCATGGCCACCTTACGACGGCCTAGCACCGCCAGCTTTAGAGGCCCCAGAGGCAAGCTACACGATGAGGAGAACCCCAGCAAAACTAGACAGGCGAAGGAGCACTCGGAGCAGGGCAAGGTTAAGTGGTCGGGTATGTACCTTGTCCGGTTCTTGCATGCCCAAGCTCAAATATGCTAACAACACGGCAGTCTACGCTGAATATGCTAAGACCAACAATTTGGCCGCTGTTGCTGTCTATCTGATCACGCTCGTTGCCGCGCAGACGGGGCAATTTGGTGAGTTGAACCAATGCTTTGCCACTTCGTGGCCTGCTGTCCCATCACTCCTGCGCCTCCGCCGTTGACACGGCTCACCGCCGCTTTGCACACATGAGATACATGCAGCATCTTGTGAGACGAATGTGCTGACGCGGAAATCAGCCGGAAGCGTGTGGCTCAAGAAGTGGGCCGAGAGAAACACCGAGGCCGGCGGCAATCCCGATGTTGGCAAGTACATCGGCATTTACTTCGTGTTCGGCGTCGGCGCCGCCGCTCTCACAGTCGTGCAGACGCTCATTCTCTGGATCTTCTGCTCCATTGAGGTATGTCGACGTCCAAGATGCGAACCAAGAATGAGGCTCACGTGTGGTTCGCGCAGGCATCGCGCAAGTTGCACGAACGGATGGCGACAGCAATCTTCAGATCCCCCATGTCGTTCTTCGACGTTACACCGGCTGGTCGCATTCTAAACCGGTTCTCGAGGTGCGTCACTGCCCGCCTTGTGCTTTGATCTCCATCCCATCCCCCTGTTATTCCTACACGGGGTAGGACTGGTCTGCCGCTGTGTGATCGGGGGGAGGGGGGGGTTGAGCCAAGTGGCTCCAACGGTGCGGGAATCAGCGGCGCCAGCGCTGTTGTGCTTTCTTCCAGTCCTACACAGTACGGGCAGTATCAAATCTCCGCTGAAGCTGACCGTTTTGTCCGCCGCTACAGCGACATCTACCGAGTCGACGAGGTGCTAGCTCGGTCGTTCAACATGTTGTTCAACAACTTAGCCAAATCAGGTTTCACGCTCGTCGTCATTTCCATTTCAGCACCGCCCTTCGTCGCGTTGATCATCCCACTCAGTGCCATGTACATCTGGATCCAGCGGTACTACCTGCGGACCTCGCGAGAACTAAAGCGGCTAGACAGTGTGAGCCGCAGCCCAATCTATGCACACTTCCAGGAGTCTCTGGGCGGCATCTCCACCATCCGGGCCTACCGCCAGCAGGATCGATTCGAGCTGGAAAACGAGTGGCGAGTGGACGCCAACCTTCGGGCCTACTACCCCTCCATCAGCGCCAACCGGTGGCTGGCGGTGAGACTCGAGTTTATTGGCGCCGTCGTGATCCTAGCTGCCGCTGGCTTCCCGGTCATCGCGGTGGCCAACGGCAGCAAGTTGAGCGAGGGCCTGGTCGGCTTGGCTCTGTCCTACGGACTTAGCATCACCACGTCTCTCAACTGGATCGTGCGCCAGACGGTCGAGGTCGAGACCAACATTGTGTCTGTAGAGCGCGTTCTCGAGTACGCGCAGCTCCCCAGCGAGGCGCCTGAGATCATTCACCGCAGCCGACCGCCCGTCAGCTGGCCGTCGCGCGGCGAGATCGAGTTCAACAACTACAGCGCACGGTACCGGGAGGGACTTGACCTCGTGCTCAAGAACATCAGCCTGGATATCAAGTCGCACGAGAAGATTGGTGTTGTGGGACGCACCGGAGCCGGGAAGTCCTCCTTAACCCTAGCGCTGTTCAGGATCATCGAGCCAGACACGGGCAACATCAGCCTCGATGGTCTCAACACGTCGACCATTGGCTTGCTGGATCTGCGCAGACGTCTCGCCATCATCCCGCAGGACGCGGCTCTCTTCGAGGGAACCATCCGGGACAATCTGGATCCGGGGCACGTACATGATGACACGGAGCTCTGGAGCGTTCTGGGTACGTTTTTGGACACCCCCTCGTTACACCCCCACCAACCCTCCACTACGGTGTTCACATGGCCTTGCCGTCTCATCGGGTACACACGACTAATCTTTGTGGCGCACAGAACACGCTCGGCTAAAAGACCACGTCGCGTCCATGGAGGGCGGTCTCGAGGCCAAGATACACGAAGGAGGTAAGCAGTGCATATCCCACGTGGTCCTTTCCGTCTGCACCTCATCCCTTACTACCCTCCTATATGCGCTTTCTGTCGGCTCTTGCGTACTTCCGGTGTCGTGCCATGTCGCGCCCCGTCCGCGTCATCTTGATTATCTGCTCGTCGGTCTTCGGTCCCATCGCGGGGCGCGAGACGGTTGGCTGCATTGTTGCGCGCCATCTTCGGCGGACACCTTGCTTGATACGAGGCAGACGTATATGGGCCACTCTCTGGAGATGGTCTGCTTAGGGACAAGGCGGCATGCCGGCACACCTTTCGTCTTGTCTTTCACATGGCACAGCAGGAGAGGCGTTGGGGTCCTCCGCGGACCGAGGCGCCGTTTTCTTGTCACACCGGTCTCGCCCACCCCATGTGTGCATCATTGCATTGACGGGTCCCGGCGTTCTCGCAACGGAAAGCCTGCAGGATCTCCGATGCAACGTGGAACTCTTGGGACACTGGCCGAGCCGGATTCCGATACTGCCCTACCTCCCTGTGCTAAATTTGCTTACACGGGCTTATCTATACTGTCATCTAACACCGGTGGTATTGGACCAAACGCTGCCGGCACCAAGTGGCTCCGGCAGGACTGACAAGCACCCACCCTCCCTCACCTTCGGCCCAATGTCACTTCTCAGTCCCGGCAAAGCTGCAAGATCGCGATACCCCGCTGTGATGGAACCAAACCCTCCGGCCGTTGGATACCACCATCCACACGGAGCCCCTCCGCACCCTCCGTCCCTGTACACCTAGCAGTGCAAGATAAGCGTCCGGCAATGGCAAATCAGCTAACACGCACTCCCCCCGTCTTCGCAGGCTCGAACCTATCGCAGGGCCAGCGCCAGCTGGTGTCGCTGGCGCGCGCCATGCTGACGCCCTCCAACATCCTGGTGCTGGACGAGGCCACGGCCGCCGTCGACGTGCAGACGGACGCCATGCTGCAGACCACGCTGCGCGGACCGCTGTTCGCCCATCGCACCATTGTCACGGTCGCGCACCGCATCAACACTATCTTGGACAGCGACCGCGTCGTCGTGCTGGAGAAGGGGCAGGTCGTCGAATTTGACACGCCCGCCGAGCTGATCAGGAGGAAGGGGGTGTTTTGGGGGCTGGTCAAGGAGGCTGGGTTGTTGGAGGAGTGATCGGGGGTTTGGGCGTGATGTTGTTGAAGGGTGGTGTTGTTGTAGTGATGGATGTCTGGCTATCTTGACTTTTGTGAGGGTGCTCGGGTTGGATGGAAAAAGGAGGTGTGGGAGAATCTGAGAGTCAGACTGGCTGTGGAAATGCTTCAGGATGCAAAAGGAAAACAAAAAAAAAAGGATGTATATTGGGTTTGTCACGCTTCATTGTTGCATTTGGGGATCTCGCGTCCACATCTGCATGGATCTGGGTCTCGTTGTGTTTGGTGGCCGGCCTCCGCATTTACCTTACGCGTCGAAGCGACTGTGCTGTACATACGAATGAAGTCCGTTCCAGGTTTCGAACCGCTGTGGATCGACGGTACTCCGTGCATGTCGCAGACCAGTGAGAGATTTGGTGTCGTCTACCCTGCTCCTGGCCAGCCGGGTGCTGCTTGTGCGATGGTGTTGAGGCTCACCTGCTCAGCCTACTCATCCTGCACCCTCGCCGCATCATAGTTGTCATTCAATGTCTGTTGTTCACGTCAAGAACATGAACATCCACCGACATATCGGTGTCATCATAGCTGCCGGACAAGAGTGGCACGGTGACAGAGCTCCTCGGTTCCACCGACGATGCCCGGTCTGAGTCGGGTCGGGTCTGGCGTATGACGGCTTGAGTGATGATGGTAACTGTCCATCTGAGACCCTTGACAGAATTCAGACAGGAACAACGGAAAAGCATTACCGGGCAAGATCACCTCCATTAAAGTGAAATAGTGCTTCTCACTTAGCGTGCGGTCAATCAGTGCCACGACATGACCGCGGTAGCAGTTTAGATCACGAAATGCCTTGATCTGTCCTGCTCTTTCCTGCGGAGCTACTGTGTTCTGCTTGCTTTCGTCTCGCTAACCTGCAATACCATGCCTTCTCGGCCCTGTGCTGAGCGTCTGTGCCGCCAGGTCAGCGAGAGGGTAGGCAAAAGACCTGGCTTACTGGCTTACTGCCTCGGGGTTGGCTGGCTGGCTGGCTGGCTGCTTTGGTTCAGCAACCCGAAGC
Source organism: Chaetomiaceae sp. R4402 (assembly GCA_023628555.1). Classification (NCBI taxonomy): domain Eukaryota; kingdom Fungi; phylum Ascomycota; class Sordariomycetes; order Sordariales; family Chaetomiaceae; species Chaetomiaceae sp. R4402. The sequence continues at coordinate 265,941 of JAMAKO010000007.1, forward strand.
CAGGCGGCCTGCCCGTCAAGGCCCCCCGCCTCCAACGCTATCTCGTGATCGCGACATCCTGCTGTGTAACGAACCGCCCCGGCCGCCCCCCTCTCTCTCACTCTCTCGCCTGCGCAAGTAACCCCCCACACCGCACGCCAAGGAGTTTATCGGTGAACGTCAGCTGGATACAAAGCTGACCTCCTACTTGCCCTGCAAACGTGTCTGAGCGGCATATCCAGCTCCTGTCTGTCCAACGTAGGTGCGAAGCTGTTTGCAGACTACCTAGCTGAGCTTGATGGACGGCGAGAGAAAGGGCAAATGGAAAGCTGTAGGCCAGACACTGGCGGTGATGGCAAGACGAAAAGAGGGGGGGTAGATCTCGCAACGCCGAACCCCAGATCATGCAGACAGCCGGGTGACCGGGGGTGCTGCTCGTGGTGGGATATTGTCTTGCCTTACCTTGTCTCGGTGTGACTGGGCTTGTCCAGTCGCCGTTTGGAGTCCGTAGTAGACATCGTGATGCCCAATAGCAGACTGTCCTCTGTATTCGGGTGGTTGGTTAATGTGTTTCATTAGGAAAAGATGGGCATATTATGATCCATATGGGAAAAGTCCGGATGTTGTTTCCAACACAGACCTTGACGGTTAGAGCCCGTTTCTCCCAAAATTGGCGGGATTTGATGGATGGAACATGCGGAAGAACTTTGCAGGAACTGGTTGACGAGACAAATCCCGGTGCTGGTCTGGTCTGAGACTGCATTGGGCAATCCTGAAATAGGCCGGACGTTGGTTAGTGCTCACCTTAAATTATAGCGTTATCTGGCGTTCATGCTATCGGTGATCTGAGCCGAATATGGTCGGAGTTGGTTGATGGGCGAGGATCCAACCTGCGCGTTGCTTATTCCCCGCACTGTAGAAGACCCCAGCGCCGTTCTGGGTCTCGTAGCTTGCGGTGGCTTTTGAACTCGCCAGCATCCCCGCTGGGTACCGTTCCCTTGACTAGCGACTGAGCTGCCTGCCCCCTCCCGCGGTCTTTGCCTCAGTGCTGCAGCATTCCTGACACCATGGGCTGGGCGGGGTGTCACGTTGAAGCCCGTACTACGTGAACATTGCCGTGGCTAACCTCATGTGCGAGAATCAAGCCAGCGCGTTAATTATCTCCTTGGCTGCGCCGTCGGACAGTTAGTAGAGACATGCAGGCCAAGTTAAGGGCAGCAGAGGTGTGGCAGTTCGCCCATCCTGGATGAGGATGGTAGGACAAAGACAGAGACAGAGAGAGAGGCGCTGGCGTGGGCGTTGGCCGAGTTGGAGACCGACTGAGATCCTACGGTCCGAACGAGTTACACGATCAAGCCACTGCCGTTGTCGAAGGGTTACGCAAGGGACTGTTGTTCGCGCACGTGGGAGACGGCGGTGGCCGGTGGCACCGATGAGGTTCAGCGGCAGCTGTGAGGTCGAAAGCAGAATCTCAAGAGGCCAAAGACCGCTGCGTGACTGTGAACGGGCTTGCTTCTGCGCCCGCCGTCGGCCGTTCGCTTAGTCTCTCTAACAAGCTGTATTAACCCGTCACGTCGTGATAGATAGTTGTTGGGACTGCAAAGTCCCAACAGCACACGGGTGCCATGGACAGCTCGGGCTTATTGCAACATGGTGAGGCGGCGGCACAGCGGCGAAATGATTCTTTTTTTTGGGGGGGGAAGGCCAGACGGGCGCTGGCAAAGCCGGAAAAGGTCGTGGACGTTGCCAATACACTGTAAGGCGTTCCATGGGTGCCAAACCCCCACCCAGCTGCGGCCATGTCAGGGAGCGCAGATCCATGCGGCTGACACTCTTGCATATCTGGGGAACTGGGTCACAGCGGGCGGTAATTACCCCAGTTGAATCCCTTGAAGTTTGGCGGCATTTGTCTCAGCCACGGTGCTGCTGGAGCTGCCGGCACGCGTTGGTAAGTGCTAACTAAGCCTTCGGTGGCGATCCGGATGGCGTCGGTCAAGCCCCCGGGCGCGGCGCCTTTGCATCCGGCAGCGTGGGGAGCCCTGCTTGTACGGAGTAGTGACTGGAACCGCATTGGGAGTCTAGGCTGTGGTTTTCCATGACGCCTCCTCACACCGGGTTCACCACGCATGTTCCGGCATGCAAGGGAAGCCGGAAGGAGCTAAGGGCGGGGGACTGCGGGCTGCTGTGTAACCCCAAGCCCCAGGCGCTGTGCCAATTGCCAGACTGATCCTGGGGGATGGCTGCCGCGCGGCAGCTCAAGTCCAAGCCCAGATCAGAAATGCTTTGGCGGGTCCCCCCACCTCCATGGTTGAGGTTCACCAAGCTGCCCACGGTACGCGCCGCCCGACGAGCGACAACGGCAGCCGTGACATTGAGGCATGATCGGCCACCTGCCGCCCAGCCCGGCTGTCCAGGTCGGCGACCATGTCCAGAAGGCCTCAATCCATTGGCAGCTTCTCCCCGCAGTATCGATGCCCAAGCACGCCGTGTCCTCGGTGGATGGTGCAGACGCAGGCACACTGCATCCTGACGGTGGCCCCGAGGGCACACAAGATCAATGTTTCGTCTTGTTCTGCTAATAAGTGGTTCCGATCGCGGCGTTACTATAGGCTTGTTGTCCAGATGTGTAACAGGAACGATTGGTAGCGCATCTCCATCCTGTTTATGAATTGTCGTTGCGGTGCAGATCGGCGCCAAGTGCCGGTCCACAGCAATCAATCCGAAATCTGTGAGTGGAGCTCTGCGGGAAAGGATGATGTACAGGACGTTAGACCCGTGGCCAAGCGGGAATGCTAGGGGTCCCGAGAGTCCGGTTGTCATTTCCTGGCAGTGCGATGAGATAAACCCGCGTCACGGTGGCCGTCGGTAGTGTAGAATCTGGGTCTGGGCGTTGAGGAGAGTGCGATCCCTGCCGCGCAAAAAGAGCAGATTGGTGAGAATCAGTTCGTCATTGCCAACAGAGTCAGCACAAGTGGCCGCAGTCGATTTTCCTGTTGTGCTTGCCGGCGAATCGGCCCTGGGAGGGAATCTGTGAGTTCTTCACCTTGCTGTTCTGCCTGAAAGTGAAAAGCTTTCTGTAACCGTACGCAACGCAGCGCGTTATTGTTGTGGCCAGCCGGGTATGAGTCTATCTAGGCAGTGCAGCAGTCAGTTCATAGCCAGGCAGATGCTTCACGCTCTCTAGATTTCCGGTCTTGGACCACCAGAGTCAGAGTCCCTCATGTTCTGAGTTAGCGCGAGGGCGCAATTCGCGGCTCTGGCAAGGCCCGTTCCGAGAAGCTGGTGCCGCATCGGACGGGCAGTCCTCGAGAGAAGTGAGAGGTCTACTTGGTACGGAATACACCTGAAAACAGGCATTGATCGCGGCCTGCCGAAAGCCCCAGGTGAAGATATGGGTCGGAAACTTGGCCCTATCCGGCTTCATGCGGCGGACACAGTGCTTCAGTGGTCGCACAGAGAGGGGGCCGACTGCCACACGGGCTGATGTCGTCGGCTGCGGCTGCCCTTCCGGCAAGCCCTCGGTGCTCTGCCCCGCAAGCAGTAAATATCCCGGCCGCCAACTGGGATTGGGGCGTCTCGTCCTGCCTCCGGGTCGCGTATTCGTATGTGATTGCTTGCCAGCTGGGTGGTGTTTGCTACGCCGGCATGATATTCGTCGACTTTTTGCGCAGTTCCTACTGGTTATGAAGCTTGCCCCAGCGTCAGGCGCAGGCGTATCTGCCCGAGACACAACTCTGCCGTGCCGTCTGTGGTGTCCCAGCCCTGCGCTGCCATGGCCTGGCCATCAGCGTCCTTCCCCAGGCAGTCCTCCCAACGGCAACCTGAGACCAACGAACGGTACTTTGCCGGTGTTTTTCTTCGATGCCGGGAAGTAGCATCGCCCATCGCCCGATGACTTGAGAATAGATGCGAGCCTCATCGAGATCTTGTCAAGTCCGAGTCGTTTCCCAGGGTGTTCGATACGCCCAACGTGCAGATTTGGGTTGCAGACTTCCGGTCCTTCGGTAATAGCTGAAATCCTCCTAAGCGAGCCAAGCGAGTTCAAGCCGCCATTCCGCAGACCGGGACCCGCTCCTTCGGGTACGGTACCTGAAGCCCCACTCACGGCCCGTTGGTTGGCAGCGTCGCATCGAGGCCCAAAATACTGGAGGGCCCCTGTTGGCTGCTGGCGAATGCATGGAACGCGGTGGGTCATGTTGAACTTCCTTTTCCATCCAGATGCTTCGAGCGGGCGTTTCCTCGCGATCAAATCGGGGGCGACCCGGCGCGTCGGGCGCAACACCTGCAGGCAAAGGGTACCCTGTGCCAGCGCGAGGCATGCCACTTATCGATCGAGACCCTGCACGAGCGGCACAGGCAGCCGGAGCTGGACTCAGGCCCTCAGCATGACACCCCTGTGTGCTGCACAGAGTCTGCACCGACCTGGGGTGTGCAATACTAGGACATGTACATGGAGCTTGACAGGGGACAGACCAACGAGTTACCCAGACCTTTGTGTAATCAGGTATGCACCCCAACTCAACGTGCCTGGCACGTTTGCTTGGCGCCCACGTTTGACGTTTGTTGGTGACTTGCCGGGGGGAGGGAGAGGCCCGATCGATTCCGGCTTCTTGGGAGGTACGAGTGAGTATACTGTGTACACGCCGGTAGCATGGTCGAGGTTGAGCGCAGCCTTGCACTCGTCAGGTACTCCGCAACCAGCTGTCAGTTGTCAGTTCTGCCGGCACGATCGTGCGGATGCAGGGCACTGCATTCTTGGTTAGAGGGATGCGTGTCCGCACGAAATTGGAGCGTCAACGCAAGCCCCGGATCGAAAATCGCGATTGCTCACGGCTGCGCGCGCCGCGTGCATGCATTTGGCTGGCAATTCGAGCTGCCGCGTCAGTAAACGTACGCAGCAGGATGTGAGATGGAAGGTATCAAATACCCACGCAGTACGGAGTATGCTTGGTGTTATCTGCCGCGATCGAAGACCATCCGATGCCGTCCGTGGTCGGGCTCGGGCCGCCACATGCTGTGGGTGAGGAGACGGTCGAAGTTGACGAAGCACATGCAAACCGGCTCATTGTGTCCATACACAGCAAACTGGTATTTGCAGACCAGTCGGCTGGACATTAGGTACTGGAGGTACCCACCGGGTAACCTCAGCCAACGGACCATGAACGTGAGAAAATAATTGAGATGGTGGATAGGTGGCTGCCTAACGCTTTACGCGGCTACGTGACGTGTTCGGTCGTTAGATTTTCTTGTCCAGGTATGCGCACCTTCCTAGCCTATCCAGGGTGGGGCATCAACCCCCATGCCCCTCTGGCCCTCCACACCATTCCCGTCCCCACGGATCCTGGATCATCGGATCTCCCCACCATATGGCCAGAAAAACCCGTACACCAAAGGCAGTGTTTACCCTAACCCTGAGCCATTCCGACAAAGCTCAAGCAATATGACCGCCTCTCTGTGTAACACAACCGCTCGAGTGTTAAAGAAACATACAAATTATGTTGAGGATTATCTAGAAGAGTAGCGTACGCTTCAAAGAATGGGATTTGGCTGTGTTTCGGCTGAGTTTTAGTACATCCATGTGTCGACATGTTTTGGTGTACGGCTTTTTTTGACCACATGGAGCTCCCTCACAGCCCAAGAGAGAGACCCGACCATCCACACCCAAAGGGCGGCGATTGCCAACCTTCAATGTCGCGCTCGCGGCTAGCCAGAACAAGCATCGCTGCCGCCCCGGTTCCGTAATGCTTTCCTCCTAATCTCTTCGCTCTTTTCTTTTTTTCTGGGTGGTTCACCCGTGGACCCCGCGCCTTCATTACTATAGTATTGCGCCGCCACCTTTGCGAGATGGTGGGGGGGAACGAGAGGGCTTCGTTCCAGAAGCTGCACACAGTCTACCAATCATGGCGCCTGTCAAGCATCTGCATCCTCCTCTGAAGCTCTATTCGCCAGTCCCACAGAGAGCAGGGTGACATCCACGGCGTGCTGAGCACGGCAATGCTTTTCGTGCCATATCCTCCCGATTTCGAGCTCCATGACGGGAACCGGGTCAGTGACCCGACGGGCACGCCCAGGTGGGCAGCCGAGACACACCGTCCCAGGAACGGAGACGCGAGCGACTTTGGTGAAGTACCTGTACCTCCAGGTTTAACGTACCTTGCCTCAGCCACGTACCTACCTACCTCTAGTACTCATTTTGGAGAGTCAAGACCCGCAAAACGCTGGACGTTGTTCGGTACGTATCACGGCACCAGCCCTGAAAGCCGGACGAGATGCGGTACGGAGTACATGGTCAACTGGGCTGTCTCGGCACTGCATACGGAGTTCTGTTACTGTGACAGGTCTGAAGGAACGGAGGGGCCTTCGGACGCTGCGGTCTCACTCCTAAGACCGTGACAGAGACGGGAGCAACTACACGCCCTCTTCTCCCCTTTTGACAACCACGCCAATGCAGCCACTCGCCTGTGCGACCGTCTACATACTTGCGACTACACGACGCACAGTGTGGTACCACCCCGGGAGGCGTTTTCCTTGGGTTGCCTTCAACATCGGCCTGCTGTACAAGCTTCATCAACCAGCTGCCATTCCCCGCCCGCAAGAGACACTGTGTGTGCATTGGCCAATCTTGCTTTCGGCGTGCCTCGACTGTGGCGCCAGGATCCAGTTTGTGTACCTTCACGATAGCGAAACACACGGCGCCGTCGTCGTTTGGCCCGCTTCGCTTTTTCCCACGGTCGTACCACCCTCAGAGCAACGGCTGTGCGACTGTATGCGCTGGACGAGGGCATCCTTCGTTGGTATATCTCGCTGTTCACCTCCTGTCTCTGTCTCCAGTCGTTCTCTTTCTCCGCCTTCGAAACCACTGGGCTCGACAAATCCGCGCCTAGACGAGTCCTTGCTCTCCCGACTACTTTCCGACACTGCAGTCCCTTTACTGTTGGATCTGTCTGAGACTCCTTCCCGCTGCTCGTCTCGACTCCCGTCCCAGCCAGCATCAGCCCACAGGTTTCAGCTCCTCCTGCCCGCATTGACCTGCTTCTGACAGTGAGTTTTGCGTTTGCCTTGGGAGTCTGGCTGGATCGAACCAGCTTTCAAGGTGCTTGCTGGCTTTGAGATAGCATGGTGAACTGCCAGCTGACAGCAGAACGGGTAGGCCAACCGACTCTGCCTTCCCGCCGCGGGGCTGATCGGCTTTGCTTCTTCCTGGTCTCTTCACCCAGCAGTTTTACTCCGGGTCCCTGGTTGCTCCATCGTCTCCCTTCTCAGCCGTCTCCTTCTGGTTGCGGTGCTCCTCGGTTGACTCCGAAAGACCTCGATTGGCATTGCGGCTGCTATTGCTTAGCGTCGCCTGCCTTCCCGTCCAGAACCAGGCATCCCTTCCAATCGCCTCCAGGTGCGACGAGGCCTCGGCTGCCGCTTGCCGGGTTTCTCCAGCTCCCTTGACTGTCGACAGTCGTTTCCCAACTACGTATCTAGGAGCATGCATTTCCACCGCCAGTGGTGATCCCCTCAGCCACTTCCAGCCTGTGACCCTTGCGCCCAAGGGTCCTTGCCAGTGTTGTCTGGTTGTCACCAAAGGCAGGGGGCGCCCTCCGCATTACGAAGCAACACCCCAAGCTCGCTCGCCAGCAAGCGCACACCGCGCATTTCACACAAGTTTTTTGCAGAAACTCCTTAGAACCCCCCCGAGGCGGAAAGAAGACTAGCGTCGACGACGCTCTTCAAGTGGCCAGTTTTGGCCCTTGGTGTCTCATCGCCAGACTCCACGACAACAAAGACTAATCTGCAGGGTGCCGCCTCTCAGTCCACCCGTCATCGACCAGCTGATATTAGCTGTTTAAGACCGTACCCATCGTTCTCCACCTTCAATAGGTAGCAGGCCCCTTCAGTCTTGATCGCCGACAATCTCTCTGCCAGCTTCCTTTGTTACTCTCTCGCTAAACACAGAGTTCGTCTGACGCTAACTGCTTCCCTAGCTTTGGTCACTGCTCGTCTCCTCCGTCGGCGACTTGGCGAAGAGAGGGTCACACTTCGTTCCCGCCATACGTCTCTCGGTAGACGGACCAACCCCGGAGCTCTTGCAATTCACTTACTGTCTCATCCGTACTCTTCTTCATATTGGGGCCATCGTTTCACCCGCAGAGAACAACCCCGGTTCTTCACGCTGTCTCAACTTGGAAAGGCTGAATCGGTCCATTTCACGGCCTGTCATTGCTAGCCTTCCCCCCCCCCCCCCCCCCTTTCTCTGAGTAGCCTCAGCCCACCGGTCCCACCCGGCAACCCCCGTGTGCCACCCATACCAGGTCCCAACTTTTGACTGGGATAAGGCCCCAGCCTTTGGCGACCCGGATATAACCATCCACCAAGACCAACCGTTTTCTCGTGTCTGTTCCTTCCAGGTTCGACTGGTCATTCCGTTGCTTCAGTCCCTGACCGCACAACTGGTTCCTTGCAGCATCGACTCCTGCTGCATCTCCCCGAACACGGTGTGCTCGTGTTGTTACAATATACAGCCACGGTCGATCGCACATCTGCATCATGGTTACCCTCAACGCTACTGATAACTGCTCCTCTTATTCGCGGCACTGGGAAAGCGGCAGAGCCGGCCATGACCACGGCCTGCATGACAACAGCTTGCTGGAGACAAGATGTTCGCCGCCCATGGTATGCTCTTCTGCTATTACCGACCTAGAGCTTTCCCGCACTTCATGTGCTGTGACGACTGCTACCGCTCGACGATGACTGTCAAACTGAAGACTGACCGAGAGACAGACAGTGGCCAGGGCGCTGCGAGAGCAATGCAACATCCCTTTCGAGAGCTTCTTTCTCGTCACACACCAGGGCAAGGGCAACTTTGCTTACTTTTCCGGCCCTAACACCATTCCAGAGGAGAACATCCGCCTGATGTTTCAAAGGGATAAGTTTCTCCGGTTCCAGAACCAGGCCTCACCAGGTAAGCAAGACTAGAATGGTGTTGTTGCTGCCTGGGCGTTCTCTAACTCGTGGGCTTAGGGGGAAGCCTTTTGCGCCCACACGAGGACGATCACTATCAGGATACGATCGGTGGTGCTTTTCTTGGTCATGGTGCCGCCGACGTGGATGACCAATGGGCACCGCAGCCCAAGCGCAGGAAGCGGTCGAGGAGGTCTCGCGCTGTAGGCCGCGACCTGGACGACGACGTTCCTCCAGTCATTTCCAGCTCCAGGAAAGCCATTGAGATTGGCAATTCGGAGGCGGTACGGGAGTTCTACGCTCAGCGTCTCAAGTGCATCCAGCAGACGGCGTGCAAGATCATGGCCAAGGCCATCATCAAGTTGATTGCGCCCAAAAAGCAGGCCATCAATCCGTACACGAAGGGCGACGGGATGGCCCCAGCTTGGTGGCCGAGGCCCTGGGGCCCAGGCGAGAAGGACAAGGTTCGCCACGTGGAGCCGGATCATCAGTGGAAGCAAGGTTTGTTCTTCGGGGGTGAAACTTGTCGTGGATCACCCAATCTAACGTCAATCTAGAGCGCATCTATCTTCTAACCCACATCCTGAAGATGGTTACCGACTACGAGAAGCAGCCGCCCGAGTGGCAGAAGCTAGGCATCAGCGTGGCGAAGCTGGAGTCTGTCGCGATGGAGAGTCTCTCGTCATTCTTTGACGACACGAGCAAGCCGAAGAACGCGAGGAAGAAGCCGATTTTGAAGGAACTCTTTAAGGTTGCCAAGATGGAGGAGAAATATCTCCGGAACGAGATAGGTGGGCGACCTTGGCATACCCATACACACCATGCCGGTGCTAACAGATTCTCTTAGATGGCACTACCCAGTCCTTCGTCACTGCGGACGACTTGGTGATGGATTACTGTTTTGACGAGGACGACGAGGAGGAAGACGAGGCCGACGTCGCCGACATCAAACCAGAGCGGGCCCGCACCGACTCGACTAGCTCGACCGGCCGCTCACTGGGCAACACTATGCTGTCGTCACTGACGCCGACGAGCACGGGCGTCTTGGCCGCCGAAATGCAGGCCACGACGTTCATGCCAAATTCCGCCATCCGCAGCCACCACCAGTACGGCGCAACAACCATGCTCCCACCCAATCTCGGTCCGGAGCAGTACGCCTTCTCCGACGCCACCAGCTTGGCCACCACCATGGTCAGCCCGCCGCCGCTGCAGGCGCATACCGCGGCGGCAATGCAACTGCACGACCTGCTCGGCGGCCCGAACCACAACCATCCCTACCCTCACCACAGCGTCAGCCGGCGCTCTTCGCTCTTCAGCAATCCAACCACCGAGTTTGGCGCCTCGCCCTCCGCCGCTCTGTACCCCAGCCCGTGGGACACGCAGTCGCCGACCCAGGACACGACACCCAGCACGACAGCTGCCTCCACCCCCGAGAGCCCGGCGCTGTATGCCTATCCGGCCACCGCCGCCGCCCACCACCAGCACCAGCACCAGCACCAGCACCAGCACCAGCACCAGCACCAGCACCAGCACCAACAGCAACACCCGCACCATCACCATCAGCCCCATCACCAACAGAGCCACCATCAGCTCTCCCTGGCCTTGCCCCTGCCCCAGCCGCTGCAGCCGCAGCCAATGGCCCTCCCGTACCATCCTCAACCAGGCCAGCATCCCCACCACCAGCAGCACCATTACAGCCCCGTGACGGAGACCCTCCCGCAGCACGGACACTCTCACGCCCATCAGCAGCAGCAGCAGCAGCAGGCCTTGTTCCGCTCTGGAAACATCCATCTGCATGTGCAGCAGCTCCCGCACCCGCACCGGCCGCAGTAGGTCACTGCGTTGTGCCGTTGTTGTTGTGTCCTTGTTGTTGCGGGGTGCGTTGATGGTGGAGCGGGCGGGGGCGATGGCTTATCTCGGCGAAGGAAGGGGTGGCTGGGAACGGACGGCGAGCTGCTGCTGCTACTGCTGCTATGACGGCGGCAACGCAGGTGCATGGAAAGGAGAGCGGGGTTGGCGAGGGGGTGAGAAGGAGGTGAGTTCCTGTGGGGTTGGCGTTGCGCGGAGGGGTGGTGCAGTATGCTTGGGGGAAGGGGGTAGGGGAATTGGGCTGACTGGCATCCACTGGTCGGACTTTGTGTCGAGGATTGTGGGTGGAAGGTGAAAACAGACATGGATGCGGGAATCCCAGGTGCCCCTTTTCTCTTTTCCTTTGCTCCTTTTCCTTCTTCTGCTTCATCCACCCCGTGTCTTCTCAACCTCTGGTTTTCTGTCTCATTCTTGTCTCTTCCTTGGTGTCTTCTGAGTTCTCTGTCACGGTTCCCTTTACTCGATTGTCCTCTTGAATTCGCGTCTATTTCGTTTTCCAATCACCTCGTTTGGCAAGGTTGCGGGGGATAATTCAGCGTCGAACATGTCTGTGTGTCTTCTCTGTGGTGGAAACGCAACTTGTTGTCGAAACACTGGTTGATCTGCTTGCGTTCTCGCACTAATTGTCTCTCACGCTCTTTCTCTGTTCTGCCATGTTGGGCCATTTCTTTCAGACACCACTCCGTGTGTTGCTTGCCTGCTCTGTACCGCGGTAACCCAGCGCCGCGGTCAGGATATCTCTTCCTTGCTTACCTTCTCGCCTTGCCTGGAACTTACGTTTGCGTGGCGGATTGTTTCGTGGTCTTCGTTTCCCGTTGAGAGGGAATTCGATTAGCAGTTTGGGGGGCTGCATTTGACTAGATTGCCACCAAAATATTACTCCGTCATTTTCCTACTTCTTGCAGTGCCATGTTGCTCCTAGCGTGTGCTGGCTGGCTGACTGCTGATGTTTCTGTTGCCGTTATCTTTTCCATGGGAGAGAAGGCATCCGTAGCCAGGGCCTGGGATGATCACGATGAGTCTGGATAGCAGCGGGTGATGCAGATTGAGTGACTGCTTTTCTTCTACGTTGAGTCTTTTTGTATTCTTTCTGTGCCCAGAGAATTGTTCGCATCTGCCGTGCAGTGACCGTCGTGTTTTGATGCATCCCACCGTCCAAGCTTTGCACTCCCGGTCAACAAACCTTGAGAGTGAGATGTCCATTCCCTGCAAAACACCGCGCCGGCTGACAATTGCGTGTACGACGTCAGAATTCTAGCTCTTGAATACTCCAAAGACATACACACTACGCCTGCGGGTGACATCGTGCCCAGCCTCATGACCGCAGTGCGCAGCTGAAGCACACGACTGACTTAGGCAGTCCGACGCGTGAGCTTAGACAAAGATGACAAACACCGTAGAATGGCAGGGAAATATGTTCGAAAACAACGCGGGGGAGGAGCACCACCCCGAGAAGTCCGCTCATGGGAACGGAAGGGCAAAGTTGACTTGTATCTTTTCCCTCCCGACAGCGGTGCAGCAGTTGATGACCAAACAAGTTGGCGATGCGGGACTACCTCGTTTGGGGTAGCCTTCGCAGATAAACTATTGCGATGGGCGTGTGTTGACTTCTTTGTTCTTGGTCGGGGCTGGGCGTTAGGCGAGAAAAGGGGGCGGCGGTGTCATCCACTCGCCCTATGGCTCCGCATGCCTGGCTGGCTATCTGTCTCCCTGCCAGCCTGCCGCAGACGTTGTGCTTCCCGAAATTCTCTCCGCGCCACTGGTGTCCTGTTGACTTCTGAAGACACCAACGATTGGCATCGTATTCGCGGCCACTTCACTCTCGGGTGGGTTGGACCTGAGGCGACGCCTTCCCACCCTCGCACCCGCTTCCTCCTCCGTTTTGTGTTTCCCGGGGACGCAACACTCGGGACAACAGCTCGCTCGGGCCGAAGCTTCTATGGACACACTCCTCCTCGTTCGCTGCGGTCACTCGGACCCGTATCGTAATATCGGCCACGGGAACGGGAGGGAAAAAGGGGAAAGAAGAAATCGAACAGAAGCAGCATGCAGGCAAACAAGCAGACAGGTCGTGTGTGGTAGCAGAGAATGTGCGGGGAGCAGTCGTAGCGGCGCAGATCCCTTCCCGCATGTCTCTCCCGTTTCTTCAACTCTGCCACGCGAAAGGGTCAAGCCTGCACAAGATGATCAGGTGGCGCACCCAACCCACAAGCACCTCTTCTTCTCCGGGGCCGGGCTGCTGAAGATATCCGGGGAGGGAGAAGGGGAGGGGAGGCGGGACAACCTCCCGGGACCGGGCCCGTGTCCACTCAAGCCTTTCCTCCCCCCCTTCATGGCCCGTATCCACTTCGTTGTACGCCACACCAATCAAGGACTGTGGCCCAGGTCAGCTCTGCGTCGGAGGCTGTCCTGCATTGCATATGCGGATCTGCTCTAACTTAATCTGGGGAAGTTCGTACTCTACGGCCAATGTCTGATGTCGCCGGCGCAGTCATCAGACAAACGTCAGCCCCTGGGGGGCTTGCTGCAGTTCGGAAAAGCGTCTGTCGGTCGGTCTGGGAGGGGAAGGTGGCGCGACGGGGCCGGGCCGGGACGGCACTCGTTGCCCTGCGCCGGGGCGGGTTGTGGGATTCAGGCGCGGGTCGGGACATGGGGGAGGGCCAGGCCAGGCGGGTAACTGCAGGAGGCTACGGCACCTGGTGAGGGGTGCTAAGGGAGTGTAGGGGGCGTAGGGGGGTAGCTTGTGCATTTGCACTGTGCTGCGGTACCGCATGCTCCTGATCATGTAGCCTGCAAACTGGTGTCTGGCCGTAACGGTGACGGGGGGTCGCTCCAGCATAACGGAGACAACGGTGGAAGTTGCGGTGGTGGAGAGACAGATATCTCAAGGCCATGTAACGTGGTAGACTGGGTTGTGAGGTGTGCGGCTCCCAAGATCATGCACTCCCCTGGTTATCCGCTTTGTACACACACACACACTCACTTGCTCACTCATACACACACACACACACACACACACACACACACACATACTGCGTACACAACACTCGGCCACGACCGGGTCCGGAAGTTACCGAACACGGGATCATGCTGAGTGTGAAGCATGGGCTACTGGCTACCCAGTACACCACCCTCGCGAGGCACTGCTGGTGGTCCGAACTGGCCGTGCTTGGTCGCGGCATTCAATCTGGGACCGGTGTCCACAATGGTGATTGGTACAGTATCCGTATTCCTTTGCCTTCGGCCTTTGCACAAACGGCACAACAGCGGCCACCAGGTCAGACTGCGATGTCCTCAGCAGCGGAACTCCCCATTTCCGGGTTCAGCTGCATGCCATACCTGCGTGGCAACTCCGCGGCAAACGAAGCATCCGTCTGCGCCAGAGCAGCCGTTGCCGAGATGACTCGTGTCGAGGCCAGACGCTTTCTGTTCCTGCGGGCCGCCGCATCAAGAAGGATGGTCCGGATCTGTTCCCCCCAACCCGTCCCGCCTGTCGTAGTCCGAAATGAGAACCACGTCACTTGTTCATGTTGACTCCATTGCGAGTGTAATCAGATCATGACCTGCAGAATCAGACATGCTTTGTTTGTTGTCTCCCGACGTGTGGGGGGCGCTGAGATGCCGGCGGGATCGTGCCAGATCGGCCGACTGTGGTGCATCTGGACTGGTTCGGGGGCGGAATGTAGGACAAGTCAATCGTGCCGTGTGAGCGCGATCTCCCATCGTCATGATCTGCACGGGGGATACACGGCTCTCGGCAGCGGGAACCTGAGGCTCGAAGGTGAGAGTCCCAGCCCTGAATGAGAACGGGACTGACGGCCGGGATAGCTGGCTTCAGCTTTGTGTCCTGATTGCTCTCGAGACCGACCAACATCTTGCTTCTGATCCAGGAGTCGTTGCGTCGCTGGGACGCCATACTCGAGCAAGTCTGCTGAGCGCCACAGCGCGTGACGATGAACAGAGCAGCGACCACTGCGTGTGTCAAACCACCGAGGAGTGTGTGCAGCGCCTTGCGCAACTTCAATCTCCATCGCTGGACTCACCACCTTCCGTTGCTTCTCCCTTGGTGCTGTGGTCCCCGGTGGCATGCTCTCGCTCACGTCCAACTTTATCTTCTTCCTTGAGCCCACTGCCATCCTCAACACCCTCCCACTCCTCTTCCTCATCCTCATCCTCCACCTCCCCCTCGTCGCTCACCTCAAAACTGCCATCACCACCATAATCCTCCTCCTCTTCTTCCTCATCACTACCCCCCTCACCATCCACCCCCCTCTTCCTCTTCCCCTTCTTCCCATTCCCCGGCGCATCCTCCTCCCCCTTCCTAACAAACACATAGCTCCTCGCGGCCCTCTCCTCCCCCTTCCACGCGCCTTTCGCCACCTCACCGGTCCTGCGGTTCCGCACCACGCCCAGCGTACGCGCGTGGCCGTAGCCCGGGTAGGCACCGGCGACGAACCGGAAGCTGCGCTGCACGGCGAGCCCCGCGTGACGGGCCAGGTCGCGCACGTTCCACAGCGTGTAGGGCTCGCCCTCGAACAGCGTCACGACGATGGTGGCAGGGGTGTGGGAGGGCGGGGCGAGCGAGGCCTGGGCGCGGCGGAAGAAGGCGACCAGCAGCTCCTGGTTGTGGCGCACCTGGCGGTTGACGTCGGTCGACTTGCCGCCCGTGTGCGGGAAGTTGAAGATGATGCGCTGCATGGCGCCGGCGGCCGCCGCTTCTTTGCTGCTGCTGTTGTTGGGTTTGGGGGTGGTGGTGGTGAAGGCGGGCAGCTTGCGGGCGTCGACGCCGTACAGCAGGCGGCAGCCCGGGCCGGCGGCGTCGATGGCGGCGATGTGGGGGGCGACGTGCGGGTACTTGGCCGAGAGCTCTGCGTAGTCTTTTTCGAGGACGGTGGCGGTCACGTTGGTGCAGCGGTGGTGGGTGACGAGCGAGGCGGCAAAGGAGAGGTCGCCCTCGCCAACCAGGAGGATGGCATCGGTCGGGGAGAAGGGAATGGTGGGTTTTTGGTTCTGCTGGTGCTGGTGCTGGGCATGATTATTATTATTATTATTATTATTTTTGTTGCTCTTGCTGTTGTTCTTTGGCCCCGCTGTCTTCTGCTTCTTGGCCGGTGGTGGGCCGGACTTGCGCTGCTGTTTGACAGCCTTGGCGGCGTGCTGCAGCAGACCGCGTCCCTTGGCCATGTGAACAGATCCTGATCGATCTACGGAGCGCTCGGCGCGGGCGGCGATGGCGGTGTTCGGAGCAGTCGTCACCAACGGAGGGACGTGGTTGTGGTTGTGGCAGGGGCAAGCTGCGATAAGAAAAATACAAGTAAAAAGATAAAAAAACACAGAACCATATCGGGAACTGGCTAGCTCCCGCTTGCCCGTTCGGTTCCAGCCGCCAGGGCGGTGGGTCTGAAAGCACGTAAACCCTGCATCGAGTCCGGGGGTCGCATTGGATGGCCAGCCAGCGCCAAGCCAGAGCCAGAGTTAAAATGGGTGGTGGGCTGGCCTCTGAGTCTCTGACTGATCTCACTTACCAGCGGCACACGCACACGTCTCAGACACCAACAAGCCATCTGTTCTTTCGCCGTTTACCCGTTGTCTTGTGTTCCAGATCGGAGCATTTACGCTGCCTAGGGCCGTAGAACGCCGCGTATGCAGAAACTGGGGCTCAATCTAACCTGGCACGCATGCCAAGACAACATATTCTACACTACAGTACACAGTATCTACCTGGTGAGCAGTGCGGTTGCCCCGGTTGAGTCAGGCGGCCTTGTCTGCCAGTAAGGGCTCCCGTGGTATCTGTGGCGGTCTTCGTGCGGGAGCCTCTTCGTATATAGTAGACAATCAGACACAGCAAAAACTGCACGTGAGAAAGACTCGTACCCGCGGCACGGCATGGGTTCCGGATCAGTCGGAGGGAGCAGACATTGCCGCCCTGGGCCGTTGCGACGCCGATAGAAGCTGGATTGTTGCCTAGGGACACTGGCGACCTCGATGGAAATGTTTCTGGATGTCACGCCCATGTGGATTGTAATCGTCGTACGGATACGCGGAGGTGTTGCAGGTACGGAAAGCTCCGTAGTATTTCTGGTTGTGAAGCAGAATTGATACGCCTGACTTGGCCAAAGTAGCGGTCGTTGGGGCCCCCACAAACGCAACGCCGACGGCATGTCCAGCAGATTGATATCTCGAGCTTGCTGTATCTCTTAGGCGATGCCTGGTTCTTTGACGAACCTGAACATTGCATGCCTCGACGCGCCAAAGACTTCGCTGCGCACGACACAAACCCGCTGCCTGTTCCTCTTCCTGATCTGGAAGGAGTGCAGGCGCTCTGATTGGCTGCTGAATCGGTCAAGCCGCAGTGGAGCCCTATCCGTGCATGCAACGCATTCGCTGGTAGCAGCGCTGGCCATAACGTTAAGCCAGGTTGAGCAGGGCAAAAGGTAAGGTACCGTATTAGGTAAGGCGACCAGGGCCGCCCATTGGCCTGGCCTGGCGGCTCTCGCTTCACTCCGCCAGGTGGACATTGGACAAAGCGGAAAACCAGCGGCCGGTGCTCTTACTGTGTGCTGTGTGTACGTTAACAACGAACCGCTCTTGTCGAGACCTGCACAATAGGGCCAGAAGCGATGCTGCGGCGGACCAGCAAGTTGAGGCCATTCAGCAATTGACCGTCAGTTGGCTCTCCTCCGTCTTGTTGTCTGGCAGGACCCTCTCTCCCAGACGGCTTCGACTAAGCGTTAATCGCCCTGCTTCTCCTTCTTCTTCCTCTTCATCTTCTCCCTCTCATCACGCTTCTTCTCTCACTCATTTTTCGTCGCACCTCGCGCTTTGCACTGCCAGTGTACACAGACGGAGACATCGCTAGAGTTTCCAGTCTCTCGCACTTTTCTGTCAGGATCTGCCGTGCTTGAGACGGGAAAAAGACGGCCAAGCGCTTGCAGGCATTGCGCGACCTCATTTTCACCCGTCACGCAGCGACACCGCCACAACACGCAGCATCCCAACCTCGGCCTCCAAGGCCCGCGTCTAGTACGTCAATTATCTCTTCATCGCCCCGGCGGGCGGGCCATGGACATTTTGGCCCCTTCCTTGCTGGCAGCTGAGCCCGCACCGCCGACTTATACCTCGCCCACCGACCACGCCGGCAGCAACGGCTTCAACGGCAATTCTCACCCTCACCCTCACCGCGTCCTCTTTCACAACCCATCATCCACCGCCGCCATGAATCACAGCTTCCACTCAACTGACGGGCCGGACATGGACGACGCCGTCTCGGTGGACGTGCCTCTCGCCCACTCTACCGGCGGCCCGACCCGAGGCTCGACACGGGGCAGAGGCCGTGGCCGCTGGGCCCGCTCGAGGGGCGGCGCCAGAATTACCAAGCCGGCTCCGCCGCGTGCTCCCGCCGGCCGTGGCCGCCGCCAGAAAGTCTACGACTCACTCCGCGTCCAGGCCGCTCACGAGCGCGCCCAGGAGCTGAAGCAGGCCTTCGCTGCCGTTGGGAAGCTGGTCAAGCCGGCGATCCAGGAGATCGCCGACCGCTCCCTCAACGAGCTGCTCGAAGACCCCGTGGCCTTCAAGCTGGTGCCAGAGTATGCCACCACCAAGGCCTTCCTGCGGGGCCGCCGCGACGACACCACCAGGCAGTGCGACGCTCGCCGCGAGCACGGCCTCGCTATGGTCGAGAGCGTCTACGTGGCCGAGTGTCGAAAAGCGTACGAAGCGTACACGGTGAGCATCCTTGAAACGGTTTTCGTCCCGACACCTTGCCTCGACGCGGAGTGTCTTTGTCTAAACCCTCGATTGCTGACATGAACACACAGACCAAAGTCGCCGAGCTGTGCGAGGACAGATACGGCCAGCTCCTCCAACAGCTCGATATACTCGAGTATCTCGCGGACAACAAGCTACCTGTTGATGTAAGTTGCAGCCATTCTGTGACTCATCTCGCCATGTTTCTCGTCTGTTCTTCAACTGACTCGTCGTCCCCCGAAGTTGCCTGCGCTTCCCGATGATCGCTACCTCTTCAAGGACATCACCGAGGAGGACGCCAACTGCCAGGGCGTTTTTTACCAGACCGAGGATGGCGTCGAGGTGCCCCACTCCGGCAAGCCCATCTCCCAGCTCATGACCAAGCCTCAAACCTCCCCACTCGAAGCTTCCAAGCGGAAGGCAGACGGCCAGCCGGACGGTCAGCCGGCATCCAAGGCGACCGCCGCCGCCAAGGACGACGAAGGTGTCGCCTCCATGCCCCGCCACACCGCCGGCCTGCTCGGCGCCGTCGAGGCCATCGAGGAGAGCACCGCGACCACGCCGGACTCGGGCTCCAACGCCCCGTCGCCACCCGCCGCAGCCGAGCCAACCGAGGAGACCGCCGTCGAGCCGGCTTATCAGCATGCCATGACCGGTTTTGAGACCCCGGCCGACGGGCCTGAGATACCCATTCCCCGCGGGGCCTCGGCGCCGGACGAGTACGGCGTCCGCATCATCTCGAGACGGCCCACGCGCATGGATCTCCCCAACAACCGAATCATGCTGCCCAACCTCTTTGAGTTTGACGACCTCGACATCGGCTTCCGGGACTCCACCAACTGCGCCCAAAAGGGCGCCACCAAACAACGACGCGGCAAGTTCCTCGGCAAGCCCGGTTCCAACTACATGTTTGTCGACCGCCGCGCCGGCATCTGGGACTCCACGCTGGCGGCCGGCGAGCTGGATGACGAGCTGGTGAAGAAACACAACCTCCACCCGACCCTCGGTCTCGCCCTGCCCAACTCGACCAACGAGTCGGAGCCCCCCAAGCCCGTGGTGAGTGGGCGAAAGCCCGTCGTCTTTGTGGCTCCCAATGGAGACCGCATCCACACCTCGCGCTCCATCGAGGCTGCCCAGACCGATTTCCAAACGGAAGCTGTCGAAGCGCGCATGAGGGTCGCACAGTCGGTGCGCACATTTTGCGAACAAGAGGGAATCGCGGACGAGGACGTCGCACCAGACCCGGAGCTTGTGGAGAGGAACCGGGAGGAGATACTGGCTGCCCGCGGAATCGACCCCGCCCAGACTAGGGAGCCTGAGCCGTCACCGGCGAGTCCCGAGCCCGCACCTGAACCGGAACCTACGCCCGAGCCTGCGCCCGAACCTGAGCTCAAGGTCGAGCCTGCCGCCGAAGACAACGCCGCTCTCGCCGAGTTCGCCGATTATGCGCTCAGTGCAGCCGCCATCCTTGACGCCGAGGAAGAGGCCGCCCGCATGGCCACGGCGAAACGCCCCCCACCGTCCCGGCCCTACGACGCCATCCGGGACGTGTTCACTGACACCCCGCCTGCCCCGCGCCCGCCGTCTCCGGCCGCCATGCAGGAACTTGCTGCTTTCATCCCAACGGACGTCGACACGCGCAGCCTCTCCTGCCTCGCAGATGTTGCCCTGGAGCAGAGCGCCCCAAAACCAGCCATGGTCGAGCCAGTGCATTATCACCAAACCTCGCCAACCGGACCGCCGAGGCACGCCGAGTACGACCAGCCGCCGCGCGAGTACATGCGGCCGGCTGAGTACCCCCAGTCCGAGCCAGTCCGCTTCATCCGTCAGGATGTGATGCCTTCGGCGCACGCCGAGCCGCCCCGGACCAATAACTTTCTTCGGACGGCTCTGAATACCGACTCGCCGACCTTCCCGCCCGCCATGCAGCCGATGCAGGAGTACCCAGGCGGCCCCGTGATCCCGGCTCCTGCTCCCGCTCCGCCGACAGGCCCCGTGCCCATGCACTCCCAGGTGCCGCATTCAACCTCCGGCCGAACTCCCTTCTCCAACCCGGGAGCCACCAAGGGCCTCCCAGCTCTGCGCCCTATGCGGAGTCTGCTGAACGAACCACCACCGATGCCTGAACCACAAGGTAGTCCAGCTATGCTCCACGGCAACATGATGACCTCAAACAGCGGCGCGTACTTCCCGCCTGCTGCAAGCCGCCCTTACCACAACAGCTACTCGCTTCAGGAGCCCATACATCACCCCATGCAGGCCGTCATGGGCCAGCAGCAACCGCTCGGCAACCCGCTCCAACCACCCCCTCTCACCGCCTCATCGCCTCTAGCGCCGGGCCCTCCCAGTCGCATGAGCCCCTACCCAGTCTCGCCGCCGCAATATCACCAGCAGCACATCGGACCTCCTCCACCGCCACCAGGCACCCAACCACCACCACCCCTCCACCTCCAAGGCGGCCCACCACCTCCACAACAACAACAACAACAACAACAACAACAACAACAACAACAACAACAACAACAACAACAACAACAACAACCCCTCGCCCCCGCCACACCCCTCTCCCGCCAGGGCAACCTAAACTCCTCCTCTCCTGCCTTCCTCCCCGGCTCAACCAACATCTTCCCCGCCCAACCACAGCAGCAACAAGCTCAATCCTCCTCCTCCTCTGCCGCAGCCGCGAACGCGTCCAAATACCGCAAACTCGAGCCCGCGCCCACCCCGCCCCACCGCCTGTCCTACGCCGGCGCCGGCACCGAGCTGCGCACCGTCCAGTTCGACTACCGCGAGGCCATCAAGGACTACACCCCCGTCGAGGCGCCGCCCAGGACGGGGCCGACACAGATTCGTGGGTGGACGCATAACAATATCAAGAAGGCGTCGGTTTCTTCTTCTTCTGCTGCTGCTGCTGCGAATGTGGCGGGAGGGGGAGGGGGGACGGGTCATTTCGCTGGTGGTGGGAGGCCTGGGTCGTCGTCTTCGGGGTCGTCGAGCTTGATGAAGGGCGGTGGTGGTGGTGGTGGTGGTGGTTCTGCTGGGCCGAGCGCGGATGAGCCAGTTGCTTAGAGGGCGGGTGGCGCGTCTGGGATGGGGTCTGGTGCTGCCGCTGGGGTTGGCGCTGGTGGGGTGGGCGGTGGGAAGGGGAGGAAGCATGGCCGCGATGAGGAGGAGGAGGATGGGGTTGATCCGGGGGAGTTGGGTGTGCAGCAGCGTGGGGCGCAGACCGGGAGGAAGAGGGCGAGGACAGAGGCGACGGGGGTTGCTTGGCCTGCGCCCCCTCCTCCTCCCGATGGCCCTGTTCTAGTGTCGACGTCGACATTTGCGCCGCCGAATCTGCCCCGTCTCGCGCCTGCTCCCGCCAGAGTTCAGAATATCCAGCCTCAACAACTTGCTGCCGGTGGGAGCAACCATGGCCGCGAGAGGGAAAGCCGAATTGCGCGGACGGTCAAGCCGGTGCCTCTTTACCCATGGGACCGCAGCGGGAATGATAACGACTACGACGGGGAACAGGTTCAGAACGAACCGGCGTCGGATGAGAGGCCGGCAGAGAACATCATTCCTCCTTACCGCCAGCCCAGGAAGAGGGCGAGAGCCGGCCGGGCGGCTGCTGCTGCTGCGCTGTCGACGACGCGCAGTCCGTATAACCTGCGGAGTCGTCGTCAGGGGGAGAGCCAGGGATTAGATACCAGCAGTGTGGGCGTGGGTACGGCTGAGGGTAGCAACCCCGCTGCTGCTCATGATACCATTGACCTCACTGCCGAATCTACTCCCTCCCCAGAGATATGAAGAATCGTTGGTTTGTCGTTGGAGAACAGGATTGGTTTGGCAAGAGAGGGAGGTGTGAAAGGGCCGGGGGAGGTTTCAGACGATAGGAATTAGTGTTTTTTGTCAACGTTGCCCATGATGGCTAGTAGGATTACAGTTTCGAATGAAGTTCACTACGAGTACAACAGGATATGTGAAATGGCTTGCTTTCTTTTGATGTATCGATCCCACACTGTATGTGAAAATCACCGGCAATATGGCGAACCAACGCGGTGAGCTCTACCAGGCGGCGAAAATCAAAGCCAGGCGCTATGGAGATTCCTCTCCTTACATGGCCTCTGAACGGCTCCTTGCAGTCAACCTTGGCCTGCCCAACCCGTTTAAACTCCCATTCTAATCCCCCAGAGCCTCAACTAACCGGAACAACGGGCACGCCCATCCCCACAACTCCTGTCCCTTCCGCCGCAACCACCGCAGCCGCAACATCCACCCCGCTTCCGGAAAGCGGCAGCAGCGCCCTGCCCAACTCCCCCTCCGGATGCAGCGCAAACACGCTGGCTTCCATGGCCTCGCCGTCCAGCACGACAAAGTTCTGCACGGGCTGCTGCGTCTGGCCCAGCACGTTGATGACGTCCTGGGCGAGCTGGCCGCCCAGCACGGCGGCGACGGGCGCCACCTCGCCGCCGACGTCCTGCAGGAAGGAGCGCAGCACCTCGCTGCGCAGCGTCTCGGCCGGCAGGCCCAGCGCCTTGTGCTGCTCGCCGCACAGCCGCGTGAACTGCGCCAGGTCGGCGCGGCTGTCTTTTTGCGGCGGCAGGCCGGCCGGGGAGAGGGCGGTGAACTCCCAGAGCGCGCGCAGGCAGGAGAGTAAGGGCGTGACGGCGCGGCGGCGGCGTGGAGAGCGCAGGATCTCGGCGGGGAGGTGGGAGGCGCCCGAGGCGAGGTACCAGGTGGAGTAGAGCTCGCGCTTGGTGACGAGCTCAGTGCGGGGCTCGTCGCCGGGCTTGGGGGAGACGGCTAGGATCGTGCGGGTGCGGGATTCGGCGCCGAGCGGGGTGGGTATGTTGGACTTGGCGCGCGAGATGACAAAGTCGTGCTCGATCAGGTCGGCGAAGAGGAAGCCGTGCATGCCGTGGCTAGCCGCGGCGTAGAAGGGGCGGTTGTTGAGGCGCGTGGCGGTGTTGATGACGTTGAGGGCGGTGGAGTCAAGGTCGGTCGCGATGACTACGTCGAAGGGGGCGAAGAAGGCCGGCGGCTTGAGGCGCACGTCGGTGGTGTCGACGTGCACGCGCACGCGCGGGTTGAGCCGCTGCAGGGCTGCGGCTGCGGCGGCCGCGCGGTTGGTGCCCACGGGGCTGTCCTCCTCGGAGAGCAGGAATTGCGCGCCCAGGTCGGCGGGCGTGACGGTGTCCGAGTCGAGGATGGTGAGTGAGCCGATGCCGGCCAGGACGAGGTTCTTGGCGATCTCGTTGGCCAGTGCCCGCATGGTGATCAGCAGGATGTTCGCGTTGCGGATCTTCTCCTGGGCCTTCATTCCCCAGAGGCGGATCTGCCGGTCGTAGAGGGCAATCTCATCTGAGAGTGCGGTCAGCGAGCCGTGTGGCGGGTGTAAGCTGTGAGAAGCTTACTTACCAGCACTGATGCCGTTTGATGGCGCCGACACCGCGCCGTTGGGCTCGATTTGCGCAGCGGGAAGGGCCGTCATGTCGGCGAGAGTCGTGCCAGGGATGGCCGCTGGATCTTGGAGCGGCGGTTGCTGGTCCATCGTGTCGACGTGATGCTGTTGTCCTTGATGGCCGCTCAGGCTTTCGAACCGCACTTGCGCATCAAAGAGAGCGCCGTGGATTTCTTACGCGGGTAATACTCAAACGGCGCGGATTTTGGGAGCAAACGACTGTGCTGGTCGGATGCAGGCAGTGGGCAGCTGCGCCGACCCGGCTGGTAAAGAACAATGCAAAACTGCAAAGGGTACTGCGGATCGTGTTATGGGTTCTGGCAGAGAATGATATGTCGAGGTTTTGTAGGCAGCCTGATCAACGACAGCAGAATTCTTGTAAGTGGCCGTGTTGCCTTGCACTAACAGCCCATCGTGCCACTGTGAGCCAGTCGCATCGAGATGTGGTTGGATGTTGCAGCTGCAAATACCTGACCGACGCGCGTGCCGAAAGCTTGGCGCGGCAGTGTTTAAGTGATACGCGGGGAAGCCGTGCTGCAGGAACTGAGCTTGTAAAATTGTGGGTACCCTCTAACAGCGATTCAAATGACGGGGATCTGTTGCTCGGAACAGCCATGCCACTGCCCTACCGTTCCATCCAACAGCAGGCGAGTTGAGAGCGCATTCATCGTCCTTTCTCCTGCCTACCGTAATCATTCCGGGATTTTCTGGGAAGGTGTGTGGGATGAGTGCTTCTAGGCCGTAACTCGTCTTCCTCCTCAGCGTTCTCATTGTTCACCTTTTTATCCTGTTTCCCCTCTGCTGTGCCCGGTGCCCGAGATCGACGGCGGCACTGTCGATTTACACTGAACCCCGCGAAGCCCGTGCTAGTAGGCCACAGCCACGCAACCCTGCTGCTTCGCACGGCCCAGTCTTTCCACTTTCCACAACGTCCTTTGCTCCGCTCGCCGCGAGACCTCGAGTCGTAACCCAAGAACCACTGCCCGACATCCCGCCGTCTTGTTTCGACTCTCGCCTTTCCCGCACTGCCCGGGTCCGAGGTCAAGTTACGCCCTGCATCTTTTGTCGGTGCTCGCCTTCCTGCCGGCTCAGGCTGCGGCTTTGTTGCTTCATGGTCAGTCGCCCCGACGCTGCTGTCAAGTGGTGCCTGGTCACCTGTGTTTGCCTGCCTGCGTAGAGCCCGTCCCAGTTTCTCAGCAGTCTTGTTCCCGTCTCGTCCCCAGCTTCTACACACTCGCAGTCTCGGCCGGTTGTGCTGATTTCGCTTCCAGCCTGACAGTCGCAGGCTGCCTCTGCAACCTGGAACCTTTCGAGCTGCCGACGGAAGCATACACCGCTTCAGCGACCCCCGCCCATCACCCCATGACCGACCAACCGACAGTGCCTCTCAGAGATTGTACACCGTAATTCAGCAGTTTCATCACGATCTCGACAGGCTCAGCCGCCACTTGTCCGTTGCTACGAGCGGCGTCGACTCCGGCACGGCCAGGATGGCCTCGGGCTCAGACCGGGGCTGGCGACGACTGATAGTAGACCCAGACCCGCCACGCCCCAACGACACCCTCCCTGACGGCTCTGGCGTTTTGCCGAACCCACCGTCCCTCCCACCACTGCGGTCCCTCGGCTCGAGGGTAAGGCCCGCTCTCCACCCCACCGAACCTCCCACGTTTCGGTCGAGTCGCTATCGCCCCGCTACCCGCCGTCCCTACGTGGACGGCAGCGTCATTGACTCGACTCTCGACGAGTTGAATCGAAACATTGATCACACCAATTCGCAACTCCGGGCGTTGCTGGATTTCACCAGCTACTCCGGCATCATGCCGCGTCCCCCTCCTTCTATATCGCCACCCCTGTTGCACGACATGGCCGAGGAGAGTCGTCGCATCAAGCGCCGGAAGCTGGACTCGGATCGAATTGGGCCCAGCTTCAGAGGCTTCCACTACGGCACGTATGGTCAGATCGAGCCTGGCCAGTTGACCATGGAGATTGTGAGTTGCGATGGCGGCCTGTGGCCCGACGAGCACTCGTACGCGCCCGAGAATATCCTCAAAAGCGATACTTCGGTATATTGCACAAAAGGCAACCGCTGTAACATCGTTCTGAAACATCAGGGTGGCACCGTCTTCACTCTGGAGGAGCTCATCATCAAAGCACCCGGCTCTAGGTTTTCTTGTCCGTAAGTTTTTACCACGCTTTACCACCCGTGATTCTTTCCAATTGCTCACCATGTAGATGCAGTGTCCGCGAAGGGATGATCTTTGTGGCAATGGAGTCGGATGAGCTCCTGACGCGCACGGCGCAGTATCAGATCCAATACCTACCCTCCCGCAGCCAGAGGCGGAGCACCATCGTCTTCCGCCACGACGACGAGGGCAACGGCCTCACTCGGATTCGATCACGGCCCTTAAGGGCGTACAGCTACGGTGCGGACGACGACGACGACGACGACGAGGACGACTGCAGAACAGCTCAGATACCCCCGGAATTCGCAGTCTCTACTACCAGTTTCAACGCCACCACCGAACTCAGCGACGACGAGAGCGACGAGGACCACCCCACCCGCCCGCGCCCATCCGCCGCCCGGCAGACGCCCAACCGCATCGGCCTGCTCACCTTCGAAAGCGACACCAGCGACGAGGGCATCGCCATCTACCGCCAGCTGCCGTCGCGCGAGGAAATCACCGCGGCTACCGCGTCCACCTCCGCCGGGACTGGGGCTGGGGCCGGGCCACAGCGGCGCCGGCGCACCCCGCGCGTCTCGTCATCGTCGTCCTCCCGCGTCGCCCGCGGTCCGGCCGGCGGCGGCGCCATGACGCTCGAGGAAGCGCAGGAGGCGTCGCAGATCGCGACGCAGGAGGCCGTGCGCGCCGTCGGCGGCGAGCTGATGGCGCCGCTGGCCCACTTCCACATCGAGAAGGACCGCAACAAGTGCACCATCCGCTTCGACCCGCCCGTCAGCGCGCGGTTCTTGCTGCTGAAGATGTGGAGCCCGCGCCACGATCCGCACGACGTGCCGAAGAATATCGATATCCAGGGGGTTGTGGCGAGGGGGTTCGCCGGGCCGCGGTTTTGTCCTGCTGTGGAGCTGGCTTGATGGAGTGGATCGGTTACGTGTGAGAGGTAGGTTGTCTGGGTGTTCGGTTATTGCGGGGGTGTTATGGCGTCCTCATCTCTTGGGGTTCCGGTCTGGTTGTTGGTCCGCTTGGTTGGCATGGGTTAGGGTGCTTGGATGGGATTGTTTTTCAACATTATCTAGAAGTGGGGGGGCTGAGCCACAATCGGCTGGCGTGCTGGCTTGGGGGGGCTCTAGCAGCTTGGGACGGGGTACGGTATATGCAGGTTTCACAGTGTACGGACACGGGCATGGTTCATGAGTCGGGATAGGTTAGGTACCAGGTATGCTCTGGGACTTGGACCAGCAGCGAAATCATGGATTGGGTTTAGAGCATAGCATTTTTGTGGATTGGGGCGGCTGCAATAGGGTTGTAGCAAGGACTGTACTGATTTGCGAATTCTTTGGCATCAAGCATCATGGATCGATTACGGAGTCCCGGTTGGCTTAGCCCTCGCCGGTAGTGTTGGTAGTAAATCAGAATTGCTCAGCTGCGCAGCCTTGCCAGCCTGGTTTCAAAGGGACCAATGAGCCGTGCCGGCGATGAATCATAGTGAATTCAGCCCACTTCAGGCTTGGCTGAGTCACAGACAGGGTGGGTCGTACCTTGGCTTTACACAAACCAGACCTGGACCTGCCGTTTGACTCCCTCTACCGAGAAGGTTGAGTCAACAGGAGTGGTCCCAAGTGCCAAAGCGAGACTCAATCTCTCGGCTTTAATCTAGGTACCCGATAGTGATTGTAATACCGAAGGGAGCGTTGGGTGTAGTGAGCGTTGCGAGCTTGAGCGGAAAAGCCGTGATACACAAGGCTGAAAGTTACAAGATTACCCTACTTACACGGGCTCAACATTACGAAGATTCAACTTCCATAGCCTTCGTTTGTCATGTTGCAAAGAGCAGATTTCGACTGATAACTGTTTTGAGAACACAACTATTCTAAGTGAGTCCAAGTGAGCTTACAATCATGTCGCTGTTAGCGTGGAGGCAAAGCACACAGCCACGCCAGCGCACCACTGTGAACGTACCGCCACTAACACAGAATGTACTGCGTATCCGTGTAATTCTAGCCTTACCGGCGGGCGACCTCAGCAAGCGCCCCACCAAGATTTCTGCAGCTGCACTGTGCTTATATATCTGCAGCTTCTTGCCTCCGCAACACCGTCACCCCACAGCAAACCTAGCAAACACTCAGGCGACAGACCTCCGAGGTCCCCCAGCGAATATCTCGAAGTCCTCGACCACCCGTCCTGCCTTTACCGTCAACAGAAAATTACCGAAGAAACATATCCCGAAGCCATGGCTGTCCGCGCACAGTTTGAGAACTCTAACGAGTAAGCAAGCTGCCAAGCTGCCCCGCCCCGCCAAACACGACCCCGCGGCGATGTGCCGATTTTTGCGGCGGTGCAGCAAGAGTGGGAGTGGTAGATGGCAGCACTGGCTAACCAGCGGCGCAACACAGGGTTGGCGTTTTTGCGACTCTCACAAACTCATACGCCCTGGTGGCGGTTGGCGCGAGCGAGAACTTTTACAGCGTGTTCGAGGCCGAGCTACAGGACGTCATTCCCATCTGCCGGACGACGATTGCGGGCACGAGGATTATCGGGCGGTTAACAGCAGGGTATGTACTTTTTTGATCCTTCCAGTTTATGGCCTTCCTCACGTGTTTGCAAGGGAGAGCTCGAGAAGTCAATCGGAAGCACGGGTAGCTGACAAAAGCTTTGGGTGGTTGTAGCAACCGCAAGGGCCTGCTGGTACCAACAACCACAACAGACCAGGAGCTGCAGCACCTACGCAACAGTCTACCGGATGAAATACGAATTCAGCGCATTGAGGAGCGGCTGTCGGCATTGGGCAATGTGATCGTCACCAACGACCACACGGCGCTGGTGCACCCAGACCTGGAGCGGGAGACAGAAGAAATCATCGCCGACGTGCTGGGCGTCGAAGTGTTCCGGCAGACGGTGGCCGACCACGTGCTGGTGGGCTCGTACATGTCGCTCAGCAACCAGGGCGGCCTCGTGCACCCCAAGACCAGCATCCAGGACCAGGACGAGCTGAGCAGCCTGCTGCAGGTGCCGCTCGTCGCCGGGTCTGTCAACCGCGGCAGCAACGTCATCGGTGGCGGCATGGTCGTCAACGACTGGATGGCCGTCACGGGCCTCGACACCACCGCGCCCGAGCTCAGCGTCATTGAGAGCGTCTTCCGTCTCGGCGAGGGCGCCGCGCCGGGGGCCATCAACACCACCATGAAGGACACGATAGTCGAGTCGTTCTACTGAGCTGGGTCAGGTTATTTTGAGGTTTCAAGTTGAAGGACATTGGTCAGGACGTGGCAAAAATTTCCGCAGTCTGCACGACTGAGCTGGCAGACGCGGTGGGATTGTGTATGTCGTGCCTCGTCTGAGGTGCGTGTGGTGGCAACTGGTGGCACATTGCGTGTCTACTAGACTGCCACCAGTATTATGCCAACAGGTGCATCGGACAGATCTACCAAATCAAACCACTACCCTCCCATACTTCTCCCGTCAAAGAATGGGTTTCCCAGCGATTCGGAACATCAACCGCGGCGTCGACCAGCTTCTACGTTTGGTACAGGGCAAGGGGCTATTGGGTCTTGTAAGGCAAATATGGACTCCGTTTCTGTTGAGAGATCGCCATAGGAAAATCATGGTACATAGGAGGTGCATCTCGGGCTCCAGTTCTGCAGCTCGTGACATGAATCCGGGTCCGAACGCTGGCAGATCACCGTACCAAGCAGCAGCGCATTGGAGGGTTCAACCCTCCCTTGGCAGCCGAGCGAATGAGTCGCTCCACAAGATCGGCCGATCGAACACGTAGTAGCATAGTACTGGTGAAGCATGGGGTATCTTCCAAAAT
The DNA here is from genome assembly GCA_023628555.1 of Chaetomiaceae sp. R4402. Lineage (NCBI taxonomy): Eukaryota > Fungi > Ascomycota > Sordariomycetes > Sordariales > Chaetomiaceae > Chaetomiaceae sp. R4402. The sequence goes on from JAMAKO010000007.1 coordinate 295,918, forward strand.
ACGAAGGCATATCCCGCTCTGCAGCAACAAATTGGACGCAAAGCTGAGCAGTGAGTACTGTGGTCCAAGAAGGATTGAGCTCACAAAATGGCGTCCTGGTCGTCGCGGGCTTGGCACTGGCACGCGGCTCTTCCCATTTGGCTCACTAGCAGCAGTAGGTGGGGTCCGTCGCGTGGGCTCCAGAGGACCCTGATGGGCCTGAGCCTGGAGCAGCGCACCCCCGCGCCGCGCTTGCCGCTACTGTAAACAAAGCTTCCCCCGGATATCTGCTCACGCTCTTGTGGTTGTTGATCCGGTGTGTAGTCGTACCTATTACACGCACCTAGATCCCCATCATTTTCTGACTTGCTCCTTTTACTTTTCTATGAGACCGATAGACTGCATATTGCCCACGGTGTACACGAGCGTATGCGCCGTACTCATAATAGAAGCCGAGGCCCCGCACGATACAGCAGCACTCGTTCATCGTGAGTTTCTCGAGGCGTCCGATCGGTGTTGAGAACGCCCGAGCAGCGCTACCCACTCCCTTTTTCACTCCGGAACTCATTGAACTGTGGAATGATCTATCACCAACGCAATTGCGGCTCTCCCTCGGTGTCTACCCACGTGCTGGTGCACGCCGCAAAGTCCTGGCCGACTCGCTGGATGAGGAGCTGACGCGCCCCCGGAAGGCTTCCTGGTGAACCAGAGGATATTAGCCCAGAATAATGAGGGTATCGACATTGCAACTCTGAGCTGTTAAATATCCCGCTGTCAAACGAGTGCTAGCCAGCAGGGGAGCCGGCTCAGATCACGGCGGCAGGCCAGGGATATCCACGGAGCATTCGAAACATTAACGCATAATGCTAAGCAACAACCCTGCCCCATCCCCCCCGCCCTTGGAGCCGCGCCCTTCATCTCGCCCTGTGCCCGCTGGTGCATTGCCAACGCAGGTATCGATCCCGGATCATGGATACGTTTCCCCGCGACAGCAGTTCGAGAGGCGCGCACCACACACGCCCGGTTCACCGTCACAGTCCAGTCAGAAGCAGCCTCAGCATGGCCTGAACCAGCCCCGCGCGTCACTCTCACCGCTGTCCGAGTATCACAGTGGCTATGCCGATGAGGATCTCGGGCCTCCATATCGCTCTCCCTCCCCCTACAGCCTAGCCGGCCATCGCCGGCAGCAGTCCTTCCCGAACCTGCTGCCGCTGGCTTTCAGGAGCAGGACGCCGTCGCCGACGAGGAAGACGCAACACACACGTTCGCCCTCCGAGCAGATGCCCTACACCGGCGACGGGAGAAACAACGGAAGGACGCCGGAAAGCCAGCGAGGAGGAGGTCTCATCAGTTGGCTGAGCGGTAGCGCCGGGGCCGCAAACGCTCTGGGTCTGCACGCCCCGAACGGCGCCTCAAAGGATGGGACAACGCCACCGGAGACTACGCCCACACGGCCCAGACGGAGCGCCACCGGCGCGAGCAACACAGCAGCCTCGGACGCAACAACCCCCAAAAGCACCATGACCACCGCCTCGCGCTTCATGTCCGCCCTCTCGTCCCGTTTCAACCCCTCCACACCCACCAGCCCCACCCCCGGCGACGGCGACGGCGACGACGACCACGCCCACGATGAGCTCTATCACCTCAACATCGAAGCGGCCCTCTTCCCGCGAGGCTCGCCCACGCCAGACCGCGACCCCTTCTCCCCCTCGGCGTTCAAGAACCTGCACATGAACGCCACCGGCCTGCTCGCCAAGCTGCAAACCGCCTACCGGGCGCAGGCCGCCGCGCTGCGCGACCTGCGCGCCGTCCGGTCCGCCGAGGCCGACGAGCGCGAGGAGGCCGAGACGCGCGCCCGCCACCTCAAGATGCAGCTTGAGGACCTGGCGCGCCAGGCGCAGGAAAGGGAGAGGCTGGTCCAGGCGCTAGCGGGGGAGTTGGAGGCGGAGAGGAGGGCGAGGGAGGAGGCGGAGCGGCTTGTCGCTGCTGCTGTTGCGTCGGGGAATCGTCCGTCTGCGGTGCCGCCTTCGGAGGGCGCGTCGATGGTGTCGGAGGATTTGGGCGTGGATGAGGATCGGAGAAGGAGGGGGAGGAACAGGAAGAGCTGGAAGAGTGGTGCGTCTTGTGATGGGGATACCGACGAGGAAGAGGAGGATGGGAACGAGAGTGCCGAGAGCGAGAGCGTCTTCTCGCGGTGTCGGAGTCCCTCCACGCTGCCTGTTCCAGCCACACAGGTGTTTACCGCCGCCTCAGACGTACCGCGGGTGAAGGATGTGATGGGGACGCCGCAACCGGGGAAACCTAGTGGCGTTGGTGGCGGCTCGGCGAATGTCACGCCGAAGCAGAAGTCTGGGCAGCAGATGAGCGCGTTTCAGAAGATTCTCAAGGGCATTTCGGGCGAGGATGCGGGGGCAAATGGGTGTGCCAACTGCCAGGGCCAGGATGCCAGTGTCGCGTGGGACACGGTTAGCTTGTTGAGGGACGAGAATCGGCATCTGAAGAGGAGGGTGGGAGAGCTGGAGGGCGCTGTGGAGGGCGCACTGGATCTGGTCAATGGGATTGGGTTATAAGGCGGTACACAGCCAGGTCTGGTACTGCACAGGTCGTTGCTGGCGTTTGGCGGGTTGTGTACTGGGCATTGGATCTCCTTCCTGCATTGACTTGCGGCGTTTGAATGGGTAGTCGCTGGGATAAACTGGGCTCTTTCGCGCATTGGGCTGGAAACAACGCATGGTGTGCAGGCGGCATCTGTTGAAAATGCAATTTGTTTCTGCTCCTTCGCAGCAGGGAACAACGTATCCGTGTGGGATCTTCTCTGGCTCGAGCCGCTGCGTCTTGTCAACCTCTTTGGTTGCAAAGTGATTATCATGGCCACACCAAATGGAAAGTTGCTTCGTTTGCAATGTACAGGTATTCTACCCGGTTGTGCTTTAAGCACTCATCTCCGCCGACTCTGCAGTTGGTTCTCTTTACCGGGACACCAACAGCCCAATTCTGCCACGACCATCCGGTCATGAAGCCTCCCCTCCCTCTCACCAGCTCTGCTATGCACGATGCGCAAACCCCGGCCCTTGCCACCTCACTGCCACCACCTCACGCCACCTTTCTCCAAGACCTCGCCCCATATCCATATCTACCTCCACCACCCATTCCTAGCATGCATCCTATCTCACTCAACCAGCCAAGCGCCTGCCCCGCCCTTTAGCCCAGTATCACTTTCCCCTAGCGTCCGCCCTCACTCAGTGGTGCGGATCCCCGCCGCCGCTGCTCGTGCTGTGGCCGTGCCCGTCCTGCAGGAAGAAGTGCTCGTACACGCAGTAGCCCGCGAACGCAACCGTCGCAATGCCGAAGCCTGGAAGCGAGTGCCGGAACCGGTTCCACCGGCTGAAGCGGCCTGTGTAGCGCCACGCTTCGCTGCATGGTTGTGAGGCAGGTTAGACTTGCAATCGCAGCATGTGGCGGGCATCAGTTGTTCGCGGTGGGATGGATTGTGGTGACATGAGTAGAGGGGGAAGGAATTGGACTATGTGACGCACTTCCTCTCCCAGGGGTCGTAACGGGGCGGGGTGGACGCTTTGAGGAACTTGCGCATGTCGAAGCCCGTGATGTTGGGCTTGTGGTCGCTGCCATTGTAGCGGAGTATCCTGCGATGGGTTGACGGAGTTGTTAGCATAAAGAGCTGGGCATGTGACAAGACAAACGAACGCACCTTGAGGGCTGCATGGTGGCGGTGACTGGCGCTGGCAATTGCTCGTCGTCGATGAGAGCGCAATGACGATTGATGTCGCGGCTATGAGTGCTGGTTGAAGTGGTGGTTTGGAGCTCCTGGGGCAGGATGCCAAGAGCTTAGTCATTCAGTTACCCAAGCTCAGCGAGGTGCAAATATCCGTACTGTGAAGCGGACGTGGTAGTTGGGGCCCGTGCGCTGCGCCGTGTCGCTGTGCCTCCTGTTCTGTTCCAGCTCTTGTTCGGTTCGGGGCATGAACGAACCTTGCCGCCGCTTTCCCTTCCAGCACCTCCCCGCGATTCGACCACAGCAGTGCTACAAAACCACAGCTTCCCGCGACGGCACCAAACATAGGTATCGATACCCGTATTCACCGACGATTTTCGACATTCAGCAATTGCCGACGCCAGCAACCAGCTGCGCCAGCCACGTCGCCCTGGTCCCGACGGCAAACACCTGGCATCTGGCGTCTTCCATCTGGGATCTGACACCTGACGGCAGCGCGACCGACCGCTCGGCAAATCTGCAGTCCTGACACGGTTCGCCTCGGTTTGGCCCTCGCGACCCTCGTCCAGCGTCGCAGGAGCTCGGCCTCAATACCCCCAGACTCACTGTTACCCGATAAGGGCCAGGAATGGTCCCTCCAGGAACCGGATCGGATACGGCTCTTGGGATACAGCCTGCACGATAGGTTAGAGGTCGAGGCCACCGAGATTACGGGCGCCGCCACCACGCGATGCCTCCGCCGCTCAACCGGTTCCCCAGCGGGCCAAACACCCTCTCGGCTTACCATCAACAGTTCCCCACCCATGCCCAGCACGCGACGAGTCATCCGCCGCCCCTCGGCAACACTGCCGCCTACCTCAGCGCCCAGGTCGGCCAGGTGAACCCCTTCTCGGCAAACAGCAACCTATTAGGCTTGGCCGGGGGTTTGAATGCCGGCGCCGGCTTCGGAGTGGGCGCTGACTCGGGCCTGGCGAGCCATGCCGCGCGCATGGGCTTTGCGCATGCGGGCAGTCTGCAGCAGCAACAGCAGCAGCAGCAGCAGCAGCAGCAGTCTCAACAACAACAACAAGTCCTACAGCAACAACAATCACAACACGCCCAACATGCCCCGCCCGTTCAGCACCCGCAACATGCGCAGCAGCAGGGCCACGGCTTGGTGGAGCACGCGACACGGGCGGCCCAGAAGGGACGGATAAGGGAAGTGTGGAAGCACAACCTACACGAGGAGATGGCGAATCTGCGGGACCTGGTGGACAGGTATCCTTACATTGCAATGGTGGGCTCCAACACTCTCGATATGCCGATAAACCCGGAACGGGGAGTTGGCCGGCCGGGAGAATCGCATGCTGACGTGGTGATTGCTCTTACAGGATACTGAGTTTCCAGGTGTCGTGGCGAGACCAATGGGAGGCTTCCGGGGTAAGAGCGACTACCACTATCAATGTCTCCGGACAAACGTGGACCTATTGAAGGTCATACAAATCGGCATCGCCCTGTTCAACGGGGATGGCGAGCAGCCGCCCGCCCGGCCCAGCTCGACCGACTCGACAGAACTGCGGCGGACGGGCGGTCAGGCACCGCTGCCCTACGCGTGGCAGTTCAATTTCAAATTTTCGCTCAAGGACGACATGTACAATCAGACGTCGATCGAGTCGCTGCAGCAGGCGGGCATCGACTTTGCGCTACTCGAGCGGGACGGCATCGACCCGCACGAGTTCGCGTCGCTGCTGATCCCCTCGGGCCTGGTGTGCTTCGACAACGTGCGCTGGCTGAGTTTCCACGGAGGGTACGACTTCGGTTACCTGACCAAGCTGCTGATCTGCCGTCCGCTGCCGTGTGACGAGGTCGAATTCGACCAGATTATGAAGCTCTACTTCCCCTCGACATATGATGTCAAGCACCTCATGAAGCACGCCATCAAGCTCCTTAACAGCGGCATGCTGACCCCGAACGACCCGGGCTCGACCGAGATCCTGCAGAAGTTCGAGCAGAAGTCCGGCCTGGAGCACATCGCCGAGACGCTCAAGCTGAAGCGCGTCGGCAGCGCCCACCAGGCCGGCTCCGACAGCCTGCTGACGGGGCGCGTCTTCTTCGAGCTGCGCAAGCGCATCTTCAACGGCGACATCTCGGACGACCACCTCGGTAAGGTCTGGGGGCTCGGCTTCCCGGACTTCGCCGTCGGCGGCATCACCGTCGGGCCCATGGGTGGCGGCGGCGGTACGCAGCAGCTGCCAGGGGTCGAGAACACCCCGCCGAGCCACCACCACCACCACCACCATCCCAACGGCGCCCTGCAGAACGGCGGCACCCCGAGCACGCCCAACACCGGCAGCGTCGGCCTGGTCGGCACCCCGGCCGCGTCTTCGCACAACACCAACGGCTCTGCGGCCGGCAGTGGCGGCGGCGGCATGGGGCCCATGACGCCGGGCGGAGGCGGTGGCGTCTTTGGCGCGTTTGCGTTTGCCGGGACGGCGAGGTAGAGTAGTTTGGGATACCTAGAGAAAGTGGGGGACGGATTGTAGGGGCTCTGGAATGGAGATCGCATGGTGGTATAGGCATGGATGTGGCGGTGGGTGTGTGTTGGGAGCGGTATAAAGCTGTATCAGATGGACAGGCAAAGCGAAACGGGCTGGCAGGCACGCGGGGCTTGGTAGGGCAGGCAAACGGTTGCTGGTTCTTGTGTTCTTCTGTGTTTTGTTAGGTGTGTCTTATCGTCGTTTTATTCCAAAACCGGTCGCTTTCTCATACTCGCTTCTCGTCTTGCGTTGCTGCCGAGGGCTGTGGCACCTCCGACTGGGTGCTTAACCTACCGAGTCTATCGATTTGCCTGCTCGCAAGCATGGGTAGGAGTTCTTGGGCTGCGCTGCTTGTCCCGGTTTCATGGGATGGTATGTTTGATTGGTTTGGTGTCGATTGGAGCGACGTTCACGAGCAAATTGGGCGCTGCCGTCTGCGGAATCCCTCGGCTTCGTCGTGAAATGTCACAGACGCATGTAAAAAAAATAAACTTTTCATTTGCAAACTCGTAGAACTCGATTTCGCCATCTCTTTGTGAACTTGCCTTGTCACAAACACAAGCTCACTCCTCCCACGGCAACAAAATACAACCCATCCATCTCTCTAACCACCTGCTGCACCCTTCCACTCCGTCATGTCGGTTTGCACAGTGTGCTTGGGTGTTATCTTCACTCACCGACTGAGCCGTCCTTGAAACCGGCTCACTCCAATTGTTCCAAGAGACGTTTGCCGTCCACGTACACGGAGAACTGATGACTCAATACCCATGTCAGCTACGGTACAGTTCATACCTCCATTACGAACTGGTACCTGGGTAGACAAACTCCGGCTGTAGCGCCGTAGAATCTTGAGCAGTCGAATCACTCACCCACAACCCATATGATCCGTTGTGATGGAACAGCGTGCGCGTAACATGTTTTACGACGACAAAAGGTAATGCTATCGCTATACGTTACCAACCTAGTCCATTCATTCCTTCAGCCCCGTCCAGTCCGATCCTACCATAATCCATACTCCTGCCGCGTCCTGCGGTCATAAGAAGGCAAGGTCAAGAAAAATACAACCGTTTGTGCAGCTCAAACTCACCCACCCAACCAGCCAGCCCAATGACCAAGACGCCAAACATGATGCAACGAAACACCGTCTCATACACACGCTGCCCACCCGGTCCCAACCACCATTCACCCAACAACAACAACAGTCTGTGCACCGTCTCACGTAGCAAACACCTTCCGCAGCTCCGCAACATCAAACACCTGCCCCGTCACAAGATCGCGCACCACGCGGCCGGGCGGCAGGCCCGACTTGGCGGCGTACTCGTCGAGGCGGGCGCGGCCGTAGACGCGGCCGTTGGGCAGCAGCACCAGGTCGTGGTCGAGCAGGCGGCTCTTGCTGTGGTGGGCGTAGCGCACGCTACGGGCCAGCTCGTTCAGCTCGGTCGAGCAGATCGGGCAGACGGGTGTTGTTAGGGCGGCAGTACCGTGGTGGGGGTGGGGGTGGTGGTGGTGATGGCGGCCAGAGGCGAAGGAGTTGGGTTTGGGGACGGTGCCGACTGCGGGTGGTTGGTCGGCGGCTGGCTCTCGGGTTTGGGTGCTGTTGTTGTGATGATGGTGGTTGTGGCAGGCAGGCGTTTTGAGGGCGGAGATGCCCGACGAGAGGGCGATGTGCAGGAGCGGGGTCATAGGGAGGTTGAGAAGCTTCAGGTATGCTTCGACGAACGCGTCCGCGAGCTCCTTCCAGCGAGATGTGCTGTAGAGGGAGGCGTACGGCTCGATGTGTGTGTTGGGTTGGCAGGCCAGCAGACCGGCCATGATGCTGACCTCGACGGGATAAGCGTCGCTGTAGGGAATGATATGTTTCTTCGCGTGATTGATAGCCTCGAGCATCTGGGAGTGTTGGCCGCTGCGCATCATCTCGACGTACTGCTGGCAGCGAAGCATGAATTCCAAGTTGGACTGCATCCTGCGGAGCTCCTTCTTGTTCTCGCCGCACCACGCCAGCGCCTCCTGAACGCTGCGGCGCTCGAGCGACAGGCGGATCCGGCTCATCGTCTCGAAGGTGTCGATGTCAACCAGATCTTGCATATCCCGCTCGTCCGCCAGCGCGGTCGCCGACGCGCCATAGCCGTGTCTGAGCATGTAGTCGACAAGGAGGCGGTCGAGCCGCTGGCGGGACCAGCACTCGTATTTGACGTCGTCAACCGTGTTCAGTGAGGCAAGCTCACGCATGTGGACGATGCGGGCATCTAGCTGGCGGTACAGATGGTTCTCTTCGTCGGCAGCGGCGGCAAGCTTGCGCTTCAGACCGCGCATCTTGACCAGCATCTGATCGAGATTCTTGACGACATCTTGGGGCGAGGCCTTGCCGTTCAGCGAACCGTTGGCTGTCTCCTTGAGCAGGTCCTTGACCGAATTCGAGCCCTTGTCAAAGGGGACGTGAAACGAGCGGAAGTTCTGGCGCAGCAGCTCGTACGGAAGACGCATACATGATTGGTCCTGAGGCAGAGAGCAGAGCGCTCCGTTAGCAGCAACGCGGCGGGAGGGGGGGGAGAGGGGGGACGCCGATGACGTCGACTCACGAGAAGCAGGTGGTTGTCGTGGTTGATTTTGGCCGCCTCAAGGTCCGCCATGACGCTAGGTCAGCTTCTTCCCAGAAATGTGTCAGTCAGAAAAATGCAATGGCTATTGCCGCAACCCTACAACACGACTCTGGTTGTGGGCACGTTGCAACGGCTTCATGAGTTGGGTCGGGAAGTCGGGAGTTGCTGTTGGAGCAATCCGACTGGTTGACTGCACTGTATCTGGTCTGTAACTACGGGCGATAACGGAGGACTCAATCGATAACGGCCACGATAAGAAACCCTAACCCCTAAGAAGTCTGTAGTTGTCGCATAGTCTGCCCCACTCCTGCAGCTCCCATCAGACATCAGAGCAGCCTGGCAGCCAACCGAAAATGAGTTCTGAGAGCTCCCGCGTCGTGTTGAGGCGAGGCGATGGAAACGGCAAGTGAAATAATGTGTTGGAGGCATCGGGCCGGGCGGCACCCTCATCCGGCCCCTCGTGACAGGCCCAGACGGACAAATCATGTGCCAGTCTGTCTCACAGCCTTCATCAGGAGGGGGCATTGAAAGCGGGGGCATCGAGGCATCCAGTGCTCTGGCGGCTGCGCGAGCCACACGCCGTGACGATGGCAGAGTTGAGGCGTCTGCGGTGGGAGACAAGTCGCATATTGGACGCATGTAGCCCGCGCTCTACCGATAGTCCGTCGCGGCGATCGCGAGATGGTGTGCAGGTGGGTGGCGAGTGTTCCATACGTAGGTAGGCCAGGTGCCAGGAGGAAACCACCCCTCGTAGCTAGCCCGTTCTCACTTACACCCTACTTAGTACACACAGAGGACAAAAAATAGGTGAACGAGGGTGTCAGCAGGCGGCCTTTAACAGGTGACATGTTGTTGACAGTTAGGCAACTTGCAGCCCGGGTTGGCGAGTGCGTGTCTGACCACCTGGCAAATAGTGTAGACCGGACCTAAACTGAATTTGAACGGGGAATGTCGACGGAAGGCTGGAAGAGCAATAAAAGCACGCTGGGGAAGGCGCGACCTGGATTTTTCAGAGCTGCTGATCGCTTGCGCATGCATGCAGGAGCCAGGCCCAGAAGGAAGGAAGGCGCTGCCGCTGTTGTTTCGGCAAAGCAACTGGCCCGTGCACCCGCCCGTTCCCCGTCCCGGTCCCGCGATTTGATTAAACCTCCCCCAGCCAGCCTCAGCTCACATGATCTTCGCTCTCAGCATCTCCTCGACGGCAGCCATCGAAACCAGTCGCAAAACGAGCACACCGAGTTATTTAGCAAAAAAGAGGTTCGTTTACGTCTCGGTAGATCTAATTCCATTCTCAATCGACGCGACATATCTTTGCATCGATTTTCCCGCTCTCCAGGGTCCTTTCACTGACCTTCGCAGCACTCGTCACGTTTTCGGGCACGTTCTTCACATGACCTCGAGCTTAGACCTGGCAGCCCGGACCACAGAGAGAGTAAGGAATCCATCCGTCCATCCATCCATCCCTCAAAGGGCAACATCTCCATCAAGACCGCGTCGCGGCCATCTGCGGGTCCATCCACTCCCAACGCTGCCGATGGCCGCTGCTGCCTTGGGAAGCGGAAGCGGAAGCGTCGCGTCGCCTTGACACGGCCGACTGCGCGACGTGCGACCAGCGGACCTTCTCAAGTGAGAGGATACGCGCTACAGCCAAAGCAGCGCTTCGAGCGAAGCATATCGCGCGATTGTTTGTCATCATTTCACGCGACATCCCGTCGCCGAAAGTGCATCAGATTGTATCAATCAAGAGTGGCCCTAACGGCATCTTGAATGCGTCTTGGTTCTCTTTTGTCTCGCGCTGTGTTCGTCAATGCACTGCGCGGCGCGCCTTGTTGTTGTTGTGAGCGGGCGCTCCCAACAGGTGCCGCCCATACATCACTCGAAAGTCACCCAGGAGCAGTGCCGCGCCCTCCCAAGCCAGGCGGGAGCCCGTGACGATGTTCTTTCAACTGGCCGTGCGGACTGTTGCAAGCATATGACACGCAACCAACACTGACCACACCCTCTCAGGTCTAGCCCCCATATCCCAGTATGGCAACATCTGTCAGCATTGCGCACGCTGAACTCCCTGAAGCCCCAGCCTCGCCGGGGCAAAAAAGGAAACGCGCAGGCGAGTCTGCCTCGCCAGATTCGCGGCGCAACAAGCGTAGCGCTCCCGCTGCCGCCATGCCGTCGGTGCCGGGGTCCGATTCTCATTCGTTCCTAGGGGACGCAGTGAGCATCGCGCAGGCCGCCCACGAGCATGTCAACGTGGACGACTTCAGCGCCCTCGCCCAGGCCACCGCTGCCGACCACGAAACGGCCGATGCCGCCAGCGCATCTAGCACCGCAGCTGCCGCTCTGAGCATGTACCCGTCGCTTCATGTCCCACAGTCGACCGAGGAGGCATTCGCCAGCCAGGTGACACCAGAAACACACCATGACGAAGGCGGGTACGCAAACCACTCTGCGGACCAAGCGTCTGGAGGTGGCATGTTATTGCCGCCTCCGCCCGGCACTATACCACCGCATGCGAACGGGGTGCAGCAGGAGCAGCGCTACAGCTCAACACCGGGGGCCAAGCCTGCGGTTGGGTCTGAGGAGTGGCACAAGATGCGCAAGGACAACCACAAAGAAGGCAAGTCTGCGGGTTCCCTCAACTGGATACTCGGGGGGCGACGGCCCGTCATGCTAACAAAGCGTTTCTTCTCAGTCGAGCGCCGGCGCCGCGAGACGATCAACGAGGGGATCAACGAGCTAGCCAAGATCGTGCCCGGGTGCGAAAAGAACAAGGGCTCCATTCTCCAGCGGGCGGTCTCCTTCATCACGCAGCTCAAGGAGAACGAGACGCAGAACATCGAGAAGTGGACGCTCGAGAAGCTGCTCACGGAGCAGGCCATCGCCGAGCTCAGCCGGACCAACGATAAGCTCAAGCAGGAGTGCGAGCGGCTGTACCGCGAGCTCGACGCCTGGAAGCAGATGGCCCAGAGCGCCGGCCTGCACCTGCCGGAGCAGAACGAAGAGTCCGAGTCCGGCAGCTAGGTGTCCCCCGGCCTCGATACGCCGTCCTCCGGCAGCAACGACCACGGCCAATCGCCTTCTGCGTGGCAGGTTCTGGGCGTCCAGGTGCATTACGTTCCGTTTCACTGCGAATAATCGGCAGCCCGAAGCTCTGCGTGCCTCTGAGTATTTCTGTTCTCCTTTTGTTTCGACGGCAATGTTTGAGGGTATACCCGGTGACTTCCTCTCACCGCTTTCTCCTGCTTCTCGCTTGTATCGCTTAGGGCATATGTGGTTTCTGGTGTCGGTCTGGACTCTCTTCTTCGTGGCCGCTGATTTCGGGGGTCATGGCTTGTGCCTTAGTCTGTTTGCGCCTTCCTGCTTTGGCGAGCAAATTCGGACTGTCGTCGCGGGTGGCTGCGGAGAGGTGGACATGGACTAAGCGATGGGTGCTTGGGTGTCTGGCGTTGTTTGGATGGGCTGATTGCGGTCGATGTCACCCTCTCTCACTTCGACCCTTATACACTTGGCTTGGCTGTAATGTGTGTTATCGCGTGGGCTTTTGAGCGGGCATGGAGGTTCTCCATGCACGAGTTATGTTGGCAGGTACATGGCTGGCACGCCGACAGGTCTTTCCTCCCTGGAAGCGGGAGCGCAATCAAGATCTGCGTAAATACGACTGAGAAGTGTTCTGGCCGGGCGCTGCACGAGGTCGCTGCCTTGTGTGTTCTGTGTGCCGACTAAGCAGCAAATAAAGCAACGCAATGCGTCTCTTTGGACCGGATGGGGCAGATACACGGGAAAGTGACACTCCGGCCCGAGATGGTGGAGCTGTACGATGAAGTAACCGTGCTCAACTTGTATTCGGCTGCAATGCACAACTACTCTGTACCGTACGTACAATTGTTCCCGTCAAGCTTGGGACGCGCTGATTCATGCTGGCCTGACCACCCCTGATTTCAGGTGGGGTGGGTGCATGGCAGCTGACCGTTTGGAGAAAACCTGAAGTGGTTGGAGGGGGGTACAACTTAAGACGGCGCCAAAGCGTCCCTGGTTTACATACTGTAGTTCGTGAGCCCAGAGGACACCAAGTTTCTGGATATGGATGTGATTCTCTCGTCCATAGTGTCTGGGAGCATTCAATTGAGCATTGACTTAATGTGTACACAGTAATGTCTGCGGCCACAGAAGGCCCGTTGCCCTCGTACGAAGTCGCCTCTTCTGACCGTTGGGGAACGAATTGACGTAATCGACGGGAGCTCCTGCCAAGCATCACGCTTTCCCCGCATCCGAAGCGCCAACCGGACGCCCGCAGACAAGGGCCAGGGCCAATTCAGAATATAAGCCGGCGATAACCTTGAGCACCTCAGTGAACGGTCCATCTACGGAACCCTCCATCGTACCTCAAGGGCGTGTCTTCCACCCCCCCCGCGCACCTTGCAAAGCCCTCGAACACCCTACTCCGCAAAGCACACTTCGTCGCTTGGCGAGGGGAAAGTGATCGATTGGTCGAACCACTTACACGTTTTCGCACTCAATTGGGTGATAGCACACCAGAGGGCCTTCCCAGAAGTTCAAAACGAGCCGACATCGCCATGTCGGCGTGTAGAGGAGTCCGGGCGACCAACGCCCTTCTGCGTGCTGCACCGGCCTCGTCCACCTCCACTACCGCGCGGATCGCCAGATCTGCTGCCATTGCTGCGTCCCGCCAGTCGCGCGGCCAGTTCACTGCTTCGGCCCGCGCCATGTCGTCTTTCTACAGCAGCTGGGAGCCCGAGGGCCCATCAGTCAAAACCGACATTCCGGGGCCCCAGGCGAAGGCGGCCACCGCCAAGCTCAACGAGGTGTTCGACACGCGCAGCCTGAACATGCTCACCGACTACTCCAAGAGCGCGGGCAACTACATCGTCGACGCCGATGGCAATGTGCTGCTGGATGTGTACGCCCAGATCGCCTCCATCCCGCTCGGGTACAACAACCCGGCCCTGCGCAAGGCCGCCCAGAGCGACGACATGATCAACGGCATCATCAACAGGCCCGCGCTGGGAAACTTCCCACCACTCGACTGGGCCGACATTCTCCAGACCGGCATCCTCAGGGTCGCGCCCAAGGGGCTCAACCAGGTCTTCACCGCCATGGCCGGCTCCGATGCCAACGAGACCGCCTACAAGGCCGCCTTCATGTGGCGCCGCCAGCGCGAGAGGGGCGGGCCCTCGGTCGAGTTCACCGAGGAGGAGATGAACTCTGCCATGGAGAACAAGTCCCCCGGCGCCTCCCAGCTGTCCATTCTCAGCTTCAAGACCGGCTTCCACGGCCGCCTCTTCGGCTCCCTCTCGACCACCCGCTCTAAGCCAATCCACAAGCTCGACATCCCGGCCTTCGACTGGCCGCAGGCCACCTTCCCCAAGCTGAAGTACCCACTCGACCAGCACGCCGAGGAGAACGCCGCCATCGAGCAGGCCGCCCTCGATGAGGTGGAGCACCTAATTCAAAACTACCACGTGCCGCCGGCCGCCGTCATCGTCGAGCCAATCCAGTCCGAGGGCGGCGACAACCACGCGACGCCGGCCTTCTTCCGCGGCCTGCGCGAGGTGACGCGCCGCCACGGCGTGCTGCTGATCGTCGACGAGGTGCAGACGGGCGTCGGCGCGACCGGCCGTTTCTGGGCCCACGAGCACTGGGGCCTGCGCGACCCGCCCGACATGGTCACCTTCAGCAAGAAGGCCCAGACGGCGGGCTACTACTTCGGCAACCCGGAGCTGCGCCCCAACAAGCCCTACCGCCAGTTCAACACGTGGATGGGCGACCCGGCCCGCGCCCTGCTGTTCCGCGCCATCATCGACGAGGTCGAGCGCCTCGACCTGGTCAAGAGCACCGCCCGCGTCGGTGATTACCTGTATGGCAAGCTCGAGCTGCTGGCAGAGAAGTACCCCGAGGAGTTCCAGAATCTGCGGGGGAAGGGCATGGGCACGTTTATTGCGTTTGATAACCCGCGCCGGGACGAGTTCCTGGCCAAGGCCAAGAAGTTTGGCGTCAACATCGGCGGGAGCGGCCAGAGCGCCGTGCGGTTGCGGCCGATGCTCGTCTTTGAGGAGAAACATGCCGATATCCTGCTGGAGGCGCTGGAGAAGATTGTGACGACGTGGTAAATCTTTCTGGGAGCATGGCAGCGTTCTGTTGATGTTGGCGTTGCCTCGGAGAGGGCGTTGTAATTGTCAGCTTTATGTGAGCAAGTGAGGCGGCAAGTGAGCATACATCATCAGCTGGTTGCGGATGGAATCAGATAAGTTCTGGTCTGCGCGATCTGCCCACAAAGGAGAAGGGTGAAGGCGCTCATATGTGCGACCATTCAATGCGCGGGATTTCTCGTCCATTAAAATGCCTATCTGCGAGTGCCAAGGGGTATACCATCCATCAACAAACTGTGACTTGATATTCCACCCAATTTCGTTCAATCAGCCAAACGAGCAGCAAAAGGCATGCTTGCCAAGCATGCTTCCTCGACTGTGCCTGTATCTGACCGATTCGCTCGTCCCTCCGGCTTGCCACACGATTACCGAGTAACTCGATTGCCATACCTTCGCTATATCCCTCACATACACCATCCGGGATCAGTGTTCATACCTGCACAAACGTGGAAAAGTTGCACGCACACCAAAGAGCGATATATCAGCCCGACATACATGCGATAAAACCTCTTGCCGTCCCTAGCAGCCCAATATACCCACGGAAACCACTTTGTCGTTCCTTCCGCCGTCCTCCAATGCTTCCCCGTCTCCCACATCAGCGCCCACCCTTTCTGGTTCTCGTCTCGCTCTCCTTATCACCCCTCTTTTCCTCCTATATATTCCGTCCCAACCTGAGAAGCAGCGCCCGAGCATACACGCCGTGGTGGCCACCTGCTCCCATACCCGCCCAAACATGTCGACAACGGCCCATCTCACTAACTTCTCCTTCTGTCATGCACAAGCCCACCAGCAGAACGCCCATCTAGTGGATAGCTATGCAATGAATATGGTAAGGTAGGTATCACGTTCATCTACCTATCTCCGAGCCCATGCCAAATACGTCCTGAAACGTCGCGAGAAATTAGAAACCTCCATGATCCATTGCCCGCACAGCCCGTCTCCGCGTCCCAGCCAGTCCTGTACATGCCCCTTTTTGAAGCCAGAGAAGCAACATGAATTAATGCCAAATAGATAGAGTTCGGTAGGTAGGTAGGTACGCCAGGTATGCGACGCGTTATGCACCTGTCACCATGCAAAACAATGATGAAAGAAATGAGCCGGACCTCGCCTCTTTAAACTCCCCCACCCGTTGCAGCATACACCACCTCCCATTAAGTTAAGGTAGGTTCGTTCAGCCGATGAGCCGCCCGTTCCTCCGGCCACGGAATGCTTCCCTCCCCGATGGGGCGAGACCGTCCTACTCTTCCAAAAGAAAAAAATGTAAAGCTCAATGGCTCAAAACCGCCTGCTGCCGCTGCCGCCGCTTCCGCTCCTCCTGCTCCTGTCCCTGCGACAGCAGCCCGCCGTCCACATCCATCGCATCGCCACCATTCTCCGCAGCAGCCGCAGCCGAGCCATTCACCTGCGGCGTCGTGGCAATAGCAGCAGCGCTGTTGCGCGATTCCATCACCGCATCTCCCTTCCCTTCCTGAGCCTGCGCCGCCTCGTCCTCCAGCCGCAGCGCCTCCTCGTTCTCGCGCATGAGCGCCTCCTCCTGCTCGCGCATCGACCGCTCCTCTTCGGACGTCGTCGGCGGCGTGTCGACCGGCGGGGGCGGCGGGCTCGGCAGCTCTGGGCTCGCGGCGGCAGCGGTGAGGGGTTCTTGAGGCGGCGGTGGAGGCGGTGGTGGCGGCGGTGAAGTTTGTTGCTGCTGCTGTGGTGGTGGCAGGTTGGACTCGGTTTCCTCGTCGTCCTCCTTGACGCGCTTGACCGAGGGCGTTTCGGACGGGGCGGCGTTGTCGGGTGATTGTCCGACGTGGCTGTCCTCGTCGCCATCGTCGCGCTTGCGCTTGTTGCGGCCCGCAGAGCTGCCCGGGCTGCTGGCGCCGTCAATGTCGGAGAGTGCGAGGTCGTCCTCTTTGATCGGGGTGGCGCTGGAGTCGGGCTGCGATGGGGGGCCGGTGCCCTTCTGGGCTTGCTTCTTCTTCTCGTGCTCGGAGTATTTCACCAGGGCGCGGTTGAAGAATTCTTGAACATAGCTTCTGACTTTCTTTGCCTGCTTAGAGGAGATGGAATTCGGGTCCTCGACTCGGTTGTTCTTGTAATCCGAGGCGACAAGTTTCTTGTTGATGTCGCGGGCGAACTTCTTCAGCTCGTCCTTGGGGAGTTTGCCGTGAAACTTGTCCATGACGTGTTTGACGTGAGGGAAAAGCTGGAATTGATTAGTGCAAAGTTCATACAGCATCAGACGTGATGGGCAAGCCTTACGGTGTTCTCGTAGATCTTCATCTGTTTCTCAACCGGCAGAGAACGCCACTTCTCCTTCTTGGGCTCCGTCGCGGGCGTCCCGGATCGCTGTGGCGTGTGGCCTGCCGAATGCCGGGGCGTCGGCTCTTTTGTCAGACTATCGATGATGTTCTGCAGTGCCTTCTGGTCCTGTTGAGCCTTGGCCGACGCTTTCGGTGTCTCAATCGCAGGCATGGTCGGACGCTGCCACTGCGTCTTGCCATTTACGTCGTAGAAGTAGTACCGCCCGGTCTTGTCGGTGTTGACAAACCATCCGGCGGGCAGGTGGGTAGGCAGTTTCCGTGGCCGCTGCGCGCTGAAGTAGGTTGCATTCCGCTGCGGGATACTGCTGCGGGGTCCAGTAGGTATCACCACATTTGCAAAAGGATCTGCGGGTTTTGCTGGCTCATCGCGGTCCTTGTTGCGTCGCTCCTCCTCAAACGAGTTGGCCACGGCTGGCGCTGTGTGGTCATGCTTCTTGCGTGGGATGCGGTAAGCCGTCTCCAGTTTGCTCCATTCCTGGAGCAACCGCTCGGCAGCAAACGAAACCTCCTCGTGCGTGGACGAGATGAGCGGCTGCACCGCCGCCTCGATGTTCGAGTCGGAGATCTTGTTTTTCGTGATCCGGGGGAGCTGATACAAGATGTCGAGAATCTGCAACACTACATTGGTGTCGTCTTTGAAGGTGTTGAGGGTGCTCTTCAAGATCTGGTACCCGTGCATCCTCACCACCCTATGGCGAAGATGGTCATCCTCGGTGGCTTGGAGACGAGAAAGCAGCTTGACGGCGATCCACTTCTCCTTGCACTGCATGAGCGTAGCCATGACCTTGTTGACGCCGTCCTGGTCGAGAGCACGGGGCTGGAAGCTGTTGACGTAGTCCTCGTCGTCCTCGTGCGTCTTCTTTTTGCGGGGTTTCTTGGCGACCGCCGTGTCCCAGCTGTCGCCATCGTCGATGCCGAGCGCTTCAATCGTGGCAAGAGGCAGTTTGGTTGCCCGCTCCGTCTGCGTCTTACCGCCAATAAAGCCGACGCAGTTTGGCTCGCCACAGTAACAGGGCTGGGGGTCAGCGCCGTAGCGGTCCACGTTGTAGTTGAACACCAGCTCCTCGCCGGCGCGAATTCTGCGGCCGGTGAAGATGCCCATGCGCAGCTTGTCGCCCACCACCCACTTGTCCACATAGCAATTCGGATTGCACGAGTGGTTGCAGAATCTGCCGAGGTTGCCCTTCTTGGTCGCGTCCACAAACTCGCTTTTGGTCAGGGACATGAAGTAGAAGTGCTTGATGCCCTCCTTGTCGTATTTGACCATGCGGTTGCGAAAAGTGGGCTCGTTGATGACCTCGCCGACGTACTCGAACACAAAATCATTGGGCTGCAGGTCAGTATCCGCCCGCAGGCCGAAGCCCTTCTTCTCCGTCTTAATAACCGAGACTTTGGCATACTGCTTGCGTTGGAACCGCTGGTTTTGGCAGCCATCGCCGCAGTTGCAGTCGCCATCGACACATTCAATCTTTGTCGCTCGGTTGATGCAATCCGAATCCTCACCACAGGCGTGGTTCTGATCGCCACCTGCAAAAAGGAGAAAAAAAAGCTTGGGTTAGGGGCGATGAACTACTAGGGGAACAGCGGGTGGGTGGACGTGGAGCAGGTGGTGCACTTACGCCAGTCTTCAGCACAGTCACAGTCCAGCGCGTCGTGATCCGACGACCCCATGTTCCGAGAGCCGTAGAGACAGTCGTTGATTACTTGAAAGGTGCTGCAGGCATCGCCAGTGGCGTCCGGGAGATGGTCGAACAAGGGAGCGGGACCCGTAGGCGGTTTTTGGGCCGCCTTCCGGGATGGCTTCGACAGCGAGCCATTTTCGGGAGTCGAGATGCTGTCGCCAGCAGACCTCGCGTCGTCGGGTGGCGTGCTGGACGCCGGCGAGTTGAGCTTCGACCCGTTCGGGGTGGCCGAGTCGCTCAGGTCCTCCCGTTTTAACCTGACCCCGTTTGGTTTGGACCACTCCTCCGACCTCAATGTGCCCGCCGTGCCCGAGTCACGATCATTTCCCTCCATGGCGACCACAGTGTGGGAGGCAGGCATCCGGTCGCGGACCGATATCTATCCTGGCGCCAGAGTGGGAGGGCGAGCTGGAACGCGCAGAGCGTGGGGATGCAAAAACAGGTCGGGTCGGCGATGCGTGCAGGCGGAGCACATGAGGGAGTGCGGTGTGCGGCGTGTGGATTGAAGGTTGCGCGCAGAAGTCGAGAAGCGACTGGTGCGAAGAGGGAAAAGCAGGCGGTTGTGGTGAACGGTGGGAAGCTATTCTGCTGCGCGCCGAGCCCGCGACATGGCAACTGGCAACGCAAAACCGACGGGGGCGGGTCCAAGCGAACGCAGCGAGCGCAGCACACGCGCAAAGTCGTAGTTAGAGGGAAGACCAGCGTTCTCCCGGCTGTCGCTGCTGCCGCATCCCACAGGGCCCAAAAACTGCCTACGCTCTCCCGTGTGCCTGTGCGTCCATAGCAGTGCAATCTCAAGTCCCTCGGCCCGACGCGATACCAATTGAAGTTGCTGCGCTCGGCGTTGTTGGCTCGTTGTCCCTGCTGACGGCGGATGGCGTCCCCGTGTTCGGCAGAATCTCGTCCTCCAACGCGCGCGCCAATCCCCCCACAGTTCGAGTTCACCGCGCACACGCACGCATGGACCTAGGTGGGGCTAGGCCGGGCACGAATGTTAAAGCGGCCCGACCATGTTCCGACTGAAGCGGCGGCCCGGTAGAATCCAGTCACGTGCTTGTACCGGTCCATCCATTCTGCCAGCAGTCGGATCTCGCCCATTTCCCACCCCACATCCGCTTTCGGCAGTGGCTCAGGGTCACTGGTGGAACCCCACACAAGAGACGGAGTTCACAAGTTGCGGTCAATGCTAGGTCCACAGTCCACCATGCTAGAAGTAGTTGTTGAAAGGTCCAGCACCACAAACTGCAAGAGGCATTCCCGACTTTTTACCTCAGATGCGGCTGGTTTTTCTCCATTCTGCTCATTGTGTAAAAGTTTCAATCTTTTTCCGCGGCTGGAAACCTTGAAAACCCGGAGTGCCTGGTGCGGGACAGCATCCATAACATAGCGGGAGCCGCCGCATAACGTCAGAGCCACCGGGCATGACCGGTGCCGGATCTGAGCTGCGATGTACCACGAATGCTCGGCGGGATTCTGACTAGCATGGTAGCTTGCGTTTCGCAGAGAGGTTAACATGGCTGCCGGGTCGCTGCTAGAACTGCGCATACAAATACAACCTTCATTCAGCTTGACTGAATTCAGGAAGTGCAGCTAAGAACCGTGTCACCCCAAGTGAAATGGTCGTCTCAGCCACGAGCTCCGTTGAACTGGTGTCGGGAACACCGCGACCGCCCCGGAGCGGTGTGCATCGGCGGGTTGGTATGAACCGAGGAATGGGCATCCAACGGCATGACGGCCCAGCCCAAGACAACCCTTCATGAAGCAGGCTTGTAACGCTGGAAAAGGTTCGCCGCAACCCGCTGTGCCGATATGCCAGCTCATCATGCAGGAGGCATGTGGAGCAATGCCCAAGGCAGTGCCCAAAGCCCCCCCAGGAATTATTTATAAGAGGGCGTGGAGAAGCTCGAGGTCGTCGATATGTTTTGTGATCAGATCGCTTCCACTACAAGCAGAACATCGCCAAATCCTGCCGTCGACATTGACCCACTGGAAGGAAGCGATGCGGCTTTCCAGAACAGAACGAATGGTACTGACGCTGCTGGGTTTCGGGACCCGTCACGGCCAGCCATGATCGACCGCCGCCGCGAAGCCGCCATTGGCGAGCAGCCCTCGCCGATGCAGCCAATGGGCCGCCTGAATGGGCCATTCCCACCTTGCGCTGGTGGGTTCATCCTCTGGACTTGACGGGGACCAATTGGGCTGAGTCTTTGAAAAAAGCATCGACTTCACCTCCTCCTCTTCGTCTCCCAGAGCCGACGGGCTGGAGACGCAATCGAGCCAAAAGCCGGCGCGCGTGATGCTGCCCCAAAGCGCTGTCAAACGGCCGTTGGGCAGGCGCGAAGAGGGACCAGTTGGGCTCCCTGCTCAGGCCGAAATTCGGGGTCCCTGCAGCACTTCCCCAGACGCCCTGCGTCCTATCATGGACGGGCAGGAGCAATGGGGGGTCACATGGGCAGGTGCACGACGCTTTGGGGAGGGTGCAGACGGCAGCCCCAAATTCATCAAACGCTGCTGATGCCGGCATGGAGACTTCGCATCCACCACCGTCGGTCGAGAGACGCTGATGCGCTCCCGCGGTGGTGCCACCAGCCTGCAGAGCTGGGGGCAGCCGCAGCTGGCGCTCACCGTTGAAGCTGCCAAGTCGGGCGGAATCGAATCCGGTACCTGGGCACCCATTCCCTGTCTGTGCGAATGAACGGGCTCGCAGCAGCAGAGAGAGACACTGGCAATTGCTGTCTGTCCCTCATTGTTGCTCGGGTTCGAGGCGCGGGATGCTGCGTGTGCGGCCGAGGGTCGACGCAATCTGTTGTCGCGTCGTCGCCGAGAGAGAGACGGCGGCAGGAAAGCCAAGCCTACCACTTGCAGGCTCCCGCTGTCTGCTCTGTCGATCATGTCGTTTCTCGCCTGGGCGGAAACGCACGGTGCTGGGCACCGGTGCACACCATCTTCCCCGATCCGGACCCGCGCTATTAACACGGTAGGCCACCTGAGCAGTCACTTGATCTGGCCTGCAGGTTGCATGGGGTGAGACACCCTAAAGGGAAACCAGCAAAAATGTCCCTGGCGTGGGAGGGGAGAGATGCGCAACACTCGCTGCGGCTCCAAGACATTGGAGATTTGGGACAGCTGATCACGCCAGATCTGGGCGTCGATGCAGGAGGAAAGCGTGGAGGGTGGAGGAGGGGTGCTTCGAATGCACCCACCTCACCCTCACACCCGACTCATCCATCCCACCTGTGCATCCCTTCAGGTTGGCCCGTGGACCTGGAAGGAGGGAGACGGAAGATTCCAGTTAGGCTAACTGCCCTGTCGCTAACCAGGGTTGGTTTCTAGAGCATTCCCAAAGGGCCCAAAGGCAGCGGGCCGAGCTGTCCAGCTAGGCCCCGGGCGCGCAACTTTCGACTAACTGGTACCTAGTTGACTGTACTGGCACTGATGAGAGCGCCGTCAGAGCGGCAGTCGTCAGTGGCTGTTGCTGTGGTGGGTTTCCGGGTTTTGGTGGGACTCGGGTCGCTTGTTTGAGCGCAAGGGGCAGCAGCAGCGCGCTGCAGCAGGGCCCGCTCTCGGCTTTTTCCCTCCGCAACGCAAAGACGCGCGCTTCGGACGGCTCGCGTGTCTTTGCCGCCCTCCCTCCAGATCCGCCTACCTTACCCAGGTGCCTGTCAACCACTCGAATGCGCGGCCTGCGAGCGTCCTGAGGTGCGGCCCCGATGTTTTGTCTACCCCGGGCGGCACTCCTGCGTTGACGGCCCTCCGCCGCAGGCAGATCTCGACACACACACACACACACTCGTTCATTGTTTCGCCTGTCTCTATTTGTTTCGTTGCGCCCAGATGCAGCACGCCAGCTCGCCGCTGCCCTTGTCCCCAGCACCAGCACCACCAGCACCCGCTTCAGCACTACGCAAACCGGTCTCGGCTGCCCCCCTCCCATAAATACACAGGATAGCTCGCCCTCCCATACCTACGTGCAGCTCCGCCACTGCTGTTGGAAACCGCTGCAACCCGAACTTGGATCGCGGGCGAGCGGCCTCTCTTCGTCGTCGAGTGACTCGTTATATCCCGCGCCTCGTCAAATGACCGGTCGCCGCCAGCCCATGTCACTTCTGTTCTCTTCTACGTTCTCTTTCCCTCGCCGACTCCGCGGAACCCATCGCCGCCATGGAGTCCTTCTTTAATGATACCGAGAAGGTACGTGCCCCTGTCGTCCAAAACCCCGCGCTTGTTGCCCTGCTCAGGACGCGGAAAGGTTGACCGTAGCGTCCGTTGTGCAGCGCTTCATCTTGGCCGAAATAATCAAGCTCAGCCGCGTGGACGTGGGCGTGTTGGTCGATTTTATCAAGGCGCATGATATTCGACCAGATTGGCTGAATATGCAGCTTCCTGGAGGTATGGCCACGCTCTCTCCGCGCACCGGGCAGTTTCCCAAGGACTGCGAGCCGAGTGGAATGCCCCTAACTTGCTGCTGCAGGGCGCAACATGAGCCAATGTCTTCACGCCGCAGAGGCCATGTTCAACACGCCGATGCCGCCGCCGCCTATGATCTCGCCGCTGAAACGCAAGTCTCTGGGCGATCTGGACGATTACGTCTCGAAACGACGGGTTGTTGACACCTCCGGCGAGCTGTCCCCGCGGGGGTTTCCTTTAGGTCCTGGCATCCAGCCTGGCGTGCAGCCTGTAAACATTCAGCCTCGACCCAACGGTTACGGTTCTGCTCCGCTGGCCCTCTTGGCCCCCACGCCAGCCGTGTCAGCTTCTCCGTATAACCCATCTCCGACCGGCCGTAGGCGCGGACGTCCCCCGAAGTCGGTTCAGAATACGTGGCAGGTGTCGACCTATCCGTCCATCGCCCCCTCGCCTGTGGCTGCGACCGCCCCACCACCACACAGCCCGCTTCTACATGGCCCGCCGCCGCAGTCATCGTCAGACCCGAAGCTCAGGAAGAAACCACTGCCCGAGATTGCGCCGCGGCCTGCTCAGGGTGTGCCAGGTGCGGAATCGGCGGTCAGGTCGCCGGCGTTGCCGGGAGCGGAATACCAGAGCTGGCGGGAGGAGACATCGCGGCGGGACTACTATCAAATTCAGTCGGCCGAGCCGCCATCCCGTGATCGCGCCACATCAGCATATCCACCGATCCTACCGCGGCCACGGAGCCCGCAATTGCTCCCCCCGCTGGGGGAGCCGAGGCGGCCGGCATCGACAGAGCCGAGACGTCTCGGGGGGACACCGCCCGTGACTGCGCCGGAGCCGCTGAAGAAGGAAGGTCAGGCGTCGGCGGCTGGAGAAGCCATCGGGACATGATCAGCCCGTGATCGAACAACTGCCGATGCTGCGGCGATCTGAGTTGGAGGCGGTGCCTGCTGACTTTCTTGCGTCCGGATTCTCCCGCCGTTTGCCCAAACCATGCCGGCTGTGGCGACGACGGCCTTCCGTCTCCCGCCTCTGGCGACGCGAAGAACTAAAACCGGGTCTGCTTTGCAAAATTGAGGGACCTCATGGAGGAAGGTTTGCGCCTGACAGAACGCACGACACGGAACGACAAAGACGACAAAGACGACAAAACGACACACCATGACTGCTTGACGGCCGACTGAACGTTATAAAGTCTACGATTTTCTCCTACGCGCCTTACGCTGTACGACACTTTGACGAGGGGGCTAGGACACACCAGCGCCGTGACCAACCGGCAATGACAGACAGGTCCATGTGCTATTTTTCTTTTCGACGAGACCACGTACGATAGAGACGGCCTCCGGCGCGACCATCGGCTTGATTTCACTCGTTCTGTTTTCCATATGCTTTATTTCGCTGCCGTCCTGTTCTTGTAATCGAGGTTTTGCCTTATGTTTCCTTGTTGGCCGTCAAATGCTAAACCGCTCCTTTTCATGTTTTGTTTTCTTTCAGGTCTTTTACATCTGTTTTCTGCTTCCCATGACCTGTGTATGATGATGAGCATTACTTGACAACGGAAAGTAACAAACGGAGACCCAACCCACTGGGTTGCGGGCAAGGGAGGTAGAGGGACGGTGATTTTGCCATGGCATTGTAAGATAACTGTATTGCGAGCTCTGGGTGTCTTATCTGGGGGGGCAATACCGGGTTTAATGCCTAGGGAGACGCTAATTGTAATCCATATTGGCAAAGGCACAAACAGTGCTTGGGTTGTTTTGGTCAGACACATATCTTTAGACCCGGGCCGCCAACTAATGCTGTGCGTGCCTTGTTTGTATGAAGTTCACAAGGCATCACCAACACGATGCTGCCGACAGATGGGTTGGGGGAATAGCGAGAGGGCAGCATCTAGATTCCCGCCCGGTCAAGACACAGACATTTCTGTCCTTGCTTGCGACCCTCCGATGGTGGTGGTGCTATTAAGGCCGGCCAGCTTTGATGATGGGCAGGCTCTTAAATACCTATGCAACGTTGCACACCTCAATGGCGAGATATGCTCTGAGCAGGTCCTTTCCCTGGAGGGTTGGAAGAGCTGATTCGTTCCAATCAGCTGTACCCCCTTTCTGCTCCCACTCCAGCCCGCCAACCAACCAAGCCAGGCGCCGTGATACACGAGCGGAGCGGTTGGACTGGACAGGAGAACCGCAGTGGCGGGGACAGTTTCTGCTTAAGCCTGGCCAACCACATGGGTGGAAACCTAGAGGGACGGTACGGGTACTGCCAATCGAAATCAAAGGTTGTTGTCTTGTGTCAAATGGCCCTTGTGTTGTGTATAGTAGGATGTGCTGTGATTTGGCTGGATTACGTGTTCCTGTGGTCTTGCTACTGACCGAGGGTGCGAACACAGTGGGCTGTTGGGCCCAGGGATGGTAACGCATTACCCCCACTGACTGGTGATGTGTTCTGCTTGGCTTCGTGCAGGAATGAGCATCGGATGAGACAAGGTATTCATGACCCAGTTGACAGACTCCATTGAGAGGCCAATTTGCCTCACTGACCCGGGTGATTCTGTTCACTTGAGACTCCCGTGTGTACAGATCGTGGGCTTCCCCGAGTCACGGTATCCGACTCGGAGCAGGCCGTGCACGAAACGATGTGTCAGCCACAATTGTACGCTTCAGCATTTGGAAGTGTCTTTCGTGATGAATATGTGGTACGCTCCTCGAATGTATTTGCTACCGGTGTTCACTGGTTGTCCCGTCTATGAGTTGTTCTGAAGGAGCCGATAGTGGACACAACAAGCGCGGGGTCTCTTTGTACTCCCTTAGTTGTGCTTCGAGAAAAAGGTCGAAATGAACAGACACATGGTTTGATGGGCGGCCTGGACTGTGCCTCCTTTCACACATGCCTCGAACAATTGCATTGTCCGGCTGCATGGAGTAGTCTCACCAGTGATAAAAGACGCATCGACCAGCCAACCTTCGAGTCCCTCTGCTTCGGCCATCCCACAGTGCCCCTTGACCGCGTGACCTGAACCGAACTCGTGAAATTCTCAGTTTCAGATCCCGGTGATACAGCCACGATGCCTTCTGCAAAGCCCAAGGTGATGGTGAACTGGGTTTGCTGCATGTGTGGACGCCACAACGACGAGCGTTACCACCCGTACCTGTGCACCAACCCACGGTGTACCACAATGGGCCAGCATGACCGTTGTGGAGACTGCGGCGTCAAGACGTATGTTTTTGAGAAGGGTAAGAAGAAGCAGAAGAGCTCGTAGACCGGCGAAGCCGGCCAGCGAGTGGGTGTAGGTGACCGCTGGGTCGGAGGCAGTCCTGCGGCTTGGTAGGAGAAGGTAGGTTCTAAGTCAATGATAATTGTCTGTTTAGACCCTTGATTTGGTTCAAAGTAATTGGTGAGTGTTGTGATGAGCGCTGGAGAGTGCTGGTGAGTGCTTTCAGTGTATGTCCCAACCCTGTCCGGCACGAACAACACGCTGAGCTTGCGTTGATGCCATGTCTCGGTAGGTAGGTATGAACACTGCCACTGGCTGTGGGAGTTCCGGTGTCAATATCTATCACTGCTTCGTAGCATGTACAAGTAGAAGCTGGTCTCAAACAACTTCAGTACCTCCAGACAACTTGAGGCAGGCAGTGGATGCAACAGTCCACCAACTTCAGCTGTCAAGACTCTCGCCAGGGCAGACAATTGCCGGGTCTTGAGGACACGACCAAGACGGGATGAGCAAATATCGCAACGGAGCGTTCTTGATCCGAGCTGTCGCAGTCCACAGTAAGCCCGAGCTCAGGGCCCACTGCAACAAGCACAGCCCATCAGCTAACAGACCGCCAGACTCATCAGCCCGCTGCCCTAACAAGGCAAGTGTATCCGACCGGCCGTTTGATGGAATTCTCTAGCAGCTGATATAACGGTGATTATGGTATAAACGTCAGTTAGCAAAAGGGCTTGTCATCCCGGCACGAGCCGAGTGCTTGTCGGAGGGTGCCAAAGGACTGCGCAGTTCGGTAGTTAACGAAAACATCCAGGAGTGAATGCCTCAGGTTGCAGCAGAAGAAAGAATCGGACTGGAGGACTGGAGGCATTCGTACGTCAGCAGCTGACGGGAGGGCAGGGAACAGGGCTGTCGACAGCTGCAAGTTGCGAAATGAAGGTCGGACCGATGTGAGTAAGACCAAAGAGAAAGCAGGAAAAAAATGTATGGTGGAACGCACAGAGAGAAAGAACACAGAAAAAGTCCGTGTGCTCCGTCCCGCCGTGGAGTCCAGTACTACCGGCAAGAAGGCGCGCCGGAGGAGCGAACCAAGAAATGGGAGGGTTTGGACCTCGCGCGGAGCTCTCGGGTCAGGATTCGACTTTCTCATCAGAGGCGCATTGGCGAATCAGGACTGGAGAGCGGCTGATGCGGATACCGGTATCAGAAGTTTTTTTTTCTTTCTTTCTCTCTTGGTGATGCGGCATTGTTGTGTCGTTGTGAGACATACTATCCACCAGTGGTCTGTATCATTTCAACACAGTAAACACAATTCATGTTGCTTGAGTGGGCGCCGAGTTCGCTGGTCGAGTGAGTCCTGAGAGGGAATTGAGAGGGAAAGTCAAGCCGGTTATTCTTGGATGGAACCGTTGGATCGGCCCTGGCAGCTTGCCTCACTTGGCTGGCTCGCCATGGCAAGGTGGCAGTTCAGACTGTGGGGCGGCCATGCGGCATCGGCATGGCACCGGCAAACGTCTGGTACCTGCGTCAAGCGAGACCAGCGCTAGCCCGAGCTGGGCAGCGCACAGTTGCTCTCGTTTCACCAGTGACTGGACGCAGTACTGAGTACCTATTGCACTGTGGGCATCATACCAAGTACGGGTTATACTCCGTGGTCTGTCGGTTTGATATACGCTGTCTGTCTGCCGTCCGGTTCATACAAAATGAACTTGTTTACTTTCAGGGTGTTTTGTTTCTCCCAGAAGCAGCCCGGTTGTTTCAGAGATTTTTGACCGAGAAACGGCGGCTCCGGCTCTCCACAACGCGTGGATTGGCGCCTTGGCGTTTTTGGGTCTTCGGTTCTGGAAGCCTGCGATGGACGATCCGTGGGTCCCAGTGCCTGGCCTGTTCAGTTGTTTACACAGTACAGTACTGCGTGCACACTGCTCTCTGCCAGCTTGCGACTTGGTTTTGGACTCCTGTGTCGGCACGAAACGGAGATTTGACCTGGCGGATGTTTGCCCAGGCAGAGGCTAGCTGGTCACAGAGTGAGACATGCCTGATTGAGCAGTTTGAGAGACCGTACGAGACGGAGATTTTGTTTCTTGGTGTCGCTGACTGATGCCAGAAGGCAGGACGCAGCGCCTGACAGCGGCCGAAGCGGCTGGCCGGAATCGTGCCGACGTCGAATCGCACTTCATGGCACATGCCGTGCGACACACGCGCAGCCGGCGTTCTGCTGCAGGTAAGATGGTTTGCCCGACGCGCCGCACCTCCTGGCGCCGGTCGGTGGTGCGGCTCAGTCAGGTACTGCGCAGCTGGTCGGCTCAAGGCTGCTGCGTCGGGGCATCTGGCATGGGCAGCCGCGCCCGTGTTGGTTGCAGCGTCCAATTTGTGCTCCGGCACTCGGTCCACCAATAACGTCACTGGGGGGTTCCCAACCCTTCTAATCCGTCCCTCAGCCCACGGCGCCGATTCCAACAGCTTCCTATCTGGGATCCTTGGGGCCGTGACACAAACAGATTGTCTTCTGAAGCGCCGTTGGGTATCAAACCTGGGCAAACGTGGTGATGGCGGCGGTGATGGCGGACGTTGCTGTTGTTGTTGTTGTCGTCGGGCGCTAGCATCGTGATCGATCGACTCGGATCAGCCTGCTGTGTTTCTACTTTCCGCCTAGCGAGCTGTCTGGCAGGTGTCTGATGAACCCTGCCCGCTGCCGGGGCCCGAGCGGGACACGATCACGCATGTCAGCATGGGTGCATCCCTGTACGACCACACGAGAGCAGGCAGCCTGGCAGGGCATCTTTTGTTGTCAGCCCAGGCAGGGCAAGGCCTGCAGGGTGGGATTGCCATGCCTTGTTGGCCCCCAGCTCGGAGGCAGACGGACTCCACGCGATCGGGACGCGTCGTGCATGTGTGTGTCCAGGTCCTCCGCAGTGCGCTACTTTTACCCGGGGCACCCACAGCCCAGGCAATGCGAGGCCGAATCCTAGTTTCCTTGTTTCTCGAATTTTTGTCCTTCCTTCCCATCGTTCGTTCATATCCAACAACAGCAGCGCCAGTACTATAGAGAGTTTTTGGCATTCGGTCTTCATCCAACTTGTTGCCATCAGCTTACCTACACTTCGATGTCCCACCGTTGTTGACTGCAAATCGGATAGTCTCATAACCAGGCCGCAAGCAAACCTTATCCTTCTTTTCCCTCTTTCCGTCCCGTCATCCCGGGCCACCGTCACTCGTTATAGCCATATCTTTACCGGCCAATCGTTCTGCGTGCCTCGAGCCAGGTTTTGTCTGCGCTTATAGGGCGATTTCGCTGTCCTCCCGTTGTCCCGGTGCTGCCGCCTGTCAACCATCGCATGGACGCGGCTGGTAAAGCGCCATCCACTTATACCGGCGCCGTCAACCCCGCAACAACGCGTGACGGGGCACCTCATCCAGGCCACAATACCGCAACCAACGGAAAGACGTCCATACCAGTGAACCCCGGAAAAACCAACGCCTGGAGCCGTCTCATTGTTGCCTCTGAAGGAGGAACGGGTGCAGCAGCAGCTGTTCGCCCACAAACCCAGGAACGGCTGCGCGCAGGCTTCTGTTTGATATCGATCGCGAACACCACCGGGAGGCGGTAACAGGAAAAACCTGTCTCACCAGTCTCAACCCGTCCGGGGCTGTCTCACCCTCATCTCGGTACCCCGGATTTTGGCATTCTGGCGACACCATGGGGATCCCACGCACGCTCCCGGCAGCGCTGGGTGCGATAGCATTCCTTCCGACAACCGCCGCTCTCGGCATTGACATCATTCTTGCTCGGTCATCGGCCGACCGGGCGTCGTCCGTACGGGCAACTGCGATCGTTGCGGCCGTCTTCGAGGGGTTGGTCTTCGTTGCCATACCCTGCCTCAGCGTCTCCCACATTGCGCCGTGGGCTCCGGATACCCGCCTGAGAAGTGTCAGGAGTATTTGGTTGGGCGCAGGATTATGTCTGTGCACAGTTGCCTCGGCCGTCTCGGTGGCTAATCTTGTCTGCCTGAGCCGGGTGGTCGATGATCCTTTGAGCACGATATTGGGGTGGAGGGTGGCGGATTTCTTGGTGGGAGCCTCCGTCGTGCTGGGGCTCGCCTTTGCGACGCAGCTAGCATTCTTCGTCTCTCACATCCTGGCGGGGAGAACTCGGGGGTCACATCTGGAGGTGTCGAGTCATCCCGACCGGGCGAACCCGCTGGCTCCCCGGATCAAAACGATTCCATACCATGAGACGACACCAATCTCCGCCAAGTCCCGCGGCAGCGTGTCACTCGACTCGCCCACCCCTCCCGGATCTAGCGCAGGACGCTCGACGACCGAGACCATGAGCTCGATTCGCTCGTCCCTCTCACATGTCGTCCGGCCCATCACATCCAAAACCCGTCTGCTGTCCAGCAGCAGTCGGCGCTCCCTCCGGCGGCCCGCCTCTCTTGACCTGCCAGGCCTCCCCGAGACGCGGCTGCGCTCCAACAGCGACGGCTTCGACTCATGGGACACATCCGCCGTCGACCCGGAGAACCGGCTGACGGTGCTGGAGTCCTCGTCACCCCCGCCCGTCCGCTTCCTCGAGACGATCCCCGCGAGCCCCACCACCACCGCATCGGCCACCAGCCGCAGCCCCAGCCCCGGCACGCCGCCGCTGGACGGGCTCGAGCCGCCCCCGCTGCCGCGCACGCGCCGCCGCAGCCGCAGCTACAGCCCCGTGTCGACGCGCACGATCCAGGCGCAGCGCGCCGCCTTCCCGCTGCAGCAGCCGCAGGCCTCGCACTCCGAGGCCCACATCCACCCGCTCTTCCGCTCCGACTCGCCCGTGCCGCCGCCCAGCGCCACGCCGGGCACCGTCGTCGTCGCCGCCCCCGGCGCGGGGCAGGTCATCATCCCCGCCGACAAGCAGAGCCTCCGCAGCATCCAGAGCCTGCGGAGGTTGCGGAGTGAGAGCCTGCCGCCTGTTCCCAGCCCGCTTAGCCGTGCCGGCTCGTGCGACTCGTTCCAGCATCGGAGGGCGGAGAGCAGCTCCCCGGAGATTAGGGAGGAAGGGGAGGAGGAAGGGGAGGAGGAGAGGGATGGGGCGGCAGGTTCCGAGACGGAGCGCAAGATGACGCCGCCGATTCCGGACTGGATTCTGAGTGCGGGCTCGCGGGCCAGCTTGACGCTGTATAACAGCCGGAAGGTGGTTCCGACGCCCGGCGACGGCGAGGAGCAGCGGCAGGCATGAGCACGGCCTCACGCACAATGTCAGTGCAGGCCTGTGTTTTGATGATGAGTTATGACTACAACTGCGCCGGGTGGGCGACAAGGTCCCGCTGCAGGTGGATTTTTCTTCCCTTTGTTTTGATGATTTTCGGGGTGGGTTGCGGTCGAGATACCAGCACCTACCATATGAATGATACCTTAGCGCGGCGTTGGGTAAGACTGGGGCGGGGGAGAGCGGTGGTTGAGGGAGGCGACTTGGGGAAAATGGGCTGGGAGCTTCACAGCGCACCGATGTTGGGGGTTATCTTGGTCTAGGCTCAGATCAACATGACGACAATAGAGAGACTTGATTTGCGATGTGGGCCCATTCCCCAACCTTTGGAGGAGTGCTGTGACAGGATAACCTTGGAAGGGAAACAAGTCTTGCCAGGCTCAAAGCGCATGTTGTTTGTTGACATATGCTGAGACTAGACATAACTTTAGGGATGACTTAGAATTGTTACTTGCGAAGTTGAATTACCACGAGCGTATGCGTAGTGTTTCTTCCACATCGCTTTGTACACGGCATTACCTTGTTCGAACTTCCGATGGCCTGAGAATGAAGCTCTCTCTTTTGTTTTGGAGCCCAAAACACATACTGGAAGGCGCTTGAGCACTTGAGTGAAGGCATGCCACCAAAAAAGCGGGGCGTCTTCCTTCTGCTAGGCGACAGCGTGCCGCGTGCCCCCCAATTCCCCACCTTGCTCCGCTTCAAGCTCAACTGAAGTCAGTGCTGCCGCCTGCGTTTATCGAGCGGCGCTCTGTTGCTGTCCAGCGTTTCTTCATTTTGCCACAAGAACACACACACGGCAACATACCATCGAGCATTGGGGCCTCGCGAATTCCACCAGATCCTTCTTCGCCGGCATTACCCCCAACAAATCGATCCCGATCAGCCTGCCGTCGGCGGTACAGGTTCGCCCACGATGAAGATAACAATCAAGGTGCGTCGCGAATCTGAACAAGTGCGCGGAGCAGCAGTGACCAGCTCCCGTCCGCTTCTCCAAGCGCCGTACCCCGCGCAGCTTGCTGCCCAGCCTAACCGCTATGGTTTTTTCGGTCACCGTGCCGTTTGATACTGATTCATTTCGGCTTGTATTTAGGATCTCAAGCAGCAGCGGTTCACAATCGATGCTGAGCCGACCGAGCTCGTAGGTTCCCCGCTCCCCCTGCTTCGATGCGCTCTGCGCCCCGCCACCACGCTACCTGGTGCCTCTGCCGCCTTCCGGGCAACCCAACCACGATCGCAGTCATCACCAGAGGGCTTTTCAACAGCAATGTCGTCATACTCTGGGGTTTTCGAGCTCGACGCTGACCAGCTCTAGGTCTCTGCCCTGAAGCAGAAGATTTCCGATGAGCGGGGTTGGGACCCCAAGCTCCAGAAGCTCATCTACTCCGGTACGCCTTGCGCCGTCCGTGCTCGCTCCCTTGCTTGCCCACCCGCTTATCGTGCGTCACAGGTAAAATCTTGAAGGATGAGGACACTATAGAGTCTTACAAGATTGAGGAGAAGGGTTTCGTCGTTTGCGTGGTCAACAAGGTGCGCTTGATTGACACGAGAAGTAGCTCAGAGTTGACAACGTGACATACAGCCCAAGGAGACTAAGCCGGCACCCGCCCCCGAAGCGTCGACATCGTCCGCGGCACCGGCCACGCCGGCGCCGGCACAAGCCCCGACCCCGGCTGCCCCCGCTGCCCCCGCACAGACTTCAGGCGCCCCCGCTGCCGCCCCTGGTACACCGACTCCCAGCCGGACTGCTGCC
This sequence comes from Chaetomiaceae sp. R4402, assembly GCA_023628555.1. Classification (NCBI taxonomy): domain Eukaryota; kingdom Fungi; phylum Ascomycota; class Sordariomycetes; order Sordariales; family Chaetomiaceae; species Chaetomiaceae sp. R4402. Next base: position 329,523 of record JAMAKO010000007.1, read on the forward strand.
GCCGAGTCAGGCTCGGGCGATTCTAATGCTCTGGCAGTAGGCGAGGAACGTGCGGCGGCTATTGCGAACCTCGAGGCCATGGGCTTTGAGAGGTCACAGATCGACGCTGCCATGCGTGCCGCCTTTTACAACCCCGAGCGTGCTGTGGAGTACATTCTGAACGTATGTCTGGCCCCGACTTTGCTAACTGACCGGTGTGTGCCTAACTCAATGCGACAGGGCATCCCGGAGAACCTTCAACAACCTGCCGCCCGCCAGCCAGCTGCTGCTCCTGCTGCCGCCGCCGCCGCACCTGCTGCCGCCGCCGCCGCACCAGCAGCAGGCGGTGACGATGACGGGAACGTGAACCTCTTTGACCTCGCGGCCCAGCAAGGTCGGGGTTCCGGTGCACGCGGGGGGCCGAGTCCGAGCGCGAGCGCGAGCGCGGGCGCCGCGGCCGCCGTCGCGGCCGCGGCCGCTGGGCAGCAGGGCTTCGGTAACCTCGAGTTCCTCCGGCACAACGCGCAGTTCCAGCAGCTGCGCCAGGTGGTGCAGCAGCAGCCGCAGATGCTCGAGCCCATCCTGCAACAGCTGGGCGCCGGCAACCCGCACCTCGCCCAGGTGATCGCGCAGAACCCCGAGCAGTTCCTGCAGCTGCTGAGCGAGACGGGCGGCGACGACGACGCCCCGCTGCCCCCCGGAGCCCACCAAATCTCTGTCACGGAGGAGGAGCGCGACGCCATCGAGCGCCTCGTCCGCCTCGGTTTCACCCAAGACCAGGCCATTCAGGCGTACTTCGCATGCGACAAGAACGAGGAGCTCGCGGCGAACTTCCTCTTTGATCAACCGGACGACGACGACGACATGAACCTGCAGTAGGGAGTTCACGCGCGTCCCTCTCGCTTTCTTTGGAAGGGTTGCCATGCGGAATGGGGTTTTTGGTGGTCTTCCTGGCCTTGCAATTGGTGTTTTTCCTCGTGGGGATCTGGACTGCCATATGCGTGGGAGCTTGGGCTAGACGTTTTACGCGGAGGTCTAACTATGGGCGGCTCTCAACTTGGCAGGGATGGATCGAGGTTGTCGGCAGACAGGGGAGGTGCATTCACAAACAAGGGCTGTTGTCGTTTGCCCGTCGGTGGCTATGCAGTGCACATTACAGCAATATTCACCCTCACCTACCCAACGATCACACTCTTGCAAACCCTGTGGCGGTAACTGGCAGGTTTGCGCACGGGGCCTACTACGACGTGCTTATTCCGGCCATTGCTAGGGCGGGACAGAGCTGCGGCAGAGGAATACGACGAGAGCTGGACCGACAACTTGACGATTGGAAGTCGAAGGTGATGGTGCTTTACCCTCACAAATCAGGGGGAACAAGTATGGCGTGTGGTCGGGGAGCTAGGGAACGCATGGGGAGTTAAGCTCTCACCATGATGCCCGAGTTTGAGAGGTAGAGAGAGGAATTGCACAACCAGTGGCTTGTTACCAACGCGGCGGAAACGTTTGATCAATCAAGTTTGAAAACCCACGCATTTTTCATGCTGTTGGCTTCGTTGAGGCCAATGACTCGACATTGCTGCTGTATGTGTCTCCGAACACGAGACGCCAGGAGGACATCAACAAACGTGTTCCAGATCCCTAGGACTTCCCCCAATACCCATCCTATCTTGTGAACCGTGGCCGAATCACCGTGGATCTTGGCCGCTTGATCAAGTGCCCAATCCGCTTTTGTGACATGAAGAAGAGAAGTAAAGTGAGAGGGTATCAACAACAATCCCGGATCCCTAGCTTGGCAGAGAGAACGAACAGCTCCTCTGCACCTATCTAAATGCATCGCCTCCCCAGTCCCTGGACCTCAGTCATAACGCCTGAACCGAGCGAGTCCCAAACAGTGAACAGGAAAAGTAAAGGAAAGAAAAGAACAGAGAAAAGGAGGTACGGGGCAAGAAAAGTGGAGATAGTTTCCAGTTACAGCCCCACAACCTTGGCGGCCTTCTTCTTCCCACCCCTGCCCCTCTTCTTCGCGCCGCCCTCTTCTACTGCGCTGCTCAGCTGCGCAAGCACCTCCTCCTTCTTGCGGCGGACCTCCTCGGCCTTCTCGTCCTCGAGGGCCTTCTGGCGGGCCTCAAACTCCTCTTCGGCGCGGCGCTGCTCGGCGTAGATGGCCTCGGCCGGCTCGTAGGCCTGGCCCGTCGCGCGCTGGTACTGCTCCATGTCGATCGAGACGGTCTTCTGGCCGACCAGGGCGGCGTTGATGCGCGCGGGCGCGAGCCGCTCCTCGCGGTTGAACTTGAGCTTGATGTGCTTGCGCGTCTTGCCCCGGAACATGCGGCAGATGGTGTCGAAGTCGGTGCCGAAGGCTGACAGCGCCTGGTAGAAGAGGTCCGTCTCCTCGTCGGTCCATTGTTGCGGCTTGAGGTTGCGCCGCAGGTAGGTTGCGGAGGTGGTGTGGTGCGTGAAGTCGTTCTCTTCGACCTCGAGCATATGGCCGGCTTCCTCGCGCGCGCGCGCGTGCCGGTCGACTTGCAGCGAGCGGTGGTCGAGGACAATCTCGCCGTCGATAATCTGGTATTGCTCGCCGATGGGAGCGCGCCCGCCGGCGGTGGAATCGTCGGCCGCGGCGGCGTCGGTTGTAGCCGGCGTTGCGGCGATACTGGTGTCGGGGTTGGTGGATGTTGGTTCGGCGGGCGCGTCTTCGTTTGCTACGTCATCGTCGACGTCGTCTCCGGTTTGCCGTCGCCGCCGCCGCTCGTTGTATCGCAAGCGCTTCGCCCGTTCCCGCTCCATAAGCTCGTCATGCAGGCTGAACTTCTTGCCGATGTGCATATCCTTGGCCAGGTCGGCCATCTTCACCTGAGTAATGTCGATCTCGACATTCTCGGCATCGGGCGGTGTGGCCTCGCGCTGAGCCCGTGCTGCGGGTTTGCCCTTTGGTTGTGCTGTATCTCCCTCGCCGTCCTCCTCGGGTTCCCCATTCTCCACTACCGATCTGCTGCGCTTCCGGCTCCGTGTTGTCCTACCAGCAGTCTGTGCAGGTTTATAGCCTTCCTCGCCGGGTAAAGGAGCAGCCTTTCTTCGCACCTTCTTCTTTGAAGGGGCGGTGGTGAGTTGGTCGCCGGATTCCGTAGCCGGCGTCGCCGTGGCGACCGTGCGTTTACGGCCTCGTGTTGGTTTCGTGGCAATGGAAAGCTCCGACGCAGGCGCTACCGTCGTGTCGCACGTTTGTGGCGCTTGATCGCTTGCAGGCGCGGAAGCGGCGCTTTCTGTCGGTGTAGCAGGGATCTCAAGGGAAACGAGAGCTGCGGTAGGGTGCTCATCCGAGGCTGGTAGGGTGTTGACGCCAGCATCACCCAAGGACCGACCCTCTGAAAGCACTGGCTGTTGCGCATCTGGGATGCTTTGAGACGGCGCCGCCTCCGAACGGAGATGTGTCGGCTTCGGTACGGTGCGTTGCTGCTCCGTTTGCGGGGCTACGGCTATTGATTTTGCAAGTCTGCTCTCCCGGCGCGTTCGCTTTGCCACGGGGGGTTCCGCAGGTGTCTCGTCCGCTTGTGAACTCGTATCGATGGCCGCCGCGGCATTATTTTCTGGTCGAGTAGGGGTGACGTCGGGGACGCTGGGGGTCGGGCGCGGGGCGGCGGGCTGCTGCTGCGTGGGCGGCGAGGCTCGATCTGGCGGGACAGGCGTCTTGGACGGCGCCGCAGTCCCAGGGCGCTGGGCAGCCTGGGCCCCAGAAGCCGGGCGGCGGAGCGCAGCCTTAGGCTTGAAGACAGACTTCTTGTTCAGCATGGTCGCGTTGTCGATTCAATGCCCCGCAGCGGGCGCCTTTCTGCTGATTATTGAAGTTGCGCGCAGTCGCGCATTTGGCCGCCGACGTGGGCGCGCCCACCTCAAGACAAAATTCGAGCAACAGCACCCAGTGGGGGAGGGTTGAATCGCAAAATAACAACCGGAGTCGAAGGGGGTGGGTTGGTTTCGCAGTGGATTAGTCGCAAAGGACACGCCCTGCTGTGGTTCGTGAATTTACGTGCATTCGGCATGAATGAAAAGCGGGCGCGCTGAGCCAGAACATTTGGACATTTGGCGGGGCGCTAGGGCCCAAATCAGGCTAGCGTCATGCCGCAGCATTCGAGTGGGAGCGAGCCTTCCACTCGCTGACCAGAAAAAGCGGTATGCCAAAGGGAGCACATGGGAAGGCAGTTGCGACTGTGCTATCTCTTCTACTCAATACACGGGAAAGGAGAATGGAAGAGATGTTGAGAATAGATTACAAAATGTTTGGAAATACATAACTGGAGAAGTTGACCAAAACAGAGCAGAAAATGACTGGAAGATTGGCTTGATAAAAAGCACGAGGGTGCTTTGCATCGTTCTGATGTACCGATTAATCTGACCATGGATGCCTTCCTTGGGTCGATGGACGAACTCGCACCTTGAGAGGCCCGTTCTTTCTCTCGGGGCCTTTCCACTCCCAAACCGCACGCTCCTTTCCATCACCGGCCTTCGCCTTCCAGTTCTCATTTTTTCCCCTTCGGGGCGTCGCCGAGCCCAGCACGACAGGCCGAAAATTTCTGCTGCGTCCCGGACACGACCTTTATCCCGTACTTTATTTTATTTTGCCCATTTCCTCGACTTTGTCTGGTTCCTTGCTGCGCTCTTTCTGATGCCGATTGCCACTTCGCCGTCCGCGCCGCCCCGTCCTGCCACCTTCGTCAAGATGGAGGACAGGAAGAGACCCGCGTCGGCCGCGGTCGACGACAGCGCGCCGCCGAGCAAGCGACAGGCTGTCAACGGCAGCAGCAAGGCCAAGGACGAGTCTGGCGACCTGAAAGAAGAGGCCTGGATTGAGGTGAGTGGTGTCACACGACAGAGTCCCCACGCCGCCATCATCGAGCCCGCGATCCCCATCCCGCGGGCTAGACGTGTGTCGCTGTCGCACCGATGCCGAGGCCATTTCTGGGGGCGATAGCAGGCATCCGACGCGATTGTCCTTGCAGCGTTCTCTCGCCTTGACCGTGGCTAATGCGCGGCTTGCTGGCAACAGCACGCCTAGCTCCTCTCAGGCCTCTCTCTGTTTTCAGTGCCTTCCTTCTCTCTACAATCACCCCGCTGCCTGTTCGCTACGATGTACAGGGACTCTACCCGCGCACTCGATTTGAAGCGACGGTTTTGGCTGACGTGGCTGTGTGTCTGTGCAGGAATACCAAAAGGGCGCCATATATCGACAGATGCTGGAGTACAAGCGGGAGAAGACCAACCTCGAGGGCCGCGTGCAGGAGCTCGAAAAGAACTCGGCTGATCACGACGACCACATCCGGATAGTCGACGCATGGGTCCTCCAGGTACGTACGAAGACACGACGCCCCTCTGTCGCGATTCTTGCTGACACCGCCCTAGCTATTGCAAGAGATCGAGCTGCTTGTTGATGGCGCAATAACGTCTCGCAGTCCCACAGACTTGGCTACAGGATCCGCGCTTTCCTTTACAGACAGCAAGGATCTCCAAAGGCATCTTGGCGACAAAGGAAGCACCTTCAAGTCGAAGACGGATGCCATACTACGACGACTCGCCAGCGCGCGGGGCGAGGTCAAGCCCGAAGTCGCGCAGCTGGAGTCCCAAGTTCAGTCTTTGCTCGCGCAACAAAAAGAGTTCCTTGTCAAGCTCGACCGGCTCGAGGCACAGAACGCGTCACTTTCGGAACAGTACGACATAGCCACGCTCAAAGTGATCAAGGCAGAGCGTAAACTAGACCGGGCTCGGAGCGTACAAGTGCAAAAACTGGAAAGTAAGGCGCTGGCTAACGCCACCACCCGCCCAACTTCCCAGGACGAAAACGGCGCGGACTCGAGCACCTCGACCAGCGATAGCAGCGCGCTCAAGCTGCAGTACCAGGAGGCCATCGCTATCGTGGACAAGCAAAAGCAGCAGCTTGAGGCGGCAATGTCCGAAAACAAGGTCCTGCTAGAGGAGAACTCGAGCTTCAAAATCAAGAAGGAGGCCGTGACGGATGAAGAGTATGCGCGCACCGAGGTCTTCAAACAGTTCAGGGCACAGAACGAGGATCTGATTAAGCGCATCAACCATCTGGAGGCCACTAACAAGCAGCTGCGCGAGGAAGCAGAGAAGCTGCGCGGAGAGAGGACCGAGTGGAAGGCCAAGCTGGAAACCGAGGCTCAAGTTGCTTCCCTGGAGTTGGAAGACCAACTTCAGCAAAAGGATCAAGACCTTACCCGCATCCGCTCGGCTCGCGACGAGCTTCTTGCCGAGGTAGCAATGCGTAAGGCGAGCCAGGAACAGGAGAAGCTGGCCTCAACACAGATGAAGGAGCTGGTGGACGCGCAGGTGGATCGCATTGCGCAACTCGAGTCGGAACTGGACAGGCTACGGCCCAGCGAAGACGCGACCATGACCGACCAGCGACCAGATCTCGAGGCCCTGGCCGTGGAGGAGCTGCGGCAAAGGTACGCCAAACTCGAGCGGGATTTTGAGGCCATCAACAAGGAACTGCCGCTCCTGGAAAAGTCGTACAAGAAGTCGATGGGGTTGGCCCATAAGAAGGTCATGGACTTCCATGTACTCGAGGAACGGGTCGCCACCCTCACGGCAGAAAAGAGCAAGGCGGACCAGAAGTACTTCGCGGCGCGGAAAGACGGCGATATCCGGACAGCCGAGATTCGGACGCTGCGCGCGCAAAACGGGAAGAGCACAGAAATCATCACGCAGCTCAAGGACGTGGAGTCGCAAAACCGGGCGCTTATCGGCAGCCTGGAGAAGCAGATCGCCGCTTTGAAGCAGGACATCTCAACGGCCGTGGCGGAGAAGAAGCGGCTGGAGCTGCTCAGCGTCGAGGCCACACGACGAGCTGATTCGTGCAAGGCGCAAATATCCAGCCTCGCGGACCTGGTGAAGGCCAAGGACGCGGCAGTGGCGGGGATGAAGGAGCAGCTCCTGAGGGCGGAAACGGAGCTGGAGAGGGCCAAGGTCGACGTGAAGGAGATCACGAAGGATTGCAACAAGTGGAAGCTCAAGTGCCAGAGCAACTCGTCGGTGGAGGAGGAGGCGCTTAGGGTGAGTTGGGCCCCTATTTCGCCCGTTTCGTGGTTTGGATTATGTTCGCTGACAGATGCTGCAGAATCTTGTGATATGCTCCGTCTGCCGAAGCAACTTCAAGAACACGATCTTGAAAGGGTGCGGGCACGTCTTCTGCAACTCCTGCGTGGACGACCGGCTAGCGAATAGGATGAGGAAGTGCCCGTCCTGCAACAAGGCCTTCGACCGCTCCGACGCCATGACGGCACACCTGTGAGCAATGCGGCTTCTAACCGGGAAAATATCAAGCAGAGACGCCCTCCAGGACTTCTAGGATGTGCGTCTGAGCACCGGTCAGGTTTCGAGTGGGGTCTTCACGATAGCTGCCAGCTTGGGCATCGAGGCCCTAGCCGAGTGCTGGAGAGGCGGGGAACGCCATATGAAGATTTGCTGAGCGATCGGTTGTGTACGAGGCAGAGCCTGTTGGATCATCTACCCAAGTGTAATTTACATGGCGTGTGCGAATAAAGAAAAGGGCGCAGCGTGCGGATCGATGAGAAGGTTGTGCTGGGCAAGAAGCACTCTGCTAGCAGTCACTTATCCTTGCGAGGACAACAGGATATAGAGCAGGCGTTTGGGGTGTCAGACAGTGCGACAGGAATGAATCGACGAGCGGGCGGTATTGATTCCCAAGGTCCCACGGTTTCTTTCCAGACATGCCTGTACATGTACAGCATGGCCGTCACCGGCGACTGGTCGAACCGTAGCCGGTGCTTTCGTGCCGGGCGCCAGACGCCGAGCTGCTCGGGCTCGACGAACGCGCCGTGCCCCAGCCAGACCCGCTGTCGTTGCCCCAAAGTCCACCACCCCGTCCATACACTCGGTCATGGTTGTTCCGCTGCCCGCGGTTTCCCGCCATGTACCCTGCTGCCGCGCCGCTCGCCAGGCCGGACCAAAACCCAGGCCTCCAACCTTGTCCCGTGGTGGTCGTTGATGAAGGTTTCGGTCCCGTCCCGGGATACGGCGGCGGCGGGTCATCCCATCCTCCTCCACCTCCGCTGCCGCCCGGTCCCCAGCCCGGTCCCCATCCACCACCACCTCCTCCCCCTCCTCCTCCTCCCCTCCGCCGGCCATTATTCCCCCCAACCCGCCCTCCCCCTCCACGCGCAGCTACACACCCGCTCCATATAATCCACCCAGCCACCAGCACAAACACCACCCCAAACAACACCCCCGCCCAATCCCCCTGCGCCCCGGGGTTCCTAAACAATCCCTTCCCACTCCTCCCGCCCTGCTGCTGCAGCCTCACCAAGCCGGGATACTCCCGCTCCCCTTGCTCCGTCAGACGCACGGTATACTCCACCCCGCAACTGCCCCGCAGCACGTACGCGTCGTCGGCGCTGTCGTACCCTTCGCAGATGACCTCGGTCGTGTCGAGGCGCAGCGCGCCCGGCAGCGCCGCCGTGCACGCCCACTCGACGTCCTGCGCCGTGTAGGACGCGCCCTGGTTCGTGCACCGCATGGTGTGTAGGCCCGACGAGGCGGCCAGGTGGCAGAGGGGGCCCGGGGAGATGCATTTTAGTTGGGGCACGGCGGGCAGGCGGCGGGAGGTGGTTTTGCGGTTGGCGTGGAGGGTGAGGGATTGGACCTGTGATGTGGTTTTGCGAGGTGAGTTTGGAGAGAGCTGGTTCATGGGGGGCTGAAGGGGGGAGGGACACAGTACCTCGGAGAGGAGGATGGCGTTCTTGGGGCGGGCAGCGAGGGTGGGCGCGGGGAGGGCGGAGAGGAGCGCGAGGAGGGAGAGGGCGAATGCAGCTGGAGAGGTCGTCCCCGTCGTTGACAATAGGTCTGGACGCATCGCGGCAGGTTGTCACCCTGCAGAGGGACGCTAATATAATGGCCGCTTTGGAAGTTGTTGGGCGTCAAGGAAGTAGTAGGTCCGCTGTTTGAACGCTGCAAAGTGCGGCTCGCCGCGGGTGGACGCGGGTGCAGCTTTCTTATCGGAGCGGGACGGGCACCGAGGATTGGGCACGGCTCGTGGAGGGCCGATTCCCAAGAGGACAGATCTTCAACTCACTGAGCTCAGTGGTGCTCCCTTGTCTGTCGGGTTTCCTCGCCACAAGGCTGAGGATGGGAGGTCTTGAAGGGTGGGGGCTTGTTCAACGGTCGCCAAAGACGGCGGTGGCAAAGCTTTGACACGTCACTTCTTCACCAGGTCTCAACCACATACAGCCGTGCCCACTCCAACAGTTGATGCGTGGCCCTACAGTGTCTCGAGAGTGTCCAGACGACCATTATAGAATATGTAGAGTATGTAGTATGTATACACTACAAAAGTGTTTACCGAACCTAGAAAGGAGTGAAGTCACTTGTCTAGTGCGCTCGTAGATTACACAAAAAAAAGTAAAATATCCAGGGGATGATGAGTAGGTATCCTGGAAACCCCAAACTGGGACTTTGTCCGCCCATCTATGCCCATCCCAACGCCCAACTGATATCAAATTCCCAACCGTCCCATGAAAAAAATCCAACAGCCATACCCCGCTCTCTATCGGTGTCACCTATGCTTCTCCAGACTCTGCAGGTTCACCAGCTCGGCGTAGCGCCCGTTCCGCTTCATCAGCTCGGCGTGCGTGCCCTGCTCGACGATGCGGCCCTGGTCGAACACGTAGATGACGTCGGCCTTCTGGATGGTGCTGAGGCGGTGGGCGACGGCGATGGTGGTGCGGCCCTTGGCCGCCTTGTCCAGCGCCGCCTGCACCACGTGCTCGCTCTCCGAGTCGAGCGCGCTGGTGGCCTCGTCGAGCAGCAGGATCTTGGGGTCGCGCACGAGCGCCCGCGCGATGGCGATGCGCTGCTTCTGCCCGCCGCTGAGCAGCGCGCCCTTGGAGCCCACCAACGTGTTGAAGCCGTCGGGCAGGGACAGGATGAAGTCGTAGATGTTGGCCTCCTGGCACGCAAACTTGATCTGCTCGTCCGTCACCTCGTGTGGCGCCCCGAGCTCGATGTTCTGCCGGATCGTGCCCTGGTACAGCGTCGGCTCCTGCGACACGAGCGCGATGAAGCTGCGGTACTCGTTGACGTTGAGGCTGCTGATCTCCTTGCCGTCGACAAAGATGCCACCTGAAAGCGCGTCGTAGAAGCGCTCCAGCAGCGCGATCGTCGTCGACTTGCCGCAGCCCGACGCGCCCACGAGGGCGACGTATTGGCCGGGGGAGATGGACAGGTTGAGTCCGCGGAGCACCGGCTGCTCGGGCCGCGTGGGGTAGCGGAAGTGCACCTCGCGGAACTCGATGTTGCCGTCGATCGCCTCGACCTTCTCGCCGTCGGCCGACCACGTGTCGATGGCCGGCTTGCGGTCGAAGAGGGTCTTGAGGTCGCGAGACGCCTCCACCGCCTTGCCCATGTCCGGCGCGAAGCTGAAGACGGACCCGGCCGACTGCGCGCCGAAGATGACGGACGAAAAGACGACGAAGAACTGGAACATAGTGTACTCGTGCTTGGCAATCAGCGTACCGCCGTACCAGAAGCCGAGAGCAAAGGCGAAGAACATGAACGACTGAGAGGCCGCATAGAGCAGGCTGGACTTGAGGACCGAGATGAGACTGGACCGCTGCTGGATCGCCAGCGACGCCCGGTACTGCGCCAGGACATCCTCCTCCCGCGTCAGCGCGGCGACCGTGCGAATGGCCGTGATCGCCTCCGACGCATAGCTCGCCGACCCCTGGTAGGCCCGCTTCGCGCGCCGCTGGTAGTGCGCCAGCATCCAGAAGCGGAAGAAACCACAGCCAATAACGACGGGCATGGTGGCGATGCACACGAGCGCCAACTTCCAGCCGATCGCGAGCGCCACCGTGCACGCGGCGACCAGCGTCGTCGACACCATGATCAGCGTGCCCAAAGTCGACCCGCTGAGGCCGGCCACGTGGGTCGTCTCGGTGCTCAGGAACGAGGTGAGCGCGCCGGCCGAGTTCTCGTCGCGGTCAAAGTACTCGACGTCCTGGCGCAGCATGGACCGGAAAGACCGGTCGCGGACCCGGTGGATCAGCCGCTCGCTGCACTTGGCGAACACGACGCCCTGCGACACAAACGAGATGAACATGACGATGGCGAGCATCAGGTACATCAGGCACCAGAACGACGCGTCAGACTGGATCTGCGGAATCGTTTCCGGGGTAACCGGTACAGAACTAAGCGATTAAGAGTCAGCTTGCTATTGCTTTAATGCGAGGAGGAAACGGCAGAGCCCTTACAGCGAACTGATGAGCTTGGCAAAGAAGATGGCCTGCGTCGGGTTGCCACCACCACAGATGGCAGAGAAGAACAGCCCAATCAACATGAGCTTCCACTCCTCCTTGTTGAAGCTGGCGATCACCTTAATCAAGGTCCAAAGGCCGTACTTCTTCTTTTCCTGCGCCGTCCGCGCAGCCAGTGCCAGCGAGCTAGCGCTCTGTTGCGTCTGACTCTTCTGGAGCCTGGCCTGGATGTCGTCGTCGGGATCCTCGAGCACCGCGCCGGATCCGCTCTCCTTGTTGCGAGTCGACGCCTTGCGGATGAGGGCCAGTTCCTCGTGCTTGTCCAGGGCCTCGGTCTCCTCGGCCGTCAGCTCGTTCACCGCCGCTATGGCCTGCGCCGTGACAAGGTTGTAATATGCGGCACGCTTCTCCAGAAGCTCGTCATGTGTGCCTTGCTCCACGATGCGGCCCTGGGACATGACGACAATGTTGTGGGCGTCCCTGATGGTCGAGAGCCGATGGGCGATGGTGATGGTGGTGCGACCCTCCGAGGCGACCTCCAGGGCAGCCTGCACGACGCCTTCCGACTTGGTATCAAGCGCGCTGGTTGCCTCGTCGAGGAGGAGAATCTTGGGATCGGAGACGACGGCACGGGCAATGGCGATGCGCTGCTTCTGGCCACCGCTGAGCAAGAAGCCGCGCTCGCCCACGTTCGTCTCATATCCTTCCGGAAGGGATGTAATGAAGTCGTGGGCGTTGGCCTTCTTCGCAGCTTCAAATATGCGCTCTCGTTGCTGCTCGGGACTCTCGTTCTCCCACTTCGTCCCGATCAGGCCATGCCGGATGTTCTCGTAGATGGTTGTGCCGAAAAGCGTGGGCTCCTGCGACACCAGCGCAATCTGCTGACGCAGCCACCGGAGGTTGAGTGTTGAGATATCCACATCATCCAGAAACACCGTACCCTCGATGGGCGAGTAAAACCTCTCCACCAGACCAATGATGGTCGACTTGCCGCTGCCCGAGGCGCCTACCAGAGCTGTGGTCTTGCCGGCGGGGATGGTGAGCGAGACGTCGTCCATGACCACGACTTCAGGACGCGACGGGTAGATGTGCTTGATGTTCTCCAGACGAATAGTTCCCACCACGCGCTCAAGCTTGGTACCCTCCTCGCTGGCCGGATCGATGGGTGACTGGCGGTCGATGGTGCTGTAAATCTTGGCCGCTGCGCCTAGTGCCGTCGTGAAAGCCTGGATGTTCGGGGCGACATTGCCCAAGTTGAAAGCGCCGATCATCACGCTCATCATGACCGTCAAAACCTTGCTCAGGGGCACGGAACCGTCGACGAGAAAGCGGGCGCCCTGCCAGAAGGCCAGACCGTAGTTTAGGTAGAGGATGGTCATCATGGAGGCAATCATGACGCCAAGCGTGCTCTTGAGCTTGAAGCCGAAGATCTCCGCGCGAATGAGGTGGCTGTCATACTGCTTAGCCAGGCGGTCCTGCGTACCGAAGGCCACGGCGTTGCGGACGCTGCTGATGACCTCCTCGGCGACCGAACCTCCCTGAGCATAAGCGGCAATGTTCTGCCTCGAGAACCTGACAATGAACCGCGAGGCGGAACCCATACAAAGCAGCAGGGCTACCACGGTGCTCAGGAGGATCAGGGTGAGCTTCCAGTAGCTAACGAAGCCGATGACGAAGGCAGCCACGAACGTGGCTACGGCCTGGAGCGTCAGGCCAACCTTCTCCGAAATGCCCTCCTGGATCAGGTTGGTGTCGGCCGTGATGCGGGTGGTGACCTCGCCGGCACCGAGCTTGTCGAAGAAGCCGATGTTCTGCCTCATGCAGCTCTCGAGGTAGTGCTCGCGGATCTTGGCGCTGACGTGCTCGCCCGTGTAGATGAAGCCCACGGTGGCGACGTAGGCCGTCACAAACTCGCCGATGGCCAGGTAGACAAAGTACAGGACCAAGCTCGACAGCTGGCTCGTGAACTCGTCGTATGTCGTCGTGGTGTGCGGGTTGAAGTAGTCCTGGAAAGTCCCTTGCAGGTTGCCGAACACAACGGTCATCAAGGGCAGGGCGGCGCCGGCGGCAATGGCGCAGATGGCGGACACGAAGATGATGAGGAGGTCGTTCCGAGAGGCGTATCGGTAGAGGGTACCCATGCCCACCTTGACGTCGGGCGTGAAAACCTGGGCCTTGAGGATGCCGGCCTCGCGCTCAGGCAGATGGGCAAACGGATCGGGCCCGGCCTCATCTTTTGGTGCCTGGGCGACCTTGCTGTCGGCTTTGGAGAGGTCCACGGCTTTCTCCTTGTTGTTGTCGGTTGAGTCGCCGTGACTAGAGGCCCGGGCGGACGGCACCCCGTCTGGCGCAGGCGCGGGCGCCTTCTCGTCTGCAACGGCGCCCATGACGACCGAAAAAGAAAAAAATAGGTTAATCTATTGCATGGGCAAGGCGTGGAGAGAGCTGGGGCAAGTCGAGCAGCGCAGGGCAAACGGAACCCGTCTCAATCCAAGCAAAGCCTGTTGCAGTCGCAGCGGGAAGGAGCAAGCGAGGGAGACCGGTATTACGTCCGAGTCGTATGCAGTGTTGCAAAGCAAGAGGGCTGCCTTGATGTAGGTGGTAGGTCAGGTACTGCGTAGGTAGAGAAAGGAAAGAACGACTTTAGGTGGTGGGTTGCCTAGACCGGGCGGGCAGCTTGGGCCCCCGTGGTATTTGAAGTCCAGAACCTCGCGCGGTCACTCCCCCGAACTCTTATTTCGTCTTTGAGCCTTGCGTTAGGTTGCGCTCAGAGCCCACCCACCACCTTCCCACAGCTTACCCGAACGAGCCATGACCCCCGGCTCAGATACCGCAGACCGCTGTCGGTCCAACCAGCCATCACAGCAATGAGCCCTGGATTAACCTATTCCGCACACTGTACGCGTAGCTACGCAGTCAGACACGGCCTTCGCACTTTGCCGCCAGCCCGACGTCCAGGGAGGGCCAGAGAAGAAAGGATCTGTCCGTGGTGCCGCGTGCGTCTTTCGCGCGCGCTGACGTGCAGGTTTGGGCCACTCGAGCCACTACATCGCCTCTCGATCACACCCCTGCCCTGCTCCCCAACTCCACCGGGCAATCTGCAAAACCCCGTCGCCGAACCCCGGTGGAGCTTCCACGGGGGAATATTTACCAATAATCGAGCGTTTACCCCTTGAAAAAATAGGGGTGCACTTATTTCAAAGTTCCCTCTTGAGATGAAGTTGTTCTAGAATCCCCTGTGCTACTTTCTGTCCACCACCGGTACATTTAACCGTCGACGTCCGTTTGCGCACAACGGATGACGTACTGCAGCAGCGTTCACTGTCTCCGAAGCGTTTGAGACATTCGAGAAACGCGCGCGGGCGATCGCATGCAAGTGCGGCGAAAATTTCCAAATTCCTGGTACGTACTGGGGCGGTCACCGTATGACGCATCCAGGCAGGATGCTGTGTGACCATCCCGCGCCGCCAAAACGGCACGGCAAACGTGGGGCCTGGGGGCTGTCAGGTTCCTCTGCCCGGATTTAGCGAGTCGGGGTTGCGGGCGCTAGAGGACCCCGAGCGGCCACGGCCGGATCTTCGTCCGACAAACAAGAAGGAGCGCGAAGACACGGACAGATGCGAGCAACACGAGCAAATACGCACTTTCATCTGGAACAGGCCAAGGCCGCCGGATCGATCGCCAACCCCTTGGCACACGTATGATTAGGTGACTCTGTCATGGCGGCTGTGTCTGGTGACACGATGCGGCTCAACTGCCTGCTAACGATGATCTAATGCGCTTCAGAGTACGGAGCACTGCGTAACGCAGTATCACAGAAAAGAGCGCGCAGCAACTGTTATTGACGGCCGGCCTGTCGGGAGTCGCTGGGGGCCCTGTCGGGTAGCACTCCCTCCCGCTCGGGAGGACGAAGCCACTCTCCGGACCGGTGATAACGTTCTCCGCCCCGACGCATCTCGGTTAGCGTCCAGTAGCGTTTCCGTCTTGTTCCCCAGCGAGCCCAGCCCTGCGCTTCTCTCTCTTCTCGCGGGGCCACGTTACACAGTACCGGTAGTGTGTACCAAGTAGAACGGTTCACGGCGAGTGAAATCCTCTGCTTTAGGAAAACCGGGAAAGCCCAAATACAAATACTGCAGTATGGGCCATGGTGGGTTGCTCAAACAACCATTTCGTGCACTACTGTGTAACAGTTGCTGGCAAGTATGCCCTGGGTAAGGTCTCAAGCCCTCCCATTGTCTGACCCATCAAAATGTGAATACCGGAGAATAGTGACGGCGATAAACCGGAGAGTCTAGGTAGACATGATATCCTGCTCTAGCCATCTCCCAACGATAATGTGTTCAGCTAGTCAACGGCGCCCAGCATGATGACCTGCGCATGTCGCCGACAGAGACATGACGCCGCATCCTAACCAGATCTCGATAGGTCAGATTGAGAAGCCACAAAGGCGGGACCCCTTCCATGATTAAGCTTCAGTTGTCCACTGAGCGGGGCTGCCATCTGAGCGGGGCTCCGCGACACCGCCCAAAAATTCCCGTGGCAGAAAAAAAAAGGCCCAAGTCGAGACACACCGTGCAAGCGTTCGAAGTCGCTGGTACAACGGTATACAACGCATTTGTTCAGACTTCGGCCGAACACCAACCACAAAAAGTACGGCACTAGCAACTCGGCTTCTTGTCCCCGCCGCATTTAAATACTCCCGGAGAAGAGCAAGAAATCGAAACAGAAAAGAATCACACTGCAACCGACGCCATGCCCAAGTCAAAACGAGCCAAGGTCTTCCACCTGACCCAGGTGACCAAGAAGGGGCGCGAGCAGAAGGACAAGCTCTTCGCCAACATCCGCGAGTGCATCCCGCAGTACCAGCACTGCTTCGTTTTCAGCATTGACAACATGCGCAACAACTACCTCAAAGACGTGCGCCGCGATTTGAGCGACAGCCGGTGAGCCAGCTCCTCGCTTCCTCTCATCCTCTTGTCCCTCCTCCCCCACTATCTCTTCCTACTTTCTCAAGGCCTCAACCCATGCTAACCCATCTCTAAATACAGCCTCTTCTTCGGCAAGACAAAACTCACTGCCCGCGCGCTGGGCACCACCCCCGAAGAATCCCAAGCCGACGGCCTGCACCTGCTGACCCGGCACCTGTCGGGTTCGGTCGGCCTGCTCTTCACCAACCGCCCCCCCGCCGAGATCGAGGCCTACTTCGCATCCCTCACGCACGTGGATTTCGCGCGGGCCGGCACCGTCGCCACGCGCACCTTCACCGTCCCGCCCGGGACGGTCTACTCTACCGGCGGCGAGGTGCCTCCCGAGCACGACGTGCCGGTGGCGCACACGCTCGAGCCGGAGCTGCGCCGGCTGGGCATGCCGACGCGCATGGTCAAGGGCAAGGTGTGCCTGGGCGCGGACGAGAAAGGGGAAGGCATGGCGGAAGGGTACACCATCTGCAAGGAGGGCCAGGTGCTCGACTCGCGGCAGACGCGGCTGCTCAAGCTGTTCAGCGTGTGCCTGAGCGAGTTTACCGTTAGTCTGCTGGCGTATTGGACGGCGGCGACCGGGGAGGTGACAGAGTTGGAAGCTGGGAAGGAGAGGCGGTTGGGGGGTGGGAGTGGGAAGGTGGGGGAGAAGATGGAGGAGGATGAGGAGGAGGAAGAAGATGATGAGTGAAGGAGGGGTGGCAGTTCTTCTCTCTTCTTATCGTGGTTCATGTGCGAGTTTCATGTGCGAGTTTCATTGTGCATATAGGGTACTTTTGCATGATACCATAGCTTTTCGAGGGCTGGGTCTCGGGGTACTGGCGTCTGGATGGGCGGGTTACAAAAACCAGGGGCAAGAATAAAGCATCTGCTATCAGTCACTTGGAAACGACTCGAAACGGGCTGATCGTGGCGGGCGCCACCGACGGAACTACATAGCGCAGCTGTAGTCTCCATGCCCCTTGGGGTGCGAGCAAGCCAACTGACACGTCGTGGCTGTAGCCTTACGTGACAGACAGAGCAAGAGAACGACAGCCTGCCAATCTCCCAGGCCATCAGCGTAGGAAACAAAAGTTCCTTACCTCTGACCTTACCTTCCATAGTAACTCTCATTGAATGACGGCCATTACCTATCACCGCAGTCCCCCTGCTCCTTTTTTGCTTCTTACACCGTAGACAAGCAAAGTGAATAAATACAAACAAGAAATGATTACCTTCCGCAGGCTTTCTCGGTCGGATGCTGCTGGTATCTCAAACTCGGGTGGTAGGACCGGGGAGCACCTGGATTGATTGCTTTCCGAACAGACGCTGCGCATTCGGGCATGCAAAATGGGCCGTTCCGATCTTGCATGGTACCTCAATAACCAGTGATGGTCCTGGCGGGGAACCCAACGGGAAAGGCGTGAAGGTTACCTTGCCGAGAGCGATCCCGGGCGAGCGTCCACCGATTGTTGGATGAAGGCTGCATGGTTCTGGCGGGCGTGAAGTTGGAAACTTGATGATGTATGACGGGCTTACCCTCGTTGTCGAAATCGAGACGAACCATCACGGAAACGAGAAGGATGGACAGCAATGGAAGAAAGTGATACCCACCACACAAGGACATGGGATGGATAGTCGGGCAGTCTCGTCAGTAGCGTCGGAGCTTTCTCGGGTCCTCGTAGCCGCCGCCGTCGTAGCCTCGTTTCCGGGAGTCGTCGTGGTCCCGCGGCCGATCATAGTCGCGGCCGCCGCCTTGGTACCCACCATTCTCGCCGCGCGGGCGGATCGGCTCCATGTTGCTGCCCGACTGCCGCGGGTTGCGGTCGCGGTAGCCTCCTCCCGATCTGTCATCATATGAGCGCGAGCCGCCGTCACGGCCATACCCACCACCGCCACCTCCGGGGCCGTCCCTTCGGCTGTCGCGGCCGCCATAGCCACCACCGCCGGGCCCGCTGGGCGCGTTGGGGGGCCCGCCGAAGCCACGGTCACCACCGCGGTTGCCGTAACCACCGCCGCCGCCGGGGCCACCGGGACCCCCGGGACCCGCGGGACCCGCTGGACCGCCAGGACCAGAGCGGAATCCGCGGTCGCCAAAGCCGCCACCACCGCCGCCTCGAAATCCACGGTCGCGTCCCCTGAAGCCACCGCCGAAGCCGCCCCGGAACCCACCCCCAAAGCCGCCAGGACCCATTGGCCTGGGCATTGCCGCCTTGGTGTAGCCGCGTCCGCCGAGGCCGCCTCCCAGACGGCGCGGCTTCCAGCCCTTCACCGTCCTGCCTCTTTCGACGTCAACCTTGACGCGGCGGTCTTTGATGCGAATACCATCACATCCATCCAGAGCAGCTAGTGTGCGCACGCGCCAGATGCGCATTTGTCAGTCAGGCCTTACCATTGAGAGGTGTTACCTTTGGGGTAGAAGGGGAAGCGAAGGAGGGGAAACAAGACTGGACTGGCAAGCTTGAGGGCCATTGGTTTGTCCTGGGGATGGGTTCCGGCAAGCGGCAGGATGGCGAAGTCAGAATCAAAGTAAGCAGCATTACCTCTCATGTCCTTTTCGCGCTCGAACACTACGAAGCCGTAGCCGCGGTGCGGTTTCTGTTTCTTATTGCCCTTCTCATGCGCATGGGTATCACGGATGATGCGAATCTATGCAGTGTCAGCGTCAACCTGGTACAATCACACGTACGAAGGGGGCAAAGACATACACGCTCAATGGGGCCGAAGCGACCAAACTCGCGCTCCAGATCCTTCTCGTCAGCGCTGTAGTCAAGGCGCGCTACAATGAGCGTCTTGAATGCATCGCCACGGATGTTTGAATCTTCGTGCGGATTGTCTGTCCGAAACCGACGGGTCAGTGACATGCTTCACCATCTTCAAAAAAATCACCCTCTTGCTACGCACACTTCTTCGGCCCCTCGGTGACAATCTCCTCGACCTCTTCCAGCTTCTCGCGCTTCTTGCGGTCGCGCGCTTCGAGCCAGCTCTCGGTCGGGTGGTACTCGTACTCGCGCTCGTACTGGGCCACCGCGGGCAGGTACTGCGCAACGCCTGAGACGGTAGCAGTCTTGCGCTGCTCGGGCGCGTGGTCGATGTGCGGCACCCAGCGCAGCGGCGGCCGCGGCGCGAAGAGCGCGAGGAGGTTGGGCGGTAGTCGGTCGGTCATCGCGTGGGCGGGTTGTGCTGAGTTACAAGTTTCGGGTGGTGTGATGTGCTATCAAGCAAGAGCCTGAAGCAGCTCCGATGATGCGGGCGCGACCCTGCTGGCTGCCTGGCGATGGGCGCAGTCCAGGTGTTGATGGACGAGCAAGAGATGGATGCAGGTCGCCTGGAAAATGCGGAAAGCTCGCGATGCGGAAGCAATTGGCTTGCCATCTGGCGCTGCCTCATAAGCACGCTGGACCGTGCACGGAGCACTTTGAGCCAATCATGATCAGATATGGGGTCAATGCTCCACCCAATTTTCACCCGCGTTCGGGAGCGCACTGGCCGTCGCTGGCCATTTTCTGCCGCTGCAACTCGCGACCTCAGATCATGCTCTCCGGACGACGACGGCGACGACGATGACAATAAGGGCACTGCAGCAGATCTCCACCGGCCGGGTAACCACCACAACCTTTCCCTATGGTGCCTGCTTGAAGACTGTTGCTGATGTTGTGCCAGAATGGCGTCGGTGCCTTCGTCTTGCAATGCAAGAAGCTGGACTTCCACTACTGCGACTGGGCGGGTAGTTCCAAGGGCATGAAGTGCGTCTGAATTCTCTTTCACCCTCCCGGGTGCCGCCGGTCATTCAACGTTGTCTAGTTACTGACGACCCACGCAACAGCGGCTTCATCAAGTCCCTCCTGCCCAAGTTCGCCGCTGCCCACCCGCAGATCGAGTTCAGCGTGTCGCCGCGGCCGTCCAAGCACCCCGTCATCATCGCGCAGTACATCAACGGGCGCGAGAAAGCCGTCTGCGTGCGCAACATGGAGCCCTACGAGGTGCTCAAGAAGGCCGAGCTGCTCCGCGACGCCAGCGGCGAGAAGCTGCGGCGCGTGACGAAGCCAGTGACGAGCATCAACGAGTCCGTCCGTGGCGTCTGGTCGCCGTACCACGGCAATGGCATGCGGGTATGAGGGGATAGGAAGGGGCTGGCTGGTGTATGATTGTGTATATGGCGCGCATCATGTTATAACAATACGAATGAATATCACAGCACGGCTGGGCTAGAAGACATAGAGCATCCAGACAAAGGACGGGGAAAGCATGCGGGCAGGTGGATTCAACCTCATTACGGGATTCTGGTTCTTCGTTTCTATATCCATGCCTTATGCGAGCCGATTTTCAGCCCTTTTTCGCTACCCTAGGTTTGTCTACCACGAGGGCCGCCAGTGGCACCTCTCGGCGGACCGAGCTCACTGGTTGGAGTTGATGATGTCGACGACTATTTCCGGTCAAACTTCATCAACCAAGTCCTGGGCTGGGGGTGATCGGGGGCAACTCACACTCGGGCTTCAAGCTGGCGCCGCCGACCAGGAAACCGTCAATGTCCTTCTCCTTGGCAAGGTCCTTGCAGTTCTTGCCGTTGACGCTGCCGCCGTACAGGATGCGGGTCTCGTCGGCGACGGCGTCGCTGACCTGGGCGCGGAGCCACTTGCGGATGGCCTCGTGCACCTCCTGGGCCTGCTGGACGGTGGCGACCTTGCCGGTGCCGATGGCCCAGATGGGCTCGTAGGCGACCACGATCTTGGCCCAGTCGGCGTCCGACACCCTCGCGGCGAGAGCGGCCAGCTGGCGCTCGACGACGGTGACCGTGTTGCCTGACTCGCGCTCCTCGAGCGACTCGCCGCAACACCAGATGACGCTCACGCCGCCGTCGACGGCCGCCTTGGTCTTGGCGGCGACGACCTCGTCCGTCTCGCCAAGCAGCGTCCGCCGCTCCGAGTGGCCCAGGATGGTCCAGCGGATGCCGCTGTCCTGCAGCTGCGCCACGCTGATCTCGCCCGTGTACGCGCCGTTGGGCTTGTCGAAGACGTTCTGCGCCGCCACCTCGACGTTGGTTTGGGTGATCGCGTCGGCGGCGAGGTGCAGATATAGCGTCGGCGGAGCGATCACGACCTCTGGGGGCCAGCGAGGATGTCGTTAGCCTTGTTTGCTGCTCCAACTAGTGACGACGTTCGCAGTGAGCAGCGGACGTACCAACATTGGAATCCAACTTGGCCTCGTTCAAGTTCTTGATGATGCTCTTGATGGACTCCTTGGTCCCGTTCCTGGACGCGAAAGAGGGTAGCTCTGGTCAGCTCTTCGGAGCTCCAACGCGGGGTTTGCACGGTCATGGTGGGGTAATTCAGTGCTGTTTCCCGCGTACATCTTAAAGTTGCCGCCGACGAAGAACTTGCGAGCCATGGTGGGCGATTTTCTGACGGGACTAGACTTGATTGTTGTTTTGAACCGTGAAGAGTAAATTTCAGTTTTGACTGCTGAGAACTAATTCGAGGCGCGATCTAACGGAGGTTGCTTGAAGGTGGGTTGGGGAGCTGCGGGACTAAAAAGCCAAGCTGCTTGGGTGGGCGCGACCTCCGAAACTCGCTCCAGTTCATTGGGGCATCTGCACGCCACGCGCGGATCTTGACCTCAGCGACACTGGGCGGTGTGGACGTCTATTCTGAGGAAATGGTTATGTGCTCATGCGCGAAGAGGTACTCTTTTGCCCAAATCGTAAAAAAACCCGTTTAGATGCCCCTCGCAGTATAATAAACCGCCAGATAGCCCCCATTTGACCGACTTAGATGCCTACAAGTACGTAACACCCTAGCAACCGGACACAGATGCCCCTTCAACGTTCAAATGCACCCGTCCCTGAGCGGCGCGGTCCATCGCGGCACTTGAGTCTCCACAAGCTGCCGGGCTGATACCCGTCCGGCCCATCGTCCCCGGACTCCGGGCCGTTTTCCGAACCCTTGTTCTTCAGACCCCTCCGCTATCCCCTACCGATTCTTGACGAAGAATCCCCCTCGCTGCTGTGGCACCCGGTCTCGGCGTAGGAGAGTTTCTCTGAGTCCCACGGCCTGCTTCTTTACTTTGGGCGCCAACCTTGCGTCCCCCATGTCCGCCACAACCCGATACGCCGTCGTTCCCCGCCGCTTGTCCTTGGGAAGCTTGGGCTCGCGCAGCAGCTGCTGCTCAGCGCCGCCCAGTTTCCTGCGCTTGTGCTTCCCGTCCGCAGCGGGGCTCGGCTGCTGGTAGACATCGTCTTCGTCGTCTGACTCGAGAAGTTCGAGGGGCAGGAGCTTTGACACATCCCGCTTCCTCTTTGCCGCATCCGGCGAGGCGTCCTGAGTGGCATCGTCCTCGTCCTCGTCGGCCTGCCTGCTCGGGCGCTGTGTCCCCTTCCTCTCCTCAGCCTGCTGCTTGAGGAAAGCATCACGCTCTTGTCGCTTCCGCTTCAATGCGGCGGCTTGTCTGGAGGAGCGGGTCAGTACTGCTCCAATTTAGTAAAAGATGAGTTTAGACGTACTGCTCAGCAGCATCCACTGCAGCTTTCTCAGCTTTGAGATTCTCGGCTTCGGCTGCGGTGTTTGAAATAGCTTCAGGCGGCGCATCGTCGTCACTCTCTTCCTCCTCCTCCTCCCCCTCATCATCGTCCTGCACCGCCGTAGATGAGGCCATGGCGACGCTTTTCCCCAAAGCATGCCTCAACGGTGCCTCCCTGGGAGTGACGAACTCGTCGTAGTCGCTGTCGTCAAATTTGATGTGCTTCTTCTCGCTTGGTGTCTCGAAAACCTCATCGCCGTTTCCTTCTTGACTGCTGGCGCCCTCGGCATCCGGTCTTCTCCGGCGCAACTTTGACGAGGTGGGTAACGGGATCTCGATGCTGACATGTCTGTGGCTAACAGACCCTGTGTCTCTGACTCGCACGGCCAACTTTGAGCTCGACGACGACGACGGCCGATCTTGTTGCGCCGTCTCCTCTTCTGGTTGGTCTGACTTGTACTTGATGCCAGCTGCCTTCATGAGTGGCTGTTCATAGTCGTCGTCGTTGACTGGGCTGTCTGGGGCAACCTCCTCTGGCGCCTCGTCGTTCAGCGCTGGCTCCTCGGTTTCAGAGTCTGACGAGATGTCTATGACATTGGCCGCGGGTGCCTCATGCTCCTGAGACAGATTCCTTGTCGACCTCCTGGTTGCCATGATGCTAGCCAGGAGCACAATGTCCCGGAACGCTTGATTGTGAGCAAGATGAACAAAATTGCTAATGGGCACGAGTCGTCCCTGCCTGGCGACGTAGGCGTTGTAAGAGAGGGTTGAAAGGTTTGGTGTGATTTGGAATTCTTGCGTAAGAGTGAATCAGTCGAATGCATGAGCAGCGACTCGAGCCTTGCTGCGAACGCTACTCGGGCCCTGAACTTTTTTTCTGCTGCCAAGGGTCAGGCCGGCACGCTGCTTGATTGGCCTAATTCCCATAGGCGGCCCACAACTTGGAGCAACCCCGGCGTGGACAAGGGTCCGGTATCAACATCAACCACCTTCGAGCCATTCATAACATTGCCAATCATTCCGTTGCAAGTGCACCTTCTAGACTCATTGTTACAGATCAACAAGCGAAACTCCACGACGTGTCTGACAGAAGTCAGTTCGGCTCAATTTAAGGTGCCCTGCAGCCTTTTTTTTTCTTTTTCGTAGCCGACTTTAAGGCCCTTGGCCTGCCGAATACTCTGCCAACAAAAACCGATAACTGCAGTCTCACCTCGCTCGGCCTTCTACGAGTATTTGGTTTGTGGTTGTTTCGGCTACCTTGCCATGTTCCAACCACGGATTGTGGGACAGGCAAGACGTGCTGCACGGCTCGCCCATCAGATAAGCACGCCGAGCATCTGTCAGCCAGCTGTCTCCCCCTACAATGAACAGCTCGGACAGCGGTGCCCATATGCGATGCGTGCGCCGTCCGTAACAAGGCGCGGTCGGGCCGCTGCGCGTCCGAACGACAGCTTGCTTTTTGAGAACTTCGACATCCCTCCTCCCAGCTTTTGGCAGGACTCAATCAAGGATGGGTTTGGCGACCTGACTGCAAAGGAGCGCCATGCCGTAGCCCAGCATTACTGCTCCGTCGCCAGTCGCGACGGCTCAGCTTGGAAAGCATCGTTGCAGAGGGGTATGGCGGCCCGCCCATGACTGCTTGTCCCGGAAGCTAAGGCCGCTATGCAGACTACAACATTGACCCTCAGGCTCTCTACTGTACCGGCGCGCCGCTCGTGCGCGGACAGCCCAGCACACCGCAAGGAATTTTGGGCTTCCACATGTGCCTGACGGCCTCGAATCTAGGGTATGCCCCCGCGACGCTTTCCCTGATAGCCTTGATGGCTTCATCAGACGACCAAGCATCTTCCAATCAAAGGGCTAGCTTACCCGACGTTGAGAACCGGTTCAAACGGCTGCTTCAGACTGAGCACAACCCCGACGTCCTGACACTGCAAGGCCTCATGTACCTTCGCGACCGCCGGGCCGATGCCTACGCCCTGCGATACTTCGACCAGGCCATCCAAGCCGCGCGGCGGATACCGTACGACGAAAGCCCGTCACCCACCAGCCAGCCTCACCAGCAACCACCGGTGTCTGCCCCCACGGCCCGTCCACCAAGATGGACCTACGAAGGCCCCTGCCACCTCGAGCGCGGGATCATCCTGGCCAAGCAGGGCCGCACAGCCGAGGCGGAAGCCTCGTTGCGCATCGCCGCGCTCGAGCTGGACCTCGCGGACGGCTATGCCGAGCTGGCCAAGCTGCTGCCGCAGACCGCGCCGGAGCGCGAGACATACCTGCTCAAGGCGGCGCAGGCCGGCAACGCCGAGGCCTGCCGGGTGCTGGCGCTCGACGCGGCCGATACAGCGGCCGACTCGGCGCTGCCACGTGCCGATCGCGAGGCCGGTGCGGATATGGCGTACGAGTGGGCGCTGGTCGAGCCTGATTTGGCTAAGCGCGAGGAGCTGCTGAGCCAGGTGGCGGGTAGGGTAGGCAATGTGAAGTGGAGAGGGAGCAGGGGAAGGTGACCTTGAAGCCGAGTGCTGGGGTGGATGTTCCGTTTGTTCCAACGTCAAGTGTTGGACTGAGGATGAAGTGCAGCTGGACGTCGTTTGCAGATGCCACCCCGTTGTGTGTTGAATCATTCGCCTAGACAATGTGAATAAGTCGGTGGAGCTGCCGGATAATGTGATACCCCTTTAATGCTTCAGGAGGTTTCTCACCCTTTGCGTCTGTTGAGTATGTGTCGATGATATGAAAGGCGTCGCCTGCAGTGAAAGGTTGAGACTCCTCTTCCCAGGAGCAAGCGAGGACGAAAATCTCTAGCCACTCACACCAAGCAAGTTCTAACACAGTCATGTGCATAGGAGCAAGGTATCTCGAGAGGGCGTAAACAGAAGTTGTCGCAACCAGATCGCGCAGGATTACCCCGTCCGTTAAAAAAACATTTCACCTCAGATTAAGGGATCATTCAGAGAACACAACACCCGCACACGATATTGAAACGCCGCTCTTACCAACTCGCCATCTCTGAACATTTTGACCGAAAACGCCCTGACAGCAGCCAGGCCTAACAAGACACTACCACATGCGTATATATGTACTTTCGCCAAACCGAACCGAACCGAACCGTGCCTCATAGGTATCTGTTCCCGTAGCCGCAACCGAACTTGACTCAAAAACGCCGCCAGACCCGTCTGGTTTCCTTCGCTGACGCAAAACGCTTGTCCAAGAAGCAAAACAATATTTGAACCCCAGTTGCCATCTCCAAAAGAGCTCGCCCAAGCAATGAACAAAACACTAGCCCACCCAGCACCCACTCCACTACCTCTTGGTCTTCTTTCTCGCCCTCGCCTTGCCTTCCCCAGCACCACCGCCGCCCCCACCACTCCCACTCCCACCATTACCACCACTACCCCTTCCCCCCTCATCCTCCTCCTCGTCCTCCTCATCCTCATCCTCCCCCTTCCCGGACCCCCCACCCCCAGCCTCGCGCTTCTCGTTCCCCTTCTTGATGCTAATCAAGCACCCCTGCTCCTTCAGCCTCTTGGTCAGCGGCGTGCTGGCCTGCATGCCGGGAAAATCCTTCGCATTATACACCTGGAACGGCTCGCTCATCGCGGTCGCGACAATCGCCGACCGGTCGCCGGTGCACATCCTCGCGGGGTCGAGCACGACCAGCGCGAACTTGAGCCGGAACACGCCCGGCGTGCGGCAGCTCAAGTCAGGAAAGCAAAAGAAACACCCTTCCTCCCCCTTCTCATCCAACCCCACAAACGGACTAGCGACGAGCGTGCCCATCAGGCGGCGCTGCTGGCGGAAGTCCTCGGGCATGCTGCTCATGTCGCGGGCGCCCTGCTCGTCCCAGATGGAGCAGTGCACGACGGAGAACTGGTGGCGCAGGCGGCGGGCGCGCTCGTCGGGCGCCAGCGCCGGGTCGTGGATCGTCAGCTGCACGATCGGCGGCGGGTCGATGACACGGCGGTCGCGCTCGCCGAAGCCGCAGCTGCGCGCCGCGAATGGCTGCTGCCGGACGGCGATGCGGTATTCCGAGGTCGGAGTGCGCGGGGTGGCGGTTGGGGCGTGGGTGTGGTGGGTGGTGGTGGTGTTGGCGGAGGAGGAGGCTGCGGAGGGGGAGTTGGTCGGGGAGGAGACCGCCGGGTCCTGGCTCTTGGTTTCGGAGGTGAGGAGGTTGGAGATGCTCATTGATTTGGGTTCTTGTCTCGGGGAGCTGCTGGCTTGTCTGCTTGGTGGGCTGCGCGGCAGCTGTGGTGGCATGGAGCGTGTGGTGTTCATTGCTGGCGTGGAGTAGGAGGTTTTGGCTGGTGCAGGCGGAAAGGCAGCTTCGTGTTGTAGAGAATTTCCTCTTGATCGCGGGGAGGGCTGGTGAACGAACGGACGTGCTAGTTGCGCTTGGCCATGGGCGTCGTGGAAGCCGCCCATCTGCCTCAACCGCAATTCCTGGGCCATCTCGTCGGCTGACCTGTCGCTGGCCGTCGATGATAGCGTTGGGGAGCGCCGGATATCGACTGCCCGCCTCGACAGCGGGTGGGGGTCGCTGTTGGGAAGCGGAAGCTGGGGTGGTGTTTGCCCAACGGGCGAAGGGGTAGCATAATCGGAATAGTACGTCGGCTTGCCGATGTGGTAGTGGGCATCGCGGCCGGTGGGGAGTATGGGCGAAGGGCTCGATGTCACAGCTGGGACCATGGTGGACATGGGCGGCAGGCGTGGCAGGTGCCTCGCTTGGGACGGCTGCTGCTGAAACGGCTGTTCCTGAGCATAGTGTCCATGCTCTGGGACGTAGGCGTCATGGTAGCTGTGGCGATGCTGAGCCATACCGTCCAGCGGGGTATGACGGCCGAAGTTATGCGGAGCAAAGTCGACCGCTGCAGACATTTGGGGAGCAGTCCCAAGGGACGAACGGAGTGTTCCAGTCCTTGCAGTCCGTGTCAGTCTGTGTTGCCTCAAAACCCGGCGACGGGGCGATCAGCAGGGCTAGGGGTAGCCTTACAGGACGTCCAACGACTCGTGCTGCGAGAATCCGGCCGCCACAGACACGAATCCGGCAGCCGGGTTCAGGGCCGGGTGCTAAAGCGTGTGTGTATCACCACCAACGACAAGCCCGCGCGCTAGGCCGGTCCAACCCTCCAACGGTGCAGCTCCGAACGTGAGTCAGCTGGCCTTGGACTGGCCGGATCTCCAGCGGCGATTATCCCGAGGCAGGTGGAACACGGTCCCCGTCACGAATAAGAAACAGCGGCCGGCGTGTCTCGTGCAGCTGCAGGAAGCCACGTCGAGTCCGGCACGAAGGTCGTACTGAGCCACCACCGTTCGGGAGGCGGTGTCACACGTGGGAGACTATGGGTCGACAGTCGTCTCCCTCGCCCCTCTCTTCTTCTCTTTCTGCAGAAGGAATCGAACGTGCTGTGGTTGAAGAGACCGGCTTGCTTGCGGGAGGTTGGTTGGTGGAGCGGGCCTGCATCTAGTTGAGGTCGACAAAGCCCTACAGTTTTGCCCTTTCGACTCGTACATGCACGAGATGTCGAAGGGGCCGGGCGGCTGGGCTGCCGGATGCTTTATGACCGGTTCGAAACACGCCGAGGGCCGGCTCTTGATGGGTGGGTCTTCTTGACGGGACGTCCCCAGAGAGTCTGGGGCAAGATGCGGAGTACCAAGTACAGCCGGTGATGGGGTTGCAGTCAGTCGGGATATGTCAGAGCAATATGGCAAAGCCGGGCTGGTGGGCCATTGCGGGAGATTGAGGGGAACGTCGTTAATATCTGCAGAGCGTATTGGCATCCTGGCGGTCGACCAGGGCGGAGGAGACGACCACTCCTCTTAATAAGGGCGGCCAGAGAGTCTGCAGATTGCCTGGCAGGGATGCACTGTGTAAGGGGGTGATCGACCAGCCAGCACGGGATAACGGGTCGGTGTCTGGCGCAGACAAACTTACAAGATGTACGGAGTACTGTACATGGACATGACGACAGGAAGGGATGCATGTATGTGTTTTGGAAGGCCAGCTGGAAGCCGTGGAAGGCCCAATCCCCGACAGGGGCAAGGAACGACAGACAGAACCCACCCGTCCCCGTCCCCCGTTTCGTATGTCCGCTGCGTGTCACGGCGTCATGGTACATGGCCAGCGCAGCCCGGTACTTCTGCACCACCCATGAAAGGTCCAGGTCCAGGTCCAGGCAGGCGGCAACGCTCTTGTCCGATACGACCCCCGCTCCCAGAGGCGAGCTGTAACAGCCCGGCAGGTAAAGGGGGGGATGGTTCCCAAGGTCCAGGAGAGCAGCCCGGGTGTCCATCGAGAAGACGTCGAAGCGGCCCCAGATCCGCTGCACCGTGCCAAGCTCGTGCCGTTGCATCAAATCAAAGCCCGTGCCGGGGCGGAAAGGGCGCCATGAACCGCTGCGCCGTCTCGCACGGTGGCCCCGGCAGCCACTCGACGACTTTTCCTGGGGTGCAGCATGCAGCGAAACACACCGCCCGCGGTGGGTAAGTTGAGCTGCTTGACTAAGCCTGAAGAGACAAAGGCGCGATGCTGACGAGAAGAGCTGGCTGGCATGGGAGAACTCTATGCGGCTGCTACGGGAGCGATGTTGGCCGCCATGCCGTCGACTGCGAGCCCGAGACAGGCTGAACTCCAGATCCAGCAGCGAGCCCAAGTGAAACCAGATTGCCGGACCGGATGCATGAGTACGCCGGACTGGTGTGCGAGTGTGCGTCTTTTGTCCTCGCGTCTGGCGAAGCGGCCGACGGCGCTCTCAAACACAGCCGGATGGGCTCCCACGCGCGCGAGACGGGTTGATCAACACAGGAAAGATACACGACTCCCCGTGTGTACAACAGCGCTGCGCTCGCTGCGTTAAGAAACCCATCAGGCAAAGAAGCCGGAACGAAGATCTGGAAGTGGAAGACCCTGCGTAGGTCGATCTTGCCCGCCCCGGCAATTGGCGGAGGCAAGCCTTCCACTAGGCTAGACTTGCCCGACTGGGCAGGTCCCACAGCTCTGCCAGGCTCCAGGCGGAGGGCCTGCGAGCTCAACCAACCCCCTCGAGGTGATGCTTGTATCCGTACTGTACTTCAAAGTATAAGACCCAGTGGGAACCGCTCGCAGCTTCGTAGGAACACCCGACCAGATTGCCATCAATGGCTGGTTCCAACCCAGCCCAGGTTGCTCGACGGCAGGAACGATTTTCCACCACTGTGCAAGCGGATCTGTACTATACTTTGTGAGTGCCAGGGAAGGCTCGTTCCTGATGCGGCGGTTGGCTGGCTCGTCTCCAGGTTACGGCAGTCGCAGCCCACCCGCGATTGGTGCCAGCAGCCCGGGATGTGGAGCTGAGGTGGGCCGCACAGCGCCCGGCCCAAGCTCTCCAACTGATGGAAGTTGCAGCCCTGCTTCGACCCGAAGAGCTCCCTCTCCATCTCTCTCCCCTTCCAAATAGCCGTGCCGTGCCCATCTGACCTTACGCAGTCGTCTGCGACACTCCCCCTCCGCAAGACCCGGGTCTTCCCAGACTCTGGGCGCGATTTTATGGTTCGCTAATATTTAACTTTGCCAACCCTCAATTAACTCCCAGCCTCCCCAGCCTATGAGCATAGATTGACCGCCGCCTGCGTCACGCGGGGCCATCTGCCGGCTTTATGTCGCAGATGAGGAAACCGAGTCGGATGTCATGTCAGGTAGTTACAGGTTGCAGAACTAATGCCTCGAAAAGGGAGGAGCACAAGACACGAAACAATTCTGGTCGGATCAAGGCAAAAACGTTTGGAAGTTGGGGTCTTCATTATCCACTCTCTCGGTCAAAGCCACATCGACGCCATCGCGTGGCCTGGGGCCCCCTTCCATTGCCCATCTTGCAGCGTCTTGGGCAGATATCCGGTGGCTCATGCATACACCGGACTCGGCCTCAAAACGTGGCGCTCGAGCTGCCGATCGTCTGGCAGCGACACCATTACCCTGCGGCTTTCCCAAGGCGGCCATCCGCAATACCTGCTCCTTCAAGTTGCTATCCGGAGCGAGTCGAGGCACTGTCATCGATTTCCCTCTCACACAGAGAGGCCGCCGCCGTTGCGCAGCGTCGGGAAACACACACCCGGCTTTGGCGTCGGAGCGTCTCGTCGCGGTATCACGAGCGCACACAGCGGTTGGAAACTCGGGCCAAAGACGCCTGTGATTGAGACAATGTGTCTTCGGTACAGCGGACACTGTCGAGGGCTTAGCGCCAATTAGAACAAACGGGCAAGGGGTGGCGTGCAAGGGTCCTGCCTTCGGCAACCATGGTTGGATGGATGTGACCCTGTTTCCCGGATTCCACGCTGGAACGCGGCGGGGAAGGTTCAATGCCGCTTAAACTTCGTGGCTAATCCACAATGAGCGTACCGGCATTTGGGCTGCCCCACGCAACGCCAGCAAGGCGAGCCGGCCAGCGCCAGAACTTGAACCGTCTACGTCGTCCAACTCGACCCTTGCCGTGCCGTCAACCATGCGAGCGCATGGCATCTGCGCTTCCCATTCGGTGAGCTCGGAGGGCTCCGCCAACGGCCGGCCTGTCATCCGAGAACAATGCGACCTCTAAGGTCAAGCCCGGCAGCAAATCACTCATCCAACTCCATCAGCAAGCACTTGTTACCCATGCGGCTGCACTACATAGCTGGTTAGGGTCGTGTACTCAATATGCCGCTTTGGGATTCAAGACGTGGAGCCTGATCTTCCCGTCCAAGCGGAAATTCGGCAAGCGGCGAGAACTGCGAATCCTCCGTCCGGCCTTGGGTAGCCCTCGCTGGTTCTATCGCGCATTGGAGCCCTGGCGTGCCCGGCTCAGCAACAGGCGGGACACCATCGGCCACGACGCGGATATCCCGTGTCGCCCGTGCAGCTTACAGACCGCATGCACCTACTGTGCCCGGAACACTGTACCAAGTCCTTGCTGGTGCCGAAAAGCATTGCCTCGAAAATGTAGTTAGGTGCACCAACCGTTCCGCTGTCACATTCATAGCTCTGTATGCGGCAGAGAAAATGGGAAAGCAACGCCATATCCATCAACGAGCCGCTCCACCAGTCCCGCGCGGCCGGAGAGCATGTCTACCAAATCCTTCAGCTCCAGTGCGTCGACAGTCCTCGCTCTGACATCAGTGTACGATATCACGATATCTTGAAGGTCCCGACCGTCCTCTGCGTCTCGACCCAAGCACGTGCGAGGTTCGGGGCCATGCTCACTTACACAGTAACGGCCATAGCCACCTATCCTTTGAAGTCATTCACGTTTCTGACTTCAAAACAATGAAGGCCCCTGGGGTCCCGAGGCACCCAGCCGGGCGGCCTGGCTGGGACACGGCACGGACACGCGCATCCTTCGGCGTCCCAACAGCCTCATAAGCATCTCATAAGCAGCCACAGCACAAGCACAGTCGCAGTCGCAGACGGCGTCATGCCCGGAGTTAACTGTCGGCTTACCATTTGGCCACGCCGCGGGCGAGCCACATCCTGGCAACCGAGAATGAGCCGCCCCTTCGATCGTATCATTTTTTTTTTGCGTCGGTCCCGAGGCCGCTTCGTCTAGCTGAGGAGGCTTGCAGCTTACCGGCAGGCGGCCGACAACGGTGCACAGCATCCAACGACCCGGTCCCTTCCACACCACTGCCACCAGTCGTAAGGATTTTCGCTGTGCTACGTTGTGCTGACTGCGTAAGCAGTGGTTCTCATCTGCAGCGGTTCGCGAGGCCGCCGGCGCCGAATCCCGGTGAACAGCAGGTCATTCTTTGATCTTGCAAGTGGCCCCATCTCACTGGCTGAGTGACGATATGCTGCCCTGCTGGGCTGCAGTTCCAAAGCAATTCAACAGATTACGCGGCTCATGCTCCGTTCAAGGCTTAGAGGGACCCAAATGCAGCGTGATGGTTGAAGTCCCAAGCCAAGGGATACAACCCGCCAGGCTCCTCAATGTCACTCATCAGGTGGCCCTTTTTGCCCGCACCTTGTGTGGCGCTGGAGGCTGTCAACTGGTCCTGTGGTAGTGGTTGGGAACTGGACCCAGGATCATACCTTAGGACTGGTCTTCGACATATCCAATCGAGCATTCCAACACGACACGAGCATGTCAACGGATTACACGGTCCTATAGCAAAAAGCAGGTGACCGTTGGTTGTCTGCCGGCGCATTGACTCCCTGATTGCCAGCCGAGCGCTCGACCATGTTTCGCGATCCACGAATCATCGAGCTTGGGCCGCCCCGATTGCGTCAGATGCAATCCCTCCCTGACGAGCATCCCGCAGAACCGTGGCCGTGAGACCCGGCGTCGTCGGCGACTGTTGGTTGGGGCCCGTCCGGCTTCGGGCAGCGGCAGCACTGACTGTCCCGCCTTTCGGCCGCCGCCAAACTCTGCCGCATAAGACCTCGTATCTCCCGAGGCGGGCCACAAGCCGGCAGTTGCGAAAACCGTTCCAGCTGAGCAGCTGGCTCACGGGGAGTGACTCAGATGCGGAAGATGCCGCCAGCCAGGCTGTGGGAGAATCCAAGTACGTATCATCATCACCCACGGGCCGCACCCCTCCCGTCGCTGCCTTCAGATCAAGCTGCTGGATTGAAAGAACCGTCGACGCCCTGGCTATCCCATATACCAACTTGTATCGGAAAGTTATGATCAGCGAACAGAACCATCGCCGTAGCCTTGTCCGTGCTCACTCCCGGCATCACTGTTGGTCCAGCAGCCTTGGGAGCCTGGCTGCTGTCTCGGTCTCCCCGGCGACGCAACGCACAGAAGTCAAGCCTTGGCTTTGTCTAGTAGGGGTACAAGCTAACAACGGCAAGCTAGCACTCCTTCAAGAAGGTGAATCGTCGTGACTTGAAGGCCGCTCTGTTGCTCCACCAGGCCTTCTTAGTCATCGATCCTCAAGATACCATCCTGAGAGGGAAACTCCACGATCCGGGTTCCGGGATGTCCAGAAAACAAGAGCCGAGATGTTGCGCTGCAGAATGCTACCCTCCCGCATGCACAAGAGACTTGAAACTGCGGCTAATTCTCCCCCGGACCCCGCCAGCATGGGAACGCCCCCCCGCCCCATCCACCAATCCCCAGCCAAGGTTAATCAATCTGACGGGGCTTCTCGAATCTGTAAACGATGATCGCGGAGGCACGCTGCCAGCGAGTTGACCGACGTGGCATGAATTCGTACCAGCATCGTGCTGAGGGAGAGTTCCTAACCTTAACACGGAGCATAAGCCGGCCCCAGCTCGAACTTTCGTCCCATCTCGAGACGATCACGCGATCCAGAGTCGTCGTGCTGATCCCCTCCCGGTGCTCGGAGAAACTCCACCTTCAAAGCTTCTCATGACTGTTGGGCCCAGACACTTGTTGGTGAGTCTGAGCACGATGTCGCAGTGACCGCTGCGTAGATGTCGATTCTCCTTGCCTACTGTACCGTCCACGGTGAGGATTCCGGGCTGACATAGGTGGAGGGACAGGGTCTCCGGTAGATGAAAGCGCGAATCCGGGTAAAATCACCGCGCCCCCACCGGATTCGCCCATCACGCTCATATAGACTTGCCTTTCCTGGCGTCCACGGAATGCCGTCTCGGCTTCATATCGGGACGCCTGGGCGAAACCGTCGCCTGCCGCCTGGATTGCCCATCCCTCCTGTTCATGTGAGAGGACCGCCGCGTTCCGGGGAAAGGATCGCGCCTCTTTACACGATATTGTTCCGGGCCGGGTCCACCTCCCTCCCTCCCCACCCCAAACATCTCACTGCGCAGCCGACCGCAGTTGTTGATTACACCTCCCGCCCGCGCGCCTTTCCCGGATCATTCGTCGAAGGGCCCCTTTCCGGTCGGCAGGATGGGATCTGCAACGTTACCTGCCTGCCCTTGCCGCACCACTGAGGGAAAACCTCTCGGTACACTTCACTCCACGGCCTGCCGGGGAAGCAAACCTCACGAACGCATCCCGCTGTCCCGTGACCGGAGCCGGACGGAGTATTGATATGGCAGCCGACGTCTTGGCAGCAACTCTGCATCGCACCGTTAGCTGGTCGGCTAACAGCCTGTACTACCCAAGCACGCAAGCGCGCAAGTGCGGCCGACGACTGCCTGGCTCCTGGTGTACACAGTACACAGTACGTCGTGATGCAAGTGGCATCACCCGGTTTCCCGGCTTGCAGTCCACACCTTCACCTCAACTCTTTCATCTTGACGAATGCTCGGATGAAACGATTACCCGGGAGAAAGCAGCCTCCCGTCCCCCTCTGACATGCGGATGTCTCGCTCGATCTCTCTCTCGCTGTGCGCGTGTGTGTCCCACCGCGAGCGCCTGGAAAACGCGCCCGTCGCAGTTGCGTGGCAGACTTTGTCCGGGTCCCCCGCTGTACACGGTCGCCTGCCTCCCTAGCCACCCGTCTTTTCGTTGCCTCCGGAGCGCGGAGTGAGAATGGTTTGATTTTCCTTCTTGTTTTACCGGGGACACCCTCACCCACCACTGCACATCAGAGCATTGAGAAAGGGCCTGCTAGGGCGGCGGGCGGCGGGCGGGTCGGGAAAAGAGACGACACGTGCATGTGCGTTTTGGGTCTGGCAAAAGAGGCTCAATTCCTGCCCCGCGTGATGCGCCGTCTCAGCAAGTGGCGGCTCTCTGCGAACCGGAAACTAAAGGGCGGCGGGCGCGGGGGCTGCTGGTTATTGCGGTGAAAATACCGAGCCGCGTCTTGCTTGCTGCCGGGCTTTCTGAGAAGTCAAGTCAGTTTTCCGGGATCTGCTGTTTGCAGGTTTGTTGTTGCTTGGCTGTGACTCGGCTGTCATCGTGTGTTGATTGAAGGGGGCGGTTTGGCTGCAAAAGGTGAGATCATGTTTCCAGGGCCCCTGATGATTGTAGCTTTTGTGAGGGCTTAGGGGTCGGCTGAACCCTTTTGCTTCCCTGGACTGGATTAGCGAGCTTCAATGTCTGGTCGATGGGATTACCTGGGGCTCGCTCTGCATGAGCTGGCGTTGATAACAGTACGCGCGGACGAACGACTGGGTAGACAGTACCTGCGCTCTACCGAGTGATTCTCGTCTTGGGCCGGCCGCCGCATCGTCGGCTGACGCGTCGGTTGACGCGTCGGTTTTCGCCTCTCTCATGCTAAGTCGTGTGCTATATGGCGGCGAGCAACATCTATTTCGACGCCCAGGTCCTGACGGGGCTCTCGAAACCGAGATCCGGATCCCGCCGAGGGAGCCCGTCAGAACTGTGATCCATATGGTGGCTAACTAGGCCATAGGATAGGTCCCAGGTGGCAGTTCAGGCTGCCATGAACCGCACACGGGCTTGGGAGGAACAGGATAGGACGAGAAAGCCGTGGGTAGCACGGTACATATGGCCGGTCTACCCGAAGGGTTTCTATCTGAGGCAGCAGATATAGGCCTAGGGGCTTGACTTGCTGTGTGGCAGGAGATGGGAGTCCCTGACTTATTTGCTGTGCCGCGGCGAACTTCCTATCCAGTCATGTAGGAGTGGTTGGCCCGCTGAGAAAGTTTGGGCCGTTGTCGTTCCGCCCCAAAAGAGCCGTCAGTTGCCTGCGATGGGCTTACATCGTCCATGGCTAGCAGCTAGTGCCCGCTGATTTAGGCGATGTAACTTAGCTAGTGAGATCAAACAGAGAGAGGTGGTCTGGACACGGCAGACGAGAGACAGGTGCGACGTGGATCATGGTTTGAGTACATCACTTGCGTTCTCAAGGAGCGTCCGTCGCAGCCATGGAGAAACCCTCAGTAAGACGATGAGCTGAAGAAGACATCAGGGTCCATTGCCTATTAAAGTAATTGATTGCTGGAATATGTTTTGTGATTGCCTCTGAACGTAAAACACGATCCGTGTCAGGAACAGCGTCCTATTGTGTTGATGGAGTGGCAACAGCCCGAGTAGACGATGCAACAAACCATTCAGGGATGGGAACGCACCGTCATCACCCAATCCTCACCCACACATGGTCTGAAAAGTAGGGTTAACATGTATTAAAAATGGTTTACTGGCGTTTAAGCTCTACATTCGAGTCCAACGGCTGTGTCTGTAGTTGTCAATTTCCAGATGAGCTGCCACTGGTAAAAGCTGCACTCAAAGAAATGGAAAGGAACATCACAACTCAGGATAGCCTGTAGGAGATTTGTATACAGGGCAGCACAGGATGGCAATGGTAGGTCGGGTAAGGGAGGATGTAAACATCCGATATAAGCTCTTGATTGTCACAGTAAGCTCATTGCCTGAGAAATGAAGAGCTTCTGGACCGCCGTACATGCACCTACGTCCTGAGGGTCAACCAAGGATCATCTTCAGACAAGAATCATCTTCAGACAAGCCCAGCAACTATCACATACTCAAAGGGAAATAGCAGCCTCAATGCGCGTTCAGCCGTTGAGTCCTTACGATCGCCATGGAGATGCCGGGAGGGGGCTGATAGCCGCTAACACTTCGTAAGTGAGCTCCCCGACGCGGAAGTTATGTTTGGTTTATTTTCTTGATTTGAAAATACTGTTGTGACAGAAAGGAGGCTAAGTACAGTTGTTTGGGCGTTCATGCGAATAAACATGCTCAAATGTCCATGCTTCCTGACTCCCCACTGTGAATCGCCACAAAAGTAAACGAAGCCCCTGAACCCGAATTGTGCTACGGTAAGCGGTCGCAAATCACGAAAGCCAGGCGACGGCAGTCAAAACAAGCTATCCGGAAGCATTACACTTCGTGATTGTGAATGACATCTAATGTCAATAAGTCGGACTTTTTTATTGGATGAGACGACGGCGCGAACGCAACCATTCTGGAGTTGGGTCAAGTAACGTCGTAAGAAGGGCTTTGTTGCATTTCCTTCCCAGGCACGACCTTCCAGAGCTGACGAGATTCACGCCATGTGAGAGATGAGCCGGAATGAACAAAAAAGACTTGTTTTATCGGCGAGGTTTTACGGGAGGAGAGGCTGAGAGTCTACTTGCTTGTGACCGATGTCGGTAGCCCATTGCTTGACGGCCCTTCTGCCTCTGGTAACGATTTCAGTTTACTCGCGAGCTGACGAGGCACATACGGAAGACCCAGGCAATAATACTTCATTCACTCGCTATCACTTCATCCAAACCATGAACTCTGAACCCCGTATATCAAGCCAACTTCCTCAATTGGTGGGCACGCTGGCTCTCCGTCACAACTGCACATATATACAGAGAAGCGGAGGGTATCCATCATCACCATACCAGTTCTCCCCATCCGCTTGCCCACCGATGAATGCGCCATAACCGCCGACCCTCGCCGCGAGGCTCTTCGTTACCATGATGGATAAAACGAGCAAAGTTTCAGCTCGCAGGTATAATGGTAGCAAAGCTATCCCGAGAGAGGAAGATAGGAGCCGACCCAAGAGTCAAAGTTTCACCAAAACGCCAAAAGCTCCTCGCCAGTGATCGCCAGAAGGATAACAAGCAAAAAGCCGTGCAAGACCTGACAAAGGCCACCCGAAACGCCGCGCCTCCATGACGTAGCCGCCAGCCGGCTGCTCTATCGATTTTGGACCACCCAAAAGTCCCCTAGTAAAAAGAACAGAAAGTGAAAGGAGCAGGAGTGCAGCTCGGAAGAATCGAAGGAAACGAAAACCCTCTCGCGGTGGAATCCATAAAAAGGCCGCGTGTTCTCCCCGCGAAGACACACAGCTCAAACAAGCCACAGCGCAGCCGCCAACAACGGCGCCGCCGTCGCCAACCACGCCGCCGGTTTTCCCAGCGCGGCAGCAGCAACCGACGGAATCGCCACCGCCGCCAGCGACTCGTTCACAAACCCCGGCCCACAAATAGTATTGAGCTGCTTCGCGGCCGCGACATACGTGTTCGCAATCAGCTGGCGACGGTCGGCAGTAGCGGCCTGGTACAGCGCCATGGTCTGCTGCAGGCAGAAGCCGCAGGCCGGGGCGGTCGAGCCGGGCAGCGACTGGTTGAGCGGCAGGAAGTAGACATACGTCGCGCTCGGGTGGGTCAGGTTGGTGACGGCGTTGGCGTAGCAGTAGGCGCCCGTGTCGGGCTCCTTGAGGCAGCCGGCGCTGTAGACGGGCGCGTAGGCGGTCATCTCGTTGTACGCGTTCACGACCGACGCCAGGCCGGCGCGGTAGTCGGCGCCGCAGTTGTCGTCCGCCACGAGCTTTTGCGCGAGCTGGGAGAAGTACTGGCTGCAGGTGGTCGGGTTGGCCGCGCAGGTCGCGTCGAGGGTCCGCGTGATGCTGACGAGGGATTTCTGGGCCTCGAAGAAGGATTTGGACTGGAGGTCGTATGGGGTTAGCTGGCTGTAATGCTTACGGACAGTCGGAGGGGTGGATTGCCCGGCAAACTCACGTCAAAGAGCATCGACAGCGGGTAGCACTGTTTGAACTGCGGGTCGTTGAGGAACGAGTTGAGGAAAGCCGGACATGGCGCGGGCCCGCCATTCGGTCCCTTGGCGAAGTTGTTCGACAAGCTGTCCAGAATGCTGGGAAGGGGACTCGCGGAGACGCTCGTGCTCGTGCTTGCGCTAGAGGTGGTGTTGGAGCTGGAGTCAGAGCTAGAGCTGGAGCTGGAGCTATCTGTTGGCGGCGGCCCGACGGCGATGGTGAAAGTCGTGGTCACCGAATTGGTTGCCGCCGTTTTGGAAGGCTCCGACGTTTCTGTCTTGTCCCGCACCTGCACCCTCCGCCGCTCGAGTTGCTGTTTCGAAAGCATGAGCCATCGTTCGCCGTCCCAGGTCGGCGATCTGTGGTCGATAATGAGGGTCTCGACTGGCGCCTCGGGGCTAATGGCGGCGGCGGCCAACGTGTGGGTCGTGAGGCAGACGAGGAGGACCAGAAGCACGGCCCATGATGCCGGCTGCCGTCTGTGTACCGCTCCGAAACGGCGGCGAAGGGTGCCGTCGGCCGGGCGTGTTGCTGCAGACAGAGTCATCGTGTCGCAGCTGCAGGAGAGGGGCATGGGAGCCGGTGCCACATCACTCTGTGCAACGGGTTCCAGGTGGTCTAACGAGCGACTGGGTCTCCGATTGCCTGGGTCAGACAGACAGATCGGCGCGTCCTGGTGGATGCAGGACAGCAACGTCTGTGGTCGTTCACGTCGGTCGTGTTGCTGATTATAGCCCCGGACTGCTGCGATCGAGGCCCCGCCCTGGCTAGACACGTCCTCGACCGTAAATATAGTAGAGAGGCGTCTGAAAGGTCAAGCACGGGCCGCGCAATGGCCGAGGATCCATCGGCCAAAGGACCCGACGACGCAGAGGGAGAAAAGAGTCGGAGGCGCGATGACGACTCGGTGCAATGCAGACAGCGCCCGTTGGTTGGCCAATATGGGCGATATCCGGGTAAATATGTGCAATGCCGAGCGGGACGAGGCCGCACACCAATGGGGCGCGCAGCAGGCGGACGAGGGAAATCTGGGCGACAATGCCGTCGCCAAGTTGGGCAACGAGACGGTAGCTGAGCGGGCGACGCGCGCGTAGAGAGTGCGTCCTGATTTTCAGCTGCCCTCTGCGGCTTTCGTTTGTTTGTCTTTGTCTTGGAAGGCTTCCGGAGACGTATGTACGCAGTAGACCGTTGGCGAGGGGGAGTCTCACTTCAGTAATAAAATAAGACCAGCAGACGGCACAGCAGGCGAGAAGGCTCCAGGCTCCAGATCCCTCGACTCACACGATCGACTGCAGGGGTCGAGCTGCTGGACCACCTGCTCGCTGGGGAGTTCCTTGGCAGCAGCCATCATCGGGTCCTGCTGGACCAATAGCGAGCGACAAGTCCTGGCAGGCACCAGGGGGAGCTGTGGGGACGGGCAGTTGGAGTCGAGATGGGGCACGGCGCACCGCTCTATCGAACGGCTATTCCTTCTTGGGGCGGCACGCCAACACCACCACCACCCCGCCATCCACATCTGGACATCAAAAGTGAGAAGGTGGGTGGGTGAGATTGGTGGGTATGATTTCCAGAGCAGGTGCTTGATGGGCAGTGTAATTATTTCACAGTACTTGTATCTCGACAATACGCAGCGGAGAGGAACACTCAGGCAGCGTCGAAC
Organism: Chaetomiaceae sp. R4402; assembly: GCA_023628555.1. Classification (NCBI taxonomy): domain Eukaryota; kingdom Fungi; phylum Ascomycota; class Sordariomycetes; order Sordariales; family Chaetomiaceae; species Chaetomiaceae sp. R4402. The sequence goes on from JAMAKO010000007.1 coordinate 370,271, forward strand.
GTCGAAGCACAGATGGGCCGAGCCGGTCAGCCCGATGAAGAATCAGTTTGGAGATGGATCCCAAACATCGGATGGCGGGCCGGACGCCGTACTCTGGGGGCGATGCAGGTACAGATTGGGTCGACGCGGGTCGAGATGGGCCAAGGCGGCCAAGGCAAGCAGCGCAAGACTTGGTAAAATGAATTGGCACACCATACTGGCTGTCAGCATGCATCCGGCTCTGCAGAATCCAAGACTGCTCGATTTGTTGTTGTTGATAGCGTCGTGTAATGACAGCGAACTCTAAGCCTGGGCGCCGAGAGCTGGGCCCGCGGAAGCGAGATTTCACTGTCCGCCGTTGAGTCTCGGGGGCTGGTTCCCAGGATTGGAGAAGTCAGACTCGATCGATCTAGGGCGGCTCGGGCGGGCCAAGATCGGATTGATGCGCCCTCTCCAATAGCTGCTGTCGGAGTCCTGGAAAAGACACGTCACTGTGTTCTGTGTAGTCGCGATACAGAGCCGTTGGGCCTTCAACCACCAGTACCGTAGGTGTCTACCTAGTTATTACTGAGGGTCGTCGCTGTCAAGGTCTCTCTCACTCTCTCGGCCTGCCCTTCGATCGGCGCTGTTTCCACGTGGGCATGGCGGTCCGCGATGGGCGCAGCCGGATCGGCGGAAACAACACCGGCTGGTGCCCGAGCGCACATAAAAAACGATGGTTGAGCGGAACTGCTTCTCTTGCATTTGCATTTTCTCTTGCATTTATTGGGCCCACATCCAATGCAGACCATCTGCGGGCCAGGGCGGCACCATTGGCAAGCTCCAAATTGGACCCACTCGAACCTCCCTCGCGGAATGCAACGTGCCAGGGGGGGAAGGTGGTCTGGACTCGTACGCCATGCCCCAGCTGCCCTACGGGGCTCCATGGCCTCGATTGCTTGGCATAACAAGGAAAAACCTCGCTTTTGAACCTCCAAGTCTAGCACGTAATTAATTAGCAGCAGCACCAAGAGAAATGGATGGCTCGGGTTGCCTGTCGTTTTGTATGCCGAGTGCATGTACCACTCACAGTACCCAGATGCAATGCAGTCGCCCGGAACTCCGACGGAACCGTTGCCCAATGAGCCGCCCGCGTGGCGCGGGTCGCACTGCATGGCTGTCCTCCCCCATCCTTCCATCCTGCACTCCAGGCTTGTCATCGTCACACGCGGGACCTCGCGGGTGGGAGCTTGACAGCATGCGTCAAGTCGTACCAACCAGGCACCGAGTCCACTCGTCCTTCGCTCTACGACCAAGGACTGAGCGCTATCAGGGTGTTGGCAAGGCCACTTCTGTCGGCTAAGAGTTGACCGACCGAAATGCGAAGTGAGATGGCGAGCCGAACGCCACAAAAGCGCGGATGCCCGTATAATATGACGACTTGTATTGCTCTAGTCGTGCGCTGTGTAATTTCCTCGTTCTGGTCCTGGTCCTCCAAGCCCCGCTCGCGAGCTCGTCAGCATTGACTGGAAGCGAAGCGACGGCCTTATCACCAGGCATATGGCTTATTACCACACCACCAAATGAGGCGGGTAGGCATGATGGTCCATTTCACAATCACACCGCCCCACAAATGATTACTGTGTATTAGCATAACGGAGAGCAGAATACCTATGCTGCACCTCTTGTGATCCACGATGACACTGCGGCTCTGGTCTCCAAGCAGGACGGGACCTGCAGTGGGCTCGGTATGCGGAGGAAGGGCCTATTCAGTCAACCTTACGCAGGATATGTAGAGACTCGCCCTGGGAGAGATGGCCGTTGAAACCCACCGGAACACAGCGGCAACACATACTGTCGACAGGTTACACAACCAATTCTCTCGAGTGAGCAGATAGAGGCATCCATCACCGTGTGAATGGGACACCCTAACATAGTTACTGCCCTGGCACCGTAAATAATGCACACATGCACACATGCAGCACACCTCTTCCCAGTATACGCAGCCATGTCAGCCAGGCAGGGCGAAAACCGTCGCCGAACCTCATGCAAAGGCAACCCAACCAACAACCACTCTATCCACCGAGCCACCTGCAACACACACCCACTTCCTCCATTCCCCAACTCGTGTTTCCTCTTCCAGCCTGTTGCAGTCACCAAAACGCACGCGGAAAAGGGCCGCGCACACACGCACACTGTCTCATTGCTTTCCCCGAGAACACCGGGCAAGAGAAAAAAAAAAGGAATCTAGGCCAGGTACGTATACGACCCGCCCTCGCGCTCCAGGTAATCCTTCTCGATAAGTCTGTGTGTTTGCGGCCCAGCCCGTCAGCATTTCACTCCGAAAAGAGGGGGACCACTCCGTGACCACAGCAGCGCTGAAAGGTAAGGAATTTGTGTAGGGAGGGAGGAAGGGGTGGGGGAAAAGGGGAAGGATAGTGGATACAGGAGGAAGAAAACATCCAGTAACCAAACAACGGGGGGAAACACCGAGCTAAAATGCACGGCGATAGGGAGGGAGAAGGGGAAACCAAGATGAAAAAGAACAAAGAAAAAAAGGCAACCCACTTCTCAATATTCGCCTTAATATCCGCCGCATCCACCGCGCCCCGACTCTTGGTCTGGTTAATCACCTCAGCGACCAGCTGGGCATGCGGCAGGGTCTTGCGGCTCTTCATGATGCGCACGATGGCGGCCTGGGTCTCGAACTGGCGGTCGGCGGCGACGCGCTCGTGCGTGGCCTTGTTCTCCTCGCGCGTCTCGCGCAGCTGCACCTGGTTGATCTTGACGCGGAACTTGGGGTCCGCGAACTGCCGGTTGACCGTGAACGTGTCGGTCGCGGCCACCTCGCGCCCGCGCGGGGCCTTGGTCAGCACGCGCGCCTTGCCGCACGCCAGCGACTGCAGCGTGCGGTCCAGCTCGCCGCCCTGCAGGCCCGTCGAGTGCGCGATCTGCTGGTAGGACAGGACGGGCTCGGTGGCGGAGGTGTCGCCGCGCGGGTCCGTCAGGCCGTATCTGGCGTTGGCTTCGACCTCGTTGAAGAGCATGAGCACGGTCGCCTGGGCCGCGCTGACGAGGAGCTCCTTGGGCCCGCGGTTGAACTGCGCGCGGATGACGCAGTGCGCCATGTTGTGCTTCCACGTCAGGCGCCGCCCCGTGTGCTTGGTCTGGTAGTACTTGTCGAAGCTGACGATCTGCTCGGCCACCTCCTTGGGCAGCAGCACCTTGACGTCCGGGAAAGTCGGCCAGGCCGCGGCCGAGAGGATGCTGACTGTCAAATCGACGCCGCCGTTGCCGCGCCCCCTGCCGGCCAGCCAGTCCTTGTACGAGGCCATCTCCTCCCGGGCCAGCTCCTGGTCCTTGAACATCTGCTCCAGGTTGTGGGTGAAGCTAGAACCGCACTCGACTTTGAGCTTGGCGAGCATGCTGCGCTCGGCGTCCTGGCTGGCGCTGCGGCCGAGGAGCAGGCGCCGCGCAAGGTCCTTCTTGTAGAATGCCTCAAATACGTCCTTGCCCTCAATGAAGCGGAACAGCTCGAGGGCGTGGTCGAGTTGCCGGTCCAGCTCGGCATCCTCGTCGCCCGTGCTCGCCAGACCGCCCATCTCGGCGGCGGCGCGGTCCTTGCTGTCGGACAGCAGCGACTTAGGCAGCGTCTTGAGGCCGCCGCGCAGAAGCATGTCGATATACTTGGCGACCATCTCGCCGACCTTGGACGTGCCCGTGTTCCAGGCCGACGTGCTCTTCTTGTCGTTGATGAAGTGGCCGAACGACTCCCGCAGGGCGTACGAGAACACGTCGTCCTTGGCGAAGGCGTCCCGGATCACGATGTCCAGAGCGCGCCGTAGCTCCAGCAGCCGGATAACCATCTCGTCGCCGCGCTCCGTGTCGCTGACGATGGCGGCGCCCGACGCCCGTATGTACGCCTCCCACGGCCCCTTCAGGCGCTTCTGCAGGCCGGACAGCTTCAGCAGCTGGTACAGGGCCGTCATAGACCCGACATCCTGCGCCTCCAGCAGCCGTGCGACACTGCCGCTGTCGAGCAGCTTGTCCGCGTACTTCTCGATCAGCACGTGGTGGGCGTCGCTCAGCAGCTGGCGCTTGGTGGTGCTCTCGAAGTTGAAGCCGTTGCACCGCGTGCTTTCCCGCTCAAGCAGCGAGGCCACAGCACTAATGTACTCCTTGAGCCCAGACGCGGCGCTCGCCTCAGTGGCGAACTGCTCGAAGTAGCGGTGCGAGGCGACCAAGAAGATAGGCTCAAACGCCCGCCCGTAGACGCCGCACAGCCGCAACATAGCAATGGCGTCCTTGAGCAGCGTCTCGTCGGCACGCTCGTCCCCATACCGCGCATAGTCCACCAACCGACACACGCCGTTAAGAACCACCTTCCCCTGCGGCAGGACGCCGCCGGGCGCCTTCACCGACCCAAACACCGCCTTCCTGAACAGCGCAATCCCCATCTCATTGATGCCCTGCTTCCCCCGCCCACCACCGCCCTCCCCCCCGCTCGCCAGCAGCAAATACCCTCGATCCAGGTAACTATACACCCCGCGAATGACAAAAACAACCTCGTTCCACCTCCTCCACCTCGCCACCACCTCCCTCAGCAGCACATCATTCGCCCTATCCCGTACACCACTACCACCCCCATCCCCATGACTCCCACCACCACCCCCGGCCACCTCCTGATACGCCTCCCACAGCCCCCCCAACATCTCCGGGCCATTCAGCCATGCGTCGCAGCGGGCGCGCAGGCGGTCGGTCAGCTCGGCGGCGGCGTCGCGGCCGCGGCGGCAGAGATCCTCGACGCCGCGGTACAGGCGCTCGAGCGGCACGGCGGCGGGGCGGCCGGCGAAGATGCGGGCCAGCGCGGCGTCCAACTCGGCGGTTGTGCGCGCGTAGTAGCTGTCGATTGGGGTTATTGTTGCTGTGGTGGTGGTGGTGGTGGTGGTGGTGGTGGGAGACGGGCGGAGGTTCTTGATGACCAGCTTGCGGGAGCCGAGGTGTGGTTGTAGGGCTGGGCGGAAGGGGGTTTGTTGTTGGTGGTGGTGGTGGTGGTGTGGTGGGGTAGCAGCGGTGCTGGTGAGGTCGATGACCTCGGCTGGGCGTTTGCCCTGCACTTTGGCGGACATTGTGGGTGTAGCTGCTGTCAGTGGGATGGTGGTCGGCGGGGTGTAGTGTTCGGAGCGCGGACGCTTGCGTTCGGGACTGGTGGTCGCGGGGGCGTTGCGGGGCGGCAAACGCGGGGAGCTCGGGTCGGGGTCGGGGCCGCGGTCGGGGTCAGAGTCCACACGCCGTCTTCGCCTGGCCGCGGACGGAGTGGAGGAGGACGACGACGCAGAGGCTGGGCGGACAGGGCCGAGAGCGGGCGGAACGTGGGTGGACGGAGGCATGGACCAGTCGGTCAGGTCAGCCCGGAGCTGCGGGATGCGGACGGAGCTATGCTCCGGCGCAGCCTGACACCCGAATTCGAGTTTGTCGATGATCGCTTGTTGCTGGTCACTTGCCGTGGTTTCCGGAGCGATTCTCCAAAATTCGAACTCTCGAGAAGTTCTCGGGCAGAATCTCGGTCGAATCTGTGTTTTTGCAGGTGATCCGGAAGCGGTGTGCGGTCACGCTCTCGGCCGTCGGCATCGATTCACGTCGTTGGAGTGCATTGGAAGGGAGCGGTCGGTCGTGGCGTGCTGCTGCTGGAAGGACGGACGGAGATAAGAGCCGGGCCTGGCACTGTCCCTTCACTGTGCTGGTGTGGACCCCTCCATTCCATTTACACAGCACAACGAGTAACATAGCGGGTGGTGAGCCTACGGCTGTGCGTACCGTACGATGGACAGCTGGTGAAGAATCAATGCACCTTTCAAGAATGCGCAGTCCTGCAATAAAAAAAGGACATTGAAAAAGCCTGAGCTGCGTCGTCAAATTGAGAATCTGAAGCCTGGGCTATGCGTTCTGGAGCACGCGCTTGAAGGGTTAGGGTCAGAAGTCATCGCACTTATTGTGCAGTGGTGGCGGCCGGTGTAGTTACGTCACTCTCAGCGGCACTCCACCACACCCAATCCTCTCCACAAAAAGAACCTTCGGTTGCATCTCATCTTGCATGTGTTGTCTCAGGGTGGCACAGCAGCTCATGGCGGTCTAGCCCTGTCTTCACTTCCATTTTGCATCTCCTGCTCGGGCCATTGCGTGCTAATTGAAGCCGCTGTCAATTGGGGAAACTCCCCTCCGTGTCGACCGATTTTTTCCATTTTTTTTTCTCTTCTCCCGAGCTGACACCAGACGACGGAGGAGAGTCTGCGACCCTTGCAAGGACTCCGTTACCATCCTGGTCTCTCCCCAGATCTGCACTTACCAGTGCCGACCATGGCGCCCCCCACCGGACCCTTGAATCTCGATGTCGAGGCCATCTCGGGCATCTGTGGGTATGAACCGTGTCCCCCGTGTTCACCCCCATCCTCATGAGAGGTGCCAGGCGCGCTGACAACTGCACCCCAGCTCCATATCCATCGCCTGCTGGGTCGTCGTCTTCTCGCCCCAAATCGTCGAGAACTTCCGCCGCAGCAGCGCCGAAGGCCTCTCCATCCAGTTTGTCGTCGTCTGGCTGCTCGGCGATGTCTTCAACATTCTGGGCGCCGTGCTGCAGGGCGTGCTGCCCACCATGATCATTCTCGCCATCTACTACACCATCGCCGACGTGGTCCTGCTGGCCCAGTGCTTCTACTACCGCGGCTTTACCTTGCGAGACGACGTGCCCCCGCCGGCATCCCCACCACCCAAGCCCAAGCGCAACGGCGGCAGTGCCAACGGCAGCGGCGGCGGTGAGCCGAACGAGCGCACACGGCTGCTGGCCGCCGGCGGCACGTCCACCACCACCACCACCACCCACACCGCTACCCATGCAGAGCGCTCACCGTACTACTCGCTTGACGACCACGAGCGCAGGGGGTCCTGGACGCACCTTTCCCCGGCCGTGCCATTCGTCAGCGAGGAGCCCGCCGCCGCCGCCCCGCCCGCATCGGCGACGTGGACGCAGGCGATCGCGTTCAACAGCCTGGCCGTCGTGATGGTTTGCGCCGCGGGCGTCGTCGGCTGGTGGCTCAGCCGGACGTACGGCCGGGGGGGCAAGGACAGGGACGGCCGGGCACCGGACGGCGGCAAGCAGCAGCATCAGCACGACCTGCTGGAGTTTCACACGCTGGGCCAGGTGTTCGGCTGGCTCTGCGCCGTGCTGTACCTGGGCTCGCGGCTGCCACAGCTGCTGCTGAACTGGCGGCGCAAGTCGACTGAGGGTGTCTCGGTGCTGTTCTTCCTGTTTGCTTGTCTTGGCAACCTGACCTACGTGCTCTCCATCCTGGCCTTTGATCCGGAGTGCGAGGGCGACGACGGGTGCAAGCCCGGGGAGGCCTCGCAGATCTTCTGGCAGTACATCCTTGTCAACCTCTCGTGGCTGGCGGGCAGCGCGGGCACGCTGCTGTTGGACATGAGCATCTTTGTACAGTTCTTCATGTATAGCAGGGGCGAGGAGGGCGGCGCGAGCTGCGATGAGGAGAGCTGCGACGACGCCAGCAGCACCGACGGGGAGCCTTGGGATCAGAGGCCCGTTTTGGAAAGGAACAACACGGGGTACTAGGTGGGCGTTGGGAAATACAGGTCGGCAAAAACGGCGTTGGGTAACAAAAATGTCTGCTTTATCACCAGGTGCACATTCTGTAATGCAAAGTTTCATGGACATAATGTCAGTTCTCGTTGGCCGTGGCACTGTTCTCTTCACAGCCAACCCAGCCTCTTCCAAAGGTAGCTCCCGCCGCCACACAGAGCAGTCGCCCCGGTGAAGGCGATCAGCCCGCCATATCCGCTACCGTACGCGCCAAACGCCTGTCCCTGCCACGGCATCCCCTTCACCAACACTTCGCTCAGCGGGCCTGAGATGACGTTGCCCACCCCTCGGCCCATAGCCAGGAAGGCAAACACCATGCTCGGGTCGGCCCACTTGCCATGCCCATCCTCATCACCGCCCTCCGGCGCCCTGGCCGCGTCCCGCCGGGTGATCTCCTTCATAATCCCCGGCCACGCAGAGGTGTAGGACCCAGCGAACAGCCCATACACAATACAGAACACATACAGCACCGGCAGGTTCACCGACAGCCCCCAAAGCAAGAACGTCCCCAGCGTGGCGCCGATCGTCGACACCAGGAAGCACTTGGTCACCTCCAACCGATCAATCAGACTCCCCATGACTACGCACCCCACCACGCTCGCGACATTCACCAGCATCATCGCCACAACCGCCGGGAACGAACTCGCGCCCAGCACCGCCCTCGCATACGACGGCAGATAAATCCCGGGCAAGAAAAACCCCACCGCCTCCACCACATTAAAGACCTGATACATCGCAAATGGCCTGCGGAACACAAACCCCAACGAGAACGGCCTCACCGCCCCGGCCTTCGCCACCGGCAGCCGCGGCCTGACAAACCAGCTCAGCGGCGCGGTCAGGCCAAACACCAACCCCGCAAAGATCCGCAGCGTCGTCTGGTATCCGAACCGGCCCAGCAGCGTCTCCAGCAGCAGCGGCAGCACGACGCCCGCGAGCCCCGTGGCCGACCACATGATGCCGAAGGCGAGACCGCGGCGCGCGACAAACCACTCCTCGAGGTAGATGATGCACGATGAGTAGGCGATCGAGCCGCCGAGGGCGTAGAAGATGCCCTGGGTGAGGATCAGGTGCGGGACGGTGGTGGAGAAGGAGGAGAGCGCGAGCGCGAGGCACATGAGGGTCAGGCCGACGAGGGTGGAGTGCCGCGCGGCGGAGGGGAAGCGCCGGTGCAGGGCCATGATGAGGGGGGTATCGAGGTACATGATGCCCTGATAAGGGCGGGGTGGTGGTTAGTGAATGAAAAATGAAATGAAAGAAGGGAGAGGGGGGTCGGCTTACCATGGCGCAGGTGCCGATAGCGGGGATGTTGGGCGCGCCGGCGAAGGGGGCGTGCGTGCTGTAGTAGTCTTGGAAGACGCCGAAGGAGTAGCCGAAGCCTGGAGGGAATCACAGGTTAGCAGGTGTATGAAAAACCCCTTGATGTGGGCTGGCAGGCAGGCTCTCGTAAAGAGAAGAAAAAAAGAAAAGAAAGAAAGAAAAGAATAGAAAAGAAAACGAAAAAAAGACATACCCCATACCAGCGCCTCGATCATGAAACAGGCAGCCAGGAACAGCCAGGCGTCCTTGCCGCCGTCGACGGGCGGCAGGCTGGGCATCTCGAGGCCGTCGCCATTCTCGACGCGGCGGTCGGGACTGGTCGTGCGCGGCGAGGCGTCGGCGCTCTGCAGCTCAATGGCCGTGGGGACTCCTGTCTCAGACCGCATGGCGTGTGTGTGGTTGTCTCTCGCTCTGTGTATGTGTCTGTCTCTCTCTCTCTCTCTCTCTCTCTGCGTATGTATGTGTGCGTTGTGTGTCTTACTCCGGGAGTCGGATCGGACCTGTTTGTGGCTTGTGGCTTGAGATGAGAGACAGCCTCGTTTCGTTTGACGCACTGGCTGGCAGGCGGCTGTCTAAGTAAGTGCTCTTCTTAAGTGCTCTCCCCTCGACGATCCGCGCTCCCCGGTTCCCGGAGGATGACCGGAGCGCAACGTAACCCCACATCGGCGCCCTGCTGTTGACCCTGGCAGGACCCTTGACTGGCGAATCCGCCCACGACATCGGAAACTGCCCGCATTGGCCCAACTGGCCCAGCGGATGCAGAGCACATTATCGGCCGTGATTTGCAGGTGTGGCAATGTTTGTTGTCCGAGGTGCATTTCCCGTCGGAATACACGGTAGTGTACAGTAGAGTCGCCGTTCGACTGGCCGCCACGTGTGGACGCCCAAACGTCCCGGATCAGACTGATGAGCCCACCTGGCCGGGCGCGGGATGACGCTGGAGCTGAAGAGCGCGGTGTGCTTGGCTCATTGGGGCACATGGCGGACTGCCGAAGCGAATCAGTAGCGCCCGTCATTTCTGCGGCTATGTTTCTGGTGCACGAGATCCGGCCCATATGTCGGGAAGCTGCAGAAAGCTGCAGTTTCGCTTCATGCCGGTGTGGTACGACTGCTGTGCTACTTGCTTACACAGTACCAGTATCAGGTGGTGCTTGACTTGCTGGTTGAGCTGGTTGAGCTGGTCCAAACGTCTCAAGCGGTCCCGGTACTTACGAATAGCCGAGTCAACCCCCCTAACGCCAGCCATGCTTGTCATGAGAAGCCCTCGATGCACGTCAGCTACTACGTACGAAGCCGCACAAGTTGAGCGGTGAGCCTGGATCGTTTGTGTCCAAAGAACTGCGCAAACTGCACCAGTTTGCGTCGCTCGGTGCTGGGAAGGGACCGTGAATAAGGCAGTTGGCGGGGCGTGCATACTGCGTGTGTGTGTGTGTGTGTGTGTGTGTGTGTGTGTGTGTGTGTGCCGAGTTTTATGCACTGCAGCAGAGCCGGGAACATCTCGGCGGGGAGGCCACGCTCGGAGTTGGCGGAGACCCCGATCCGTATATGCACCGCAACCTCTCGAGGACCCCCGGCTGCAGTATACCACCGTATATATTGGGGGGGTCCTCTTGCTTTGAACGGCCGGAGAGAGTACCGTAGCCTTCCTCGTGTTCTCAGCATACCTGTGACTAACTGAACTGAGCACTATACGTAACGTGCTGTTCCTTCAGGAGTCAATACCCTGCGCCCTGTGCCGTGTAAGTCTTGGTTAGCCTGATTGCCAGTCTTCCTCATATAAAGCGGGCCTCTGATGGCTGACCATGAGGATTCTACTCCGAACACCAGCGAACTCCATCCACGCTTGACTACGCAGTACTTACCCATGGCTCCGGTAAGGCGAGGACTCCTCGCCACCTGCCTGGACCGGGCACTCAGCTGGGCCAGTGGACTGCCACCGGAACTGAGCAGCTACTCGACCGAGAGTGTAAGCATCCCCGTGGCCGACGGCGTGAGCCTCACCGCCGTCCTTTACCAGCCGCTTGTCGCCAAACCAGCCGGGACCATCCTCATCCGCAGCTCCTATGGCATCGGCATCCCCATGGCCCTGTCCGCGAGGACGTTCGCCGCGCGGGGATACCAGGTCTTGATCAGCAGCTGCCGGGGCACGGCCGGCTCAGAGAGACACTTTGAACCGGCGCGGCACGAGGCCGCAGACGGGCAAGCTGTCGTCGCATGGATGAGGAAGCAGCCGTGGTACACGGGCGCGTTCGCCATGCTGGGCGCCTCGTACCTGGGATACGTGCAGTGGGCGATGCTGGCCGACCCGCCCCCCGACATGAAAGCAGCCGTCATCAACACGGCTCCGCACAAGTTTTCCAGCCTGATATGCGGCACTGGGGCGCTCAGCGGCGAGGCCCTTGCCTGGGCCGACTTCCTCGCCTATAGGCCGCACCACGGCGCCATCTCGCAGCTGTGGTATCTGCGATCGCAACAGGCCCGTCTCCGGCCGGTCCTCGACGCCGTTCCTTTACTGCCTGCTGTCGACAAGTATTTTGAGAACCGCAACTTCGAGGGCGAGAAGACGCCGACTTGGCTCCGAGACATCATCACCCACCCTGATCCGACCGACCCCTTCTGGGCACCCATGCAGCACGAGGCGGCTCTCGAGCGGGCCAATATCCCCATCCTCCTCACGACAGGCTGGTACGACCTCCTGCTCGAAGAGCCGATGAAGCAGTACGCCCGGCTCGCCGAGCGCGGTTGCAATGTCGCGCTCACCGTCGGGCCCTGGACGCACCTCGGCGCGGGCGGCCGCAACACACCCCTCGAAACACTCGGCTGGCTCGACGAGCACCTCGCCCAGAAACCCGGCAGCCACCGTCCAGCCCCCGTCCGCATCTTCGTCACCGGCGCGCAGGAGTGGCGCGACCTCCCCAAGTGGCCGCCGCCCACCTCACCGCACGAGCTCTTCCTCCACCCGGGGAAGCAGCTCTCGCAGGCCGCGCCGTCCACCCCCGGCCCAGACACAGTCTTCAAATTCGACCCCGCCGACCCGACCCCCTCCATCGGCGCACCACAGCTCTTCGACAACGCCACGGGCCAGCGCGAGCCCGACACCGCCCTCGCCCAGCGCCCGGACGTCGCCGTCTTCACCACCGCGCCGCTGCAGGCCGACCTCGAAGTCTGCGGCCGCCCGACCATCGAGCTGCACCACACCACCTCCCCGCACCGGCACGCCGATCTGCTCGTGCTGCTCAGCGAGGTCGACGACAAGACAGGCGTCTCGCGCGGCATCAGCGAGACCTTCATACGTCTCGACAGCCACCACCAACACAAGAAAGGGGCGGGGGAGGACGGGGAGAGCGACGGCGGTCTGCTGCGCCTCACGCTGCGCGACTGCGCGCACCGCTTCCGCCGCGGCACGCGCGTGCGCCTGCTGCTTGCCGGCGGGTCGCACCCGCGCTACCTGCGCAATCCGGGCACGGGCGCGGCGCTGGGCTCTGGGGATGATGCGGTGAAGCCCGTGTGGCATACCATTGGGCATGGGCCCGGGGCGGTGTCGAGGGTTGTGCTGCCTGTTACGGCGGCGGCGGCGGTTGCGGCAGAATGAAACATGGCTGGGGAGTAGCTGAGGAGATGCGGGATGTAGATGGTGGTTGTGTGTATATATATGTCTTCGTCGCGTGGGCTGTACCACGCAGAGCAACATTGATGATCATGAAGATTTGTTGGATTGGCGCTGGCTGTGGTTAGGTGGTTAGTCTTTTGTCATGGACGTCGGGTCTGCCGGCATTCTTCAGCGTAACTGCGATCCTACGCCGTATTCCCGTGACTGTATACTGATACGCCATTGGGGAGTTTGGGAGTTGACACAATTAAGAATTCCAGCCCGGATGATGCAGGTTGAAGGGGTCCGGTAATTAATGGAGTCGCTGATGTGGGGATAAAGGGACGGCAGAGAGCAGCGGAGACAATGCGGGGAGCCGAGGTCTGCTAGCGACAGGGGGGCTTCGTTGGGGAAAGGGCAGCCGAGGGCAACTTACAGATGCGATCGACTCGGACTGTAGGAAGGTCTTTCAACAACGTTTTCCTGATCATACGCAGTGTCGTTCACTCATTTGTTTGCAGTTGATGCGCTTCGTTTTGCAACGTTCCTGTGCTTGTTTATGAATTTGGTCGCCGTCTGAGGTGTACAGTACCCGCAAACATGGCCGCGCCCACCGAATCCCCAATCAAGCTCGAGTACCGCGGTCGGCTGGCCATCATCACCATCGACAACCCCAAGAAGCTGAACGCGCTCGACCAGTCGGGTTACTACGACCTCGCTCAGAAGCTGCGCGAGGTGGCCACCCACGATGAAGTCTTCATCACGCTGCTGATCGGCAAGGGCCGCTACTTTTCCGCGTACGTCTTTACCACTCCCAAACACACCCCCCATCTCACTCACCTCATCACACTCATTGACCTTCCCTCACTAACACACAACCATCTGCTCCTCCCCCCACCCACAGCGGCGCAGACGTCTCCCTCTCGCGGCCCACTGCAACCCAGCTCGCCGCGAGCACCACCAACCCCCCACCGCACCGCTTCTGGCTGCAATCCTTCGTCGCCTTCAACCTCAACATCACGCAGGCCTTCTACACGCACCCCAAGATCCTCGTGGTCGGGCTCAACGGGCCAGTAGTAGGCTTATCCGCGGCGCTGGTCGCGACGGCCGACTTCGTGTACGCGGCGCCGTCCGCCTTCCTGCTGACGCCCTTCAGCTCGCTGGGCCTGGTGGCCGAGGGCGGCGCGTCGCGCGCGCTGGTGCAGCGCCTGGGCGTGGCGCGCGCCAACGAGGCGCTCATCATGAGCCGGCGCATCGGCTGCGCCGAGCTGGAGGCCACCGGGTTCGTGAACAAGGTGTTTTCGGAGTGTGCGCCGGGCGAGGATGAGAAGTTCAAGGGGCTGGTGCTGCGCGAGATTGACGAGCGGTTGGGGGAGCATCTGGTGGGGGAGAGCTTGCTGGGCATCAAGAAGCTGATTCGCAAGCCGGAGATGGATGTGATGGATGCGCAGAACGTGGCCGAGGTGTTTGCCGGGCTGGAGAGGTTCGTCAGTGGCGTGCCGCAGGAGGAGTTCGCCAAGATTGCGTCGGGCAAGAAGAGGCATAAGCTATGATCTTGTGTGTATAGCATATATCATGTGGCTTTTTTTCTTTCTTCTTTTTTCTTTTTTCTTTTTCTTTTTCTTTTTTTTTTTTTTTTGCTCGCTGTGATACCCTGCTAAGCTAGCAAGCCAAACAGCAGTGTCGTTCTCTTGAGATAGTCCTGTGCCGCCTTGGCCAGCCGCTCCTTGTCGGCAACCTCCAAACCTGCTTTCTGGACCACAGCGTTTTCCAGCCCTGCGAAGGCCGCTTCATCCGACGCTAGGAACAGCTTGAGGTAGCGTATGTCTAGGAGCCATTGTATCAGCAAGCCCGACTGTACTGGGCTTGTTGTGGCTGCATCATCTGCGCCCTCCTCGGAGGAGCTCCGCTCGGCCTCGGCTTCAGGCCCTTCCGTCTCTGCCTTCTCCGCAGGCTGATGGTCAGTCAATGCACCCAGTGCCTCCAGCCAGGCTGCGGAGACCTGCTGGCTGAGGTGCCGCTTCAGCGTGGCGACAGCCGCAGGGCTCCACAGATCCCCTCCCGCATCGCCCATGGCGACCGCCAGGCTCCTGAGGAACTTGAACGCTCCGGGCGACGGCGACGCAGGCAACGCCGGCTCGCCCTCCCACAAGCTCCTTCCAACCACCGTCTTGCGCGCCAGCGCCACGGTAGTAAACTCATCAACCGGGGGGATAACCACCGCTGCCGCCACCGCCTCGTGGAGGGACGGCACCGCAGCCAAACCAAACGTCCTGACCGCCGCTAGATCAGGCAGCTTGGCTCGGATGTCCCTAAAAAGCCGCAGGAAGTACATGGCAACCGCGCCGTTGTTCGGACCGCTCTGCTGTGCCTTCCACAGGCTCGCGAGCTGATCGTCCAATCGCTTGAATGCCTCCACCAGCAGGCGATGCAGATGCTCGCTGAGCGCGTGCGGGTCGTCCTTCGAAAGCAGCTTCTGGCGCTCCTCGATGGTTTCCTCGTCTTCAATGTCGTCGACGTCGTTATCCCACCTCTGCCGACGTAGCTGCTCTACCACCTGGCCCACGTCGTCGATGACATGGAACCAGCTCTTGTAGCTCGTCACGGCCTTGGACGTGGCATCGTTCCGACCGTGCAGCCGGGCTACGACGTCCTGCGTAAACTGCGCCGCGCCGTGCGAGAGGTCCGAGTCGAATGATGAGATATCCCAGAGACTCTGATGACGGTCAGTAATGCCCTCGCGCCAGGCGTCGAGAGCGGCCGATACTTCGGACCCGACGAGCCGCAGCTTGGCCACCTTGGCCTCCACAACCCGCAGCATGTGCTTGTTGTTGGCGTCGCGGAGCTGGTCGAGCATGACGGACGGGTCGAAGCCGCGCGCCTTGCCGCCCTCGGCAATCCACAGCTTCAGCACGCTCGTCCGCAGCTCCACGATGGCCTTGAGCTCAGTCATGCTCTGCAGCGTCTTCTGTAGCCCCTGCAGCAGCACCTCGCCGCCCTTCTCCGCCCAGCTGGCCAGTGCCTCCCTGGCCTGCTTCCCATCCAGGTCGTCGTGCCGAATGAAAGGCGTGTAGAACTGGATCTCGTCGCCGCACCACCGCCTGTAGACATCCAGCCGCAGCCCCTCCATCTCCTTCAGCGCCGCGTTCTCCAGCAGCCGTTCCTCCTTGAGCGCAACCAGCGCCTCGGTCAGCTTGTGCGGCACCAGCGCCTGCACGTCCAGCAGGGTCTTGGTGTACAAGCCCAGCGCCCGCAGCACGTCCTTCGGATTCCTCGCCTCCCTGCCGTCTTCCTCCTCCTCCTCCACATGCAGCGCCATGGCGATCGCCTTAGCACGCACGCGCAAGAAATGCGCCAGCACGTCCCGCGCGCCGGAGCTCGTCGCGAGACTGTACGCGGCCAGCGCGCGCAGCACGTCGCCCTGCCGCATGGCCTTGTCGCTGCCGCTGCGCAGCACCGCGTCGATGCTCCTTGCCAGCCGCGCCTGGTGCACCGTCTCGAGGCTCTTCCGCGCGGCGGCGGCAGCCTTCTCCGTCTCCCCTCCCCCTAGACTCTGCACGAGCAACCGCCCCAGCACATACAGCCTCGCAGCGCGCACCAACCCCTCCCCCTCCCTTCCACCAGCCCTCAACACCCCGCCAAAACAAAGCAACACCCCCTCCAACAACCTCCCCCTCGCCACAACCCCCATATCCACCCCACCCACCCCGAACCTAACATCCTTTCCCCCCTCGAAACCACCCCCACCGATAGCAGTGAAGGCCCTCAACCCCGCCACCTTCCCGCCCACCACCCCGCGCCCACAGCGCCCGCCCATGCCGCCCAGCGTGCGCACCACACCGTCCATGTCGGCGCGCATCGCCACAATCGCGTCGGCGGTGCCGAGCAGGTCGCGGTAGGAGGCGCCGACGCGGGTGCGCAGGCGCGCCGACACGTCGGCGACCTGGGCGTGCAGCGCGCCGTGGATCGCGCGGATCTGCGGGAGGGTGTAGGAGGCGGCTGCGTGTGGGGGGCCGGCTGGGGGGGTGGTCGTGGTTGTGGAGGGGGAGGGGGAGGTGGAGGAGAAGAGTGCGGCGGAGGTGGTGAGGGTGGAGAGGTCGAGGTTTTTGGGGAGCGCGGAGGCGGCCATTTTCTTCTTTTTTTCGTTTTGTGAAGTTTGTGATGTGTGCCGCCTGCGTTACGGTTTCGTAATCGAAGTCGGAGTTTGGCGGCGCCTGACGCGGCGCTCGTGGAGGGACAATTGCCCAGCTTAGCTATGCATAAGGAGCGCGGTCAAGGCGTTGGGGAGGCCATTGGTGCGGATTCAGTGTGCTGAGAGGTCAAGCGGTAGCCCAAGCCGGTGTCCGCCCTCCCGCGAGAGAATCTAAGTGTTGGGGGAGTTGGATGGTTGAGTTCGCGGTGCGGTTGTTGGTTGTCGAAGCTGTCAGTCCCGAGCTTCGCCATGCACTCTCGGTGCCACTGCAGACGTTGCGACAATGTACCCTAACCCTTGTCTACCGCCCCACCGACTTCATCCCATTAAGGGACGATACAAACTTACACGAAACTGTTAAGCAATCCACGGGAACAAAACACCCGTATGCTGCACTGCAGACAGCAATGTCGACTGATTACCTGACCTGCTGGCGAGTCAGTGTAATGCTACGTCTACGTACCTGTACATAGCCGTGCAAGTCAAGATACTCACCGTGGCCAAAACGATACCGATTTGAAACAGCCACAGTGTGCTTGTCACAGGTAGAGCGCCCCTGTTCGTCTTGTCCACAACGCTACTCACCTACCTACGTACAAATGTACCTAGATTATCCAACTGCCAGACTCCCGCACCCGGGCAGCCCTGCGAGACGGCCTGACCTTCTTGGAGGATCCAACTTGCGGTGGAAGCGGGTCAATGTGAATACCATGTTACTAACGGTAAACTCCTTCATAGTAACATACCTAGGTATCCGTAAGTATGGGCAATACCTACCTCGTTCAAGCCCACCTACGATGTGGTCGATGCCCCCACAGGTAACAGAGCGTGGGTGACAGCACTGGCGCGAGAGGTTGGACCCGCGGGCCACGAGGGAGCCCCCAAATGCGACAAGACTCCTGTTGAAAAGACGAGTCAAGCAGGGACAGAGATGGCATTATCGGTACCTGGCGAGAGTGGACCCCGGTCCAAGGGGTACGAGCCAACAGATGACGAGTCGTTGCAACGCCATGGAAACGATGCCGCCATCGACAGTCAACACCGTGCTTTTTGGCCTTGTCCACCTCATTGAGCAAGCCGCTCGAGGTCAACTGGCCACGTCGATTTCGCGGCGCAGGTACCTACGGTACCCAACTTGTAAGGCTTCAAGACACGACAACCCACTTCATTCCTGCGTACTAGGTATCTGTAGTCCTGCGTGTGCCTATGCATTCTATGCATTGATAATCCGCCATTACTCATCACCTCCGGTGGAGCGACGTTCGGCACTGGAGCCGCGGCCGAGGGAATGCCCCGCCCCCGCGCAGAGGTTGAAATTCCGCCAGGCTGGGCTCTGCTGATGGCATCTAACTCACCTTTCATGCTGGATTTATGTCAAGACTTTGTCCCCTTTTCCGGGCGACCACATATAACAAGACGTTTAAACTCTCACAAGCGAGCACACATCACAGACACAGACACCATACCCACCGATTCACACACCCCCTCTCACATCCCCCCCCAGCATTCACCACCACCCACCCCCTTATCATCCTCACGCCCACCCCCCCAAACCGCCCCTCACCCGCACCCGCCACAATGCCCGTCCCGGCCCTCCCCATCCTCCCACCCACCGAATCCTCCCACCTCACCCTCAAATTCGGCCGCGAGACAGCCAACTACTTCTCCGGCAGCCCCTTGAACCGGCTCTCCTTCCTGCGCAGCGACCGCGCCTTCCTGCGCGCCGCCTTCGCCCACCCCAGCGCGCGCTTCCTGCTGCTCAACGGCCTGTCCCCGCTGGTGCGCGCGGCCGACCCGGCGCGGCTGGCCTTCGCGTCTCGCGCCGACGTCGCGCCGCTGTTGGCCGGGGGGGAGGAGGACGGGGGCGACCCCTTCGCGCGGAGTGAGGAGGAGATGGTGGCGGAGTATGACTCGAGTGTGGAGAGCGCGGTGGTGGTGTTTTTGGGGGTGGATGAGCGCGGGGAGTTGGATGGGGAGGAGGGGACTGGGGAGGAAAAGGGGGAGCGGTTCCGGTATCGGGATTTTGAGGGCGCGCCGTACTTTGCTGTGGATGTCACGCCGCGCGGGAAGCTGGCGGACGCGGCGCAGCGGTTGATCAAGGTGCTTGGGGAGAGGGGGTTGGCTTTCCATGATCACTCGCCGAGGCATATGGGGCTGGTTGCTGGGCAGGGTGAGTACCTACCCGGGCACGACCACTGCTTTCTTCATTTTCAAGGGAAGGCTGGATGCTGACTGCTGCAGCGGCCATGTACGGCCAGGCGCGCGCGCTGGTCGACTGGAACGCGCGGACGCCCTTCTGCGCGCAGTGCGGCCAGCCCACGCTCTCCGTCCAGGCTGGCACCAAACGCGTGTGCCCGCCGACGGACAAGGCCGGCGGGCAGGTGCACGACCGCAAGCCGTGTGCGACCCGCGGCACCGTCTCGAACCACAGCTTCCCGCGGACCGATCCAACCGTAATCATGGCCATTCTGAGCGCCGACGGCACCAAGCTCCTGCTTGGCCGGCAACGCCGCTGGCCCCCATACTGGTACAGCACGCTGGCCGGCTTCCAGGAGCCGGGCGAGTCCATCGAGGAGGCGGTGCGCAGGGAGGTGTGGGAGGAGTCCGGCGTGCAAGTTGGGAGGGTCATCTTGCACAGCTCGCAACCGTGGCCGTTCCCGGCGAGCCTGATGATTGGCGCCGTTGGCCAGGCCATGCCCGGCGACGGCGAGAAGATCTTCCTCGGCCACGACGCCGAGTTGGAGAGCGCCAAGTGGTTCACCTTGGAGGAGGTCAAGGAGGCGCTCGAGAAGGGCACCAGCGGCCTGGGCGAGGCTGCGCCCGAGGGCTACGTCGAGGGCGCGCTGAGACTGCCGCCGCAGACGGCCATTGCAAACCGCTTAATGACGGCCGTCGTTGAGGGGTGGTGGGTGCCGCCAGCGCGGATGTGAGACGAGCTCATGCACGAATAGACACGATAGATAAGAGCATGAATAATGCGCGATAATAGACTTGATGCCCATGATCAACGGATTCGAACCATCAATCAAAGTCACTCGACTTAGGTGTGGCATTTCGGAACGGTGCGAGGGAAGACTACAGCAACAAGCGATTCAAATCTTAGCAGCAAGCTACACGGAGCATGAGGTCACAACTGGAGCCACCGTCGCAACTCAGTCACAAGTCACTCGATGGCAGACCGGCCATCAGCGCCAACGACTGCGGTTCAGGTCAGATCAACCACGCATGTCACGAGAGGCACGCACAAATCCATCACACTGAGCATGGTACCACCACACCACCCCCAAGCACACAGGATACACACACACACATACAAGCACAAAACGACAGCAGGTCAAGCCAAAGAACACACAAAGATGGAAAAAAAAAATGTCGAGACCACCCCACCGTCGCGGACCTAGGCAGCGCCATCCGCGGCTATCAAAGAGGGAAGGAATGGTGGTCTTTTCTGTTGGAGGCCGGGAACGGAGGAAGACCCATGAAGATCCCACAAAGAGAATCGAATAGCCCTCAGCAAGCCACATTCGTGGAGCCGCCAGGTCAGCAGCAAGTGACAGAGGGGGGCACCGACCGACAAGAACTCTCTTCACATGGCGGTGTAGGGAGGTGTGGCCGGGCCCCTCTGGCTCGCTGCTGACGAGGGAAAGAAAAAGGGAAGAGGGAAGAGAATGGGCAGAGGCTGGAAAGTTTTTTTATGGCTTGGGAGAGGTGGGGTGCAAATTAAGTGGGGCCTAGCGGGCGTGGGTCGAGTGATACGGTGATAAGGGTTAGTCCCCACGATTTTGAGACGCCTGCCTGGGCTTGGATTGGAGATGTTGCCAGTATCACAGGCAACCTCAAGAGCACAGTAGAACATTATTCACTGAGCAAACACTGATCTCATTGACCATGCTACCGTGCTATACCCTGTGTGGCCCGGAATTGGTCCCCTTCCCTTCCCACCACCTCCGTCGAGTTAAAGATGATTGTACCAGTGACACTGCAGCCGAGGACGAAGCCAACAACCACCAAGTTAATGGTGCGTCCGTGCTAACGCCCCGCCGAGTCAGGACCGAATCCCAGGCCTTTTTCTCTTCTCTCTCCCTTCAACAGCAACAATACCCCATTTAGTAGAGGCGCTTGGGAGGGGACATGGTAGCCTTGATGGTCAGGCTACCAACGTTCTGCCAGCCCTTCTTCAGCAGCGACACCAGGTAGTTGATGGCCAACATGATGTTGGCGATCAGCTGCTCCGGGGTCATGCCGACGTTGCCGACGGCCACGCCCATGCACAGCACCTTCTTGAGCTGGAACTTGACCGTCGACTTGACCTCGTTGATCTTGCCCGTGAGGTCGTCGGAGTGCGACACGGGGGTGGGGAACTTGCCGGCTGCAGGTAAGAGAGGTTAGCAATCCGCCACAAATGAAACTACGTTGGGGTGAATGAGTGATGGCGATTGTCGTACCCTTGGAGAGACCAGGACCCAGCAGCCGCGGGATCTGCTTGATCAGAGTGTCGGAGGCGACAAAAGCGTCGTACTTGCGAGCAAGCTTCTTGATAAGCTTCTTGTTCTTGTTGAGCTTCTTCAGATCGTCGGCGCTCATGGCGTCGACACCGCCGTGCTTGGCACGGTCGATATCGTGCTGGTCACCGAGAATGCAGATGCTCATGTTCGGGCGCGGGACGGTCGGGAGCCTGACCGTGCCCGAGAAACGCTTGTCACGCTGGGGGTCATAGTTCTTGAGGCCGATCTGGAGCCTGCGCGCGGATTGTCAGCAAAAATGTCGGCGTACTTGGGGTGTCGGGAGCAATCGTACTCGACGGTCTCCAGAAAGTTGCGCTTCTTGGTGTTGTTGCTGTAGTCGAGGAGATCAGCAACGTGCTGACGCACACCGGCTGCGAGACGGTCAGTTGAGCACAAAGAAAGCGACAGTAGAGGAGGTCAATCCATACCGACGGTGATCTTGGACATGTTGACCGTCTTCCTTGGGAATTGCTTCGAAAGGTGTGGTTTTTTGCGTCGTCGCGGGAATGCTGGGGAATCGAAAGTTTCGAGAGCGGATTTTGGGAGAGCCGGGGGGGGTTTTCATGAGCGGAATGGCGGGGCAGTTGTGGGAAAGCGCTAGTCCCCAATCGGCTGCTAACAGACTTCATGCTGGCTAACATCTGCCACCGCTTGCACCTTCAACGCTGCCTCGGGGCTGCCTAGTAGGCCTTTGCGCAGAACACTACGCGCATAACGATGCAAGTGCGACGCTTCTTTGCAGGCAGCTGTTTTACCTCGCTGAGTCACAAGGTCACGAGCGTCGCTGTGCGGAGGGATGGCCAGGCACTCCGTATCATTCCCTGGCTCGCCAGGCCCCTCCCAACGGTGGATTCCGACAATGTCTGCCTGTCCGCCAAACGAGGACTCGCATGCACTCATGCTGGAGTTGACGGTGACAAGTCACCTCCTACATCTCCTATTTCAATTACGGATCGACGCCGAAGCTCAGTTCTCACCTGGACGAGTTTCACCCGAAGCACGTCCGCGGACACACAGGGGGGTTATGAAGTTGCGAGCTTGGATCACAACCGCAAAGCCTAAGAGACGAATTTAAGCTCAGCTCTACTTGAGCTCAGCACCACGCTGATATTCGTGCGTCTAGTTAGGCGCTTGTCTTTGAGTCTGGCTTGAGAGATGCCGATGACGAGCTGTTCGAATCGCTCGTAGTTTGCCGAGCAGGGGGCGCCGGAGGCGGGAGGGAAGGCAAGAACGCCCGACTGGCATCGGGCCTTAGGTAGCGGAACTCAGTCCAGACATAGCTCGCAACAGAGACGATGTCGGACAAGTCCACCAGAACGCTGCTCTTCCAGTTCTCTTTCCGGAACGTCTGGACGTATTCGAAGCCAGCGCGCCACAGGAAGTCGAGCTGCTTCTGTATGCAGGCCCTGTCATTCTCGCCTTCGGCAATGTATTCAAACAAAATGGCAAAGTAGCGCTGGTCTGGTCGTACCTGGCGATCGCCGTACGGCTTCTCGAGCTTTACAACCACTGGACATACCTTCGGCAGTAGGTTGCAGAGGTATTCGCCTTCGATGTTCAGCCACCCGTAACACTTCTTCGTGCGCGGGATGGATGAGATGTGCACGGCATCGGGATCCTTGACTTGCTGTCTCTGACGGCCCGCGTTGGAGAAGGCAAGCTGGTTGTCCATAGCATCCTCGTAGCCAGCCGGGTTGGCGTGCACTTTTATGGGGAGGCTGCCTGTGTCGTGACTGACAGCAGCCATCATCTTCTCGAGGAGGGCGGCGTTTTGACATTCCCGCAGAGCAGGCCAATAAAAGCCCGCGCTTGCTGATGTCTCAGCATCCCAGAACTGGCAATCTCATTATTAGCCATCATCCAAGGCCAAGGACTAGTTGCTCCTGCAGGGAACGACTTTGAGAACGAACGGGCCGCGGTCTCCAAAAGCCACCTTCCACGCAAACCCGTCCAGGCCACCGTCTAGCCTGGAGATCCAGTAAATAGTGTCCAAGTCAAAGGGGCAGCGCCGGAGCCGCGGTCGTCTGAAGGCCTTTTCCGAGCAGTCGGGCGGGCCGACCATTAATTCATCGTCGTGAAACGGACGCTCCGTTTGCGCAGCAATGCGGTTTTTCTTGTATATATTGACCATGGCCAAACGTGAGCAGTCACAAAATACTGGCTCTGTGAAAGTGCACAGAATCAAAACGGTACCCGAACCCCAATGTGAATGGAGGTGGTTGGCATGTACAGAACAGGAAGCCTGAGCAGGATGTTGGGCACTTGTCAGGTCTGGCAGTTGGGTGTGATTGGTGCCTGTCCGTCATGGCACCCAACATTCTACGATTTGTACCCGCCTCTTGACAGCTGGACCACCTGACGTTGAAAAGTTGTACGTCCACAACACCACCGGCGAGCGCTCGAAGGATCCAAGCTTCCGAGGGGCATGGCATGTCCTAGGAGGTTCAGCAACAGCAAGGCACGACCCAGGCATTTATGCGATGTCAATGTTGCCGTCTGGAGCGGTAAGTCTGTCTTTGTCTTTGAATGAAGTAGCAGACGCATTACAAGGAGTGATGCGTGGTACGAGGCAGGGCGGACCGTGGCAGAAGATGGTATTGAGGTTCAAGCTCATACGGATTCGTCCATTAAGAGTTGGAGCTTTGCTTGGACAATGTCTCCGTCAAAATGAATATCCATTATTCTCAGGCTGAAGTATTCTCTCGGAAACAGAAAACAGGGCAGCATTAGACTAATGGACGTCCGTGACCAGGCCTCCAACCACGCCTCGACGGCGCGTCAGACGAAGACCTCGTTTTCAGTGCCGGATGCTCCTTGTCTGAGTCTTCCACCAACTGCAACAGCAACGTTGTCAGTTGCGGCCATCTGAGGTCAGCTAAGGGAATCTTCACTGACAAGGGTCCAGCGGCCACGAGACATCCGTCGTGGCTGGCTTGCTGTCACTGGGTTTGACCGGGTCTGGCTTGGCCCGGAGCGGCTGGCAGATCATGGCCTGCATTGCCAAGTCGATGACAGAGCTGAGGTGTGTAGTAGGTAGACCGCTGGTTGCTGGAATTACACGGCATTCACGGTTGAGTGTTTGTAAACAAGCGATTCGAAGCTGGGATAGGGGCTAATATGTCTTCAAGGTTCTGTGTTTCGTGATCAACACTGTGCAACGGCCGGCTGTGCCTACCAGCATCTCTAAATCACTCTCCATCCTTCCTTCTCTGTCGATGCCTCTTTATAGACTTCGACAGGACGAGCGTCATCAACGAGGAGTTGGCGATCTGGCGTGCTGTCCGTCCCATTGCCCAAAGGGGATCAATGCACAAGGTTGTTGCCGACCAACCATGTCTCTGGGCGCACAAAACCAACTCCATTTGTGGGTGACAGATGGCAGATGGGAGTTATTTTTGTGCATGAACAATGTGTTCTGCGAAGGGAAGCAAGTCATCCTGTCAGGTCTGTGGATCGGGCCTACCACTGCTGCACAAGTAGACAGCCAGATTGGCGATGGAGACACAAGCAGTGCGGTCGATGCAGGTTCGGCCAAAAGTAGGACCAAGAACTCCGCGACAGTGAGCTGGTAAACCACACCTTTCCAGATAGAGAACAACCTCCCGGGTGCCAGCTCGTAACCGAACGGGTAGATGTCTTGCCGTTCCTCACAGCAGCCCTGAAGTTCAGTGACGTTGGCGGTTGCGACATTGTTCTTTGACTCGGTCGCCTCCGGATGACCAGGTTTAGGGAACATGAACCTGATAGCCTCAACACTAATCGAACTTGGAAGATGGACATGCCGATGCGCAGAATTCCCGCTCGGGTTTTGGCTTGAGTTGAGAAGTCTCACAACAAGCGATGTCTGCGGGCAGGATTGAGGGCGCCGGATGTGTCCCTGTCGAGTTTTATCTTCCGGGCAGCAACGCAGCAAAGGCACGATGAGTCTAGTCGACGGCTGTGTTACGAAGAAAGACCAGGTGAACACGTCCCCGTGCGTCGGCCATGCGCGTGGAACCGCCAAATCGCAGAATCTAATCGGCGTCCAGCTCGTGTGACTCCGACGCTCAGAACGGGCAACGGCACAACTAAGAACAGAGTGTTGTGCTTCCCTCTGTCGGCACCCGTAAAAACGCTACCACCAGCACTGATCTCGGAGAAGTACAGGACAAGATCCAACAACGGGTAGGTGGCTGCACGATGGCCAAAGCATCATCGTGCTGTTCGTAGAGCGAGAGATGTCGGGAAACCCCGCCGCCAGCACCCGCGCCATTGAGGCTGCGGAGTGCTGGTCCAGATGGAAGAAAGTTGACGAGGCAAACCCAGGATTCTCTGGCACGCAAATATGACCGATGGCGAGTGGGGGATGTCAAAATCGGTTGATTAATCGTGCGTTGAAAAGTGTATGGAGAAAAAAGGAAAGCAAATCTCGAATTGAGCCGCCGCCGAGGACCAAAAATACTGCAGCCCAGGCCCCGGCGCGAGCAGGTGCTGCCGGCACCACGTCGGGCCGGCAGCACAAGGCACGGACCATCTGCCCATCCCACTTTCTTGTGATAAATTTTTCCCAAGTTGAGCTTTCCGTTTTCTAAACTGCAACAACGAGGGGGGACCGACAAAACGATCGGGATTTTGAGATGCCTCCCGTGCGCGATGCTTCCTGCTCTCGCCTGAGCGAAGACAAGCGCGTGTCGTGATGCCTCAAAGTACAGCCACTTGCTCTGAGCCGTTCAGTCTCCCTCCGATTTGTTGATGCCGCCGTGTGACCCGGAGCATCGGCAGCTGAGCTTTGTCAAGCAGCATTCTCCTTCATCATGAATTCCCCTGCCCATCACTATCCCTCCCGACGTCCCCGAGACGTCTCCGCGAAACCACAATTTGCCTGCCTCTGTGCTCCTCCGTGCGCAATAGGTTAACTTACATTTATCGTTCGCAGTGGAAGAAAAACCCCAAGGCCTAGACAGCCGGTCCAATCCACCCTGCTGCCGAGCGCACTCGTGCGGTAGCGGGACTAAAACGGACAGACAGCTCATCGTATTCTGCCGATTTGCAGTATTGCCTCGCGCATTGATGGTACATGCTACGTAAACTCATCACTATCCATCCATTGTCTGCCCCCATATATAACCCGAGGTCTCTTCAGACCTCATCACTACACGCCCATCACTCCAAAACGCGGATCAAGCCACGACCCAGCAAAATCACAGCATACCCGTCACGTCTTCCCGTCAAAGATGTACTTCTCGTCCGTAAATGACAGCAGGAACTTAGCGAGCAGCCGGCCGGTGTAGTTATAGGCCACGTTCCGCGGGTACGGGTGGTCCTCGATGTTGGGCAGGATCGGGTCTGCCGTCAGGTAGTCCAGCTCGGACCCTGTAACGGGGAGATTAGCATTTGCTCCTGCACAAAGCAACATTAAGGGGCAACACAACTCACAGTCCTCGTTGATGAACCATCTGAGCTGCCGCACCATGTCGGCCGCGTCGCGGTCGAGCTCGCCCATCTCGAAGCAGGCGTCGTCGACGAGCGGGTTGAAGCTGCGGGCGGCGGCGTCGCGCGAGTGCGTCTGGTAGATCTGGTGGAACTGGAAGGCGAACTGGCGGAACGGCATGTTCTCGATCTGCGCGTTGACGTCGAGAACAAACGATCGCTTCCAGGCGGGCGCGTAGTGGTGGCGCAGGCTGATCTCGTTGTCCGACATGACGAACGTGTCGGCCGCCGTCTCGACCGTCTCCATGAACAGACACAGCACCAGGAACGAGGCCAGGCAGGGCGCCCACTCGCGCCGCAGCTTGGGCTTGAGCGACTTGGCGAAGTTCTCGAACAGCAGCTGCATCTCGCGGCACAGCATCTCGTCCAGAACCGCCTTGATCTGCCGGTTCAGCACCCGGGGGGTCACCCACGGCACCCCCTGCGGCACCAGGCCCGTCGGCCGCAGCTCGGCGATGTTCTGCTGCGTCAGGCACAGGTGCCGCGTCATGACGAAGTGCATGGCGTAGATGGACAGCGCCCGCCGCACCATGGGCGCGTCCGCCCGCTGCGCGTACTCGTGCACGATCCGCAGCACCCGCCGCGGCAGCTCCGTGTGCTGCGGCGCCGGCGTCACCAGCTCCGCGAAGTGCGGCTCGTCCACGATCGCCTGCACGTACTCCCGCAGCTTCTTCTTCAGCTCGCTCTTCTGCCCGTCTCCTCCACCTCCACTACCACCACCACCCCCTTCCGCCGCCGTCGTCGCCGATGTCCCCACCTCCAACCCAATCGGCGCCGCCCCCCGCGAGTGCAAATCAACACCCCCCCTCCCAACCACCACATGCCAATGCTGCAGCACATCTGGCGTCTTGGCCGTAAACCCCTTGGCTTTCACCTCCAACACGGCCTTCGTAAACCCCACCCCCGAAACCAACCTGACCGTACACGGCACCTCGACCCCGCCGACCCGAAAGCACTGCACATTCCCCTGCACAAACCGCACCACCTCCTCGCGCTTCAGATGGCCCCGCACATACTCGGGAAACAACACCCCCGTAAAATCCGAAAACTGCCAGCACACGGCCTGCGGCACCTGCGCGGCCAGGCGCACGCAGCTGCGGCAGGGGCGCGCGCAGTCGCAGCGCACCTTGCGCGCGTGGCAGCTGAAGCAGGCGCCCATGCGGCGCACCTGCAGCGCCGACTGCTTGGTGTCGGTGGCGAGCGGGCCCTTGCGCCCGCGCTGCGAGGGTCCGCGCGCCAGCGCGTCGAAGCACTCGAAAAGCGCGGCCGCGTTGGGCGGGGAGGTGCTCAGGGGGGAGGAGGAGGAGGAGCCGGAGGTGGTGGAGGTTTGTTGTTGTTGTTGGAGCTGGAGTTGTTTGGAGGCGAGGTCGATGGAGCGCGGCGTGACGATGAGGAACTTGCTGGTTGTGCTGTTGCTGCCGCCTGTGGAAGAGGATGGCGAGGGGTTGGGGGCGGACGTTGTGGTGGTGGTGGTGGTGGTTGTCCTGCGCTTTTGGACGCGGTTGGAGGAGTTCACTTTGCGGATGGGTATCGCTTTCGATGAGGAGGAGGCAGCTTTGGGTGCTGACGTGACGGGGGACCGGCTAGGCTCAGGTAGACCGGATTCGCGCTTGATGTGTACGGGCGAGCGGGGGCTGGCGGTCGCCGGTGGACTCACGGAGGCGGACTGCAGCGAGGGGGAGTATTGTTGCGGCGGCGAGGGTGAGACGAAGGCGGGGTCTTCGAAAATAAAAATCGGTGAGGTTTCGCTGACCGGTGGAGGGTTGCGGTGGCCGCGGTCGGCGCTGCTGCTCTGCAGGTTGACCGGCTCCCACGACAACACGCTGATGCCGGCCTGAGACGGCTGGGGATTTGTGAACGTCAAGCATTCCGTCGGTTCTGAAGCCGGCTGTTCTTCGAGGATACTCGTGGAGGAGAAGTGGTTGAACACGGGATCGAGCTCTGTTTCAGCGTCAGAAGGCCGCATCCCGGCCAAGTCAACCATGAACATACCGTCGCCGTTGAACTGATCGTCGAACGCAAACGTCTCCGGGGGTATGAAGCTCAACGTGTCCTGCACCAAGCCTTGTGTGAGAAAACTCATATCCCCTAGTACGGGCGCGTCAAACGCCGGGTTTCCGCTGGGGTCGACGAACGACGCCCCTGAGTAGGGGCTGTGCGGGTCGAACTCCGGATTCAGGGGTGATGGTAGGGCCGCCGGCGACGGCTCAAGCTCGACAATGTGCCCATTTCCCACGACGGCCCACGAACTCCCCAAGCTGTGGTTGGCTGGGCTGGACAGGAAGGGGCCCAGCGACCCGGAACTCGGATTGCTGATCGCCGTCCAGAAGGCCTCGTCGGCGTCGCCCGTGGAGTCTGACTGCTGCGGAAACTCGTACTCGAAGCCGGACAGCGGCGAGGCGCCCGACGTAACTGATGCGGATGCCATCGTGCCGCGGGCCGGATACAGTGACACCTTACTCAGCCCGACTGCAGTCCTGCTGATGTTGTGTAGCTCGCTCGTTCTTGGTCCCTGGCTGCGTCCAAGTCTGTGTCGTCCGTGGTGCTAATCGGCGGATACCGCGCGGCGGGAGCACACCGAACCGAGCCCGTGCTCGTCCAGAAGTTGGGTGACGGCGTAAAGACGCTGAGCTCGTCGCTCGGTCGAACAGCAAACAGAACACAAACACCGGGTATAATAAGGTCGAGGTTATCACAAACAAACATCCAGTTGAAACAACATGTACATTGTAGCTCCCCGCTCGCAGGCAACACACGAGCAAGGTGTCGCCGTCGCGCCGCCGTGGGGCAAGGTCCCTAATAAGGCGGCCTGCGGTGTCAATCCCCCTTGCTCAGCCTCGAGGGCTAAACTCGAACGGGCGACCGAATGGGAGGGCATCGGGGCGAAACGTGCCCGGCAGAAGGAGGCAGGGGTCTCTTCGGTGGCTCTCTTGGCGTCGGCTAAACCGAATCGGATCACCGAAGCCACACTGCCGGGACGGTTTGCACATGTCGTGCACACCGAGAACCGTAGGGAGAGAAATATAAAGAGGACTGTGTTGCCGTGGTGTAACGATCGCGGTGAGTTGATCCTGGAGCTTATGGGAAATCAGATTGCCTGTGGAGGGTTGAGCAGAGATTGCGCCGCGCTCACATCGAAACGTCCTTCTTCCCTGTGTCCAGTGTAAGTGTAAGCGGCGGACATCAAGACACTCTCCGCCGTTCAGTCAGGAGTTGGCAACAAATCAGCGCGCAATGTTTCAAAACTCGATACCAACCGTTTTGGATGTATCACGACTCATTGCTTGGAATTGTCAACGCGCAGCAACAGTGTCTAAGCCGAAAATCCACGCTGACTAGCCGCTCCTCATGATCTAATGCAAATAACTACCAGTGTAGAGGCAGCAACACAATCGCCGCCAGATAACGCCCCCACCATAACCCCCCACCGGGGATGGGGAGGCCCCCGCCATCTTTATATGCCACAAGAGCCCTTCAACACAACGGCCAACGAACAATAAAAGCGAAACAAAATCGGTCGAACCAATCGGGACCAAACTACAACGAGCCCGTGTATCAACGCTCATCAGGATGGAACGAAAAATCCAGTGGCACCGAGCAAAACAGTCAACACATCAAAGACTCAGAACCCAGAGCAAGACGCGCATCGTGTATCAGTCCGCCCCATCCACAGGGCGCTGCAGTCACCAGAACTGGCACCCAGATGCCAAAAGAGTAATAAAAGGGAAAACAAACGTAGTGGTACTCTGGCAAGCACCAATCCATCCATCCATCCATCCATCCATCCATTCCCAGTCGACAAACGCGACGACAAGTCCCATAAACGTAGCGTAAACGTAGCGTAGAGCGTGAGCATGCGCGTCACAGGCAGGCCGGCGATCCCCAGCCGAGATCCCAGTGCCTGGAGGACCGACCACTTGTGGTCCAGCGAACGCAGGGTCCTGCCATGGGGACGACAGACCCGCACAATGCATCTGAAGAGGAAATCTATCCCACCTTCAAGATGCTATCCAAAAACGTTGTTGCGGTTGGGTTGTGTTGTGCCCCCAACCAGGCAAGCCGTCAAATATCGGACGGCGGAAATGAGGCCTAAAAAGAGAAGAAGCCAATGTCCTAGCGGTATCGAATGCCGGCGGACGCGGCGGCCGCGGCGGCGACCCGCTCCTGGATCCGCTGTTCGGTGGAAACGTAGAGTCTGTCTAGATAATCCTGGGGGGAGAGTTAGCTGATTGATCTCAAAACGATCTGGCGTGACAGGTCTGTGTGGGAAAAAAAGGGACGACCCGTGCCGTGTTGTGTGTTGATGTTCCAGAAACCAGGAACGAGCAAAAGGGGCAGTAGTCAGGAAAGCGATGTAAGCATACCATGGCCTGTGCATCCTTCAAGATCTTGGCCACCTGAATGCCCGCCGATATCAGCTGCAAGATGTTCCTGTCATCCTTGAGCGGCCGGCTCTGATGCTTCGCGGCATGGCGCATCTCCAGCGAGTTCTCCAGGATGGTCACAAACTGCTTGATCTGGCCGTTGTACAGCACGCGCGCGGGGATGCGGCGCTTGGTGGCGAGCCGTTTAAGCAGGTACACCCACTCGGTCCACTCGCGGTCCTGCGGGCGCTCGACCGGCCGCATGTCCTGCGTCAGCGGGATCGGAAACTGGTACTTGGCCACAAAGTCAAAGGCACACTGCGACAGCCGGTCGTTGACCTGGTTCAGGACACTATCCTGCTCCTGCACGAGGAGGTGGGTCGGCAGCCGCGGGAGGTCCCGCTCCTGCATGGCTATGTATTCCGCCGGCGGCCGCTTCAGGAACTGGTGCGGCCCGTCGAACTCGTCCCTGTTCGACGGCCGGCGCTGGGCGCGCGGCTTGCCGCCCCCGCCCACCCTGCTCTTGCTGCTCGGTGCTCCGGAACTGGGCATGGCATTGTCCAGGGAGTAGTCCGAAAGGCTCGGCGAGGCAAGCTCATCCAAAGAGTCCGACGGAGAGTACCGCCCCTGGTAGGGACCCGGGTTGTTGCCCGGGTAACTCGGTTGCTGGTCCCACCCCCATGAAGTCAAGGTCTTGAAGGGAGCCTGAGCAGGTGCTGGGCTCGCGTAAGACCCTTGGGTTAGCCGAGGATTGCATGCTGCCGGAGATGGAAAAGGGGCTTCGACGGGTGGTCGCCCGGCCTGGCTAAGTGAACCGGGGGGGAAGCTGGTGAGTAGGGTGTGTGTGGCGTTTTGGGTATATGGAACACTTGGCCAACATGTTAGCCGCCACTTTCGGTGGAAAGGGGCTCAGAATATGATCTTCTTACCTCTGTGAAAGAGACGGGTTGGTTCCAGTCTCAAATCTAGCACTATGCAGCGTGGCGTTGTAGACTGGGCTTGCGGTAGCCGTTAGCTGCCAAGCCGTCCTCTGTTGCTGGATGCGCTCAAGGTTCTGATCACACCTGTGTGAAGCAAGCCAACGGTCGTTGGTCATGGGAGCGGACGGGCGGTATGCGAAGTCTGCCATGACTCCCGCCTGTTGTCAACTTCACCTGCAAATCGTGCAGACTGTTTCCTATTTCGGCCAAAAGATCCAACGAAAACCTCCAGGGGACGGCGAAAAGGTTCACCGCAAGAAAATCCCTGGCTCCTGGTAGATGGCTTAAAATCGCAGAAATGGCAAAGGAGAAACGTAGAGCAACCCAGTAAGGCAGGACTGCCAAACCGATCAGTGTCAGTCCAAAGGGCAACCGAAGAAAAACTTGCGACCGGGATGTCCTGGGATGTTTGGCCGCCAAAATGCAAAGTCCGGGGATCCACGGGAGGGACAAGCGCTGCACTGGGATGTGTCCTTTGGCAATGGCGGCGGAGGAATCCGGGGAAACGGTCGCCAGGTGGACTGCGGAATCCCCCGAGCTATATTTGTAGTTGCACCTCTCCGGCTGGAGAACAACGTGGCTCAGTTCAACGCCTGAAGTGTTGTACGGCCAGAGACGGGGAGCAGAGACTGGCGGAGGCCCTCGCGATGGAGACATATATGCCCCTCGCCTACAGCTGGGTGGCAAGGTTGACGCTGCCCGGGTGACAGAAGCAAGGCAACAAACCGAGCAACCAGCAGCTGTTAGTTCGGCTCGACAGCTCGTCGCAGCAGCGAGGCTAACACGGCGCGCAAGCTACATACGGTTCGCCTGGGTCACCATCGGGGGCTGGAAGAAGGCGAAAGATGGCGCCCTTGCCCTGGGAAACCGCGCATGCAGTGAGAGTTCCGTGACCTGCTAGGCGCCCAGATTGTGGGGAAACTGGGAACAGAGTTGGGCGACGACGGGACACGCGCAAGCGATGATTACCAGAGGGAGAAAAGGGACCGATGATCAGTGTGGCCTTCGTCCAATGGACGATCGAAGTTCGAGCTTTGCTTCTCCGCCGTCAGGGCTGTCGTCGTGGACATCGTCTGAATGCCGTGCAGAGCACATCGGGGAATGGTAGGCTGTCGATGGGTTGGGCGCCGATGGGATTTCGAGCAGGTTGGCGTTGTTGCCCAACGCTCAGACACCTCGGCAGTCATGATTGGTGCCAGGACACCAACCCATCCGGACAATACGGTGACGGCGAGATATGATTCGGCGATGCCACCGAGGATTGGGCAGAAATACGCTTCGGTGGACGGGCCCAACCGTCTCATCATCTTCCGCGCCCTTGTTCTGGTGCCACGCATGGCCGCGCCAGGATTGCAAACCCGAACTCAATGAGCATTGCCGAGTTCAAACCTTTCACGAGTTGCCACGCGTGCTTCCGTGCCGTGGATGTCCCAAAGCGTTGACTTCCTTAAAGAGCTTGAAGGGGCCTGGAAAAGCGCCGTGCCTGCCGCTCTTGGGAGTTGCGATCGCGAATTCGGTAAGGCGGACTGCAATCCACCATGGGCGACGCAGTTGACTGCCAAGAAGAGGAAGTGATGAAGGACATGACTTACCCCTTTCACCAGCGCGCCACAAAACCTGTAGCCGAATTCCCGTCCAGCCCCCTCCCTCCAGCCTCGCAAGATTCAACCCAGTGAGGTGTTTCGGCGTCCGCTCTTGGACACAGGGCCACAGACTCCGGGAGCACTCTTTGCACAACAAGACAGACTTTACACTCCCTTCGCGACCAGAAGTTGAATATGCGACGCCAGAAACCCGGCGATAGTATGAGTGGTGTGCCGTGTTCACGGCTGGCACTGCCGCCATGAACGAGTATTTCTGGGTGCCGGTGCTGAATAATCTGGTCCCTGGAGCTCGGATTTGTCCTTCCTGACAGCGTTTTGGTGCTGCTGCCGGCCGGGCCAGCTGCCCTGAGCTCGACCTGCCATTGGTTTTGGTGCCTGGGCTTCTGATCAGGAGCAGCCGCATGGGGATGACATCACCATGCAACAGAACCCAGCCGCACACTTCGATTGCCACTGAACACCCCTCTGGACCATCGAACAACTCCTTGAACAGAATAGGAACCTTGACGTCAAACACGTTCCATGCAGTCTGGACAGGTCAACTCCGGCGAGATCCGTCTTCTAAGGCCGCCGTGTACGGCGGTGCAGGCGGCGTCGAAAGATGCTGGCTAGACTACGCTCAATGTGTGCAATCTCAACGGGAGAAGAAACCATATCTACAAGCTGTTTCGAATTGCGTTGCCTCGGAGAACCTGGTACACGCTGTCGGTCAGGTCAAACGATCCGGGCAAGCATTCGTGCCAACCACCTGCAATGGTTGAAAGTCAGATTACTGATGGCCAACAAACGACAACCCATTGTCTCGATGAACATACCTTTTCGGGGAACAGGACTGACAGCAAGTCGACAACGAGAAGGACAACTTGAGCCGGGTTTAAAAGATTGTCTCTTCCGATTCAATGAGACCACCCAGTCATGTCTCTGAGTTCTGGAAGTCGATCACGGGTTCATTGATCCGCCAAGTCGCAAGTTGGCCTAATGAACGGGTCAAGGGTATGTGCAAGACGCTGAGACCCCGTTGCGACAAAGTAGGAAGCTAATTGCGGTTTCAGGTATCTGTACTCTCTCAGGTACTCATGAGCTCTGAATGATTCGCATCAGCAGGGCGCTGCTCGAACCCCAGCCGTTAGGCGGGAGGTTCCTTATGGAAGGCACACTCCTTGACGGCCTGAGCACCCACCACCCAGGGCCTCCGGAGGTGACGGCGATGTTCATGCGGGACAGGCAACCGCCGCGTGCTTAAGCCTTGCGGGTCGACTGAAGACAGCTCTTGTCTGCTCCTTGAGGTTCTCGCAATGGAGTTGCGTAGTGCGTTCTTGACAGAACTGAAGGGCCAGCTGGGGCCGTCACATACGCCGACTGACCCTTCAAGCGTCAAGCTCAACATTGGCTACTCTGTGACCACCCCAGAAACCACATCGTCAGGAAATCAGCTCAGGGGTGCAATACGGACGGGCTGCAGGAGTTCCGACCTGTCTGTTGGCATGGCTGGAATTTGTAATCCGAGCCATGATCAGGCAGGAGCAGTGTCGAACGACTTGTGCGAGCTGATGCACGCAAAAGGCAACCTGCTCCTTCAGGCGTCCGTCAATGAGCTCTGTAGCCCAACCCTGCCCAGAAACTGAGGCGGCTGTTGCAGAAAAGCCCAACGCTGATGGTCACCACAGATGCACAACCCCCGATTCGGCATCTCTTGGGGTAACTCATGACTCCAGTTCAGCACATCAGAGTCGGCAAGGTCCAGACCGCACGAACGTAAACTTCGGCTGCAGCACGACGCTGTCGCGGGCCGCGTCAACGACGACATCCGCACAAGTGGCAGCTCTTGGACTTGGTCAGCTCCGTGACGATTAGGATGGCACGAGGTGGTCGGAATCAAGCTGAGATGATTGTGGGTCGCTGAGACGTGTCGCCTCAGGCTGACGTTAAGCCGGGCAAATGCTGCAGTTCCTGTCTTTTCGCGCACGCGCTGGTGCCCCGCACCCGATGAGAGCTGCGCCAACGGGCGTCTCAGAGCACGATGTCCTCTTGTCGACCTTGGCCGAGAATGCAGCTCCACACGTTGCTGCGGCTCTTTGCTGGCCGGGTCCAGGGTGGTGAGCAGGCTGTGGGAGAGACGGCAGCAGGGCCCGCCGAGGTTGCGTGTCTCGCGACTGCTTGCTCCTGGACACGCACCTCTGCACCACGCACGCCAACTTGACGGCTACCGGCAGCCAGACACTTGCAGTCCTCGATTGCGAACCGGCACTTTGCACTTTGCGCTGTCACTTCCCACCACAGCCGTTGGTTCGCAGTTCTTCTGCCTGCACGGCCGTCAGCAAATGCGGCAGCTGTTGCGTCGGCCGGGCTGCTTCCCACCTCAGGAGGTTGAAGGAGTGGGCTAGCCTTGCTGCAGTGATGCGTTGGCATTTTGTCGCCGGCACCCTGCCCCCTGTAGATGTCGCAGGCTAGTCGTCGTCCCCGGGCGTGATAGGTCCGGATTGCTTCGTCTGCCCCGCCGAGACCCCCCATGCGCTGGCACGAGCAGGAAAGCAGCACCACTCAACAGCGGTGTGCGACGCATGAGTGCGCCGCTTGGCCTATGGGAGCCGCAGAAGCGCGTTGCCAGCTCAGGTGGGAGTTTGGAGCCAATGTGACAGGCCGTCGACTCGCAGACCGGTGGTGCAGCTGAGGCAGCAGCAAGATCTCGGATTGGCGGCGGAGAGAGGGGAAAGTGGGAAAAGTGCAGAAACGGCGGAAGAAGCGGGAAGGGACATTGTGATGAACAAGCGCCCAGCGCAGAAAGCGGGGCTCGCAATGTTGCTGGATGCGACGCCAGGCAAGGACAGGAAATGGCAGCCACGACCAGGGCAGGAAGCACCTCAACTTCCCAGGATTAAAACCCGACCGCCCCTTCTCTGCCCAACTGGCCGCTCTTTCCCTCAAAAGTTCTTCCAAGCAGAGCCCAACGACCCGCATCAGCACGACGTTCCTGCCCAACGCCCAGAGCCTCGCGTCCTCGGATCTTTCTGTTCTGCTTTGCTTCTTGGTACCTTGCCTTGACTCCCTCTTGGCCTCGTTTGCCTCTTTATACGCCGATCCCTCCTCTGGATTCACTCGCATCACCTTCTGCTCCCTCTTCCTGCAGGCCACAAGCTGTTACTTCGCTCCAAGGATTACCTGTGTCGTGCCGACGCAGTGTTTGCGGCCCAACGTCTTCCACAATTCCAGAGGAACCTATACTGCCAAGGACTCGGACGCGCGGGTGAACCCCGTTGTCTGCCCAACCGGACTCTTGAGCAATCATCTTGCTCTGAATGCCACCTGGAATGACTGCCATGGTTATGCCCCGGACCGATCTCATGCCCGGCTTCAACCGAACTGAGCTGAACGAGGTTCACAGCCCCTCGAGGTATTTTGCTTTGCTTTCATTCTGTTCTGGGAGGTCCATTGTGCTTTGGTCTTTTGA
Source organism: Chaetomiaceae sp. R4402 (assembly GCA_023628555.1). Classification (NCBI taxonomy): domain Eukaryota; kingdom Fungi; phylum Ascomycota; class Sordariomycetes; order Sordariales; family Chaetomiaceae; species Chaetomiaceae sp. R4402. The sequence goes on from JAMAKO010000007.1 coordinate 407,348, forward strand.
CTTTTTTCTCTTGTTGCGCGTCTCGGATTCTTTTCTCAGGAACGCCGACGACCTCAGTGAGGCGAGGCCGGAGCTGCTTGCGACAGAAGAAGCCCCGAGGATCTGCCACAAGGAGCCGTTGTGGAAAGAGTCCCAGGATACCTCCATGGACACTTGATCACCGGACCTTTCTGCCCAGGACAGCCATGGAACAATTCACTCCAATGGATCTGACTCGTCCGAGTCATGGAAACAGGACGACCTCGAGCCTAGAGCTTGACTGGTTGCTTCTGCAAATGTCATCACTAGCTCTACGGAGCACTCAGTAAGTATGGCTTGCCGCCTGCGCCAAACCGGGTCAATTTCCCTTGTTCAGCCAGTGGATTTGCCGTGACGCCGCCGTGGATGCCCCTTCTCAGGATCACCGCGATGGAAGACCACTCAGGACAGAACATTCAGCGCGCACAGTCGGACCCTGCTAAGGGGTCTGCTGTCTTGCACATCGACTCTTCTCTCCCTGTTACCGGCAAACCCCTTGGCGAATGCGCACTGACTTGGTGACCGCTTTGGCCGTTCTGCTCGACACGATGCTGGACCTGGTTGATCTGCTTCATGGACGATGACACTTCACTGTTGGTAACGCCAAAACAACAAGCTCGCGCACAAGTCTCACCCCGGATTATCTGGATTAACGACCCATGGATCTCAATGACCTCATCGACCTCAATTGTTGCGAAATTGTACAGGATACGCCTGGATCTGATTGCGCTCTTCATGCCTTTCTATGGTTCTCTCCCGCCGCTACTCGTTGGCCAAAGACAGCTCCGAGGTTCATCAAACATTGGATGGCGCGCCCGCCCTGGACTCCCTGTTGGCTCCATGCCGATTCACTGTTAGCGTCCGTCTTCCGACGCCATCATGGTTTTCACTCCACCGGATCTGGACCTCAAAGCCTCTCAGTTTGGTTTGTAACCTCCCTCCCGTGATACGCGTAGTGTCTGCGAACTAACATGTGCCGGCCATGCAGGGACAAAGTTGTGTCATCTGATGCCTACTCTCTTTTTTGTCGTCTTATCTCTGCATCTGCCAATCAGTGGTTGAACGGGACACTAACCTTCCCCCAGCGATTACAGCTTTGTTGCCCAGCCCAACGTGCTTCCGTCCAGTGCTTCTGGGATGTTTTCCTATTGTCAAACAGGACCAGCGGACCTAACGGGTTCGTCCTGGGATACGACAGTTGAAGGAACACAGAACTTCCCTGAGCTTGCGGACGCCGTGGACTACTACACGAGAGAGGCCGAGGATTTTAGTCTGCCCTTCGGCCAAAACACCCCCAAGCCGGATCACCTGGATGCCGTGGATGACTTTCAGACCAGATGGACTCCAACCATCGCACTGGAGAGCAAGGCTCTGAAGGCAGAGCCCATGCGGAGGGGGACCTCCCGCAGCTCGACGGGCAGCCACAAGAACAGGAGCAGCAAGACTTCGGCATCGTCGGCCAAGAAGAGCCGTTCGAGAGTCCAATCGATTCTGTCTCAGACGTCTGCGCAGATGTCTAAGCTTGACATGTCAGGCAATGCATCGGCAGCTTACGCTCCAGGTCGTGTCTTGGATGTGCAGCAATATCTGGCTCAGGACTTGGATACGCTGTCTGTCTCGCCCCAGGTGAACGGCGCTGCCTTCTACCCCGGGCTCATGACTTTTTCGGACACGGTTCACTACGCTGGAGACTTTGGCGCTGCCATGGCTCAGCATGTAAACCCTCAGGTTTTTGATGCCGGCCTCGTTGCCGCTTCGCCACATTCTTGGGGCTCGCTGAGCCCCGTGGATTCTCGGATGTCTTCTCCCGGACTGCAGGATGGATCGGATGATGTATGGTCGGCGGCGCCGTCAGCATCCTCCCCCGGAGAGAGCCATGACCCGAACTCGCCGGCATTGCCAGGCCAGTCACCAGTGTAAGCTGCGATCACAAACCCACCGATCCCCTTGACCCTTCTCACACTTTGGTTGCTGCAGACTCAACCGGAAATTGGATGGATCGCAGTACGTCGCCGCCGACGAGCTGCACGGAAACCTCATGCCCGCTGTGGGAGAGGACGGTATTGCGCTGCCCCACTCTGCCTTTGGCGCTCGCCGCATGAGCGGTGACGGTGAGTCCGCGAGGGACCATTATCTCTACAAGAATGTTCTCCCGCAAGCGGACGGCCTGTTCCACTGCCCGTGGGAGGGTCAGGCGAGCTGCAGCCACAAACCCGAGAAGCTCAAGTGCAACTACGAGTGAGTAAACAGAACAACCTTGTCAATGCCTGGCGCTGACCACTGATCACGAACTGCAGCAAATTTGTGGATTCCCACCTCAAGCCTTACCGTTGCAAGGTTGAAGGTTGTCAGACTGCCCGGTTCTCATCCACTGCCTGTCTCCTCCGCCACGAGCGTGAGGCGCATGCCATGCATGGCCATGGCGAGAAACCCTACTTGTGCACTTATGAAGGCTGTGAGCGCTCCCATGCCGGCCACGGTTTCCCCAGGCAGTGGAACTTGAGGGATCACATGAGACGCGTGCACAACGACAACGGTCCTACCGTTCAGCCGGCTTCGCCCCCCTCCTCTGGAACCACCACGTCCGTCAGGGGACGGAAGAGGAAGAACGACGCCCAGGAGAAGCAGCCCAGCCAGGAAAAGTCCAGCTCTCGCAAGTCGACCAGCAAGGCTGCGACTGAAGCCTCCAAGCAACCCGAGCCCGTCGCGCAGGTTGAGCTTGACCAATGGTACGAGCACCAGAAGGCGCTTCAGACCTTCATCCAGAGCTGTGGCCAGCCGGACGACCCGCAGACGCTCCAGTACATCAAGGATGCCCAGGAGCACTTGAATTCCATGGCCAAACTTTCACACGGCCTCCTCCAAGGATCTTACCGTCGCTCCTGGAAGGGCTGAATGACTGTAAGTCGCTTGTCGTCCCAGCAGACGTCAGTATCATGGCTGCTAACACCTGGTTTCAAGCATCGGACCGCCTTTCGTCTGAGCACGCTGTGTCAGATTTGACGGTCACTGCAAGTGCAGAACTGCTCAACAGCCTGAACGTCCCCGAGACGCAGCAGGTACACAAGCCCCGGGCTCATGTCCCCCACGCCTGAGTCCAGCCCGGCCTGGCCGAGAGTCGTCGACGGAACGTCAAACATGACTGCGGAGGCGACTAGATTCTCGCCTTCATTGAATGAGGGCTTGACATGGCCGAGTCGAACCTCACGCGTGCCATAGCTGCCGCCTGACGGTTCGCGTTGGAGTATGGATGATGTTGAAGCTGTCGATTCAGTCGTTGGGGTGAAGAGGTGGATTGGAAAACAGGAGGATGAGGAGGAAAAGAAAGATGAAAGCGACAGTCCATGGAATGGATACTGGAAACTACGCCTCGTCATTTGAGACGGGCCAGTTGGGGGAAAGGCTGCATTTTCAAGGTTATGATTGATGACCATCTTCTTGCACCGATTTTGCTTCGGATACTTAGGGTTTTGTTCCTGGTGGTTGGGTGTTTTTTGGCTAGACGATCTGTGGCAACATTGGACATTGGGTTTTTTGGCATTGGATTTGAGAAGATATCTATTTGTAAGCGTTAAAGACGAGGTTTATCATTCAGCATGCTTCTTTTTTTTTTTTTTTGCTGTGGCTAATGAACAACTGCAAACCGAGGGTGCCTCGTGACGCGATGCAGATGCGTGTGCTTGGTGGTGTAACCGTGGACGAGAAAAGGTGTAGCATGTGGCACCAACACCGAAGCCGTCCTCGATAAATGGTTCTACTACTGGCGTTGAAATATCCCGTGACGTCGCGTGAAGAACAGAGATAGAGATGAAGGAAAGTGGGGAAAAGAGATGAAAACATACAGCACAGGGTGAGCACTAATCCTGCGATCAGTAGCTTACCTAAGGGAGAGCGGGCGGGATCCCGAGTTTTCCTATGCCTCTTTGTCCTGTGTGCAAAGTATGCCAAACACGGGAAGCCTGGGAGTCCAGAAAATGGGATAACTACCGAGCCCGGAAACTGGGATGCAACTGAGCCCAAGAAGGACTCCCTGGAACCCCCACCTTATAACGTAATTGATAAGCGAGTCGGCCAGACAAGCGAACCGGCCACTTTCCCTCTACCTTACAACAACTATCTTCAATTGCAACAACCGACACTAGGAACTAGCTACAATTACGTTAGAAATGGCTAAATAAGATGATTCTAAGCCTCCTGACAAGTGCGAGCAGTATGGCCAGGCTTGCCGCACATACTACAGCACCGAACCTTCCTTTGACCCCCCCCTGTACCACCACTATCCGGCTGCATTTCCTGCACTGCCTCCCCACCTACGGCTCCTGGGCCTAGTAGATCCATTGCGGCTTGCAGAGTAAGTGATCCTCCATGCTGCACACGTGTTCTTTTAGCTTTCTTGCGCTTGCTTAGTGCCTCGTTGGCCTTGCGGAGCGAAGCGTTCTCTGACCGCAGGATAGCCACCTGGTGCATCACAGCCATTGTACCCTTAGTAAGCTGGTCTACGGCAGCTAGCATCGACGTTGGGGAGCTGTTTTGGTGGTTGGAGATGCGAGTCTTGATAAGCGTTGACTGCGAGGTCGCTTCTCGAGGGTTGTGTGGTGTCTGGAAGACCCAAGGTTGTGGTGTGCCGGCCCGCGAGTTCAAGGGTGTTGGTGTACGGAGCTTGATATCCAGCTTGGATATCACCCTCTCTGGATTGTATGGCACAAGGCCAGCCCCGGCAAAGCCGCCCTGGATATTCTTCTCCGTCATCGAGGTGAAGAAGGCCTCACGGAAGCTGCAGAGGAACTCGAGCTTGCTGACGTGGTTGATATGCATCCGCATTAAGTCCTCGACCTGGCGACCGTACGCCTTCTTCAACGGCCCAAAGCAGCCGACATCGAGTGGCTGGAGTAGGTGCGAGGAATGCGGCGGCATGCAGAGCGTAATGATGTTGTTTTTCTGGCAATGGAGCTCGAATTCAGTCGAGTGGTGGCTCTCGTGGCCATCGAGGATCAACAGCTGGTATGTGCCCTTTGCCCGGGGCGCCGTATGGTAGTCGAAGTGCTTAATCCAATCTAGGCCTACTACATTGGTAGTCCAGCCATTGTCGGTGGTTGCGATACGCTAGTCGGCTAGCAGGTCGCACTCGGTATACCAACTAGCGAGGTGGTATTGCGCGGCTAAGATGATGAATGGAGGGATAGCCCAGCCAAGTGCGTTGACGCCCTGGATTACCGTCGCCCATTCGCGGTTGCCGGGCTAAGCCAGCTTTGCCTTGCTACGGCCATCCGAGGTCGTAACCACCATACCCGCGAAGATGATGCCCATCATGAACCCTGTCTCGTCGAAGTTATAGATATCGTTATCCACAATACCGTACTTGGCCTTGACGTTCCGTACGAGGGCAAACCACTCGCTAATAACCTTTAGATCCTCGCACTTAGCCCTCTGGTAGTCGTATCGACGCGACCAACGCGTACGGAGGGCTGGCTGGCGTTTAACGAAGTTATGTGCCCAGCGCTAACCGACAGGGGGCGCGTCGCGTACGCGTAGTAGCTAGTTGGCTATATCTTCCACACCACCAAGTCTAGGTGGAAATGCGCGTTCAGATAGTTCAATAATATACTGAACTATCGTCTCTTCTTCTAGATCCGTAAGCTTGCGCGAGTTGGCTGGACGATCGCGTCGTGCAGGCTTACCAGCCTGTCGGTCTTGCAAGGTTGTTCGTTGGACGTTGTAGAGCTTCGCTGCGGCTCTTATGCTTAGGTTCTGGTCGTTTTGGATAGCTTCAAGTGCTAGAATCACTCTAGCTTCGTACGAAGGAGAAGGCATAGTATTGTGTGGAAGGTTTTGGTGTTGAAGATGGAAGATACACGTTGTGGTGGGAAAGTGGCCGCTTCGCTTATCTGGCCGACTCGCTTATCAATTACGTTAACTCCTTTCGGCAAAGTTATGTGATCTTGAGGGTTAGGGTCTGTCACACAGTTTGTCTCTAAGTGACGGAGTACCAGAACGGCAGTTCAATAGTTAACGGAGGCACGGTTCATATCCGGATCCATACACTAACGTTAGGGTTATTCGGCCAACATGGAACGAGCGGCTGAGCGTCACCATGCGGCGCCCCACCATTTCGCCAGCCGCTCCCCCCCATGGCCCCCTGCCCTCCCTGTCTGCCTGTCCACTTTGCCAGCCACGCAGATGGAGTTTGCTGATACATATCCGTATTTCGTACCTAATAGTCATCCGCATCGGATGGAAGAGCACCGCCTCAAGTAAGCCGCTGGATATAGCCGATGCCGCTGTCGCCAACCTTCGCCATGCGTGAACGACGGCCATTGGCGGACATTGCGTGGGGCTCCTCCTCCTCCTCACTGGTGGTCTTGGCAGTAGCCGACCGCGTTGTCGTGTCCTTATATGCGTCTTCGGCTAGCAATGTCTTCTCTATAAATGAAAGCGCTTTGTTAAAGGATCGTATCTAGCTTCGGGTTTCTACGTATATAGTTCCGCTATGCCTTTTTACAATTATTTACCGATACTTTACTAGATCACGCACTGTTTCTTCCGCGTTGCTATAAACTACGAAGCCTTCTATAGACTACCCTCACAAGCCGTTGACTGCCTTTCCGCGAACGACGCGATGTCTGACGCGATGTCCTCGCGATCGCCCTTTGGTCGAAACATAGCCGGCACGCAAGCGGAGGCTGACCAGCCCTCCGATCCGTTATTGATGCACCTGTCTCACGGTGCTCCGTGAGTTTACTTCCTGCCCATACTGACCTCTACTTGCCGAGTTCTTGGGGCAGGCGGTGTTATCAAGAACGAACAACTACTCTACGCGCTTCCTTCTCTCACAACATACATGATAAAAGGAGACGGCCGAGCATTCCTAAGCGCTATAAGACTCGAGCCAACTGCCCCGGACGTCTTGCCGTCCACGATATTATAAGCACCGCCGATTGCGTCCAGTCCTGAGCGACTGTCGTACTGGGTACGAATGAGCTGAGAAGGCCGGCGCGCTGCATCATGCAGAAAGAGCAAAAAACCAGGGGCAGTCAGGTAGGTCAGTGGCCTTATTCCCGCGAGGAATCAGTCACCATGCAGCTCTCGCCTTGAAGAAAGGCGATGGTCTCCTCCTTGCTCGGCGGTTTCCGCTTCAGGTCGACGCAATCCCCGGCGAGACTGGCTTTGGTGTCCTGCGCAAAAGCCTTGAATCACTAACCATAGCCACACAAGAGCTGATAGCACATATAGCTACGTTCCCGAGGACTCGAGTGATCCTTTTCAATTTGCCGGGCCTGCCTCGATGGCGACAGGTTTCGATTCATTCGATGTTCCCGATGAGCGAACGATTGATCCTCGTTTGTTAGCGCAGGCCGGCAATGGAGACAGCTTGAGTACTTCAATGCAGCTTGAGAGTTTCGAATCACCCCTAGGCAATGACTGGGCCTTTGATCACTATTCTCTGTTAGCTACCGCTCCTTGGAGTCGGACTGAGTTCATGCCCGACGAACGCGCGGCGGTCTGTGCAGATTTCAGCACTGTCGGCCACGAGTACCCTGATGGTGAAAAGATCGCTTAGTATGTTCCTATACTCTCGTCTTAGAGGCCCAAGTGATGTATGCTGACATACGTAAAGTGAGGACATGATTAAGTTGGTAGATGACTGCTACTTCTGGGCTAAAGATGACATAACCTCAACGAAGAAGAAGTCCTATCAATGTGCAGTATGCGGGAAATCCTTTGGGCGTAGAGTGGACAATCTCAAACGCCATTTTTTGGATGCAAAGCGCTGCAAGGCAGTATGGGAAGGTCTCAGGGGATATGAGCAGAAGGGGATCCTGATGCAGTGCCAGAGTATGTGTCAGAGCCCACACAGGCATCCGGGCACCTGTCTGGGCAAGTTGAAGCACATTTAGCAGGGCATGCAGGAGTGCATGTGTCAGGACAGGGTGGCCGCATACGAGAGGGAAAGCATCGGACGAGATGTTACAGTCCTGACGGGAATACTAATACGCGGAGAAAGGGTGCTCGGAGGATTGCGAGGCGGAAAGAACAAGCACATCAAGCATTCTCCTTTGAGATCAAAGACTGCAACGGCGAGGGGACTGCGAGGGGACTTCTAGAGGTTTTCATTTGCACCGCAGCCTACTAGCGCGAGCAGTGTTGGGTCCGTTCGCTCAGAGCGGAAACAAGCGGCTGTGATGCGGCGTCGACCGACGGGTGTGGTTGCAATTAGTGGGGAGGTCTGAGGATTGCGGATCCGGCCGTGACGGCGGAGTGGGCTCCGGGAATGCCAAACGGGCGGCAGAATTTTGGAAAGAACGTAAATACGGATACCATGTTGATTAATGTTTTGCGGTCCGTGCAATAAACTCTCAAACCACTCACTGCCTTGGCAACTGGTGCCGTTGTGTCGGAGCAATCTCTCGCCATCACATCTCCAGCTGGTTGGCGAACAGACTTATAGCTGGTAGCCAGGGGTTGATTGTCATGATCCTACCGGCCAGCACTTATCCCCTCCACCACTTACACAGCCTCTCTGTCTAATCCCACCAAGCACGCCGGCAATAAAATCCCCTCTGCGAGGAACAATAAGAACTGAAACCCCCCCACCCCCCCCCTCTTCGCTGCCCATCCGGCCATTCCCAACAGCAGGGGGAAAAGGGCTACACCACCCTTACTCTTTCTTTAGCCCGCCCTAGGTTCCCTTGGCTAGGTACACGAAGCCATTACTTGGGCAGCACGTCCTCGCCGTCGATGATGGTGCCGTTGGTGATGGCGGCCTTGTGGCCGCGGGCGACCATGCCGTAGGCGGGCATGTAGCGGTCGAGCCAGGGCAGCAGCTCCTTGGCGCCGGGGGTGTTGCGCCAGTCGCGCATCAGGTCGCACACGATGGCGAAGAGGGAGACGACGTTGACGCCGGCGCGCATCAGCTGGTCGTTGGAGATGTCGCGGATCTGGGTGGGAGTTGTGGGTTAGGTTTGACTTCCCTTCTGGAGAGGGGGGCGAGAGAGGGGGAAAAGAGCAGCATGGGGGGGCGGTGAGGAGGGTGATGGGAGAGCCGGGCCGAAGATCATCATCCAACTGGGTTTGGGGAAGAAAAGGGGCAGTGATGAAGGAGGGCAAGAGGGAAGCGAGCCGGGTAGGCAGGTCCCGAGAGGGAGAAGTGGAGATGCGCGTGGTGCATGAGAATTAGGGAGGGGATGGGCGGACGGAGAGTAGGGGGGAAAGCCTGGGAAAGGGCTGTTGTTTGGTGGAGAGATGTTGGAACGCCAAACTCACCTCCTTGGTAGTAGTTCCGCTGGCCTCAAGGTTGGCCCAGACCGAGTAGCCTTCGGCACGGAGCGAGCGGGCAAGGAAGGCGGTGCCTGTGGTCTGCGGTAAGCCTCTACTAAGACGCACAGGTGCTCCTAGGGGAGATAGTACGTACAGACGTCCGTCACGATGCCGGCAATGATGATCTGGGACTTCTTGGCGGCCTTGATGGCAGCGCGGAAGTCGGCATTGTCCCAGGCGTCAACCTCGCCTTGACGCTTGATAAGGGGCGCCTTGGGATACCTATGAACAAGGTTAGTTCTGTTGTCCCGAGCTAAGTCCGGCAGCAAGGTCACCAGCTCTGAAGCCGCACTGTGCCCGCGACAACGAAGAAAACTCGGTGCATCTCGGAGACGACCGGTCCCCCCTTGTATGGCGCTTCTCCGGAGCAATAACTCACATGTCCAGTATCTCCTGGGGCAGGGGTCCGTTAGGGCCTACGAGCCAGTCAGTCACTGTGCGCAACAAGTTGAGAGGAGCAGGTACGGACCGGACTGGGCCGAGGTGGTCATGACGACGGGGATGTCGAAGACCTGGCCAATCGCCGAGTGGGCCATCATGCTGTCCCGGTAGAGAGTGGCGTCTGGCATGCCGAGTTAGTGGCGCTTTGAAAGTCTATGGCGAAGTTTCTGACGTACCCCAGTCGCGGGCGAGGTTGTACAAACCCTCCTGGAGGTCGAGGATCACCAGCATCTGGTAACGATCAGTGAGTGAGAAATCTAAGGACGACTTGAGATGGTGATGGCAGCCATACCGAGTCATTCTTGTTCAGCCTCTCCCATGAAAACTCTGCCTTGTGTTAGTGGCCTGGTAGGAGAGTATTTGTTTGAACCGGTGTCTCACTGTCGGCAGCAGCGGTGGCCACAAGGGCGGCGGACGCAAGGGCGGCACCGAACTTCATGTTGACGGTTTGTGGAGGAGGACGGAGGCTGACTGGAGGATTGAACTCTGATGAAAGGGATGCTGTGACCTGATCTCAAGAAGCAAAATTGCGTCCTCGACGGTCCTCTTTATACACAAGCTCTCCCATGTTGCCCGTCCACTGGACCCTCCCGACCACCCCTTGGCTGCATGAACTCATGAACCATGACCCCATATCGCCTCAACGACCTGTCTTCCGCCTGCCCGCCTGCCCGCTAAGTCCCTCTACTAGGAGACAATGTTCCGCATAGCCGGCACAGCATCGTCCCGAAGCCGGCGCGGTGACTGATGTTGAGGCGAGGCTTCGCTACGTCGTTGCTCAGCAGCTGCGGAACCAAAACCGGCCTCAACGTCGCACTGCGTACGGGGCCGCGCTGCAATCTTTTTCGAAGCGAGTCGTGCTGCCCATGTGCCAGGCCGTTGCGCTGCCCTTCCCGCGCCCGGGATGTATCCCAACAGCCGTTAGCAAAGCGTTGGAAATGTATATATCAGATGCGGAACCCGGCCGCGGACCGTTGTCGATGGAGGGGAGGAGTGCAGGTTTGGGTAGTGACTAAGCCAGCACTCCACAACTCCACACGACCGTTGGCCAAGCCAGGATGTGTCAGCCAGGTTCAACGGCTTGCCAAGCACCGGCCAGGCGATTGCTCAATGCTCTCCAAGCGCGATGGAACATGCTTAAGAGAAGGCTGATTCAGCACCCAAATTGAACCCCGCGAGCGCAGGGCCTTGGCGGCTCGTATACCACAGTGCCTGGACACGGTAGACATCTTGATATTGAGGTAAGCCGTCAGAGGAAATGTAGTCCGCGGCCGGGCATGGTTCTAGATGCTGTCTTGATTCGTTAGTCCTATGAGGACGATGACATCTCATGTTTACCGGCATTCACAGTGCCAGGATTATTTGGGTGAGGGGAGCGTGGAACCCCAGGTATAGCCCCCGCTCCATGTACAAGACCAAACATAACGGACTTGTACAAACGGAGCGCCCCGGGTTTGGGACACAATGGAGGAGAAGCTGAAGAATCACACGGAAGGTGATGGGTTTTGATTCATTGCTGGTAGGTTGTTTGGTGGCCAGTTTTGACCTACCTCGAGCATACCTAACTTCAGCCCAATGCCTTACTTCAACGCTTGTACAGCGATTGCCTCCCGTCCACCGTACCTTCCATCCTATCGGCGATGGTTCGTGCCGAAACATGCCGCACTTCTGCGGGAAGTGGGACCCATGGCAGCCCCACCTTCCTGGTCGCTTCCTTTGCTTCTGGATTGCACTTCTTCCAGCAGGCAATTACTGTGTAATTACCATTCTGCCCAAGTTTCGGAAACAAGGCCGAACAGCCCTGGAGTTGGCTGTCAGCTGAGGTGCTCGCGGCACTTCCCGTCTCTCACCTATCAGAATCTCTCGGCCGTTTCCTCTCCTATTGCGGTTTCTTCTCGATGCGGTGATCGTTGCGATGGAGGCTGCGACCTGTGCGGCGGCCGTCTGAAACGCCACGGGTTTTGTTCTTTTTTTGGTTCGCGCGCTCCCAGCTCGCGCAACCCGAAACCGCTACTCGCGGCGCACTTCCCATCGCCGGCACAGCCACCAGCGCACCAGCGCCAGAGCGAAATCCTCACATCAGCGGATGGAATGGATATCCTTGCTGCGGCCTGTTTTAGATGACGCCGCCTTGTGAACGCCAGACGACCCACACTCGATGCTTGTTCTTCTTATGCTTGGGCCAGCGCGACGAAAGGATGGGACGAGAAATCAGGCAGTCGCTGCCACAAGATTGATTACCTTGAGTCTCGGACAGACCAGCACGAGTCTCTCGTCCCCTGACATTGTTTTGCTTCTCAGCGACATTATATCCTGACCGGTGGACGAAAGCCGTTTGTATGATGCCCAGTTCTGACGTCCATTTGGAAGTCTGTCTCCTTGCTGGGCTCTCATAGGCTCAATCAATCGTCGTCCCTTTTCTGCGCGTCAGCCTCATCATGAAGAAGGCACTACGACTCCTGCCCCTCTTCGCGAGCCCGCTCTTGGGCCACAGCGACTTGGGCTATGCCGACGTTTGTGGCCTCGGCCCGTCCGTGATCACCTTTAGCGGTCCGGTCTGCTTCGGTGATGCCAGGTATTCGGTATCGGCGCAGAAGAATGTCTCCAGTTTGCACCCTGGTGTGGTCGAGCACTGCTCAGATGGACATTGCAGCAGTGCCAGGCAGCATGCTTGGGCGCACTCGACGCCTTGCCTCCAAGGCTCCGAGTCAGAACACCAGATCTGCGTCTTCACAGACACGGCCTTTGCCGGAGGGCGGGGCATCTCGCTCGTCACAACACCACAACGAGCGAGCTACGTCGCTTCCACCCCGGCATTCACCGTGCCCGGGTTCGTGAGCGGCATCAACCAAGATCTCGAACGGACCATCCCTGCCAAGTTTGAGATGCGCGATATTCCCGGAAAAGGCATGGGACTCATCGCCACGGAGCCCATCCGGCGCGGCGAGCTGATCATGGCCAACACGGCCTCGCTCATGATCGACTATCGCGCGTTCAACGAGCTCACCGAAGAGCAGTACACCGAACTGCAAGCCCACGCCGTCGCCAACCTGCCGCCCGCCCACCGCGCGGCCGTGCTCGATCTCTCGACGCACACCAGCAGCCGTGACGGCTTCACACAGGTGGAACTCGTCGAGAAGATCGCCGCCACCAACGGCTTCGACATCGACCCGGCCCCGGACGACGACGTCGACCAGTACCACAGCTTCTTCACGCTCTTCCCGGCCATCGCCCGGTTCAACCACGACTGCCGCCCCAACGCCGAGTACCGCTTCGAGCACGCGGCGCTGGCCCAGTACGTGCACGCGACGCGCGACCTCGCCGCCGGCGAGGAGCTCACGCTGTCGTACGTCAACCCGCTGATGCCGCGCGCGCAGCGCGTGCAGCGCCTCGAGGAGCACTGGGGTTTCCAGTGCGGCTGCCCGCTGTGCACGGCGGGCGCCACGCGGACGGCCGAGTCAGACGCCCGCATCGAGCTCGCCAAGTCGCTCGTGGCGGAGCTGCGCGACTGGACCTCCGGCGGCGGCGCAACGAGCAGGGCCTGCCCGGAGATGGCGGACCTGCTGGTGAGCCTGTACGAGACGGAGCGGCTGTGGGGCACCATGCACGAGGCGTATACCCTGGCGGCGCTGGAGTACAGCGCCGCCGGGGATCCCTGGACGGCGGTCAAGTACGCGCGGCTGGGCATCGAGTGGGGGATCCCGATGCTCGGGGAGGACGACGAGGACGTGCTGGAGTTGAGGAGGCTGGCGGAGGATCCGTGGGGGCATTGGAGCTGGATGAGGAGGGTGAGGAAGAGAAGGGAAGAGAGAGGAGGGGAGGACAGCGGGATTGAGAACTGAGGGGGGACGACGGTGTGGTTGTTGATCGACGGGATGGAGTGATTCTGAACCAGTCTGAAGCACAGACTTGTGCAGGAGCACCAGGAGCACCTATACGAGGTTACCAATCCTGCGGTGCGGGATGGTCCGAGACTGGGCACAGGAACATCGGAGCCAATTCTTTTCAGACATCCTTCTTGATTTGTCTCGAAGCGAGACGACAAGTGCATACTAACTAAGGTCACGCGTGGCTGCCATTAAGTAGTTGGTCGTGACTTTGTCGTGAGCGCAGGGCATCCCATACGACACTCCACGCTTGTTGGGAATTCTGGGCGGTGTCTCAGGAAGCGCCATGAGCAGCGGAGTGCAGCGCCCAGTGTCTGTGTTAGTGCTAGTGTCTGTGTTAGTGCTAGTGCGGGGTAGGAATAACGTTAGTGGCAGCCAACACCGCACCCGCAGTGATGTCAATGCTGCAAGTCGCAACCCGGAACAGCCCACTTCCAGGTTCAGCACTGGCAACAACTCCACTCCGGAGCTCACACCATCTCTTCCCTCAACCGCCGTACACCTCACTCAAGCTACCTTGCCTAATCTATCAACATAGTTTGTCACTTATCTGTCCTAGCTGGCCGTGGCACATCCCAAGCTCTCCAACAAACGCACCTAACCACACCCAACCACACGGGCATGGCCGCCGATCTCCCCAAGGCCGACCCGACCAGGGCCATCGAGGCGATCCGCGAGGCCCGCCCGCCCGCGACCGACCGGTTCACGTACCTGACAATTGTCGAGGCCAACCTCTGCCCCGAGGTGCTCCCCACACTCAATGAGGTCCTGCAGGATGCCGCACTCACCCAGGAGATTGGGTGGGATCTGGTGTACAACCTCGTCAACCTGCCCGGCTCCGAGGACTGCCTCGAGACGGTTGCCCGGCTGGGCAATCCGCGCGAGGTGATCTTGAAGGTGCTCGAGACGCTGGAGCTTATGGCTGCTGATGAGAGGCAAGACGAGGATGCGGATGAGGAGGATGGGGAAGTTGATGGGGAGGGGGAGGGGGAGGGGGATGGGGATGGGGATGGGGATGCGACAGCACAACAGCCAAGAAAGCCAGAATCCTCGGTCTCCTCCACGCACAAGTTCATCACGTTGCTCGGCATGCTCGCCATTCTGCTCAAGCGCATCAAGACGAAGTACCCGAGCCGCTTCCTCGCGCAGACGCTGCAGACCGTCTACGGCACCTACCGCCCCAACCAGGAGATGACGGCCTCGGTCATCAACCTAGTGCACAGCCTGTCCGGGCGACGACGACCCCCGCTGCCGACCCGGCAATCGAGCATCGACGTGGCCAACCCGGACTTGCACGGCGACGCGTCCAAGAACGCGCCCGACCCGGAGGCCGAGGAGCGCGAGGACCCGACCGAGGGAGAGCTGCAGCAGCGCCTGCTACTAAGCTTCGCAACGTGCGTTCTGGAGGCGTACGCCAACGGCGAAGGGAACGACATGGCGTGGGCCGCGAGGGTGCTAGAGTTCTACGAGCCGGAGAAGATCGTGCCGGGGAGGCGGACGCTGATGGCGGCGTTCCGGGAGGACCAGGAGCTGTTGGAGCGCGACGCCATCGTGGGGAAGTTGGTGGTGAGTGCAGACCTACCTTCTCTACCTTCTCTAGTCGATGTTTTGGCAGTACTGACTTCGTCGGCAGGCTCTCATAGGCGACCTCGGCCTCGACTCATGTTCCAAGACCTTTATCCAGCAGCTCTGCGAGGGGCCATTGCACAGCCAGCCGCTGTCCGAACTCGGCGAGCTTTCCACTCCGGACAAGATCACCCTCTCGACGGGCGGCTGCGCCATCCTGGTCGCCTACTGGGTGTTCTCCTCCGCCGTCTTCGACGCGCCGCACCCCACGCCCGAGATTCACCTCTTCCCAGAGCACTACGCCCTGCTGGACAAATTCCTGCAGGACGACGCGCACGCGCAGATCCAGCGGCGCGCCGGCACCATCGAGGCGCTCCTCACCCTCGGCCTGTGGCTGCACTTCCACGGGCGCACGTCGTCGTTATCGGCCCACCCGGCCTCGTCGCGCACCACCACCAACAATAACAACAACCCGGCTACGTCGCCCGAGGAGGACCCGGCGTCCGACCACATGGGCTACATCCACCTGACGACGCTCGTCGCGCTGTACCACCCGCGGCTGCAGGTGCGCAACGCGGCGTCGGCGCTGGCGGCGCGCGTCCTGCACGCCGATCCGTCCGAGGACGACCGCCTCGGCATCCTGGCCGACCTGCTCGAGAACTGCATGTTTGCGTCGCTCAAGGCGCGCGCCGTCGCCTGGCTGCGCGAGGAGCTCATCGCGGCGGATACTGCTGCTGCTGCTGCTGCGACTACCGCAAACGAGCAGCAAGGTCAAGGGGAGACCGCGAGCCTCTTCTCCACCACGCAAGCCCTCGAGGCCGTGCAATACGCCGTCTTCCCGCCGCTGGCGCACCTGCTCGACCTGCCGACGGCGGAGCTCGTTGAGTATCTGGTCTCCAACATGCCGTTTCTGATGCAAGCGGTCAACTTTGCTCTCTTCCTCTGGCCCACTTCCACCTCGTCTGTCTCTCCGCCCACCACGGATACCACCGCAGACGGGGGAGGAGATGCGGGTGCGGCTGGCGATGGGCAGCCGGGCGGGAGGTGGCGGCACGTGGTGCCGGCGAATATGGAGGCTGCCGTGCGGGAGCGATGGGCTGAGCCTTTAAGAGAGGTAGTGGGGCGGATGGGCCGGCAGGAGCAGGAGGAGAAGGATACTGCCGCGAACAACAAAGATGGGGATGTGAGTGAATTGCTGGATGGGGAATTGGGGGTGTTGAGGGAGCGGCTAGGATGCTTGCGAGGCACGGTGAGTGTGGACAAAGGGGGTAGCTTGCGAGCCGTGTAATTCTTGTTCTGTCCCGGCGTCTTGAGTGAATGTCAAGGGTCGTGTCTTAGGGAGGCGGCGGCGGTAGTGGCTGGTTTCCTGTGGTGTACTCGGCGTAGGACTGAAAAGGTGGTGGCCTTGCTCGCCGCCGGCGCGGCTGAGCCTTGAGTCGCGGTCCATCGTCTATCTCTTCGCTCTTCTGCTCATCACCATGTCGCCAGCGCCCGCAATGCTGTGGCTTTTTATTGGGGGGAGGCTGAGCAGTCTCAACATCCTGTTGTTGCGTGTTTGCCCGCCGACTCGATTAGGCTCGACTTTTGTTCGACCCAAAACTCGAGCTAGTCGCACCCAGACCATGGGATTTCTTTGAGATGTTTTGGTCATTCTGCCGCTTTGGGCGTACACCATACAACGACATTGACCAAGTTACCCGCCTCATCTGGGAACACACCACATCATCACGGTATTGGCTGGACAAGCACTATGCTCCACGCCTTTCAGCATTCGTTTCCGTCCAGTCGCAGCTACCTACTTAGTTTGCCCAGTTCACGACCCGAGACATTCGAGCTAGGTCCTTCATTTTCTAGCAGGCAAGTCCGGGACTGCGCTGAACCGACAAAGACGACCGGATCCGGCCATCATCAGGATTGGCACACAAGCATGACAAGAATATACTCGCCACACGCCCGAAAACTAAGGAGCGATTTCGGTACCATTCGGGAGGGTTTCGCCGTCTCTTCCCCTGGGCCCCCTTTTCCCATCTACCCACCTAGCAACCTATTCACGCATCAGAGCGTTCGGCAGCCAGCTCTACCGTCAAACCGCCGGAGACAACTGAAAACGCACACACCATGGCTACACGGCACACGCTACCCTATTACGCTCCGGCTGAGGAACTTCCTGGGCCTCTGCCGACCCTGGAGGAAATCCTCGGCTCGAAGGACCAGGTGCATGGCCACACGGTCGACTTCATCGTCATGGAGTACATACCCGGAAGAACCTTAGAGAGCGTGTGGCCGACGCTCGACGCGTCTGGAAAGCAGGCAATCGCCTCGCAGCTCCGCCAGTATATGGACGAGTTACGAGACATCCCCTCGCCCGGCTTCTACGGCGGCGTCTGGGCGAACCAGATCCGCGAGAGCGACTTTTGGGACCCGACCACCGGCTTCCCCTTCACGGATCCTCTCATCGCGGGCCCGCACGAGACCGAGGAGCAGTGGGTGGAAGCGATGTGCGCATGTCTCCACCGGGCCGCTGAATTGCACCCGAACGGGTCGAAGTATGCTGAGCGCGAGGCAGCCTTCTTTCGGCGGCACTACCACGCCGTCTTCCGGGGGCACCTTGCCATCTTCACGCACGGCAACTTCTGCCCTGTGAACGTCATGGTCCGAGACGACGACGACGGGTCCCTGGTCATTATCGATTGGGAGCGTGCCGGGTGGTATCCGAGCTTTTACGAATACTGCAACACCATGGTAATACTGCGCCACGACGGCGAGTGGGACGACTGGGCTTACGAGATCTTGGACGCGTATCCTGCCGAGATGGGTTGGTTCAGAAAGCACCGTCTTACAATCTTCAACGCCTCCTAGGGCTGGGGACGGGGACCCTGGGCGGACTGCAAGGGAGAGAAAGGCGACAATGGGGGCAGCTAACGGAGGTGTTCCCCGGGGGTACGCCGTTTAGGCGACTGCTCTCTGAAGGAGAGAGAGAAATAGAAAAAGAGTTCCGAATCCTTCCCTTTTTGACCTATTTCCAGCAACTAGTAACCAGCAACCAGCAACTAGTAACCAGCAACCAGCAACCAGCAACCAGCAACCAGCAACCAGCAACCAGCAACCAGCAAATCCAAATTGTCTCCCCCCTTCCTCCCTCTCTTGCTTCAGAATGTGGCATCGCGCCGGGCGGATGGACGGAGACGAACCCCGTCGTCATCCGACTGTTGAAGCGGGAGCAGCGCTCCACGACGCCGGAGCGCGGCAAGGGCAGCATAGCTCCATACATGGCAGCATCGCTTTCCGGCCCGAGGAACCCCTTCACAGATACCTACTACCTCGTCGAAGTCGTTGCGCCGAACCCAGCTGACCAGCCGCATCTTGGCGTCCGCACACGACCAGAACGGAAGCGAACACGGCTGGTTGCGGACGCGGTGTTGGTTGCCTAGGTTTCCTCCTCCAATAGCAGCGCCGTCGACCCAGACCTTGTGGCCTTCGAGTGCGCCGGATTGGAATGCATCCATCGCCACGTAGAGCGAGCAGTAGGTTCCTTCTAGTGCGTGCCGCGGCTTGTGGACGAGGAAGACTGGGTAGTTCCGCTGTTCGAATGGGATTTCGTTGTGGACGGGGCTGTCCATGTTGGGAATTGTTGAGGTTGTTGCTTCGTGGCTGTGACTGCGGCTCTCTTTGCGATGGTCGAGCTGCTGTGGGAGTTGCTGTGCTGGGACGGCTGCCGTGAAGGGCGCCGTTTCGAATTTGCGCCCATCGCTCGCCTGATATGTTCCCTCGCGACGCCCGCGGGATGGGAAAACTGGCCCATTGCTGGCAGTTGCTGATCTGGCTGGTGCCCGCGGTTGAGAGTTGAGACCGGTAAGGGACAAAGAAGACAAAGGAGCGAAGACGAGACAGGTCTCGATGGAATGGATGAAACCCTAGACAATGGTCGTCGGGGGTGCGTGGGACTTGAGGGAAAAGGCGTGTGAGAGGAAGCATAGAGATGGAAAATCCAGTTTGTTCGTTCATTCTGGTTGGGATATGACTCCGGACATCTCTGCTGAGCAATGAGGTTGTCCGGTTTCGATGCAGGCTGTATAAGGCGGGCTGAGACGAGGGCATTACTCACGGTTCGGATTCTGGCTCGAGCACGCCACGGGCCACATCTGGACCGTTTGACCTCTTGAGCCAGCCTCTCACTTCTCTTCTCCATGTCAGCTCAGGGAAGAGCTTTTGGGCCCTTTCTGCTACGCTTCCGCGGGATTGACGGGAGAACGGGAAAGCAGGAGACCGGGCGCAAGCCATGTTCTCACCTGATGGCGTAGGTACCTTAGTCACTCAGCAGGACCGAGGATAAAACACGTCAGATTCATTACATGGTGCCTCTGTATACCAGACAGCCCCTATCGTTCTCCTCCCCCTTGCCTGACCTTTCTCAGTTGTCAGAGCCCTCCTCCCACCTGGCCCCTCCTCCAGACACATCCCCTGCTCCCGCTCCCGCTCCCGCAGCAGGAGGCGACGCGTACTGCGCCGAGACGGCTGTGTCGCCGTCTCCATCCAGCGCGAAGAAGCTCCATGTGGCGGCGACATTCCAGATGCCCAGCTTGGTCTTCAGCCAGCAGAGGGCGGCGCCGTCGCCGACGTTACCGCGGCCCCAGCCGGCGCCGACGCAGCCGTCCTGGGCGGCGCACAGCGCCAGGCAGTCGGCCAGCGTGTCGGTCGGCGCGTGGTAGAGATCGGCCGTGGCGCCGACTTGGGAGTTGTAATCTGGTTGCGGTTGGGAAAAAAGGGGGGTTAGATGATGGCATTTGGTGGATCATCGCGGGAGGGGGGAAAGGATAGGGGGAAAAGAGGGGAGAGAAATGAAGCTGGGTAGGAAGACGAGTCGAGCTTACCGCGGCCGCAGAGAAGCAGGAACTTCTTCTTGGGGCTTCCCGCCGTGTACAGCGTGAGGTTGTTGCTCGGACAGGAGATCGACGCGGTCGAGGACGGGGCGGCCGTGGCGGTGGGCAGCGGGAACGCGTGCGTGGGCGTGGCTGAAGGCGAGCTTGAGCTGCATCGGTTGTGAGTGAATGAGCAGGTGAGTGTGATGAGAGAGGCATCTGGGCGAGTAGGACGCCGTTCTCCTTCCCCTTCCGCTCATTGCCTCGCTCTCGTCAAGCGTTCTGTCCCGACGAGTCCCCCCCAGGTTCAACTCAAATAGACCCGAGAACAGAGATGAATTCAAAGAAAAGAAAAAGGAGACACTCACCTCCCCTTCCCACCCGCAGTCCCCACCCCAACCCCGACCCCCACAGCAACAGCAACCACAACCACAACCACCGCCACGGCTAGCCACACCCAGAACAACTGCCTCCTCACCCCACAGATCCTCTCCCCATCCCTACCCTGCCCAGCACCACCACCACCACCACCACCAATCCCCTCCCACCCTCCTATCAACCTCCTCCTCCCTCCCCCAACCACCCTCTGTCCACCCACCGCCTCGCCTCGGCCCCCATCTTCCTGCCCCGGCTTGGGCGGCACCAGCGGCCGGTGCGGATCGAACGGGCTGCTGAAGTCGCTGTAGCTGTACCGGCCCGGTACCGCTGCTGCTGTGGGCGGTCGGCTGCCCGTGTGGGTGGTGGCTGGGTGATGATGGTGCTCCCAGGACTTGCTGGCGAGGGCGTCGTAGGCGGATGGGTCGAAGGCTGGTGGTGGTGGGGATTGTGGTGGCGGTGGTTGTTTCTGGTGAGGCGAGGGATAGGACGGTAAGGGATGATGGCTACTCTTGTTGATGTTGGAGACGGCTGGCTCGAGGGTTGAGTGGGGGAGGACTTCTGGGGCGGGGTTGGCGGCGTGTTCCTGGAAGACGTGTGGCGGTTGTTGTTGTTGGTGTTGTTGTTGTTGGTGCGGTGATGGGTGAGCGCTGCTGGTGGGCGCCAGCTCGATATCGACGCCCTGAATGAGCGGGTTGTCTCTAGATAGCGGGATGGGTAGTGGCTTGGCGTTGATGCTGTTACTCGTGTTTGTCCGGGAGGTGGACTTGTAGCCCGGGTGGAGGATAGGGCTGTCGTCCATCGCGTGGTGGTGTGTTGTGCTGGATTTTCCTGCTGAGGTGCGGGTTATAGGGGCTGGCTACGACCTACTCGGGCGGTGTAGTGTGCCGGACATGTTCTCTTGGCTGTAGGATAAACGCTAGGTGTGTTACCCAGACGAGTTGTACAGCTTGAAACTGAGATAGGATTGGAGAGAGAAAGGAAATGTAGTGTGTTGAGCGCTGCCTGCCGGGAGGCAAGTCAAATGAGAAGGATAGGGGGGGGGGGGGGGGGGGAGGGAGGGGGGATCCCCGTTCACATCAACGCACTCCCGGAAATCAGCGAACCAGATCTGTGTAACCGCGAGCGGGAAGACCATGAAGGCTTCTACTGTGTACTGTATGTATTCAGGCATGCAAGGCTGTAGCTAATGGAGGAGGCCTTGGCCGCGGCACCACGCACTACACAGTACTCCAGTAAATCAGGGATCGCCATCGCCGAGCGGCGGGTGGCCTTCGAGTAAATCTTGCAATATCCCCGCCGCAGCTCTGCCAGTTGTTTTCACTGACCTTTTCAGCTCTGCCTTCCAGCCATGTACCGTGACCGTGTACAGATTATGTACATGTAAGCTGACCAAGGCTGCCCAGGCTCGAGCCAGGTCCCTTACCTGTAGGTTTGCCGTGTTTAGGCCATGCACAATCACTAGTGCTGATGCTCCCCTGCGCCGGGCTGCAGCATGCTGACCCCCTCCATAAAGACGTACCGAGCAACAGCTGATTAGGCAGGTCGTCAAATACGGGCTTGTTGCTGTGGATAATTCCGAACCACGCAACACATCATGAAGAGTCCAAGAGCAGTCTGCGAAACTATCTAAGGATGGGCCGTGTATGCCATCACCGGATAGAGAGCAAACTCTGCCCTTTATTATTTTTTTTTAATCACGGCCCGCCATCGATGGGGCAGAGTTGTGCCATCAAAGACCAGGCCAGAGTGCAGGTGCCTCCTTATGCATGGTTGTGGCGCACGCACGCGCAGCTTATAGGCAGCCGCAAGCGCCCGGCGTCTGGATAATTAGGAAGTAGGCCCGTACCCGGCACCCTCATCAGCGCAGTCCTCGCCTCCATGGACAATGATGGGCAGGCCACGCGTCGGTGTTGATCGCCGCAACTGTGCCTGGTCCCTGAGACATCCCCGGAGAACCCCCCTCGGGACCCGCTGCGGATGGGGATAAAAAAGCTTAACCCGACCCCAGACGCGAGAAGCTGGGTGCTCGACAAGCGAGCAGTGCGTCGACGACATGTTGCTTTTGTGCGAGTGGTGCTCGAGCAGATCTCAAGCCTCCTGCGCTTACAACGACCCGGGCACACCGCAAATCGCAACACTGAAGGCTGTCGATGCCGGACACCAGATGGGTAGGCCGCCAAAAGCGTCGCGGTAGGTCAACGCCTGTGTTCCCCCGGGCACCTCCAACGTGACTCGTGCTCGTCTTTATCACCTGCGAGCCCCCGACCAGAGAGTCACCCGCGCGGGAACGGCCATATCATCACAGACGACAGTCGACCGGCAGCTATACCGGCGGCCACTTGAACCGTGTGAACGTACCCGTGAAATCCAAAGTCATCAATTACTCACTTAGTGTAGACATTACTGCCGGTGTGTCAATCCCAGCCCAGTTCATCACCAAACCCCAACTCCACCGCCGGACAAACCCCTAACCCAATACCTTCCCCCATCCCCATCTCCAATCCTTCCCCCACCACCACGCCTAGTCACCTCCCCCCCTCATAATAATCCAGCCCCAACCCAAGCGCACGACACTGCTCCAGCTCACGGAACCCGCTCTGCGCCGAGCGGGGCCAGTCCAGCACGCGCAACGTCTGCCTTCCCTTCGTCGTCGGCGCCCACTTCCCCCCCTTCCCGGCCAGCACCTGCTCCAGCGTAGCCCAGTACCCCCTGACCGCGAGATACGCGGCATCGGGCGTGGGGTCGCCGGTGCGCATGAACGATACAAAGCTGTCCAGCACGAACTGCTCGAACGGCAGGTCGCCCTCGTCGCGCATGGGCAGCGTCTGGCGGTGCAGGTTGCCAAAGACGTAGTACAGCTCGCCCGAGTGGCAGCGCAGGTAGGGTTTGGACGGGTCGCCGTGCGGGTGGGAGGGGCTGCGCGGCGGCTCGCACACGTCGGTGGCCGGCCACCCGGTGGTCTGGTAGGTGCGGTCGAACTCGTAGTAGTAGATGGGCCCGAGGCGGCCGCTGTCGGCGGCGGTGCGCGCCGTGGCCTCGTCGACGCAGCGGAAGATGCCGTCGGTCGCGAGCCGCGAGGCGGTGGTGTACAGGTCGAGCGTCTGGTTGCCGGTCGGGAGGATGGGGAAGAGCTTGGCGGAGGGCACGGCGAAGCCCTGGGACGTGAGGTAGGCGGTTTCGTTGGCCGTGGTGGGGAAGCTGATGAACGGTGCGCCGTCGTCGCGTGCGATGCCCATCATGAGGTTGATGGGTAGGCGCGGGCCGGTGAGCTGGAGCTGAGGGGAGGTCAGGTAGGTGCCGTCGACGACGAGGTAGCGGGCGACGGTGGAAAGGGAGGTGAGGGTGTGTGCCGGCACCGCGCGGAGGCAATCAACCTGGGAGGGGGCAGTGGTGCAGTTGGTGGCCTGGAGGATCGCGTTGGCGGCCACGGAAACCTCCTCGTCGATGGTGTAGTATTTCGAGTAAGTAGTGCCATAGTTGATGCCTCCGAGGTTGCTGAGCATGATGGCGCTCGCGAACTTGCCCTCAGTCTTCGGCGAGGCAATGAGCGCTCGCACGGAGCCGGCGCCTGCACTCTGGCCGAAAATGGTGATCCGGTCAGGGTCGCCACCGAGGCTGCGGATGTTGGCCCGGACCCAGTCCAGGGCCGTGATCTGGTCGGCCAGGCCAAAGTTGCCGTTGGTCTTGCCGTCCTTCAGAGCCAGAAACCCGAGCGTGGACAGGCGGTAGTTGATGGCCACCACCACCATGTCGCCTCTCGAGGCCATGTTGGCACCATCGAAGGTCGCGTCGTTCGCGGTGCCGCCGGTGAAGGCGCCTCCGTGGATCCAGACACCCACTGGCCGCAGCGTCTTCTTCACCGGGGCGGTGTTCGGGTTGGGGAGATACGGCGTCCACACATTGAGGAACAGGCAGTCCTCAGTGCCCGTGTCGGACCCTTGAGCACACTGCGAGCCATACTCCAACGCCGAGACAGCCTCTCCGGACCCCTTGAACAAGGTGGAGTACGTGAACCGCTGCGGCTGCGGTGCATAGCGGATGCCCAGAAAGCGGAAGGAGAGGCGGTCGCGGAATCCCGTGATCGTCTGGTTGTTGACGTCCAGGCTAATCTGCCACTTTGCGCTCGTGTCCTGGGAGCTCTGCGACGAGAAGGGTGCCGTGTTGCTGCACAGCCCCGGGATTCGGATGTCACCGGGGCTGAGGTGGGAGTCACCGGCGATGCCTAGCGCTTTGGGAGAGCTGGAGCCTGACGAGACCCAAAACTTGGACGAGGAGTCCGCGGTTCCGTCGTACTTCAGATACTCCGCGAACGGCAGAGTCGCCGCGGCTCTCCTGTCCCGTCTCCGCGGCGCCCCGGGCCACCAGAGCTGCTCGCCCAGCTTGTCACACACGCCTTGGGAAACGGCCTGGAACACCCGGGCATCCGTCAGGATCACGGCCGAATCGGCATCCGGGCTGTCCGACCCTGTGCGAAGGTCAGTTGCGCAGTCGATTGTGCTATGCGGGGCACGTACCCTGGAGGTCATTGTTGGTCAGGATGGTCAAACTGGTGTCGAGACTCTTGAGCGATGCGCCGGAAGCCAGGCTGGCAAGAGCCGCCAGTGTCACGCCGGCGAGATGCATCTTAAACAGGCGGGTGCCGGACACAACGGGACGGAGAACAAGATCTGGGGCGGAGGCAGATGCGGTGACAAGATGCTTGGCTCTGGTCCCTTTTAATCTAGAGGTTCCATCCCCGCGGACGCGGAGGGCGGGCAACCCACCGGTCCTGACGGCATGGCAACCCCTCAACGGTTCCTGCCGCCTTTCCCATTCCTGTTCTCAATGGTGGGCTGGGAGCATGGTGCCGAGATTGGAACCAAGCGATGCTGTAGCCGGTGGAGCATTATCCGGCACTCCGGTCTGCCGGCCGAAGCGGGAGCGCATGGCTTCTTCGCCTGGCATCTACCAGCCGCCCAGCCACCACGGTCGGCGTTAAGGAAACAATGATGCGAGGCAAGCTTTCTTCGACCCAGTTCCAGCGGAACATCATGTGAGTGGGAGTGACATCGGCCCTGCATTGAATAGCCTAAATGGAGGATCCCGTCCCAGAATCCTGGGGTAAGCCGATGGACCTAGGTAGTGTATGCGGAGTTGTTCCATCCACCCTGCTCGGTATGGAGGTTTCTGTTGTTGTTCTCGAAAGTCTGCTTACCCATCTCAAGGCATGCTTATTAGCTCTTCCCTCCAGCCGAGGATGCTCGCTATCGACCACCGTTTCCCGGTTTTCGGGACGAAGGGCGGGTCCACAGGCAGGGATCGTGTACACTAGCTGGAGCATGAACACATCACCCCAACCCCAACGATCGCTGCGGAGGCGGTCAAAGGAAGCCCCAGCAAGCGCGGGGGAAGCACGAGTGAGGTTGGGGAACTCCGTGGGGAAGCGACAGGCTCCAAAATCTCCTCCACTCAGATCCTGACTTCTCCGAGCGGCTTGACCACATCCTCATGAAGAACCATGGAAAGCCGGGCGGCCACGGCGTCATGGGTCTCGTCGTCGCCTTCAGACAGCCCCAGCTCCCTGCCGCCCGCGATGCACTTGCGGGCGGCAGTCTCGTAGACGGCGCCCATGGAGGCGCCCAGGTCGGCGATCTGCTCGGCGGCCAGCAGCCTCTCGCGCACGCGGAGGGCGACGGACGGCCGGCCGCGGGCGGCGTTCATGTCGATAGCGAGCACGCGCTCGACGGTCGCCCAGTGCGCGATCTCGACTAGCAGCACGCCGAGACTGTATATGTCGAAGCTCTTCTTGAAGCGCGCACGCTCGTCCCGGTGATTGGTCGACTGCGCGAGCGGGTGCCGGTAGAAATTGTACTCGGCGTCGTCGCCGGGGCCCGGGATGTCGGTCATCTCGTCGGCTCGCGCCGGTCGGGAGAAGTCGAAGCCGGACAGGTACGGCTTCGCGTAGTCCACCTGGCCGCTGGTAGTCCGGAAGAAGATGATGTTGTGGCTGCGCAGGCCTTTGTGCAGCCAGTTGACCGCGTGCAGGTACAGCAGGCAATTGCTGATGGCGTGTGCGAGTTTGACTCGGTCCGTGACACGCGGCTTGCGGGAGGTTTGAAGAAGGTCCCGGAGCGAGACGGGCGGCAACGTCGCGTCGAGGTTGTCGTCCAGTGGCCACTCAAAGACGAGCCCGAGGCGCATATTCAGGATGTCCTCGTCCTCGTCCGTCACGCCGTCCGCGCTGCTCTTGTCGAAGAAACCCAGGCAATGGGGCGTTCTGAAGGCCTCGGGCTTTGGGGCGTGGTTCAACAGCGCTGCTAATTTGCGCACCCTCTCGAAGATCACGTTTTTGGGCGGCGACAGGTCCCCTGGCCTCTGTCGGTCATATTCCTTCCACTCAACCCAGACACGCTTGGGTGCGCCGCCGGGAAGCCGCAGTTTGGCTTCACACCTCGGCAGGTCGGACGCTTCGGCGGCAGGGTCGAGCTCAACGACGGATCGGTCGAGGACCAAATGTGTTTGCGCTTCCGGAGTGCCCAGCTCAAGGCACATGGCCGTCGCTTCGTCCCATGGCGCCTTCTTAGCAGACTCGATGGATTCGTTGAACGCCTTGAACTTGGCGAGCTGCGACAGCAGCTGGAGGCTGTCGGCATTGGCGCGCTTCTGGACCGGCGACAGCTGCATTGTCGGTAAAGGGGCGCCGGTCTCCAATTTGACGTTTAGGGCCATGACGAGGCGAGACAGGTCGGTGATTTTGTGATGAAGCTGAAGCACGCCGCGATTGGTGTCCTGAACGGTGTCGTGAATCTCGACCTGCATCCGGGCGTCCAAGATGTTCGTCATGCTGTCGTTGAGGGTTGAGAACCTGGAAAGGAGGAGCTCGAAGGCGGCCTTGTCAAACGACACCCATTTCAGTCTCTGCACAGCCTCGCGCGAAGTCGATCGCAAGGTCTGCATGGCTTTCTTGATGAAGTCTCGCCGGCGCTGCGGCAGAGGAAAGTTGGCCTCGGCTGCGTCTTTCTCGGGCTTCTCCAGGGCCTGGTCATGATCCGGGACAAGTTGGAGATGCTTGTACCGAGTCTGGTGCTCGTTGAACTCCTTGAATAGACACTCTACCTGGACCAGCAGGTCAAGCACGACCTGGCGATGCAGTACAAACGTGTTGGACTCGAGAACCTTCTGCCTATTCTTGGCGTCGAGGTCGAGTAGGCCCGAGGTCTCGCTCCAGGCGAACAGGCGCTGCTGCTCCATGCGCAACCGCAGGTTGAGGTACTTGCAGTCGTCGGGGAAGTTGGCGGCGGTGATGAGCAGCTGAATGCCCTGAATGCAGCCCGTGTAGACTTGCAGGCCGATGGAGGCAACACCGATGGCGAGGCCAGCCAGCGATACGGGGTCCATGGCGAGCGGAAGTCGCTAATCTGCAGCGACGATTAGTGATTTCTGACCAGGTCTCAACCCAACCCATCCCGTGAATCATCTCCGGAAAACTACCTACAGGGACCACTGGTGTTTTGCCCCAAGATGAACCTAAGCGAGACCGCGACCCTTGAAGCTGCACGAACGAGGTACCCGAAAGCTTCGTCACCCCGCTTGGAAGCAACTAATATGAGAGATGAGCTCGCATGCACGGGCCGAAGGGGTTTTGCTGTGCAACTGGCGTCTCGCTGCTGGTTGAATACCGTTTCCGTAGCTGGTCTCGACTGCCTGGCAATGTCAGGTGAGGCAGCCCGAAGTGCATCCATAAAATTCGCCGAGGCTTGAGAACGACCGATGTAATCTGTACAGAAGTGTGTGATCGCTGCTGTAGCATTGCAGGCGCTGATCAGAGGTGGCAATGGGTAGGTAATGCATGACCCTAACCCTGTTGATGATCTCTTTCGAACTGAGGGTGTTGCTGCCGACCACAAATCTGGAAAGCCAGCAGACTGGTTGAACAACAAATTGACCATATCAATCGACGTCCATGGATCGATGGATGAGATTTGAGAGAAACAAGCCGCCCTGTGTGGCTTTCAACCAGGATATCAGGTACCAAACCAACCCTTGGTGGCTACTGCCAGTCCAGACCATTTCCCAGACTGCGACTTCCCAGTTCGATTTTTGAAGAGCGAGCTTGACGTTGCTGCCTGCAGGTCAGGCACCTTCTCTATCAACCGAAAGACGACACCTGCCTTGTCCGCTGCGGGTCATTTGGACAGTTGAACGAGAAGCTCGCCCACAAGAATCACAATATGCTTCAACGGACACTGTGCAAAGAAGGCATTGACAGCACATTCCACGCATCACCGTCCTTCACTGTCAGTAGGTTTCGCTTTCACGTCCAACGTTCTGCCCACGGCTTTGTACATAGCTATCACTGCGACGGCCCATGCAACCACCAACGCAAACAAGGCATGGCAGGCGAGTGTCGGGTTGCATTCCCGCCGTTTTGACCTGCAAGGGGGTCAATTCGACACCAATCAAGACCCTGCTGTCGCGACAAGAATCGTTTTCATCAAGGCCCGTCAGCGATTAGAAACGATGCTTGCGCATCTGAGGAAGCAATTCATCAGCGTCCCTGATGCACGAACTGCAATTTCCATACATCGCCTTGCTACTTGCCACTACTGTAAGTTCACGCGTCACCAACTGACTGGGAAACGTAGGACGAAGGTGATCAATACTTAACCCATCTGAGGCCATCATACCTACGAGCCGTGGTGCTCTTGATGAAACATTAACGACACCCATGGCCCTGCCAGCACTGGAGCTGACAAAAGCCAAGTTCCCCCCACCTCGGCCAAGCTCCGTCCAGAACGTTACCTTCTTCATCAGTCGCCGTCGCCTTGTCCCGTGTGGAGATCTCGATTTCGCCCGGCAGCAAATTGAGAGTGGCTCTCAGGTCGCACCCGGAGCACCTCAGGGTCGCACTGGTCGACGTTCCGGAACGAAGGTCACACTCGCCCCCGAGAGCTTCCCGCTGCATCCATGGCCGATCCCTGCAACTTCTGCCGGGAAGGGGTCGAAGGAGGGGCGGGCAAGAGGTCCAGGCTCGGCGGCACGAACGGCGTCGCGCGCCAGAGGTTGACGAAAACCACCTCAGAAAAGTGCGGAGACATTATTCAACTGACAATTGCCGTCCCATCAGGTGGCGCATGCGGGTTTTCGTCGCTACCTTTAGCATTCCGTCTGTTCGCACCATCCCATTTCACGCGCGACGAAGGCCAACCCCAAGCCTCAAGACGGAGCAAGCTCCATCGAGCTGCCAGTGTGGATCAGCGGTGATCAAGTGAGAAGGAGCTCTGCTTGGCTGCCGACCCGCCTCCCCGACACCCCGGCCGCTAGACGGAGACTCGCAGTCCGGCCCGACCTGTCCACTGGCCCTGCTCCTTCGCCAACCGTCGCCGTTCTGCCCAACTTATCGACTTTCGCAACCTCCACGACAAACACAGGTCTGCCAGAACGGCCTTTCCGCGGCCCCTGCCAACCTGATATACACCTCCTCTTTCCCGCGCCGGGCAATTGGCCATCGTCCGATCTGTGCTGGTCGACCATGGAGGCCTTCTCGGCGGGCGCCCCACCGCTCCAGCTGGCAGCGGCTTCCACTAACGGCTCGCCGTCGGTGTCCAGCAGTAGCGAGAGCCCGGAGACGGCGATCATGCTATCGGCGACCACCCAGCTGGGCGCCGCACCCCCCTCAGTCCCCGCCGCATGTCTTGCCTGTGTGAGTCGCATCGCAGCTTCGCGTCCTTTCTTTTTCGGGCCCCTTTATTTTTATTACACACTTTTCATGTACTATTTTCTGTTTGGACCCATTTTTGGCTGCTTCACATCCGGGCGGAGCTGGGGGTGTGTGCGACGAAGGGCGTGCCTGCTGACGACGAGCAACAGCGCGGCAAGCATCTCAAGTGCGACGGGAGCACGCCTTGCTCCCGCTGCCTCAGCTCCAACACCGAGTGCCTGTATGTCCCCTCGCGCCGGGGTTACAAGGGCCCCAGGAGGAACACGGCCCAGAATCCGAACAAGCGCCATGCCTCGTCATCCCCGCCGTATCCCGGGCCGTCCGAGAGCTGTCCCATGCTGCTGGGACACGGGGGCGTGTCGCTGGCTGCCCCCGCCGTCCCCGGCTTCAACCCGGCCATTGTGCTTCCGGACCAGTCGCCCGTCTCTTATACGACGCCCTCGCCCCTGACCAACGTGCCCCTTTACCGGAACCCGTTCGCCAACTCCGCCATGGACGCCAACGCCCTTGCTCTGACCACCTCCGCCAGCGCCGTCTCCACGCCGGCCGTGCCGTCGGCCCAGCCGCCGTTGCCCGTGCCCACGCTGGCCGAGCGCTGCTTCGATGCCTTCTACCACTTCTTCCACGCCGGCCACCCCTTCGTGCTGCCCAAAGACTACTTCCTGCGCATGCTCAAGGAGAATACTACGCCCAACCTGAGCGTGGTTATGGCCGCCATGCGGTACATCGGTTCACTGTACGTAGACGCGGGCCCCGCTCGTGCGACCTATCTGGACGAGGCCGTCCGGCTGTGCTACCAGCCGGGCACGCCCAAGGACGGCTTTCTTATCCAGGCGCTGCTGCTCGTGATTGTAGGCCTGGACGGCCAGTGCAACCAGGCGCGCGCGCGCGAGCTGCTGGCCGATTGCGAGCGCTTCGCCATCGAGATTGACCTCAACAAGCGCGAGTTCGCCGCCATGCACGGCCGCGGCAATCCCGTGCTCGAGGAAAGCTGGCGCCGCACCTGGTGGGACCTGTATGTCTGCGACGGCATGATCGCCGGCGTGCACCGCGTCACCAAGTTTTTGCTGTTTGACATCCAGGCGGATGTCGGCCTGCCGTGCGAAGAGCAGCAGTATCTCACAGGGGTAAGCATCTCGTTTTCATTCTCAGTCTTCCTCTCGTTGCCCGCCTGCTTACCGTGCTTGCAGCGCATCCCCTCGCCCGCGTACATGGAGGACTTTGACGACGTGACCTTCTCGGGTGACGACCGCGAATTCTCGTCCTTCACGTACCGCATCGCGGCGGCGCGCAACCTGGGCCGCATGATGCGCATGCCGCCTGTCATGTTTCCCGGCGACGAGAACATCAACCGGGTGCAGTCGCTACTGACCAACTGGCGCATGCACCTGCCGGACGCGAAGCGCGATGACCTTAGCAAGGACTGCCAGCTGGACGAGATGATGTTTCAGGCACACTTCATTACGCATGCGTATGTTTCCTTTTTCTCTCGCTATCACCCATTCCCCCTGTTTCTCACCTACACCCCGTGCTTACCCTGTACACAGCTGCACAATCATACTCCACCAACCTCTCTCGCAACTCGACACCTCCCCGGTCCAAGCGGTCAACTCGTGCGCGCCGCACCGGCCGGTGGCGTCGGGCGACGTGTTCAACGCGCACACGCGGCACACGCTCGCGGCGGCGGCGGAGATCTCCAAGATGATCACGCAGGCGGTGGCGGTGACCAAGCACACGCACTTCTTCACGTGCGTCATCACGATGTCGTCCATCGTGCACCTGTCGCGCTGGGCGCTGTACTTTGTCGACGACGAGGAGCACCTGCGCCAGCAGATCCGCCTCAACATCGGCGCGCTGAACAAGCTGAGTAAAGTCTGGAAGGCTGCCGATACCGCCTGGGGACAGGTCAAGGGCGTCGCACAGGAGATCTACCGCGAGAAGAAGGCGCAGCAGATCAGTCCTGCTTTCTGGGTGGGCTTCACGCAGGAGCAGATGATTAGCAGCATCAATGCGGATGAGGGGATTATGAGTGAGTTTAATAGTGTGGGGGTGTTGGCTGGGCAGGTTAGTCAGGGGTGAGCGAGGAGAGAAGGGGGTAGCCGGTTGGTGTTTGTGTTGTGATGTTTTGTTTACTGGCTGGGCGTTTTTTCAGCGCTGCGTTGCGGATCCGGTCTCGACGGAGGGTTGGTTGGGATGGGACGAGTTGAGCAAGCGGAGCGCCGAAACAAAAGTTGGGATGGAGTTTGGTGGGAGTTGCAGGGTTGTCGGATTTGAGTTGTCTTGATCTTGGATTGGGGCTCTGGTTGATTGTCTACGGGGATATCTGATGGCGAGGATTTCTAGAGCGACGCAGCTCGCTCGTGCCCTGAGCGATGATGTGTGGGGTGTTTTCTTGGCCGACTGCTGCTTGGCAAACCCGCTTTCCGCTCCTCTTGATTACGGTATACGGGCACCGGGGTGGGGAGAAAACCTCGGGACTCCCCGCGGCGAACGAAGGCAAGGTAATATTCCTTCATGGTAACTTCTCCTCTTGGTTAGTCTTTGGAAATCGTTCCGTGGTTGGCCTTCCGGAAGGAAGTTGGCGTTCATCTGCATGTTTCCCGTCTCTAGGGAATTGATCTTTGTCACATGCGCAGTACATGAGTAGGTACACACGCAGTCGCCGATCTGCGCGTGAATCCTACGCCCATCTCGGCTTCCTCTTGGACCGCCCCCTCTCATTGGTTGCTCTGTAGCTGAAGGTCGCCGCGTTACACAGAAGTGGGCTCGGGGATGTGAAGGCACCCGGAAATGGACAGTCGGCGATGACACCGGTGGTGATCGAGGGGTGGTGAACTCAAGGGCGCGGGCAAGGAGTCTCAGGTGGTGTTGTGCAGGTGTAGCGGCGGGGACGGGAGGGAGCATGGCCGGTGTCTCACCTCGGGCGCCGATCCGCGGCCCTCGCTTTCCTCCCTTCCCGCGCCGGCGACTCTCGGCAAGCGGGTCGTTGGTTGTGGTTACAGCAGTTGGTTCTGTTGGTTGAGGTCGGCGACATCCAGCGGCTGATTCTGGACTAGCTTCACTTACACAGTACACGCAGTGCTACCCGATCTGATGAATCGGGACTCGGGGAGGTTCCTGGGCAGCAGTAAGCGGGCGGAGTCAGACGAGATGCAACCACGTTTTCCGCAGGGGCCCCATGTTTTGCCCGCCATTGGTCGGCGTGTCCCGGCGACTCGGCCACTCCCATGTTGCCCGGGTTGGTTGACTGTGTGTTTGTCCTGCAGCGACTGGTCCAGCGTACGCAATAGTACGCCGCGGCGCAGCTGAGAGTCGAATCCGAGTTGGTCTGTTGGCAATTTGAACGCCTGGTGTTGCATGGCAGTCAGAGATAGGCTGTTGATGAATTGAGGCTTGAGGGATTCTTGAGTGTTTGCTGGAGATGTTGACGAGAGGCTTGACGCCGAGTACAGTGATGTCGGCGACGGTGACGGTGACGAGTGGAGATGTGTTGCACGGCGTCTCTCTGGAGCGGCCGAGCTCACGCCGGAGCCCTTCGTGAGACACCTGGCCCCTGATACTCCAGTGAGCGAACAGGCAACCGTATGCGAGGTAACCGTGCCGATCTCGTTGGTGTTTCCATGATAAGTGCCCGGGCCTCGCCCGGCCTTGGCCGGAAGGATCCCCCGAATCTTTCTTCGCTGTGCAGTCCCGGCCTGGCCACCCCAAATCCATATTCCTCTGTTTACATTCACAAGCATCTCACATGGCAGTCCGAAGCCCGTCATCCTCGGCCTCTGGCGCGGACGCGGCGCCCAAAGAGCCAGCAGCCAACATCGACCTCGAGCTGGGCGTGAGCGACGAAGCCCCTCTCCGCAACACAACCGTCCACAGCTTCGCCTGGAAAGGCGTCACCGTGACCGTCAAGGACCGCAAAACCAAGCTGCCCAAGACGCTCGTCGACAATGTCGAGGGCATCGTGCAAGCGGGTAGGTCTCCCCTCCCTCCCTTCCCTGCCTCCATCCCCCTCCAACGCCCCATGATTTTCCAATACCCTCCTAACATGCACCGCGTCCAACCTCAACAGGCGAGATCCTCGCCGTGATGGGCCCCTCCGGCTCCGGCAAGACCACGCTCCTCAACTATCTCGCCTCGCGGCCCACCACGAGCACCTCGTCCTCCACCAGCACCAGCACCATCCTCCTGAACGGCCGCCCCGCCACCGAGCCAACCCTACGCTCCGTCACGCGCTTCGTCGAGCAGGACGACGCGCTGACGGGCGCCCTGACCGTGCGCGAGACGCTGCTCTTCGCCTCGCGCCTCTCCACCACCACGACCACCTCCCTCCGGAAGAACCAGGGAAGTGGCAGCAGTAGGGCGGCGCGCGTCAGCCAGCTGCTGGACGCGTTCGGCCTGCGCGAGCAGGCCGACACGCTGGTGGGCACGGCCAGCGGGCTGCGCAAGGGGATCAGCGGCGGGCAGAAGCGGCGTGTGGGTGTGGCGGGACAACTGGTGGGTGGTGGGGCGCGGGTGTTGGTGCTGGATGAGCCGACGAGCGGGTTGGATTCTGTGGCGGGGTGGGAGGTGGTTAGGGTGTTGAGGGATGTTGCCCGGCGGGAGGGGGTGAGTTGCTTTTATTTTCTTATCCTTTTGGGTAAAAGGGATGATGGTGAGGTGAGAGCTAACGCGGAGGGGGTGAGTTTAGTTGATCATCATCGCGTCGATCCACCAGCCCAGCACGGCCACGTTCAACCTCTTCGACAAGCTGCTGCTCATGTCGCACGGCAAGACGCACTACTTCGGCCCCGTGGCGGGCGTGCCGGCGCACTACGAGGCGCTGGGCTGCCCGTTGCCGGTTCATGTCAACCCGGCCGAGTTCCTGCTCGAGCAGGTCAACACGGACTTCGCTGCGCACCGCGAATCAGCCCTGCGCCGCCTGGACGAGCTGCAGGCGGCCTGGGCGTGCTCGCCGCGGGCCAAGGAGCTGACGGCGGCGGTCGCTGCGGAGGAGGAGAAGGGGGCGAGTGGTGGGGTCGTCGAGATTGAGACCTCGGAGCACAAGCCGAGCTTGCCGAGCCTGGTGCTCACGCTGCTGCACCGCAGCTTCATCAAGAGCTACCGCGACGTGGTGGTTTATGGCATCAGACTGGCGATGTACACTGGTAAGTGATGAGCTTTGGCCTTCACGTCAGAGGTTGACGTGCTGACCTTACCTGTGACAGGCTTGGCCATCATGATGGGCACTGTCTGGCTCCGGCTGGATGCCGCGCAGGAGTCCATCATCCCGTTTACCAACGCCATCTTCTAGTAGGCGCGCCGAGACAACCTTCCCTGTGTGAGACATCTGCTAATGACCCGCCAGCGGTGGTGCCTTCATGTCGTTCATGGCGTGCGCGTACTGCCCGGCCTATCTCGAGGACTACATGCAGTTCATCAAGGAGAAGCGCAACGGCCTGTACGGCGCGACGGCCATGATCATCTCCAACTTTCTCATCGGCGTGCCCTACCTGTGTAAGTGATTGGGTGGCCCCGCGTTCCGGTTGGATCTCAGTGCTGAGAGCGTGGAATGTCTAGTCATCTTCTCGCTCGTCTTCTCGTCCATCTCGTACTGGCTGTCCAACTTCCAGCCCACCGCGCAGGCCTTCTTCACCTGGGTGCTGTGGGTGTTCCTGGACCTGCTGGCGGCGGAGAGCCTGGTGGTGTTCATAACGTCCGTGTTCCCGTCCTTCGTCATCTCGCTCGCCCTGGTGGCCTTCGCCAACGGCCTGTGGATGAGCGTCAACGGGTTCATGGTGCCGCCGACGGTGCTGAACGTCTTCTACCGCTATGTTTTCCATTACTGGGACTACCAGAAGTACGTGTTCGAGAACATGATGGTCAACGAGTTCAGCCAGCGCGTGTACACGTGCGCGCGGACGGCGGGTGATAGCTGCCAATGTAAGTTTGCACATACAGCGCACCCCTCCGTTCTCTCCTCTGGCTGTCCGCTGACAGCGAGTGTGTGCCAGGCATGTGGCAGACCGATCTCGCGGACCAGTGCCTCATTCGCGGTCAGGGCGTGCTCGACCAGTACGGCTACGAGCCGGGGTACATGGGCAAGGACGTCGGCATCATGATCGGCATCATCTTCGGGTACCGCCTTGCCGCATGGCTGGTGCTCAAGCTGAAGAAGTGAAAAAGGGCGGATTAGACGCTGTGATTCGACGACGTGGAGCGGTCAGAGCGAGCTGGTGGTTTACTGCATAATGTGTGAGGAACAAGTAGACTGCTGCAGTAGGGCGAGCGCGATGGTAGAGCGCTAACAGTTGGTCGGCGAGGGGAACACCCCAGAGGGGTGAGTATCGAGGCGTTGCGGTTGTCTTCTCAAAAGTGCTATCGCTAGGAGTCAAGCGTTTTCATGTCGTCATTGGGTGCAATGCTTCTTCTTGCATGGAAGAAGATCATAATCAATGCGTGTTGGGTGTTAAAAGCAAACCCGCACCGGCGAGCCATTGCAGTGGGTGAGGCCCACTGAGCCACTGCACTCAGCAAGCAATCACGCTAATTGAGGGATAAGTGCCCCACTTATCGCGTGAACGCGCGCCGCTTTGGCGATTCCCCCACCAACTGGAGGAGGCTCTTTCCCAACTTCCAGCTCTAGCAGGAGACTAAACACCATTTGTCCGCAAATTGATGCCCTCCACGCTTAAACAGAACTGCCATTATTCTGTGTGTGTATTGTACGGAGCAGTGCTCCAAGAGCCTCAGCATGGAGCTGACGTCGCCGCTCACAACCCTCACCAACATATCCACGCCCACTTCCTTCTACACAGCGCGGAACTCGCCGTCCAACGCTGCCGACGACACCGGACTCAGCAGCCCCGTCGAGGAGCCGCTCGCAGACGAGCTGCCGTACCGAGACGCGGCCCAGCTGCCGCACGAGCTCAAGTCGCATTGCCAGATTCACCTCGAGGAGCAGCTCTGTCCGTGCATCTCCATTCATGACTCCTCTAGGCTACAGCACCACTAATCCGCAACCACAGACTCGGCAGCACTGCACATCCTCACGGGCCTCCTCAGCGACGGCGCACCGCCAGTCTCCTCGCGCGCAAAACAGCCACAGACCCCCAAGCCTGCGCGCATTGCACCCCCGTCCCAGCTCGCCCTCCTCGCGACACTAGTCATCCACCCCTCCTTCACCACCCGCGCCCCAGAAACAGGCCACCTCCACGCCGCCGCCCAGGCGCTGTCCTACCTGCGCGGCCTACTCAGCACCGTAGGCCCCATCAACGCCAACTTCAGCGCGGCATTCTCCTTCCCCCCCTCCTCCTCATCATCCTCCTCCAACCGCCGACCCAGCCCAAGACGCAACCGATCCGCAAGCCGAACCGGACGCCGCCGCCACCGCCGTACCAACCCCTCCCGCGGTAACGACGACGACGACGACGACCCCCCCTCCACGAAAACCCACTCAGCCTCCCCACCCGCCTCCCCATCCCCCTCTCCCTCCACCACCACCAGCACACCAGACTCCGATTCCGACTCCGACGCAGACGCGCTAGGCGGCGCCTTCGCACCGACGCAGGTGCTCTTCCGGCGCGCGCCCGACTTCTGGGCCGTGCTGGGCTGGGCGTTCCGCTGCGCGGCCGAGTACCCGGCGCGGTGGCGCTGCTGGCGCGCGTGGCTGGGCCTGGTGGTGGCGGCGCTGGAGGCGGATTGGGACGGGCGGCTGCTGCTGCTGTGCGGGGATGATGCTGACGGGGTTGTGAAGGGGAAGAAGGTGGGGAAGGGGAAGGGAAATTCGCTGCTGCGCGGGAGTTTGGTGGTTGGGTATTTACTGGGTTTGAAGAGGGAGCGGCGGAATGTGTTGAGGGAGGTGCTGCGCGCGGTGTTTGCGTTTAGCGATGGGGAGATGGTGGCGTCGGATCGGGCGGTGTTTCGGGAGGTGTTTGAGCGGGAGACGGTGCTGGGTGGTGGGAAGAGTAAGCGGAAGAGGGGGGTGGATAGTGTGGTGGACTTGGAGAATGATCGGTTTGGGGACTATTTGGAAGGGGAGGAGTTGGAGGGTGGGGAAGGGGAGGGGGAGGAGGAGGATGGCGAGGGAGACGATGTGTCAGTGCCCGCGGCGGTGGGTAAGGGGCGGAGGAAACCTGGTCGTCCAGCCAAGGGTGACAGCACGCCTTCGTGGACGGTCACCGACGACATCGCCGAGACGGTCCCGTTCCGCCTGCGCATCTTCCGCCTCCTCTCCGCGGTCGCCTACTACATCCCGGAGACCTTCGCACCTGTGGACGAGCTCTACGAGAGATTCACCGATCAGGTGCGCGGCCTCCCGCTGCCTATGTTCCGCCTCTTCGTCGCCCCGCACCGCACCTCCTCCTCCTCCTCTGTCCTGCCCGAATCCGTGCAGGTCTCGGTCCTGCGCATGATCATTGAGGAGCTGCTGCCGCACCGCCGCCCGGACCCGGCCGACGTCGACCCGGACGGCGCGGCCACGGCAGGCGTCACCGTGCCCATCCTGCGCGAGTGCCTCCTCCCGTTTGCTGCCAACCGTGTCACTGCTGAAGACAACGCCAAGCTGTCACTCGCGCTCGAGGGACTGCTGTGGTTTGTCTACGACCGCATTGGGGTTGAGTATGACGATGAGCTGCGCAGGGCGGTTGAGGCGGGCATCAAGGCGCGGGAGGACAAGATAAGGCGGCGCGGGACGGGCGCAGGGAAGGCGGATGCCGCGGACAAGGCAGCGCGTGAGGTGCTGGCACGGTCGGCGAGGAATTTAAGGGCGTTGGTGGATGTTGTTGCTGTTGCTGGGCGGTAATGCTGGGTTCTGACTGGGGAAGTGTTAGGGGCGTGTGGGTTGGGTTGGGTTGGGTTGGGTGGGATGTGGCATTTTTGATACCCTTCGTTGGTGCTTGCATCATCGATATCTGCATGTGTAGCGCGTCATTGCTTTGCGGTTGGTATTTCTTTTGCTATTACAATGCCAGATGTGCACTCAAGCGTCATAGTCAAGGGGAGTATGATACACCAGAAGGTATGTCCAGCTGTGACTTGGCCTGGCTCGAGCCTGGATTCCAGGTAGCTCATTTTCTATTGTAGGTATCCTACCAAAGCGCTGCATATATGCTAGGACTGCAAACAGCATATTCAACGAAAGGGCTCTGTGGTGTAGCGGTCTGGCACGCCGGCAGGTTGGTAGTGCGCGCAGTAACAAGCTCTGTGTTGTTGAACCTCCTGGACCTCCGGAGGTCCTTGGTTCGATTCAAGGAAGAGCTCCTTCCAACTCCTCTTCCTAAAAGTGCGCTTGCCCAAACAGCTCAATTTTACGCTCCATCCCTTCCGGGCATGTTGTTTTTCACTTCTACCAAAATGTGTATGTAAGTCAGAATTGCAAGCAGTACATTCAAAGAACGGGCTCCGTGATGTAGTGGTATGCATGCCAGAGCTGGTTGTGAAAGTGCACGGTACAAGCTCCGTGTTGCTGATCGAATGATACCTTTGGAGGTCGTATCTGGTTGTTTTTTTTTGTTTTTTTTTTTTTTTGCAAGTTCTTTTCGTACCTACCGAAGCTATCACAGGTGTCGCTCGGAGTTTTGTTGAGCCAAACGCCGGCCATGAAGATGCGCCTTTCGGCAACTGCCGATACAATGTTATACAAACGCACCGCTCCCCCACCTATCCGTTCCGCCCACGGAGTGCTCCCTGACGCCGATTCTAGAATGACCGTTTGCGTCAATTTCTACTCACGGTGCCCGCCAACCACCTCAGATTCAGACAGCCAGCAAGCGCCTCCTTATTGCTTGGGCTTTGGTGTCGGCTGCCAAGCCTGTGGCTGCCACGTCTCACTCGGTCCTCCCTTCGCTTGCTTCCACGGATCCCGCTCTTTCCCCTCAAATCTCTGATTTCCCTTGGCCTCCTCTTCAAGCTTCATCTGCTTCCACGTCTCCTCGCGCTGGCCCACCGCCTGATGACTTGCCGAGCCAGCCTCATCCGCCCCGACCTCGCTCACGCCCCAAACCTCCGTCTTCACCTTCACCCCGGCCGGCTTGCCCTGCAGCACCTTCGACCCAGGCCCGACCGTCCTCTCCGTCTCAAACGCCGGCTCCCGCACCCCGAACACAGCCGACGACGACCCCGCCGCCGCGGGCGCCTCCATCACCTTGGGCTTCGCCTCCCAGCGCGCGTCGGCCTCGGCGGCGAGCTGGCGCATGCGGGCCTGCCGCGCCACTTCGGCGCGCTGCTCGCCCAGCGACGGCGGATCGGCGCGCGTGTGCCGCAGCCACTGATGCCAGGCCGGGGGGACGGCGACGGCGGAGTGGTGGGTGCCGCTCGGGTAGCGCAC
The DNA here is from genome assembly GCA_023628555.1 of Chaetomiaceae sp. R4402. Classification (NCBI taxonomy): domain Eukaryota; kingdom Fungi; phylum Ascomycota; class Sordariomycetes; order Sordariales; family Chaetomiaceae; species Chaetomiaceae sp. R4402. Next base: position 447,812 of record JAMAKO010000007.1, read on the forward strand.
GATGCGCCGCCAGCGGACGGGCGTGAGGTTCGGGTGGGTTGGGTTCGGCGAGGGCAGGCGGGAGCCGCGGTCGAGGAATTCCCAGTAGGTGTTGCCGTGTAGGTCGAGGCCTGGTGGGAGGTTAACAAGTCGATGTCAGTGACAATGACAATGGTGTTGGTGGTGTTGATAATGTGTACGAAGGAAAAGGAGAGGGTGGGCGCTCGCACCGACGAGGAATTGGCGTCGCCAGGGCAGCCGCAGCGTCTTCCATTTGTACCACGCCCGCAGCAGCGGGGAGATAGGCCTTTGCGACATGGGGCTAGCTAAGACAGAGCCCCGGAGAGTGTTGTGTTTTTCAGTCGAAATACACCATAACGACCAGTTAATTATCCCCGCGCCTGGGACTGACAACGTCGCGACTTGAGCTTCGTTCGGTGTGTGGATTATTTTCTGAGCTGCGCAAGGTGACGTCGTTGCCAAGCCGGAAGGGACCGTTGCATCCACCATAGCTCCAGCCACACTCAATGCAACACCAGCCTCCCGGCGCTGAGGAGATGCTGTGGCGGTCACAGCCATGATTCGACCCCACGCGCCAGCGGCGGGGTGCCCTGGATCAGTGGAATGGCGTGTAATTACACCAAGGTACAGCGCATTCCAGAGGGCCGATCCCCTGGTCGCGCTGACGATGGAAACTTGGTTGTTCACCTCCCGCAACACCGAGAACAACAACAGCAGGTCGGCTGTTGGGTGTTGTGACTTGTTCTCCATACAACCTGATCGAAGCGCGAACTCGTAACTGCGCGCAACTCACCTGGCACTTTCGCCATCCACGACCCCGCGACGTTCCAGGTTGTCCGACGCGTCCGCTGCTGATCCCGACCCCGCCATTGGGCCCGGGGAGGTGCCAGCGCTGACGCAACTGCAGCCTGACGAGCCATTTCCGATTTTCGCTTGCACTTGACGTGAACGTGAACATTCCCGAGGCACTCCTCACGCGACCGGTCGCACCACTACCCGACGACATCTCGCCCATCATGGCGTCGGTCTCGTCGCTAGACAAAGACCTGCGCAAGCTGCGCCTCGACAAGTACACACCCGCCGCCGCGAACGAGGCCCGGCAATGGATCGAGGGCATCCTTGGCGAGCGCCTGCCTGGCGATGACCTGCTCGAGGGGCTCAAGGACGGCGTCGCGCTATGCAAGTAAGCGCACCGCTACGCAGGATCTGTCCCTCGCTTTGAAGCAAACCTGCTAACCACCATGCGCACCAGACTCGTCAACCTCGCCGTCGGGCCGCCTGGCGTCAAGTTCAAGAAGTCGCCCATGCCCTTCGTCCAGATGGAGAACATCTCACAGTTCCTGCATGCCTGCCAAGCGCCTCCCCTGAATCTTCAACAGCATGACATGTTCTTGACCGTCGATCTGTACGAGCACAAGGACCCTGCCCAGGTCCTGCAATGCATTGGTGCCTTCAGCCGCGCCGCCAACACCGCCAATCCCGCCGCGTTCCCCATGTCCATCGGCCCTCGCAGCTCGCGCGTCATGAGCCCTCAGCCGACCGGTCCGCCCACGCCCACTGGCCTCCGAGCCCGCGGTATCTCCAACGCCAGCCACACCTCTTCGTCACTGTACGGCAGAGGCCCTGCACTGGCCCCCTCCAAGACGGGCGACTCCGGGTCAGGCCGGTGGAGTCCCACCAAGTCGCCGACACAAGGTGCCTCCAGCCCACCTCCGCCAGTCAGCAGCTGGAGCAAGAGGGAGCACGAAGGCGCCACCTCGCCCGCCTGGAACATTGCGCAGTATGGATACATGGGTGGCGCCAGCCAGGGCAACCTCGGCATCGCGTTTGGCGGACGTCGGCAGATCACTAGTGCTGGTCCCTACGTGCCAAACATGGCCGAAAAGGAAAAGAGGAGGAAAGAGCAGGAGGCGGAGGCGGAGCGGCAACGACTAGAAGAGGAACGCCGTCGGAAGGCCGAGATCGAGGCTGAGGAGGAGCGGGCTCGGCTGGAGGAGGAGCGAAGATGGGAAGAAGAGACTCGCCGGCTCAGGGAAGAAGAACGGAGGAGAGTCGAAGAGGAGAAGAGGCGGTGGGAGGAAGAGGAGCGCCAATGGAAGCTGACGGAGGAGAAGCGACGCAGGGACGAGGAGGAGGCCGAGGCCCGGCTGAAAGAAGAACGCCAGAGAGTCCGCAGCCAGAAGAGCAACTCGCAGCTGCGCGGTCAGTTCCTGAGCCAGTACCAAGCTGAACAGGAGACGCCGGACAAGGCTCGCATCAGAGAGCTGGAAGAACAGCTGGAGCGTGCACGTCAGCGAGAAGCCGATTACGAGCGGGAGCGCCAAGGACGCTCTCTCCGACCAGGCACCAGCGATGGCACGAAGGCCCGATCCCGGTCACGCAGTCGCCCGGCTCAGCCAGTCTCTAGGCAAGACTCGTGGAGCGTTCGCGACGAGCGCAACTTTCTCGCTGGCCAATGGACACAGCATCAACAGTCACTTGAGCAGCATGATGAAGAACCGGACGAGGCCGTCGCATCGCCGCCTCCCCTTTCCACACCGTCGCGCCCTCTGCCGGACCCGGCTGCCATGGTCAAAACCCATAGAACGGGCGAGGCACCACCAGCCAAGGTCAAGACTCACAGGACAGGCGAGGCGCCGCCACCCATGGTCAAAACCCACAGGACCGGCGAGACGCCGCCAGCCCTTCCCATTCGGAAGCAGCACACCGGCTCGCGCCCTCTCCCCGACCCAGCCGCGTACGCCTCCAGCTCGCCGGAAGCGCCCCGCCAGCGCCAACAACCCGCCCCCTTCGCTCCCAAACCCGCGTCTCAACCCCTCCCCCAACCACCACCACAACCACCCCGACAACACCACCCACAACAACAATCACAGCCCAAGAGTGCAGCGGCATCCCGCACCGACCGCTTCCTCGCCAGCAACCCCGCCCCAGCCCCCAACACGCCCCAGCCAACCTACTCGCGCGAACTCCTCGGCGCGACCGACGAGCGCGACGCAGAGGACCGTCGCCGCGCCGCGGCGCAGACCAAGACGGCCGCGGGCGGCCGCGCCGCCATGTCGCTTCTGGAACGCGAGATGGAGCTGGAGCGGCAGCGGCAGCGCGAGTGGGAGGAGGCGCAGAAGGAGACGGCTGCTAAGGCCGCCGCTCGCGGTCACGGCTCTGGTGGGGGTGGGGACGTGGGTGGTGGTGGTGATGCGGGTGTGGATGGGATTGGGAGTGGGATTGGTGGGCGCTGGGATGTCAGCCAGTGGACCGGGTATACCGGCGGCGATAGCCAGAATCGCGGGGCGCAGGGGATTGGGGCCGGGAGGAGGCAGATTGTTGGGCCGAGGCCGTTGCCTAATCCGCCGAGGTAGGTGGTTTGGGGATGGAGATGAGTGAGGGACGGGGTGGTGCAAGGCTTGGGGGGTGTGGGGATGGGAGGGCTGTCCGTGTGTGGTGAGTTTTGTGGAGGAGCGTGGTTCCCCTATGAGGTGTCTCGGGGTGCAGAAGAGAAGACCAAAGAGTATGTAAAGACGGAGGACTTCGTGAAAGCTGAACAAGGTGATATATCATTTTCAGCAGGACGACTGGCTCTCAACTACCGCTTTCAGCAATGTTGTCTTAGACCACTCGGAAAAGCGGGACAGGTTGTCCTTCAGATCTGCTAGGCGACCTCAAGTCATTAGAGCATAGTAAACGCCCCAGTTGGCTTCCTTTACTCCCCAGTTAGCTTCCTTTACTCTTCCCTCATCCTCTCTTCCATACAATAATTCCCTTCAATGACAAGGACTTCATGGCATCCGCAGCTCGTTCAGCGCCCAAGGCAGCTCCTCCAACCAACCACGCAATGAGATGCAACAGAAGAGCGAGCGATTGGAGCAACGCTTGACAGAGGAAGAAGAGGACGAGGCATGCCAGAATCAAAAACGCGAAGCCGAAAATCGGATCACACTTCGCCACCCACGCCAGCTCGTCGGGCGCGACCTGGCAACCGTGCCGGCTCGCCAGATCCTTGGCCATGAAAAGCATCTGCGCCCGCTTCTCCTTGTTCCTGACAAACTTTGGAATGAGAAAGTTGATGTCAAGGGAAAGCTTGCGCTCCAGTCGATCCTTTCCCCTGGTGGGAACCTCAGCAACCATCTCCTGCAAAACCCCCGTGTATCCCGTCCACCCTTGCTTCCAAGCTTGGTTATCCACCGGCTTGCGCCGGGAGTAGTAGTAGTAGTAGTAGATGGTGGCAACGTCCCAGGCCGACAGGTCGGAACACTTCTCGAAGATCTCGGTGCCCTTTAGCACAGCGGCAATCCGGTCCCATGCGTCCTCGGACGGGACCTGCCCCTGTCTCCAGCGCCACGCCGTTGCCGTCAGCAGCCCGGAGAACCGCTCGAAGTGCCACATAGCATTGAGCTCAGAATCAAGGGGATGTGGCCAAGCAGACCCAAACGGCGGCCCGGTCGGGAACCCGTAGTCCACCAGCAGCATGTGCTCCAGCACGACATCGCACGTCGCGCTAAACGACATCGGCTTGACAGCGCTGGCATTGCTCGCCCACCCCATGGCCACATTGCCGCTGTTGAAGTCCAGCGGCGGCGACTCACCCTCGCCACCACCGCTCGCCGTCCACTCCATGGCATAGATGATCGCCCCAACAGCCTCATAAACCACCTCCGTCCCCTCCATGCCGCCATATTCCCTGCGGGCGCGCACCCTCGCGGCAAACACCGCGTCCGCCGGCCGCTCCGTGGCCTGGCGGATGGCAGCTTGCATCTTGTCCGCGACGCGATCCAGTGTCTCGCGGGGCCGGCCGGGTTGCAGGGCGCCGACGGCGCCCGCGGTCAGGGAGGGGCGCATGGTCGGGTAAGAGCCCGGTTGGGGAGGCCAGAAGCGGGTGTGGCCGCAGATGATGCGCTTCATCTTGGCCTGGTCGGGGTCTTCCTTCTTCATTTCCTCCTCCGCCTTCGGCTTTAGCTTTCCTTCTCCGATGGGGTTCACATCGTCGTCGATCTTGCTCGAGGTGGGCGTTTGGATGCCGGAGGAACTTGGTTCGGAGTTTGGGGTCGGTACTTGTTGCTGCTGCTGCGGCAAAGGCGGGGTGGTCTTGACCGCGGGTGTGTCGCTCGCGGGTTGTTGGGTGTGTAGGATGTTGCGGTGGGCGTCGCAGTGCGGGCAGCCTTTTGTGGTCATGTTAGGCAACGAGCTGGATTTGGTGGTTGATGCAGGGGCGGTATGATTCATGAAGGCGGGATGGGAGGAGAAACCAAGTGTGAGTGCGCAAGCAGAAGAACAGAAGTGCCAAATCCACCTTGAAAACATACCGGCAGCAGTTGATTTGAATCGTGCGATAATGAGTAGGTAACATGGAGGTCATCGGTGACGTAGCGCGCTCACGGCGCTTGTGACTTCTCCGTCCGATCACCACACTATTCTCAACATAGTAAACATCACTCAGTTCAACTCCTTTCGGTGATAGATATCCCAGCCTCGCGATGCACCCACCATCCATCCAGCAACATGACGCCCGAGCCTGCCTACCCCCCCACCCCCTGACCGGAACCGCGAGGGCCCCCTCCATGACTGCCCAACCCGACTTTTAAGAAACATGAAGAATGTTTGTACAAGAAGCACATTAGCTTTAATATCAACCGAAAAAAAGACACAGGAAGAAAGTAAGATGAGAGCTTTGAACCACCAGCCACCACTGGTACGGAATACAAGAACGAGGTAGGCGCGGGTAGAACAGCACGACGGTGGACTTGTTCACGTAGTTCATAGCCGGGGTAACTTCCCCGCCGCGCCCACCGCCCCCGGCACGCGCGACCCAGACACAGGCCGAGGCCAGTCCCAGCGGCCCTTGTCGAACCCGTTCCTAGTGAAGCGGCCCGCGCCGAGGGCCTCGGTGACCGACATGGGCTCGCGCAGCACGGGCATCAGGCGCGGCGAGGCATAGTACGGCATGGTCGCCGTCTTGCGCGCCGCACCAGCTGTGGTTTTCTTCACGGCGGGCGCCTTGCTGCTCTGCTGCTGCCTCTTCGAGTCGGTGGAGGAGTAGGAGGGGGAGGATGCGGAGGGCGAGGAGGGGGGTTTCCGGGTTTCCTTGAGAATCTCCCTGAGCTCGGCGTCGTCGTTGCAGATCTGCGCGCGGATGAGGCGCAGCTCGGCGGCCGGGCCGGTGTACTCCGCTTCGCGGAGCTCTTGCATGACCGGTTTCCGCGGCGTGTAGGGGATGTCTGCGAGGCGGGGCGCGAAGCGCGGGTCCGGCACGACGGCTTCGTCGAGGCGGGCGGCGTCGCCCATGGCAAGCAGGGCGGTGATGTCTACACTCTCGCCCGGCGGGATCGCGGTCGGGTTGCTGGGTGTGACGCAGTCCATGTCGACCTCCTTGCGCAGCACGCGGTCGATGTCGACGGCGGAGAAGAAGGCGCAGCTCTGCGGCAGGTCGTGGATGCCGACCTGCTGCGCGAACATGGCGCGCGTCCAGAGGTTGGCGACCTGCAGCGCCATGGCGGCCCGATACTGGTCGTGCTCGCGCACCAGGTAGCGGATCTCGTCGTGCACCGTCAGCGCGAGCCGCGCCGCAATGTTGAAGCGCCGCGTGAGGTAGTCCATGGCGACGATCAAGAGGTGCAGGTAGTCGACGCCGCTAGACTGGATGGCCCAGTTGATGCGCGAGGTGAGGTAGCCGCCCTTGCTAATGAAGCGGCCCATGAGGGCTTCGGTGATGCCAGCGCCGAGGACGGGCGTCCGCGGGCGCTCTTGTTCGGCAAACTCCTCTAGTTTATTGAAGACAAAGGATTCGGTACCGCCGCGCCAGAAGGGCCGTTTGTAGAGCGATTTGCGGTTGGTCTTGGTGCCTTTGGTTGTGGCATAAAGCTTACTGGCGATCGCGAGCGTGTCTCTCTCGCTGAGACTGGGGTTGAACTGCCGCAGGAGCTGGGCGGCGAACTTGAGCCCGGCGCCGTAGATGCGGCCGTAGTTAAACACCTTGGCGTCGTTCCGGGTGATGCCGAGGATGGACGCCGTCCGGCTGTGCAGGTCGGTGCCCGCCGCCTTGGTGCCCTCGAGCGTCATGAATCCGATGGCGTTGCCCCCGTGGATCCTGAAGGTGGCATCGCCGACAACCGAGGCGATCCAGAGCTCCTCCGAGTCGACATCAGCGCCGACAAACACGTGGCCCGGTGGGGCGCGGACCATGGCCTTGAGTTCCGACCCAACTCGATTTTTCTTCGCGTTTGAAGCGGTGAGCCAAGTGTTTTCTACTGCGCGGCGCGTGATTGTCCCCATGGGAATCACCTGAGGTAAGATAAACCCGGGAGCCGGCGTTTCCTGCGCCGTCGACGCCCCCTCTGACTGCAAAGGCACCTGCAATGCAGACGAAGGCAGGTCGTCCTTATAAACCACCAGTTGGGACATGATCCTGTCCCGCGCGCTGATCCAGTACGAGCACGACGCGTTCATCTCGAGTGCCTCCTTGGCGTAGGGATACTCGGATGAGAGCGTGCCCTTCTCGAAATAGGCGAGGTAACCCTTCGCCATGGGGGTGACACACCGAGCCGTAGGCCCGTCCTTATGCGGCAACTTGAAGTAGAAGTTGTCTGTGTCTTCCTTCAGCGCCGTGACAGTCTCATCGGTGAATTCGCAGGGCACCATCTGGCGCTCTGTATACTTCGCCGCCTGGTTGCGCGGCACGCGGAACGTCCAGCCGTGCTTGTCGGACCAGAACAGTGGATGTCCGTCCCAGGCGAGGCGGAGCAGCAGCGGCGCTATCCTTGTGCGGACGCTGATATTGATGGGGGAGTCGTTCTTGACGAACAAATCCTTGTACCATTGGGGCATTCCCGGCTTCTTCTGCCTCGCGGCTGGCCGCGGAGGGTCGCCCTTCTTCTTGCCCTTGACCATCTTGATTTCCTGGCCGGACCAGTCCAGCTGCTTCATCCAAGGGTCGTTGCTCCATTTCTCGGGGTCTTCCTTGATCTCCAAAGCCTTCTCGGCTAGCAAAACGAGGCGATCCTGTACGTCATCCGAGAGCCTGTGGTAGGTAGCCTCGGCGTTCGCCAGGTAAGAATCCCAGGTCTTGTTGACTGGCAAAATCACGGACGACAGGTGGCGCAGCGCGGCAAAGCTGACCGGATGGGGGCAGACGCGCAGAAAGTTGGGGAAGACAATCTGGTAAACCCGGTGCGTGATGGCGACATCGGCTGCGCAATACGTCAACAGCTCGTCCAGCTTCTCCAACACGCCTTCCCGGTTGAGCTCGCCGAAGGCGTTGCGGAGCTCCTTGTCGATGGAGATGTTGAGGTGGAACTTGGCGACGTCTCGGAGAGAGTTTATTGAGCTCCGCTCCACCCACAACTCCTCCTCCCCGGCCGTGAAGGCGCCGTTGTTCAACAACTCCACCAGCTCGATGTTGCTCGACTCCTTGGAAATCTTGTCGCGCAGCTCTCGGTTCTTCTTGTGCTTCATCCAGGTCGGCCGCTGCTGGGAGCACATGCCATTCACGGCAACATGCAGCGACATGGTGTCGAGGAACGAGTTCCGCGTCTGTTGTAGATCGTACTCCTCCAGAATCCTGGCGCGGTCGAAGCCAACATTGTGGCCCACAATGACCCTGTCCGTCGTCGCATCACCGAGAGGTACCAGCTGACGGTCGTTCTCCGTCTCTCCGAGCAGCCACGGCGACAGCCATGCGTACCATGCCTCGGGGGTGCCGGCGCATGCCATGACGGCAAAGGGACTCTCCTTCCACATGACCTCGGTATCGAAAGCGAGCATGTTGCCCTCCGGCGCATCAACCTGCTCGGTGCGGCCGTCCGGGTAGTACTTCGTCCATCCGCTCCGGCGGACCCATGACCTCGGCTTCGGCGGCAAATTCGACTTGGCCAACTGCTTCGCGTGCGTCAAGAAGGGCTCGGCGGCATCGACGCCCAGCTTATGGAAGTGCTCGTCGAGGGACTCGCCTGCCAGGGGCGGCAGCTCAAAGGCGACGGGCGGGGTGTTGTCGGTGTTCTTGCCGAGCAGGTCGTGACGGCGCAGGTGGTCGCGCGCGAGCTCGACGAGTTCGGGGGTGGGGGGGGAGGCGTTGCCGCGGGGGAACAGCTGCTCGTAGATGCGGGTGCTCAGCTGCTGAACGCCGACCTCGTTGAAGCGGGCCTCGCAGGGCACAGAGAGGCTGCTATCGGCGACTGCAGCGGTCGACTGCCACCGGCGCGGTGGGAGCGAAGCGAAGCGTCGCCATGGCCGGCGGGCGGCGCGGTGGCGCGCAAGGCGGACGAAGCTCACAGCGGGCGCATCTCGTCCGGGGAAGCCGCGGATCGAAGCGAGCATTCTGCACGACAGAGCGAAAAGCTGACGCCGCGCTCAAGGCATGGTACCCGAGCTTGAGCGGGCGGGATTGGAATGCGACGTGATTGTCGAGGGGAGGCCGACTTTTCCGGGGGCCAGCGGCGACAAATCACGTCGATGTGAGTCGTAGATACATAGAAAAAGATAGGGGATCCATTGCGCTAGGTATTGTTGCATTACAGCTGCATGCATGCATGCGCAGGGTCTAGCGGAGTACTAGTACGTTTCCATACCCACCAGATGACGCTGCTTACACTAGGTACGTTAGTGGAACTTATTACCGCTGCGCCTTGAGCACCGTGTTGGCGGAGGATGTGCAGTACCTTTTTCAAAACATGCAACACCAAATAATCTTCATGTCAGTACAAGATGGGAGGATAGCTTAGCCCAAGTATTCTTGGTTTTCGATTGTAGATAGCACCTAGGAATATGTCTATGAGGTGCCTGTGAGCTCTAGTGCGAGTCACCTCGTCTGCGAACCCCGTGTAAGTAACCTACATACCTACACTTACCTACTATGATTTAAAAATCAAGCGAACATCTGAAGCGTTCGAGATGCAATCACAACCAAACCAAAAGCAAAAGACACTGCATGAGAAATACCTAAGTGACCGTAGCTATACTCCCTCCCCTCAACCGGACGGTACAGGATTAAAGTACTAGGTACAGTAGGTTGCTCCTGCCACTGACGTGCATCAATCACCTAGGTAGTGGGTGCCTCCTGCCACGGATGACCAGTCAGTGGTGCCAGACCACTTTTTTATTCGGCCATCCCATATCTCTCCATGGTTCAGCAACTTGTGTAGTGTATGTACTAGTTCACTTCTGTGCGCTCATAAAATAACTCTTCCTTTAAAACTCAACTTGGAAGGCGTGACAGGACAAGACCTCAGCGATGGAACCGAGCAGTCCCGCGCGGGCACTCCTTCAGAGCGAGAATCTGTCGAGTGGGTGGAAACGAGGGCCAACGGGGACTTGAGCTGTATCCCGAGCTCTGTCCATGAACACGAGACACTGGCGGTCATGACAGAACAATATCCTCGGCGGAACCTTTGACGACTATATCGAGGGTATGCACTCCAGTCTCTAACTTCATCACCTCCTTACCGATAGTTCAGTGCATGGAACTGTCGGCCAGGTGCCAGCGCTGAAGCCCGCCATCGCACCCTTTAGATGCGGCACTCGTCGCACACGCAGGTTTTTCATCGCCTCTATCGTCCCTTCTCTCCTCTCCTTTTCCGGCCGTCCTAAATCTGCCGATCCGCCCCCAGAATCTCGAAGCTTAGGCGCGGTCTTGTTCGAGCAGTCGGCGCGGCCTCCAAGTTTATGCTCCGTGTGTGCTTGGCATCTCTGAGGGCGGGCTGATTGGCGCACAGGCTGTCGAGGCTGGCGAGGCTGGCTCGCTGGCGAATGACAGCCCTGGCCTCGCTGCTAGCTCCACCCTTTTCGACCCCACGCGCACCTACAGGCCCACCCCGGCTGTTGCTAGGCGTCTGGAGTCTTCTCGCCTCACGCCAGCACATGCCTCGAACCACTCGCATGCTTCTCGAAACCTACACAAAGCGATCACGTTCCCCGCCCAAGCCTCCCTCGCCCAGCCTTGCCGCGGACAGCGCTATCTCTGCGGACGCAAACACGACCCACAGTGCGGTTATTGCGGATTTTCCCTTCTACAACCTCCCAAAACATACCGGCCAACGCTGTTTCCCGCCAGCGGAACCGCCACAATAATCTCCGAAACGACTGGCTTTCCTGCGATTTGCCACCCTTTCCGACCGCGCCCCGAAACTCGCTTCGGGATTTCACTGTCACCAGCACTTGGGATCCCTAAGTCGACCTGCAGCCCGGAGCGCGACACCAACGAACCGCCGCGACGCTTGCGCCCCGAGATTCCCTACCGTATCCACCTCGCCTTCGCCCGCCATGTCTGGAAACCCACGGGTCAAGCGAAACTTGCGTGTCGGCGATTTAACGATGCCTCCAGCAGCACCCAGCCGATCAGGTCCTGCTTCGAGCTCGGGTTCCAAGAACAGACGACGCAGCACACCGCGGTCCTCGCTGCCAGAACAAAACTCGTCCACGCAGAAGCGCAAACGAGAGGCGAGCACGCTCGACGACGATCTGTTTGGGGACCACCTTTTCGGCGACGCAGAATTTGTTGACTTGGTGGACACGGACGACATCCCGCCAGAAATCCTCCACAAAAGCCAAGAGGAGTCGAACAAAAATCACGTCCGACTAAGCGCGTTCGACTGTGTCATCTGCATGGATAGTGTCACCGACTTGACCGTCACACATTGCGGTAAGCATACGGCTCTGTCCCTTGCGCTGCCCGACAGGACTCTAACACCATCACAGGCCACCTCTTCTGCTCCGAGTGTCTCCATTCAGCACTCGTCATCAACCCCACGAAGAGAGTCTGCCCCATCTGCCGCCAGAAGGTCGACCAGCTGCCGCGGACTGGCAAGTTCAACTCGAAAGCAAAAGGCTATTACCCGCTCGAGGTGAAACTTGTCACCAGGAAGACATTGGGGAAGAAGCCGGAACAGTCATCAGCGGCAAGGGGGTGACGTGACTGTCCGAGATCGCGTGGCGTCAAGGGCAGGTTGCCGTAGCGACGGGGCACTTCGGTCATCTGATCTTCACGCACGAGCGATTTTTAAAATCTCTATCTGCTCGCGTCTGGGGTCTGCGGGTGGAAGTTTGATTTGAAGCATGGCTTTGGGATTTGATTAGCATGGTCCGCTCTCAATGGACACAAGTGCGAGCGGACAGGGACAGGTGCACGGGAATTGGAGTTATGGTGTTGTGCAAGAATTATACCCTCTCTTTCGGTCTATCGGGTGGTGGTCGCGTTGCAATGGGGCGCGCTTGGGCATTGCATAGGATCGCGTTACGTTCAGCAAGGCGGCGTAATCAGGTACGGCAGGGTTAGGAACACATGGCAAAATAGATGGAAGATTCTCTCGTACTTTTGTCTCCATTCGACTTATGTGGGCGCGTGTCGTGTGTTTCGGCTTTCTTCTGATGTTGAAAGGGTGATACGGATGGCACGAACCGCCTTTCCAGCTTGCACTCCCACACATAGCCAAGCTTTTCTGTTCAGTATAAGAAAGAGGCCTGAAAGAACAATGCTGCGATACTGCTCAATGTTTCCCGACTTGGTCTATTCGAACTGATTCGCATTCACATCCACAAACACCATTCGAGTTTGGAACAGCGTCTCCAAGCTTGTTCCGGTCGCAGAACCTAGGAACTTGGCACCTTCCAAGCAAACCTTGCTATCCCTTGATCCTGTCATAGCCCTTGTCATCAAGCTGCCGAGAGGACTCTGCCTCAGCAGCACCACTACGACACATCATCCCAGAACCAGACAAAACTCTCTCAATGAAAAAGCGTCGTGTTTACCCTCGGCTTCTCGGATGGGACCTGGTCCGTCTCGAACTGCACCCAACAACGATGTCAGCAACACGCCCACCAGACAAGCGCCTGCAGAGTTCCAGACGCAGTGCGAGGAAGCGAAAAGCTCACCTTCAAAAACCCAGTCGCGGTAATCAGCAACATGAACGCCTCCGCCAGCTCCTCAATCCTCTCCTGCAGCAACGCCCTCGCAGCCGCATCATCCTCTCTCCCCACCACCCCCAACCCCCCGCTCCCGCCGCCTCCCACCCCAGAAGAAGGAGAAGCCGCCACAACCCCAATCCCAGCACTCCGCTTAAGCGTATGCACAACCAGCATGCGATGCTGCGTGAGGAACCTCCTGCCCTGCACCACATTATGCGCACCGCGGGCGAGCACGGCGGCGGCGACGACGCGCGCCAGCGCGACCAGCAGCGCGTAGTGGCGGGCGAGGGCGCGGGCGTCGCGGGCGTCGACCTGCAGCTCCGGGTCGGCAGCGAAGGCGCCGGCGCGCTCGAGCGCGCGGAACAGCCCCGCCTGCACGACATACTTGGCGCCCTGGCGCGTCTGCGCCAGCTGCTGCAGCAGCGCCAGCTTGGCGGCCGTGTACTGCTCCGCGGCGAGGGCGGCGGCGGTCGCGATGGGGGAGGGGATGGGCATGTGGAGAGGGGTGGGTGAGTTGAGGTTGGTGGTGGTGGTGGTGGAGACGGCGAGCCAGTCGGTCAGGATGGTGCTCAGCGAGTCGACGAGCACGCCGATGAAGTTGAGCCGGTTGAGGGACTCAATGATGGCAGTGTCTTCGTCGGCCGAGCGCGAGATGTGCACCAGCGCGCCGAGGAGGACCATCGCGGCGGTCTGGCAGGCCGTGTCGCTGCCGTAAGCGTCGTCGCAGATGACGTTGAGGAGGCGTTCGCCGTGGAGCTGAATTGCTTTGAGAGTTTTGACGCGGGTGGTGGCGAGACCGCGGGTGCTGCTGTTGCCGGTGCTGCCCCCATCAACCACACCGGTGAGATAGCGGTAGCAGATGCTGTAGTAAAGCGCGCGGAGCTCGGCGCTGCCGGCCCACTTGCCAATGGAGTTGAGGCAGACTTGGAAGAGCTGGAAGAGCTTGTCGCTGATGAGGTTACCGACGGTGAACTTTTCCCTGTTGAGGCCGGCGACGGCATCATCGTCCTCCACGAAGTCGAGCTTGAAGAGCAGCACCTTGGCAACTCTGGCAAGCTCGAACGCCTCGGCTGGGTTGGGTGTGCTGTATGCTTCCAGCGTCGGCAGGATGGCTTGTAACGCTTGAAGCAGGAAGGCAGTCTTGGGTGTGCCCTTGAAGTCGCTGGCCTCAAACATGACCAGCAGCAGGTTCGCCCATGCTCTGAGCAGGCCGAGCCTTGACGAGGTGAACAACTTTTGGCGATTAGTGAAGGTCAAGTACTCGATCAGTATCCCCTCCTCGACGTCGATGGCTTCCAAGTGCTGTTGAGATGCCACTTGCAGTGTGTCCCTGAATTCATTTCGCTTGAGCGAGATGGCTTCCCGCACCTTATGAATGTTGTACTGCAAGCCAGCCTCCGGATGCTCGACTGCACAGGGTCGGAGGTCGAGATCTTTGTAGAAGAAGAACTGTGGGGGTGGGACGTCCCAGTTCGCGTCAGGGTTGAGGAAGTCGAAGAAATCAAAGATGTTCCCCAAGTTGAGCGGCTCTTCGCCGTCGATGTTTATCTGCCCGCTGAGGGCGTCGAAGATCTGGCGCTTGATCGAGGGGATCCGGTTCTGAGAGACGCTGCAGAGCTCCTTGCCAATGTACTCGAAGATCATGGCCCGCGCGCCGAGGTAATCGATGTACGCCACGGAAGCGTTGGATAGCAGGAATTCCGGGTTGTTCGCCTCTAGGTTGTCCCATCGCAAGTCTGGCTGGATCTGAATCTCCTTCAGTAGCATGTGGAACATGAAGTTGGTCGACCTCAATTCATCCATCACCAGAGTGGCCGACAGTGGCGACTTCCACAGGACCTGCAAGATCCGCAGGATGCGGTGCTTCAGTGTGATTAGATACCCGCGCATGCCATGCTCGTCATCGTACACCGAGAGCCCGATAATGACGTTGAGCAGGCTGTGGAAAAGCGATTTCTGCGCGTCAAAGGCGCCCCTAGGTTCGATAGTAAGCTTGTTAAGCTCACAATGGAAGCCAAGGAGCAAATGGGCAATTGTCGGCTGGTCAGGGGTGGCCCTGAGACACTCGTAGAGAAAATCAAGAATGAAGAGTTTGATGACATAGTTCTCCGATTCCGCTTCGAGGACCGGGTCCAGACTCGCAGTGAGGGTGGCCCCTAGCGAGGCGGCAATGGTCTGGCCCTCGCCGTTTCTCTCGAGCTGGACAATCGCCTTGTTCCGGTGGCCGAGCCGACCGGTTTTAGGGTGCCATGCCGCAATAATCCTGGGGGACGTGGAAATCTTCTCGAGCAGCTTCAGGCATGCTAGCGTCAACTCGCCGTAACCGAGGTTGCAGTATTTGCCCAGATCCACTACCAATGACAAATGGCTCAAGATACCATCTTCAAAGGAGGTGAAGGTCGGGTTTGCCACGGAAGCCCGTCGTTGTCCAGGTTGTGACTGGATCAGAGGTCGGACGAGGTGCAGGTAAGTGTCTTGCAAGTCGAGGGCTTTGATCATGACTTGAACACCCAGCAGAATGCTGAGCACAAGCGGCGAGTCAGGGGATGCGCTCCCGAGACCAGCAGGATCTTGGTGAACGGTTCGAATGAGGGCGGTGATAACTTTCTCGTTGAACAACCAATCCATAACGCGGGCAAACGGATGCAGGCGCACATATGCGGCCAGGTTCGTCGTCGGCATCGCAATGTCGATGGCGATATTGCTCTCGTTACCCAGGATGATGAGGTCCTCGTTGAAGGTTGATAAGCAGGTAAGCGCAAATTCGAGACAGCTGACGCGTAAGGCTCTGCTTTGCGCGGGATCAACGAGGTCTTGAGACTTCTGCGCCAGCACCTCAAAGACAAAGTCGACATAGGGCTCCATGCCGGGAATGCGCGCGTTGCTCCCCAAGCCTTCCGGGAAATTCAAGGAGTCGTTCAGTCCGTCGGAGTCCTCGAAAGGCGCAAAGAGTGAGGTAAGCAGTTGGATGAAGGCATTCGACTCCTCAAAGTTATTGCTGAGCTCATTCAGCACTGCTTGCATGTAAGCATGCGAGCTCAGGGGCTGGCCGAGCGAAGAGATTCGTTGGGGCGCTCCGGACTGATGCGAAGGAGGCGAGCCGGTCGCCCATCCGTCTACGGCTTTCCATAACGAGTCGTTCTCTCGCGCCTGTCTTCTCGACGACAAGGCTTTCAGAACGTAGAAGATGCAGGCCCGGAGGCGGCGAGGAATCGCCCCATCCGCGAGCTTGCACAACTGGTCAATGAATGGCACTTCGTCGTCCGAGACCAGCATCCGCTGCCTGGCAACCTCGCTCTCCGTCGCCAGTTTGGCTATCAAACGGAGGTAGCACTCGAGCATTAATGCCGACTCAGGCTCGGTCTCGGCCAGGTCAACGCCTGGCTTCCCGGCTCGTGGCACGATGGTGGTCTGGGTCGGTGTCGGCCGCTCCTGGAGCTTTTCCGTAAAGTACTTCAGCTCCCTGAAGATCTGGGACCACGTAAGAGACTGGGTACGTTTCATCTTCCCGGAGGATTGGTGACCTTCGTCGAGGAGAAAAGTGTGGGCGGCCGTGGCACATTCTTCGCTGTCTGACAGGCAGATAAGCATCTCGCAGAAGGCGCTGACGAGCGGCGTGGACGCTCTTCTCGATGCCCATTGCAAGAAGCCGGCCAAGTTGCTGTCAGGGTCCTCCCAGAATGACATAGCTGCGTCCGGTCGGCCCTCGTAGGCATACGAGATGATGATCAAGAAGCGTTCGAGATCGAGGTCCTGCTCGTGATTCTGGCTGAGCTGCCGTTGCTCATCCTCCTCGGCCCTCAATTTCCTCAGCATGTCTGGGAGATTGGAGATGGCGGCATCGACGAAGCCTTCTAAATGCGCCGTCATGCTTTGTTGGAGGAAGTGGCTGAACGGGAAAGGGTCCGAGGCCAGAGGAGGGGAGTTTCGTTGCAGCCATTGGCGCATACCCAGCCGTGACGGGTCTTGCCACTCCTGGGCTCTGCAGTCGGCGGCAACCGACAGGATGAAGTCGAAGGCACCCTCCTTCAGCGCCTCCATAAATTGTTTATTCCGCTCGTCGTCCTCCGCATCCAAGTTGATTCCTTGGAAGTCGTACGTCGTGTCGTCAAGGTACCATCCGCTGTACTCGGCAATCCACCATGCCCTGACCGCAGCACGCAGGTTCGGAAGCGCCCAAGTGTCGTCGTCGCCCTTTTTGCACACAAGCTGATTCAGCTGCCGCGCTTGCTGAAGGTCGCCCACACCCTCGGTTGAACCAAACGCTGTGATGTATGCGGCAATAACCGGAAACAGGTGAACTAATGGCACGCGGGTAAGCACCTGAATGATACAGCGTGTGTGCACGATATTTCAGAGGAGTAAACCATACCAAGAAAGTGGTCGTACTTGTCGGCCCTCCGGAGGGCTGCGAGGAAACTTTGAAAGTCGGCAGCAGTGGCATGGCGCTGTTCGACCGCGGCGTGTAGGATCGCGGCTAGGCACTCATGCTGTTCTACGAGGCTCGACCTCGAGAATTCGAACGTCTCCTGGCTTTCCGGGGCCCTGATCAGACTGGCTTGCTGCAAAAGGGTACGACCGGTCGCCTTGTCCAGCATGCCCTTCAGCATAGCCCTGATGCTCTGCATAGCTTCCATGCATCTTGGCACAACTTTTTGGGCAGATCCGTCAGGCCGCGAGCCTGGCGGAGGGATGCCAAAGACCTTTTCCTCCGCAACGGCACCAAACGCATCTTGCAGCTCTGGCTCCAGCTCGTCGTCGGTAGCTATCTCGATGCACAGGCGCATGCAGTCAAGCAGGTACTTGCGCTCCTGGTGAAATCGGATGATGGCGCATTCCCACAAGGGGCGGCTCTGCGTCTCGGCATCGTCTTCGGCATCGCAGTCGAGTAGTATCCTCGCCGACTCGAGTTCGTCTAGCTCCAGCTCGTCGGCCACTTTGAGACAGTCATTGACAAAACCGTCGTTGATCGCGTACTCGTCATCGCCAATCTTGATTTTGCCTAGACTCGGCGTCAGCACCCCTGGCCCCTTCTAGAATCCGCCCGCCCTGCGCGAGTCGTACCAGTGCCCAGCGATGCCCGGTGGTCTGAGTTTCGCGGCGGCTTGTCGATTAGCTTCTTGAAGGCGTCGGTCAGCGCCTCCAACAGCTGCTCAAGCACCGGCAAGCCCTCATATCTGTGTTGCCGGACAGCGACCAGCTCCCCGTGAAGGGCCTGGAGGGCCTCGAGCGCGCGCAGTTCAGACATGGTCGGCGGGGCGAAAGGCGCCTCAGCGCATTCTTCCCTCTTCGCCCAGACGTAGTCGCGTTCTGTAGATGCGTGGGAACTGGATTTCCCGCAGGTTGACAGGATGGGCAACCGTTAGAGCGTTAGGCCAAAAATCCAAAGTCGGGGTGGCCAGGTTGATGAATGCGCTGCAGCTGTATGCGTAGTGGCTCAAGTAACGCTTCAATCGCGAGATGCGGCTGTCCCGCGTGCTAGGGCCAGGTCCAGTGCCTGCCGATTGGCGCCAAATCGGCGCAGTCAACAAAAGAATTGGGCGGTGAGCCGTTCTGCCATCACTGCAGCGGCGGCTGGGTTGGTGGTCGCCCTGGGAGGTGGTCATAGCTCCTTTGGGCTTCGCATCGCGCTTTCCCTCTTCAGTGACTGGACTGAACCTGCCCGGTTGCATCCAGAGATATCCATGGAAGCCTGGAGCGCGTCAACTCGCTCCTGCATAACAGTTTCTTTCCGAGTCCATTTGTTGCCGTTCCTTGTGACTTCAGACGTGCGAGGAGACGCTGAATACATCATTTAGAGGCATAAACGGTGGCATTGGTCTTCAAGTGGCATGCCTCAGTTCTCACCTAATCGTACAGCAGTCTTGACCTCAGACGGCGTCCACACCCGCTGTAAATACGTACCGTACCAGGTGCTTTTCTGACGCGGTTCGCGTTCACCTCACTTCAGCTGCTCGGTGTGTCGGACTGGTCTCAACGCAGAGTCAAGCTGCTAGATTCGATTTTCACTACAACAATGCACACAAGACCCTTGTTATCGCATTGAGGTGTCCAAGATCAGATTGTTGGTGGTTCATCGTCCGCCGTGCCCCGTAGCCACCGCTTCGACATTCCCCATCAACCCAGCAACGCCGCTCCTGGAACACTGTTGCAGATCACCCGCCATCGCAGTGGGCTTTTGAGGCGGAAGAAGCGAGGATGCCGCGAGCCAAAAGCTACACTGGCGACACCATAAATTTCAAACAGATCGCCGGTAAGTGGCACAGCTGTTTGGGGCCCGTATTGGCTGTACATGCAGTTCTGGAGTACACGGACCTGACGCGAGACACTCGCACCTCCAAGGACTCCTCACCAGTCCGACAGCCACCACGCGCAAAGACGCCCTTGAAGGTAAGGTTTTATTTCGCTTATCGGTTGCTCATTAATAAATTCATCAGGCTAACCTCCGTGCCGCTCAACCAGATTTACTGGCTTACTTCAAAGCCGTTGACAATGGGTCTCAAACGCAGAGGTAGTACTGCGCACGTCTTGCGACTGTTATGCGTTGCGTGTGGCTGCTAACCCATTACCAGGAACCCCTTCGACGACAAGTCTTACCACTCGCTCTACGAAGCCCTATTTCGTTGCGCCCTGCTAGAGAAGGAAAGCTACTTCAAGAAATCGGCCAAGTCCAGCGCCGGTGCCAGCGCCAGGCTCGAGAAATGCGCCGATGCCCTGCGCGTGGCTATTCGCCATGGGGCCACCAAGATCAAGCGCAAGACGGCCAAGGCAATCATCGACCACATCACACAGGTTCTCCCAGGACCTGAGGACGACTACGTTGCCCCTCTCCTCAAGAACTACGTCAAGGCCCTGGCCACCTTCCTCGGCTTCTCCGCAAACGTCGAGAATCTGGCCGCCGTCTCGGGCGAGAGCTGGGACGCGTGCGTCAATTTCTGTGTTGACGCTCTCTCCCGCTACCTCGAGACAGGCGACCGAGACAGCGGATCTTTGTCCCGCGCTTCCCCGGCTCCAGGTGCAGTTACCCGGTCTGGCTCCGTTCTGGTATCCCAGGGCTCTGCGTCTGGCCAGGTCGGAAGCCAGATCGCCCTCGACTTCCTGACATGTCTCAACTCACTGGTGGCCGCCCCCAACGCGCCTGTGCCCCTGAAAGCAGACAAGGTGTCGAGCATTTTGCTGCAGGTTCTCCAATTCAGGCAAATGAAGATTGGAGAGCTGCAGAAGATGGCGTTCTCGACCTTCAACATCATCTTCCAGAGGATCCAGGCCGACGACGTCTCGTTATCCAGGAGACTCGTGAGGAATCTGATTCCGCTTGTCTCCCACTGGTGGCAGCCCCGGGCTCTTTCGCGAGATGCCATGCTGAATGCCATTCGTGACGAGATGCTTAAGACCATTTACGGAACACACCTTTACATCGAGAGCTTGCTTCGAGAAGCAGCCGACGGGTCGTTTTTCCAAGATCTGGAGGACTTGCTGGATGCCTTATGGTCTGACTACTCGAGGCGGGAGGAGCGCGCCCGGCTGCAGCTAGACGACGTAGCCTTCACGGCAATGCATTTGCCCGCAGATCACCCATCCACTACGATCTTCAGTCTTCGCCCGTACAACCAGGCAGGCGAGCAGAACTGGGCTCTCCTGGAGAACCTCGCCATATTAGAGGCCTCTTACTCGCTGTATTCCCAGCGGGAACACAGCCAACAGCAAGCTGAGAACGGCCAGCCCCGGAAAAGGCGTCGAATGGCCGGCAGCTCAAACAGGATACACCAAAAACTACAGTCTTTGGATCCGGCTGTCCGTCTGTCAGCCTTGCAGCTCATGCCGTTTTTGGCTAAGCGGAGGGAACCCTCTCTCGAGGACATCGTGGAGACGATGGCAGATCTATCCAAGTCTGTTACTGCCAAACAAGGTCCGGTGGCCTCCTGGGCCATGGTCGCCTGTTCCAGGTAGGCACAGAATAATGACATCCTTCTCCCTGACCACAGCCATACTTACTGCTCAAAGCTTTGCGATGCTTGAGGCAGCACGGCACCCGTCGCTTACACCCTCCTGGAAACAACTCTGGCAGCTTGGCGTACGATCTCTGTCGCTGCCACCAACCAGCCGCGCCGCTTGCGTACTGCTTCACTCCATACTGAAGGCGAGTCTGGTACCCAGACATGAGTTGGCAGACGACATCAACCAGATGGTTACGACCGCCGACATCAGCGGGCCCTCGGTCCTGGTGGATTCGTCTTTGCTTCTCATGCTAAGCTTGCTTCGGCTCCGCAACAACATGTTTCCCAACGCAAGCCAAGCATCCTCAAACCACATCATCCGCTGGGTGTTTGTCAAGTGGAGTCCTGGTAAGTCGAATGATGTTGTAGGGGCATCCAGAAACCTTGGGCTAACATTGTCGCCCAGCCGAATTGATATACGCCTCCATGCATGCCACTCACGCAACGCCTTACGATCTTGTCAATCTTGTACGGGCTTGTTATGGAGCCTCACCTCTCACTATGACGGCGCCTCTTCGTGTTTTTGGAGGTCCCATAGCTCAGTTCTGGAAGAGCCAAGCAGAAACCCATCCCTTCATTCGATACCTGCTGCTTCTCGATCCAAAAGACGTGGTCGGGCCAGTGGAGGTACGCTCCGTCGATGAGCGATTGGCCGAGTCTCAGCAGGTCGCTGATCCGGCTGGATCCCATGCGGCGAGGCGGTTGGCCCTCGAACTCCTCTACCCCAAAATTGAAGAGCTCCAGCAGCTGGCAGAGTCGTGGCAGAAGCGTGGCGGGGAAGGTGCCGTACCTGTATCGACTGAACGACTGCAGAGCATGGTCCTCGCGTGCCTTACTGGGTGCCTGCTGCTCCCCGATTTGGCCAACCTCAACACGTCCGTCTCCAGGGATCTCGAAACGACGCTCTTCGGCATCGTTGATGCTACTCTCAGAGTAATTCTGAGCGCTGCTGCGAATGAGAACTTCTTTGACCTTCTTCTGACGTCTTCGGCACCGTTTATACCTCCCCTCACAGAGGCCGAGCTGGTCTCCCTGAAGAACGAGCGACCGCACATCCTGATGTTGTTCGGCAAGATATCCGAAACGCTCCATGAGAGGACCCGTCGAGAATCGTCGCTCCGAAATCCCGATGTCGAAGACATCGACGACGAATTCGAATCGCAAACGAGCCACAGCAGCACAACTGGAAGGAATCAGGCGCTGCCTAGGAGGGACGTGCTGCTGTGCCACACCCCGGAGGCCTTCTACTTGGAAACCAGTCTACGAATACATCTTTTGGAGATCATGCGGACAAACGACGGCGAACTCGGTCGTGTCCCGGAATCTATCGTCGACCAGCTCGTCGAGCTTCCAAAGGAGCAATTTCTATCATGCCGGCTGTTCATCCGAGAGCTCTTTACATCGGATGCCTTGGCTCCTCTCGACACCGCCAGGAGAATCCTTGAAGCCGCTGGAAGTATCATCGAACAAGAAGAGTTTACGTGCTGTGAGGTGGCACTGTGCAACTGTCTGGATGTCATGGATAGCTTCATCAGCGTTTGGACTGATGACGATCTTGATATATCAGTCATGGCCGGAGATCTTTATCACTACCTGGTGAAGAACTGTCTGCCGAACAACGCGCTGTCTCCTGCTGCGCAAATTTGTCTTTCCGGCTTACTTCTGCACCTATTGGAGGTCAAATCAGATTACGCCGCCAGCCTCAAGTTGACCTCCGTTCGGTCTACTCTCATGAACATCCTGCGAGATGGAACCATGGAGGTCAAGTACTTCATCGGACACCGTCTTCCCAGAATCTTCGGACTATATGTTCTCAAGACACACGACGACATATTCGTTGACGTGCTTGAGAGCCTTCCGTCTGACCCTGAGGTCGCCGAGGGTATTGCATTCCGTTTAATTGTCCTCGCAGAACTTGCTTGCCGATGGCCAACACTGCTTCGACGGTGCATTTACCACATCTTCGAAGCACCAGGGAAGATATCACAGTCGAAGAAATATGCGGCGAGTTGTCTCAAGCGCATCTCCCGGACTTTGCAGCTCAGCGGTCCACAAGAGTTATTTAAGCTCTTCGCACCACAGCTGCTGTACACCTGGCTGGAGACGGACTCCATCCAAAACATCCCTTATGAAATCTTTGGCTATCCTGGTTTCCAAGACCTACTCCAGGAGGCCCAGACAGAGGCTGCCGCAATCATGGTCATGCGTGGCCAAGAACAGGAAGCCCTGGATCTGGCGCAATCTCTCGGCCTGTCGCCCGAGCAAATGGTCCAGCACAGTTTCACTAAGATTATTGCCTACAGTATGGCGCACGACATCAGCATTCCCGGCGGCGCAGACTACGTGACCGGAGAGAGTCGGCTCAGGAGGATACTTGGAAAGGAGGGCTACCTCTCCAACATACATCTCAACTTCGCCGACATCATAGCCACATTCTTCGACACCTTTGATCAGGAGGACCCGATCGAGAAAGCACTTCGAAGAGACGACCGATTTGCATACGCCGCGGCTACCCTGGAGGAGATCAAAAAGCTGGGACAATTGCCAGCTGCATTGCCTCCTAACCAACAGCCAATGTTCAAGGCCAAGTACCTGGCCAGAGAAATCTCCCACCTGTGCAGCCGGACACCGTACGAGCCCGAAACGCTGTGGACGCCCGCCCTTGTCGTCTTCGTGGCCCGCAAACTGCTAAACACGATCCATCCGGCGCTTGGCCCGCTACATGCCTGCTCCGTGCTGCGCAAGATTCGTGTGTTGATATGCATGGCGGGCGACCACGCGACATCTGCGTATCCTTTGGAGATGCTCCTACATTCGCTCCGAGCTTTTGTCGTTGATCCGGAGTGCGCCGACGATGCTCTGGGCATAACGCAATATCTCGTTCTCAAAGGAGATGCTCACCTCCGACAGTCGCCGTCGTTCCTTGCTGGGTATGCCCTCTCCAGCCTGGCAGACCTTCGCGTCTTCCTCGAGTCGAGCCAATCGAGCACGACCCAGGAGAGCCAATTCAAAGCGACCATGACCAAAGCGCAGCTGTTTCACTCGTGGTTCACCAAATATCTGGGCAGTTACGACTCGCCCGCTTTCCAAGACGAGGCCCAAAAACGCGCCTTCAAGTCCATTACCCAGTCTGCCGCGCACATCCGTGCGTCAGGTAATGCGGAAAAGGGGACGCACGAAAGCAACCTGCTGCTGGAAATCTTGGAAGACTGGGACCGTGAAAACCGGTTGCTGAATGAGCCGGCGCGTGACGTCGCGCTCTCCATGCTCTGCGGGGTGTTCAAAGTCCCTCCATCTAGCAGGCTGGATGTGATTGAGACGGACGACGACGCATTGAAGCATGGAGCTGTTGTGTGGAGGAGTTGTGCATCCCAGAGGCTGAGCGGGGAGTACTTGGCATGGGCCGGGCGCGTCCTGGGCCGCTCGTTTGCAGCATCCGGCGAGGTGCCTGACGAGCTACTGCGCGAGTCACAACTCAAGGAGTACCGCAGATTGTCGCTGGACACTGGAGGCTCAGAGGAGGGACTGCTGAATCTCATCGAGGCTCTCACAGTCAGCGGTGACTGCTACACGGCCGGCCTGGCTGAAGCTGCGCTGCGTACTGTTGTGTCTGATGCTCTCAGCGACGAGGATCACGACCTTCTCAGTGCCTGCCAGCAGAGTCTGTCCGAGCCGCTGCTGATCTCATCGAACTGGGACCCTTACCGCACACCACAATTCGACCAGTTTGGAGTCGATCCTCCCACTGCGGCAGAGGTGTTCTCGGCGAAGCAACTCGAGGACTCACACTGGTCTCAACGACTTACGACACTCTTGGCCCAGTCTGCTCCCGGGATTGTGACATTGAAGGTGCTTCCTTCCATCCTGACCAAGGTCAAAGGTTTTGCGGAGCGGGCATTTCCATTCGTCGTTCACTTGGTCTTGACTTACCAGTTGGACAAGCAACAAGGAACCAAGCGGCAGCTCTCGGAAGCTCTCAAAGAGTGGCTGAACTCGACCTCAGATGCAGCCAAGGAAAATCTGAAGCTGCTGATCAATACCATCCTCTACTTGCGGACTCAGCCCCTGCCAGGCGAGACATCGATTGCGGATCGGGTGCACTGGCTGGACGTCAATCTCTCAAGCGCTGCCGCCGCTGCCACCCGATGTGGCATGTTCAAAGTGGCGCTCCTGTTTGTCGAGCTGGCCAATTCAGAATCGTCACGGGGATCACGACGCCCGTCTGCAATCAAGGAGATTGAGGACTCAAGCGAGATTCTCTTGGGCATCTTTGAGAACATCGATGACCCCGATGCCTACTACGGCCTGAACCAAGATGCGTCGCTCTCCACCGTACTCTCACGGCTAGAGTACGAAAATGACGGGAGCAAGAGCCTCGCTTTCCGCGGAGCACAGTACGATAGCCACTTGCGGAGTAGAGATGCTGCCGCAAGACAGGACGGACAGGCGCTTGTCAAAGCTCTGAGCAGCCTCGGGCTTTCTGGGTTGTCCAATTCGCTGCTCCAGACGCAGCAGAGCCTGGACGGGTCGTCTGACTCCCTAGATGGGACATTCACAACAGCAAGGAAGCTCGAGTTGTGGAACCTGCCGGCCCCGTCAAGCACGGACAATTGGGCCGTTACCGTGTACAAGGCATACCAGGGCTTTCACCAAGCCCCGGATGTCGACGCTGTCAGGGGTGTGATTCACGAAGGGTTAAGGAGCACTGTTCGGCACCTCACCAGCCGCAGTCTCAACACCTCTACCCTCCGGCACCAGCTGGGAGCACTCGCCGTGCTGGCAGAACTTGACGACGTTCTGAATGTCACCGATCAAACTGAGCTGCAGAATGCGCTGGCCAACTTTGAGCAGAGATCCAAGTGGATGATGAGTGGGCGGTACCCCGACGTGAGCCAGATTCTGTCATGCAGGGAAACGACATTGAGCATGTGGAGTCAGCACCACAAACTCAGGGCGACGAGATTGACTCCAGCGGACGCCCGTCTAGTGCAGATCCGTGGGATGCTGCTCTCATCCGACATATTCCGCTTCCACCGGGCGAACCAGGAAACGCTGAACCTATCGACAACTCTTACAGATCTCATTCGTTCCAGCGAGTCATTGGGTCTCAGCGTCGATGCTGCTATCAAGATGGAAGCAGCTAATTCGCTGTGGGATCATGGGGAAATGATCTCTTCCATCCGTATGCTGCAGAACATTGACAAGGACTCGTCCCTGAAGAAGCAGACTGTCCCCGTCAGCCGCTCAGATCTCTTGTCGAAAATTGGATTCCAAGTTTCCGTCGCCAGACTGGAAAGCCCAGACAGTATCCAGAAGAAGTACCTTGAACCGGCCCTCAAGGAGCTCAAAGGCAAGAACGAAGGGAAAGACGCCGGCCAGGTGTTCCATCAGTTTGCCATGTTTTGTGACGAGCAGCTGCAGAACCCCGACAGTCTGGAGGATCTAGCACGGCTACAGAACCTCAAAAAGGGTAAAGATGAGGAGGTAGCTCAGCTGAAGGCCATGATCGCCAACTCCAAGGACTCCCAGCACAGGAACCGGTATTCGAGCCATCTCGCCAAGGCCCGACAATGGCAGGATCTTGACCAGCAGGAGCTCCGCCGCGTGGAGCAGACGCGCTCTGAGTTTCTCCGGCTCAGTCTGGAAAACTACCTGCTCTCACTGGCGGCGTCTGACGAGCACAACAATGACGCTCTGCGTTTCATGGCTCTCTGGCTAGAGCAATCCGAAGCGGATGTCACGAACGAGGCTGTCAGAGGGTACATCGGCAAGGTGCCGACCCGCAAGTTCGCGCCGCTCATGAATCAACTGTCCTCGCGCCTGCAAGACCAGCCGGTTCTCTTTCAGAAATTGCTCATCGACTTGGTCTACCGCATCTGTGTCGATCACCCGTACCACGGCATGTACCACATCTGGTCCGGTGCCCGGACCCGCGTCAATAAGGATGACGAGATTGCGGTGTCCCGGCAGAAGGCGACCGACAGGGTGGCCAAGGCTCTCACCAAGTCGGAGACGGTGTCTAAGATCTGGCCCGCCATTGACCAGACGAGCCGAGCCTACCATGCGCTCGCCATGGACCGCGATCCTAACAGATACAAGGCCGGCCAGAAGATGGCTCTCAAGAATTCGTCCGTCGGCCAGAGCTTCTTAAGCATTCTCAGCAAATACCCCATCCCACCACCGACGATGCAAATCGCCCTGTCGGCCAGTCAGGACTACTCAGATGTGCCCATGATCCACAAATTTGAGCCGGATATGTCTATTGCTTCCGGTGTCAGCGCTCCCAAGATTATCACGGCCGTGGGCACGAACGGTCAGCGATTCAAACAGCTCGTGAAAGGCGGCAACGACGACCTGCGTCAGGATGCCATCATGGAACAGGTCTTCGCAGCCGTCTCCGAGCTCCTGAAGCTACATCGGACAACACGCCAGCGAAACCTCGGCGTCAGGACGTACAAGGTACTGCCACTGACGTCCTCCTCTGGCCTCATCGAGTTCGTCTCCAACACGATCCCGCTGCACGAATACCTGATGCCCGCCCACGAGCGCTACTACCCCAAGGACCTCAAAGGCTCGCAGTGCCGCAAGGAGATCTCCAACGCCCAGACCAAGACCACCGAGAGCCGCATTGCCGTCTACCGCAAGGTCACGGAGCGCTTCCACCCGGTGATGCGCTACTTCTTCATGGAGTACTTCCCGGACCCGGATGAGTGGTTCCACAAGCGGACCGCCTACACGCGCACGACGGCGGCCATCTCGATGCTGGGCCACGCACTCGGGCTGGGCGATCGGCACGGGCACAACATCCTGCTGGACACCAAGACGGGCGAGGTGGTGCACATCGACCTGGGCGTCGCCTTCGAGATGGGCCGCGTGCTGCCCGTGCCCGAGCTCGTGCCCTTCCGCCTGACGCGCGACATCGTCGACGGCATGGGCGTCACCCGCACCGAGGGCGTCTTCCGCCGCTGCTGCGAGTTCACCCTCGACGCGCTGCGCGAGGAGGCTCCCTCCATCCAGACCATCCTGGACAGTCTGCGCCACGACACGCTGTACCAGTGGTCCATCTCGCCGGTGCGCATGGCCAAGCTGCAGAATGCGCGTGGCTCGGCGGCGGAGGGAGGCGGGGACGATGGGGAGGGCGAGGAGGGTGGTGGGGGAGGTGCTGGAGGCGCTGGAGCCGGCGGCACGGAGCGGGACCGCAAGGCGCGCTCGGTCAATGAGCCCAGCGAGGCGGACCGCGCCATCGAGGTGGTCAAGAAAAAGTTGAGCAAGACGTTGAGCGTCATGGCGACGGTGAATGATCTCATCAACCAGGCGACGAGTGTGTCGAATTTGGCGGTTCTGTATTCAGGTAAAGTCTGCTCTATCCATCCTGCCGTGCGAAATTGTTAACTGACCGCTTTGCAGGCTGGGCAGCGTATGCATGATCGACTGGGCCGAGGAAGTAAGCCAGAACAATTTGTATGTCATGTGTTTGGCGAGGACACACAGGATACCTCTGCAAATTATCACAGCCCCTGATGTAGCGTGCGTGCAAGTTAGGCAGGCTTGAGTTCTGTGGTGAAGGGAGAGCTAGCCTACTGACGCTCTCCCACGTCTCGATCCCATCCAAACCGCCCACCCATATGCCTGTAACGTACATCCAAAATACTTTGAGCAATATCCAATGAATGAACAAGTAATAGTACCTAAGGCAACCGCACTTCTGTCGTGGGCTTTCCCCTCCCCTAAGTCAAAAGGGTAACTTCCCAACCCTGGTGCGCTGCGCGCTTGCTCGCTCTTCCCTCCGTTTGACGCCCCCAAGTTCGACTCACCCACCCGCCAAAATGAAAATCATACCGAGGCCACACACCCAACCAGCCCTTTACCATCCGGCCTCCTAACCCAGCTCCCCTCCCTCCCCACCAGCACTACCCCCGCCCCCACCACCAGCCTTCTTCAACCTCCCGAGCACCCGCTCCCTGTGCACCCGATTCTTCAAATGCACCTCAAAGTTCTGCACCGTCATCTCCGGGCCGGCAGTGTACGACTTGCCCGGGCAGTCGCGACAGCGGATGCGGGGCAGCCAGGCGAAGGCGACGTTCTGGTGAGCCGAAGACGACGACGAGCCCGGCGGCGGCAGCGGGAGGGAGACGATGGCGTTGGTGTCGGTGTCGATGGCGCAGTAGCGCATGATGGCCTCAAACGAGTCGGTCGGGTAGGCGCGCTGCAGGTCGGCTAGCGCGGCGGTGAGCCATTCAGGGGGCGGGGGCTAGTGACAAGACAAAGGAAGGTGGGGAGTGGTTAGTGCGTGACCTTGAGGTGTGTCTTAAGTTGGGTCCATTTGGGCGGTTGGCGAATGTGTGTGGAGGTGTGTATGTGTGGGTGTTTGCGGTGTGGTGTGGTGTGAATAGGGTGGGCTTGGGTAGGGTTAGGTGGGTTCGGCCGGGTGATGTGATGATGGGGTGGGAAGGGGCTCGAGGAAAGGGGGTAGGGGGGCGAGGGAGGCTTCAGGTGTGGTGGAAAAGGGGGGAAAGAGAAAGTTGTACCGGCGGAAGGTTCGGGGCGTTGCCGTTCGGTTCGGGTGGAGGGGCCGGAACGCGGCCGAGCTGGCCTTGTAGAGACGCGGCGGCGTTTGGTGGTTTGGACCCCAGGTGTTGGTTGGATGCAGACGGGGTGGATGGAGGGCCCATGGAGCCTGGGCCGGCGGAGCTAGGGACGCGTTGGTGGGCGAGAGTTGGCGTTGCGCCCGACGGCGGGCCGTGTCGCATCTTGAGATCTCGCATGAGCTTTCTCAGCCTCGCCGGGTTGACTCGGAGAGTGACGATGTGCTGAAGCGGCTCCTCGGTCTGTTCCCGCGTCGCTTCGCGACCGAAGCGGCGGGATGTTCGTGTCTCGTGGTGGTGTATTGTGGCCTCGGGAGTCTCGGATCGCCCGAGGGTCGCCATGCGTTGAGCCGCGGCGTTGGCGGCGCCGCGCATTCCCCTGGTCCTGGCAGTTCCTTGGAGCTGCGCCATAGCGGGCGACTCCGGCGCGGAATCATCACTATCCTCCGAATCGGACAAATCGCCGTCCCGGGCTGCCCGTTTGCCTCTCCCTGCGAGACCACCACCACCACCACCCATTGCCCGTTTGTATAGGCGGCTGTCGTCGACGTGGAGCGCAGCGCCGGGTAACACAGAGGAGACGATGGATGTCCGTATGGTTCGCTGCCGCTCCTTCAAGTCCGGCAGCTGAGGACCGCCGCGTCTGTTGATGGACCGCTTTTGTCTCCTCTGTTCGCGCGAGAACATGGTCTCTGTCCTCTCCAGCTCGGCTTCCGTGTTCTCGTACAGGTACGGCGCATAGTCTTTCGCTTGCTGTTGGGGCCTGAATACCGAGGGCAAGGGCGAGGGCAGGAAAGCGGCCACGAGGTCCGCATCCTCAATGGGGCGGCCGTCGAACGGGTGGCCAACGCTGTACAAGCTGCGTGTGAATAGTTGCGCCTGTTCGCGTATGCAATGCGCAATTGCTGTTGTGAACTCGCCCGACAGAGACAGGTCGCGCGCCATGCTGGCGGCGAAATCCTCGGGCGAGTTGATCGGATTGTTGATGTCCCATTCAAACTGATCGACCAGCGTATGCGCGCCAATGGTGATGTTGAGCTTGACGAGGATGCGCATCTCGTCGTTCTTGTATGCAGAGTACGGGAGTTCGGGGTCGAGGGCGTCGTCCTCGGCGTAGGCGAAGGGGTAGAAGTCGTTGAGCTGCTCGTGTATCTGCGACACCACCTGGTCGTAGACAGGCTTGTCCACGGACGGGTTGAGGCCCATGTCCTCGAGGAGCTGAGCGGCAACAAACTCGACGGACACGAGGCGCTCGTGGAGGTTGAAGGTGAAGGTATCGCGCAGCTTGATCTTCTCCCAATCGACGTCAATCCGCACGGGCACCAACTCCTCGTGCTGCTCGGCCTGCTTTTTGACATCCTTCTTGCTGAACTTGAGCACGGGCGTCGTGCGCTTACCGGGGCGCGGTTTCTGCGATGGATAGATGATCTTGGTTCCGCCGCCGTTCTCGGTGTAGCCGTTACCGTAGCCGCGATAGCCCTCGCCATAGAGCCGACCGGGGAAATTAGCGTAATGGTCCCTGTACGTGCGGTAATCGCTCGCGCGCGCGAGCATGTCCTTGGTGTTCTTCTCGAGTTGGATCTGAGCCTCTTTGAGGGCGGCGGAATGGATCCAATCGTGTGTCTGGAAGCGCTCGACGATGACCTTGCTGAGAGAGTCCTTGTCGCGGACGGCAACGGCAGGACCCGCATCGGCCTTGGGGGAGGCGGACTTGGCTGGCGCCGGGGCGGGGGCCGCGGACGACGAAGCGGCATGTGTTGGTGATGGCAATCCAGGGCCGTCGCCGCCAGCGGCCGACGCCTGCGGAGCGGCCATCGTGTCGGCAGGAAGAAGAAGAAGAAGGAGAGGGTGGAACAGAAAGGCAAAAATAAAACAAAATAATGATAATGATGTCACAAGAAAGGGGTCGCTGCAGCAAGGCAGCAGAGAAGCCCCAATGGCGCGCGCTTTGTCTGGTGTCGGCACGCGGGTGACCAGATGGTGCGCGCCAGAAGCAGATTGGATGGTGTTGCTTGCGGCCGGGGCTGGTCGAGTTCGCGGTGAGGCTGGCGCCAGAACGGGATGCGCGAAGTTCAAAGAAACGTGGAAGCGCGCCTGAGCCAATGGGCGGACTGGGGGCAGGGGGTGCAGCGGAGTGGATTGGAGCACAGCGGGCCAGAGCACGGGCGCACACGGGGCGGTACCGGTACCTCCACCGGCACTGTGGCTTAGCATTGATCAGCTGTAGCAAGACTTCCAACACCCGCCTGGTACCGTTCTCGGCAGCATGCCCGCCTGATGGGCTGTCCTTCGTCACCACCCAGTCCCACCGGCAGCTCGAGTGGGGTGCGGAGCCCGGAACACAAACCTGACCACGAAACCCCCTCCCCCGCCTTCACAAAACCCAAGCAGCTTAGGGAGCTCAAAATCATCACGCGCCCCCCCTCCCCCGCGAGCTTGCTGTTTCCCTCTCTCCGTCCAGGACCCCTCGCTGTGGTCGTATTGCTCCCTGGATACCTTGGAGTTTTCTTCCTTTTCCCATATCTCGACAGACGCTCGTTAGCGTGCAGTAGTCGGTCAAGATGGCGACCGAATCGCAGGAAACCGGTCAGTCTACGTGGACGAGTGCCCGTGTTCCCCTGCTCTCCTCTAGCCGCACTTCTTGTCCCAGCTCCGCCAGCTCCCGTTCTGCCCACCGCGGGCGGCTCAGGCTGCTGCCGCAGCTCGCCCTGTTGTCCGTTTGTCTCGAAGCCCGTGCTTGGTTCACTTGTCGCACTCGCCCTTCTGTGTTCGAAGTGCTCGGAACCGCACCCATGATCGCTGCTGTCCCTGCAAAACACGTATGCGCACCGGTGCTGATGCCCATTCACCATCACCAGACTACACCCTCAACAACCCGGACACGCTCACCAAGTACAAGACGGCCGCCCAGATCTCGGAGAAGGTCCTGGCCGAGGTGTCCAAGCTCTGCGTCGCCGGCAGCAAGGTCGTCGACATCTGCGAGAAGGGCGACAAGCTCATTGAGGAGGAGCTGTCCAAGGTCTACCGCGGCAAGAAGATCACCAAGGGTGCGTATGGATTACTACTGCCTCTCCTTCTTCCGGGGATAGCAATCGGCTGATGTTTCTTGTTCCCGGTGTGGTCTAGGCTTCTCCCACCCTACCACCATCTCCCCCGCCTCGTTTGTCACTCCCTACACCCCGCTACGGACGGACGAGAAGGAGGCCGTGGTTGAGCTGCAGGCGGGCGAGCCCGTCAAGATTCAGCTGGGCGCCCAGATCGACGGCTTCGGCTCCATTGTGTGCGACACGGTGCTGGCGCAGAAGGCCGACGAGGCGCAGGATGTCGTTGAGGGTCGGACGGCCGACCTGCTGCTGGCCACGCACTATGCCAACGAGCTGCTGCTGCGGCTGATGCTGCCTCCGGGTCTCCTGGCCCAGGGCACCGACGAGGAGAAGGCGAAGGCTGCCGCCGCCAAGGCGCCGACCCAGGCCAAGATCACCAGCCTGCTCGAGAAGGTCGCGCAGGCCTACGAATGCAACCTCGTCGAGAGCACGACCTCGTGGCTCTTCGACCGCAACGAGATCGAAGGCAAGAAGAAGATTGTCATTGCGCCGGGCGACAACACCAAGGGCGAGGGCGTGCCCGAGGTCGGCGAGGTCTGGGGCGTCGAGATGGGCGTCAGCCTGGGGTCGGGCAAAGTGAAGCAGTTCGAGCAGCGGACGACGCTGCACCGCCGCACGGCCAACACGTACGCGCTGAAGCGGCCGACGTCGCGCAAGATCCTGTCCGAGGTGCAGAAGAAGTTCGGCACCTTCCCGTTCAGCCTGCGGCAGCTCGAGGACGAGCGCGACGCCAAGTCGGGCGTCATCGAGTGCGTGCGCGGCAACGTTTTCCGCGCGTACGAGGTCGCCGGTGACAAGGACGGCTCGCCCGTGGCCAGGCTTCTGACTACTATTGGTAGGATTGGCCATCTTAATTGTTCTCTATGTGATACAGTCAAAATGTCAGGGAGAGAGACTGACACATTCTGTCGCAGCGATTACCAAGAATGGCGTCACCAAGCTGGGTGCCCCGCCGGCCTTGGACCTGAGCAAGTTCAAGACGGACAAGAAGATCGAGGACGAGGAGATCCTCAAGATCCTGGAGCAGCCGTTGTCCCGGAACACGGGCAAGCCCAAGAACAAGAAGAAGAAGAAGAAGCCGGCCAAGAAGGCGGCTGCCAAGGAGGAGGACGAGGATGACGAGGACGAGAGCGACGACGAGTAGACGGCCTGACCACGCACATGTGACTCGCACGGGGCGAGCCCCATTTTGTGTGTTGCGGGCTCGGAAGCTGTTCGGGTGCTCGTGCGGGGTACGGGATTTCGAGGCTGTGTCGTCGACCTCCCAGCGTTTCGGAAGGTGAGAGTGTTCGGAGCGATCGGAAGAGTGGGAGCGGACGCAGCTGGGCAGAGCGAGGGGGACCCCGAAGTGGGTGGACTTTTTGTGTCTTTGCACTCTGTGGCTTATCGCTCCATCTTACTGGCTTAGCTTCGAAAGCAACATACCTTCCGGGTGGCTACCTTGGGTGTCCCAAACCCAAGGCTACCTCATGAGCCCCCGTCCTTTAGGACGTGGAAGGAAAGAAAAATATATAGGATTACCTATCCGAGCATCGCTGGAGGCAGCATACCTAGGTAGATGGGCTTGCTCGGAAAACGTCCAGTGGAATTGTCCTGGGCGGTCAATATGTTTTGCGTGACAATCAATTGCAGCTGCTGACTTCGCAGATGAGCAACAAGGAACGTGTATAGGGGGTTTCTGCTGGCCGCGATGGAACCCGATGGGAAGCATGCGGGTCGGCCAGATGATGAGATGTGTTGCTAACGTGGCAGAGAAACACACTTCGTCGACCTCACTTGCCTTTACATAGTTATTGTGGCTATTGTGTTTGTTTTTCTCTTCAATACCTTACGTGGGTGCTGCACAGCGGAAACGCGCTGTGCACACCCCTTCCCCCTGACGGCTTGTTTTCTTCGCCCGCTTTCACAAGCTCCCCGCGACCTGCCCTCCAACAACCAACACCTCCTTACTCTCACTTTCCGCATCAAACCGCGTTTCTCCTCTCACGTCACAATTGTTTTTCTTTCACACTCTTTCACCCTCAACTCACTGGTATCGCTCCAGTAGTCAAGCGTGAAGATCACAGCAGGCCAAGCGTTGCGACTCCAGCATTTCGCTTCGCTCCGCTGCGTTCAGGGGGGCACCCGCCTAAATCGGCGCGACTCAACCGCTGAATCTCGGAATCGGTGAGAACGAAAACCAGCAGGACGCGAAACTCGCGTCTTTTAGTTTCTTCACCCAGATACAGAAACGGGGTTTGTTCGATCGATCGGTGCTCAGTGCATTTGATCGATCCTGCGGGCGAGGCGCTTGCTGTCAGTCGCTGTACTGTACGCTTAGCAGGCCACGCCCCCCCTGGTCGAGCTCACCCATCACAACCTTACCCCCCGGGAAGAGCTAAAGATCGCTGCTGCGTGTCGCCCTCGCACTCCCTAACAAACCCCCTTCCCAAACTCCTTCCCGCCCTTTCTCGCAACCACTCGGCCCGCCACGCGTGCAGCCGCCCGAAACGCGCCTTTTCCTACCGGATACATGTTCTAGGCACGGCAGCGCAGTATGTTTCCCCGACTTTTCGTGTTTTTGCAGCGATGCTAACCGGGCTGTGCAGGCGCGAGTCGAAGCAGGCGTTGATTCGAGCAACCGACGAAGGGGGCCGCCAGCGCGGGCGACTGGCCCGCTGCAGTGCGTTCGCCTTACCAAACCAGCCCAGCCATGGCGTCCAACTCGGTTTCGTCCAACACGCGCGCCACGCGATCGCGCTTTTCGAGCCCCCAGATTGCGCCAAACGGTGCCGCCGATTCGTCGTCGTCGTCGTCGTCATCTTCTTCGGCTGCGAGGGCGCAGGGCAGCGGCGTGAACGGGAGCGGCACCACCGCCACGGGCGCGAACGGCAGCGAGGGACGACCAAAAACATTCATGCAGCGCTGGCTCGAGCCCCCCGTGCAGGTCAAGGCCAGCTACCAGGACGCCGGCCTGCTGCGCGGCGGCGTGTTTGGGAATATGGCTCCGCTCGGTACGCTGCCCAAGGTCGGCCTGTTTAAGAAGACGGCGCCACCTTCGGCCGCGACCCCTGAGCACACGCCCGCGCCCGTGCCTATCCGCAGGATTGTCGTCAAGCAGAGGAAGCCCGTGGAAGCCCCGGTCTTGGAATCTGCACCGCCCCCTCCCGTGGCGCCCGAGGCAGACGAGACGGAGGAGGACGAGACGCAGGAGGAAGACAATGGGCGTCTGGATGAGCTGAATGACCGGCACAGCGACGGCGGCGACGAGGCAGAGGGACTGGGCGCGTCCGGCAAGAGTCACAAGATTCGCACGGCGGTTGCATCACGGCGGCCGCGCCGTTCCGTGGCCGACTCGGTTGTCTCGGAGGACGACGACTGGGCGCCGAGGACGCCGACGCAAAAGGGCAAGGGACGCAGGAGTCTATCGCAGGACAGCACCGCACCACTGCATCATCAAACCTTGGGTGCGGGTGCGATTTCGCAGGCCGACCGCAAAGTCGTCCTCGACAAGGTGGTGGAGGCCGCCGTGGACGAGGCGCTCTCCCATTTCCGGTACCCCACAGCCTGGGCCCTGCGCACGCTGTACGATGAAAATTCATCCAACCAGGATTTTCTCGACATGATCGAGAAGGTGTTGCTACAGACCGCCAACGCCGACGCGCTCGAGGAATTTGCACGCCTCGTCCACGCCAAGAAGAAGGAGGGCAAGAAAGACAACAAGGCATGTTACTACTTCGTGCCGCCCTCGACCAACAGCCGCTTTACGCCGCACCAGCCGAAGCGGGCCCCCTACGGCAACCTCGTCAAATTTGACATTTCCGCCCTCCGCCTCGACCTGGGACCGGACAAATCCCAGCAGCAGAAGAAAGCACGGCCGGCGGCGAAGGCGTCAGAGCCCGCCGCGCCCGAGCAGGACGCTGCTGCTGAGCCGGAGCCAGAGCCAGAGCCGGAGGAGCTGCCGCCGCGCAAAAAGCGCAAGGCGGGCCGGCAGCACGCGGACGCAACGGCGTCGTCGTCGTCAGCCAAGATGGCCAGCGGCGCAGGAGGGAAAGGCAAGGCCAAGGTAGAAACGCCGTCGCGGCGGCGCACGCGGGCGCATTCCGTGTCGAGCATTTCGTCGCTCTCCAGCGCCCGGTCCCTGTCGCCGCCGGCCCCGGTCCAGGATGAGGACGGGGATGGCGAAGGGTTTGATGAGACCCCCTCGCGCACCAGCCCTGCGCCGCCACAGCCAATCACAGCAGCCAAGCGGCGTCGGTCCAACGCACCGCGCAAGAGCCGGAACGTGTCACCCTCGTCGGCCGCTTCCACCAGCGCATCACAGCGACCACACCAAGCCACTGCTGCCGCTGCCGCTGATGCTGATGCTGCCGTCGCGCTGTCGCAGCAAGCCACGCCGTCGCAGCGGCCATCCCCCGCTGCTGAACAACCGGAGCAGGAGGAGCCCTATGAGATGCCCGCAGTCGTCGACTCGCCCCTGTTCCCCAACAATAACCTCAATTCCAAGAAGGGCTCCAAGCCCGGCGCGCCCAATCTCGTCTTCGCCACCAAGGTTGGCAAGATCGACCCGGACGATCCCAAGCAGCGTCTGCGCCAGAGCGCGCGCAAGGTCACCAGCAGGCCGCTTCCCGTCAGCGACATCAGGGAGGTCTCTCCGCCGGCCGCCGGGCCGCAGCAGGAAGCGAGCGAGGACCCAGCCACGCCGGCGCCGGCTGCCGCAGCGCCACCCTCGCGGCCGCGCACCTCTCTCCCGTCGTCCCGCCCGACGCCGGCGCCCAGGGAAGGCCGCAGCACGCGGTCCGCGCTCAAGCGCACCCACGATGATCTCGAGGACCAGCCCTCGCCGACGACCGCCAACTTCTTCCCGGTATCCGAGGTCGCGTCCACCGCGGCGAACTCGCGTGCTGGGACGCCAGCCCTGCGTCCGGCGAAGAAGCCCAGGACGGGGCTCCGCGTCAAGACCTCGTAGGTTTCCAATGTCGCAGTTTACGACATGATGTGATGTTTTTTAATCATTTTGCATCGCTAACCGTCTCCTCTGCCGTCTAGGCCCATGAAGAAAAAGAACGGCCCGTCAGCAGGCATCCCTCGCCCCAGCGGCGAGCGCAGCAGTCCTGTCGGCAACAGCAATGCCGCCCGCGAGGTATGAATGATTTTCACTTTTCTTATCTCCCACCATCTATGTTTTCTTTCCGTGCTTCATCAGCAGCTTGTTCTTTCTCGGTCGCCGAGGCTGGGGCAAAATGCCGCGCGAGCTGGGCCAGCATCGGGGAAGGACCCTCATCCCCCAATCTCATCTCTCAGCCGGAGGCAAATTTTAGCGGCAAGGCGCCGCGCGCACCTGGCTCGAGCTGCCGGTCAGCCGAGAGTTGTAGCGCAATAACGCACACACCCCCGAGCCACACACTCTCACCCCCCATCCCTGAAATTTACCCTTGTTCCCAACACCGGGTTTGCTGACTGGGCACCACCACCCCCACACAGGACGACAACGACGACTACTGCTCTTCGTGCGGCGGCAACGGCGAGCTGATCTGCTGCGACGGCTGCACGCGCTCCTTCCACGTCGGCTGCGCCGATCCGATCCTGATGCAGGATGCCATGCCCGTCGAGTGGTTCTGCAACGTCTGCCGCGCCAACCGCGACCCGGCCGGCCTGCCCACCCATGGCGGCGCCTTCGCCCTGATGCTCGAGAAGCTTGATGTCAAGAACTCGAGCGCCTTCCGCCTGCCGGCTGCCGTGCGCGACCGCTTTGAGGGCGTGCGCACTGGTGTTGATGGAGAGTACGAGGAGGCGGTGGCGCCCGTCAAGCCTACTCGGTAAGTCGCCACACACTCCTCGTGTTTTTGCCTTCGCTATTCTGCAGCGTGCTAACTTCGTCAACAGGAAAAAGAAGAACGAGGAAGACCAGGTCCCTGACTTCTTCCGCCTGCGAGACGCCGACGGCAACGCGGCCATCTGCCACGTCTGCCAGAAGAGCAGCTCCTCGAACCGCGCCATCATCCCGTGCAGCGTCTGCGGCCTCTACTGGCACCTTGACTGCCTGGATCCCCCACTGGCGCTGCCTCCTCCGCTGCGCACCTGGCGCTGCCCTCTTCACACGGACGACCTCCTCGACCGGCTTGTGTCGCTCGGCCCAGCGCACAAGCACCGCAAAATCAAGGACGCGCCCGTCATCCGGCCCGCCTTCACGAGGGGATACGTCAACAACGGCTATGTTCACATTGACCTGGATGACAGCGACAACGAGAGCGGCTGGCGGGACCTGGAAACCTTTGGTCGCACTGTGCGCCTGTCCGAGAAGGGGATCAAGCTCGATTTCTTCTCTCGGTAAGTACATCGTCTCTCTCCGGGCGCCGCACACGCGTACTGACATGACCCAGGGCGCGCAGGAGTGCCGAAGCGGGCGCGCACGCCCCTCGAATTGACAAACCTGTGCATACGCCTGCGTCAGCCACGATGGTGCAGAGGCCGGTGCGGGAGCAGCAGGCGGCGCTCAATCTGGCGCAGCTCAGCGGCAGCCAGGACGATGGGGTGTCCACCCTCGTCGACGCCATGATTGTAAGCTGCCCTGCCTCTTCTCCCTTCCACCGGGACGCACACACTAACCTTCCCGCCTGTGAAGTCCCAAGCCGATCTGTCTGTCATCGACCTGATGGCCCGCGCCGACGCGAGCAACCTGCAGAGCGGCCAGCTCAGCCAGCTCGACCAGCAGGGCCTGCTGGCCATGCTGGCCAACGCGCAGTCCATCGCCGCGCGCATCCACCAGCTGCTCGGTCCTCCTACCGCTGCTGCTGCTGCTTCCCCTGCGCAACCGCCGCAGATAGAGCAAACCGCTGCCAACAACCCTCCTTCTCCCCAATCCCCCAACGCTTACAACGACCACACAACCACCAGCCTGACAAACCACGACCCCGACGCCGCTGACACAAGCGCCACCACGATGCTCTCCATCGACCAGGACGCCCCCGCGCCCAAGAGCCCCGCCTCGCCCGCCACCACCGACGACGTGCCCGCCATGACGCAGGGCGAGAAGACGCCTGTGCTGCAAGGCGAGGGTGAAGGTGATGACCAGTCGCCTGCCGCGGCCGCGCCGTCGCTTTTGCCGGTGGCGATGAGAGGCGAGACCGGCCTGCCCGCGACGCCTACCAAGTGCGGGTCTATGTTGTCGTATGATGCGGAGGGAGGGGGTGGGCAGGTTGTTGTGGTGGAGGTGGGGAGTGGTGGGGAGGTGGAGAAGGGGTTGGAGGTGGAGGTGGATGTGGATGGGGGGGTTGTGGGGGTTGGGGAGGAGGGGGAGGGGGGGAGGGGGATTTAAGGTGCGAGAGTTTGGTTCGGCACCTTTCTGCCTTGACCGGGCACCGGTGTTGCTGGAACGAAACGTGAATGGAAAAAAGGGAGGGGGTCGGGGTATGGCGCCCAGTTGGCGAGGATGCGCGGTTTGAACCTGCTGCTGCGACCGACCTGCACATCGACACTTGGCGGTTCTCTTCGACGGCCCGCTTGTGTCAATGGCACCGGATCGAAAAGGCATGTTCTACCCCGTCGTCGTCGCCTCGACGATAGTGCCGCTTTTCAACGACCGAGCAGTCTGAACACGATACAACACGGCGCTGCGCCTGCGCATGCGTGCGTTCTCGGTGGTCATTCCCATCAGCCCTCATTGGCCTAATGGTTCTCTGAACGTGCGTGGCTTTGCTACGGCCCGGCTTTTTCCAGATCGAAGCACTTTATCAGATCGATTCGGCACAGACTCCTACACGACCAGGGTCCTGATTCCAGCCCCGGCAACCACCCTTCAGTCGACTTCCCTCCCAGCGCCGATTTCGGTCATCGAGCTCGGCTTCGGACTCGACAGACTGAGCTGTCTGAGAAGTGGCACAGTTCGGTCTGGGTCCGAAGGAAGAGGCATATTTATCTCCTCACCGAGGACGTTTTTATCTCTGCTTTTTCTTTTTTACTTTACTTAGTTGTTTGTCAAACCATGTATGAGCTACTAGCGATTGCGGATTCATCATTGCGCACTCTTCCTCTTTCTTTCTCCCATTTTCCGTTCACGGCTGGCGGAGGGGCACGGAGTTGGTGTTTCGGGAGATCTCAAGGCTGTTTTACAGAGCTGGGTCGTTTGTTTTTGTGGAAGTGGATGGACATGGCTCTTCATGGGGGGTGTTCCCGCTTTTCGCATCTCTTTGGCCTGTTCACGGGCGTCCTCCGCCGGGGTTTACCGGCCGGCCTGCCATTCAGTGTGTGCTTGACATGCCGAGGGGATGTCTTCATAGAGCTGAGGCATGGGCTGTCCGCCTTTTGGGGGTTAAACAGGGCGACGGGAATCAAAACTGAAGCGGTTGAGAACCCTGCGTGGTTTTGGCACTGGAGGCCCCATGAGGTCTTCTTACTCTTGTGAAGAGGAGGCAGGGGAGTCTGATACTTTTGAGGCTACATACATATCCTAGATAGAGGGCGTGGGCGGATGAGTTTGCGTTTTTTCAGCTGGGTTGCCTTACGTCTGGCCCGTTGATGCCAGCTGTTCTAGGAGGAGACAAGCGGGCGGCAGTATTTGCCAAGGTGCTTTACTTGCCTGCAACCTACGCGGCTAGTTGCCCACTTAGTTGAACCTGTACGAAATATGGACTACTTTGATGATGACTTGTGTGTGTATGATGGTGTACTTGTCAAATACATGTTTAAGGATGATCAAAGTATGACAAGTCAGCCAGGTATTCCCTCCCCCCAGCGCCTTCAATACCAATCAGGCGTGCCCATTTCGACAACCAGCTCGCAGCTAAAAGGGTACAGGAAGAAGAGCAGACAGGTATACAGGCATTCATAAAGGGTGGGACACTCTAAATGGAAAATAAGAATAGAACAGTGGCATAACCTTTACCGCTGCAGCAAGCAGATAAAAGCGCAGAGGGAG
Organism: Chaetomiaceae sp. R4402; assembly: GCA_023628555.1. Taxonomy (NCBI): domain Eukaryota; kingdom Fungi; phylum Ascomycota; class Sordariomycetes; order Sordariales; family Chaetomiaceae; species Chaetomiaceae sp. R4402. Next base: position 489,279 of record JAMAKO010000007.1, read on the forward strand.
AAGCAGCATGCAAACACCAAGGCATCGCCACCCCTTTCTTTCCCACTTCCTACCCTCCCACAGATGATTCATGCAAACCTCCGAGACAGAAGCCAGACCAAGCCAAGCCAGCGCAAAAGACCCCGCGAGGGGAACGGACACAGACAACCGTTCCTTCTCAGCGCCCATTTCACCCTTCTTACGCGCCCCTAGCCATCCCTAGCATACAACCGAGTTGATCTCATGCCGTAGTAAGGAAACCACCAGGCCCCATCTAACCAGCAAGTCGGCGGCACATAAGCGCAGGAACGTAAACATGAGTAGGTAGTAAGTGGACGAGACAAGCAAGCAAATGGGTCAGAGGGTATGGAGTGAAGTAGGTAAAGTGAAGTGGAATAGAAGTAGTAAAGTAAGGTAGGCCCCGAATAGTCTGTAAAACCTCCCCCCTTCCCACCACCCATTTCCCCATACCTCCCAGCACCAGGCCGTGAGCCATCTATCTTTTACAGTCACAGCAGCAGCAGCGCACCCCTCAACAACACTCTCCCGCCCCCCTCCCCCTCCCAGAGAACAACGCTGCGCACACACCCTGCCCTTTTCCCTCCCTCTTCCCAACTTTTTATCTTTCTTCACGCTGCCGTTATACTGTCGCCTCCCGCCCCGGAGCAGAGCAGAAAAACTCTCAGATCAAATCCAGCCCCAAACTCAACACACCGCTCTCTTCTATTCCCGCAGACATAGCCACGCAACAAGCAAGCATTTGACCCCCTGATACAGAACAGGCCCAAATCCCCTTCCTCAAGACTCCCGCATCAAACCCATCATCCCGCCTTCAAAAACCCCTCATCACCGCCTCGGCTGCCTACCATCAGGCTGGGGACTCCTCCCCGCCCGTCCACGCCTGCCCTGCCCCGCACCACCACCAGCACCCACTTGCCCCTGCTCCTGCTGCTGTGGCGGCATGAACCCAGCCGCCGGATACCCCAGCCCAAAAGGCGGCGCCATCCCCGGCGGGGGCGCCACAAACGCCCCCGCCGCCGCGGGCGGCAGCACCGGGCTTCCATTCGCCGGCACACCACCGCCGCGATGATGCTGCGGATGCTGATGATGATGGTACTGTTGCTCCAGCGCCGCAGCGGGACCGGGCTGGAAGCCGGCGTAGCCGGCCTGCATGGCCGGGAAGTACGGGCCTGGCGGGGGCGGGGGGGGGCCGCGCGACATGAGGGACTGCTGGAACTGCATCTGTTGCTGTTGCTGCTGTTGGGCGAGGGGCCCGGTGGCGACGGCGGCGTTGAAGGGCGGGAACTGGTCGATGCCGTCGCTGCTGCTGCGGGGGATGCCGTAGGCGGCCAAATCGTAGCCGGCAGCGGCGGCGGCAGTGGCGGGGTTAGAGGCCGGGTTGAGCGGACTGTAGTAAGGCGGTGTGGCGCCGTACTGCTGCTGGGCGGCGAGTTGCTGTTGCTGCTGCTGTTGTTGGTGATGGTGGTGGTGTTGTTGTTGGTGGTGGTGGTGCTGGGTCTGGCGCGAACCGGGGCGTTGACGGTCGGTGCTGCCGTGATCGCGCGAGCCGCCGCCGCCGCCGCCTCCGCCGCCCGTGCTGCGCGTTGACAGGCCGACCTCGTCCATCAGCCGCTTGTAGCCCTGCCCTGGCTGCGCCTTGATGCGGACCAGGACGGCCTTGACGGTCTCGACGACCTGATTCCGGATCGTTTCGTCGAAGAAGGGGGTGGTCAGCACCTTGAAGATCAGCGTCGCGCCGCACGCGTGATCGCTGAGGATCGCCTCTAGGACCTGGTCGTTGGGTGTGAAGAAGAGCGCCTTGAGGATGATGTCCCTTGCATCCGCCTCCGCCTTCTGATTGATCACCTTCAAAACCGTCAGATACGCGACTTTGTGCGTGCACAGGTGCACGAGGTAAGGGACGAGCTGGGGCGACAGCACCGTCCGCCGCTGCGGGAACGTGCACGTGTCGAGAAACCAGGTGAGCAGCAGCGCGCCGTTGGCGTTAGTGGCCAGCTGCACGCTGTGCAGAGCAATCGCGGCCGCCAGCATCCGCTGCTGGTCCTTGGTGGAATGGTGGCTCTCGAGACAGGCCCGCATGGCGCGTGCACCGTAGCGCCCCTGGGCAACCTCCCACATCCGGCTCAACATGGTCTCAAAGATGAAGTCGTTGTAGGGAGAGCCAAACTTCAAGCACCCCTGCAGGACGTAGTTGCCATACTGGTCGAGGAAGAGCGGGATGGTGTAGGGGCGCAGATACTGGACGATCAGGCCCATCTGGTGTTGCGTCTTACACACATCGATGATCTTCTGGGCCGCCCACGTGCCGTTCTTGTGCACGCCAATCTCTGCCATGTGCGGAGCGATTTCGGCAAGCATCTGGTCCCGGACGCCGTCGGAGCAGTGCTCGAACAGCTTCTGTACCACCGTGTTGCCCAAGTAGTCGGACGACAGCTCGGCAATCTCGGGCAGCATCTCCAGGGCAATGTTCTCAATCTCCTGCTGCGACAGGGACTGGTTGTCGATCCGCTTGCGGATGTCCCGCAGCTTCGGCGCATCATGAACCCGGGTGTGGGCGGGTTCCTTGATCGGCGGAATTTCGTCGACGAAGGAAGTGAACTCAATTGCCGCCTCGAGGCTCATGGAGATGCGGTAGCTGTCCTCCTCAGTCGCGCCAAACTGCCGCACAATATCCAGAATCTCACCAGTCATCTCGCCAAGGGGCGGCACCGTAGGCGTGATGTTGCCCGCGACGGGCGCAGCCCCAGCCTCGCCGGACGTGCCGATTCCGATGCCTTGTCCATTTTCCTGGCCCTTAGCGAACGGGTCCGGGCTCGGCGAAGGCATGGCTCCATCGTGGCCCGGCGTGCCGGTGCTCGAAGGCGGTTTCGCAAAGTTGATGCGGATTGGACCGGCACCGGGGAAGATCTCCTTGCCGTTCATAGTGGCCTTGGCCGCAATGGCACTATCAATGCGCTCGAAGTTCACGAAACCGCAGTTCTTGTGGGTCAAGACTCGGGCGGAGACTATCGGCCCGTACGACTTGAACATCTCGGTCAGCGTGGACGTGGTGGTGGACGTCGGAATGCTGCCGAGCCACAGCGCGCTTGTCGGCCCCTCCAGGCCCTGCTCGTCCGCTCCCAGCAGACCGTTGTTCCGGCTGTTCGACCTCCCCAGGGACATCCCGGCCGCCGCCTGGGTGAGGTCATCAAATGACTTCTCGTCTGGTAGCTGAATCTCGGCGGCCGTGAAGGAGTTGTCCAGCCTGGAGGGAGTCGGCAGATAGTTGCGCAGCATGCGGGACGGAGGGGTGTCTAGCACGCCCGCCGTCCTCGCACGGGGACGACTGACAGCCGCTTGGCTCGCAAAGGCCTGGACGGCTAGGTTGTGGTTGTGGATGGCTGCATTTGTAGCCGCAAGTTGGTCCTGCAGTTGCGCGTAGTGGCTTTCCATGATCGACATGGTCTCGGCGTCGTACTCGTCCTCCTCGTCGTCCGCGTACTTGTCCTTGTTGTTGACCGAGTAAGACCGGAACCGGTTGGCAGCCTTGGAAAAATCGGCATAATTCGGTATGTAGGGGGTGGCAAGCTGCGCGCGAGGGGGCTGAGGAGTCTCGGCCAGCCCAAGGTAGTCCAGTGTCCTCATATGAACATCAGTCTCGGCAGTTCCCTCGCGGGAGAAGTGAGACTGGGCTGGAGAACTAGGCCCATTGGACCCCAAGCTTGCGATGCTCGCCAGGGTATTGCCCCTCTCGCGGCCGGTCGGGTTCCAGCTGCTGAAGATGGAGGGACCAAAGGGAGAGCTGGTGCCCGGCACATGCGCGAACGGACTCCGCTGTGGCATTGACCCGGCACGCAGCCTGGAGAGCAGAGTGGAGGCGCTGGAGAGATCGGTCGGCGCCTCGAGACCTGGTGACGGAGACTTGAAGGGCGTCTGCGACGGGCTCGGCCGGGAAGTCTTGGAGGCCAGGGCGGGGATACCAAGCAAGGCATTGCCGGCGGCACCGGGCGAGAAGCGAGACGGCAAGGTGCCCGCGCGGGTGCGCCGAGTCTGCGGCAGGCTGTCCGGGGTGGGCAGCTGGGCAAAGTCGGGGAAGCCATCGGTGGGCGACTCGGGGATGTTCTCGCGCAGCGGGGTCGAGTTTCCGCTGGTGGGAGGGCCCCCCCAAGGGTTCAACGGCAGACCCGGAACGCCTTCCTGAGCCTGAATTTCTCTAGCCCTGTGGTGTGCAGCAAGGTTAGCGGACGAGTTGGCCTCGACGCAAGCGTGCAAGGGTGGTGGCGGCGACTCACCGCTTGGAAAACAATCGGCCGGACGCAGCCATCTCGTGCGAGGGCGAGCCGGCGCCGGAGCGCGACGCGCCCGACATCTTGGATGTTGGGGTCAGGCCGGGTGACAGGCCAAAGGGCGACCGAAGGGTGCTGCCGGCGGACTGCGGGTCGTTGGGCGAGGAGGTCGTGGGCGAGTTCGACCGAGCCTGTGCCGAGACGGTCTGCGGCGGATAGCCGATGGTCAAGTGCTCGCCTGGTCTGGAAGTGGACATTATCAATTATCTGACTCCGGTCCTCATCAGAATAGAAAGCGTCTCTCGTTCCGGTCGGAACAGGGTGCCACGCCGAGCCCTGGGGGCAATGGGCGCTCAGAGACTGAGTAGCTGAATCGGCCGACCCGTGGCGAGTCGAGACGACAGGTGCGTGCGCTGTGCGTCGAAGGGAGAATCGATCTCCGCGCGAGGCAGTTCGCGATTATGCAGTAATCGAAATCGGTAAGACCTAAGCCGGGCAGTCGAAGAGAGACGCGCGTAGTGGCAGCCTCTCTATTCTTGCTCACTCTCTGGGAGCTTGAAGGGCAGGACGAGGTGACAGATGCGATTACAAGGCCGACGCAGATAAGAGTCGCTATGAGGTGCTGCTTTTGAGGGCGACGGCTGCTGGAAGGAAGAAGAAAAAGTTGGCTCTGCAACGTTCTTGAAAGGAATGAAGCCGGATCTGTCACGGCAGAAGACAATGTCGGGAGTCGGAGACGCGGCCGAGGTCGGGGGGTTGTGGACTGGAGGTCGAATCTAGGAATGCTGAGGATGGAAATGGAGATGCTGGCTCGATGCCCGCCCTGCCCGCTTCTCCTTGCGGAGACGATTTTGGCTTGGCTGAAGTGGGCTTCCCCGTAACGAACAACGTAATGCGCACCCCGTATTGCCCGGTACAGAGAAGGTGGCTTGTGCTCCACTTCGATAGACACACCACCTCAAGCTGGGCTTCCAGTTTTCCGACCCAGCAGCCCACTCTCGACCTAAAAAAGGAACGGGACGGATTCCAGAGATCGAGGTTATGGTAGGTAATAACTGATAGACAAGCGCATTAGATCGGAATCAAATGTGCGGGGAGAAGGGGGTGGAAGAGTCGGAGGGGCGGCTCCCGTGGACAGCTGAGATGGAAGCATGAGTCCACAGCAGAGAGAAGAAAAGGAACGGGGAAGGGCTCAAGGTGAAACACGCATTTAGGGGGTTGCATGTGGTGCGCACCGCCGCCTTAGCCAGGCCAAAGTGCGTGTTAGTGGACAGACAGGAACTTCTTTTTTTTTGTTTTTTTTTTTCCGGATGGAAGCTGGTTGGTTCGTTGTGCCACAGTGCTGCCACTTTGCTCAGCTTGCTCGCCCGTTGCGCGGACCCAGAAGGGCTGGCATGGAAGGGCAGGCAGGCAGGCACCACCGACTGACGCTGTGAGTTTGGTTGTACCTGCCCAAGCTGGATCCTTTTCACTACCTCTCCCAATCTTGACTCGCGTTTTTTTTTTCCTTCTCTCCCTTGGTTCCATGGCTCCTGCATATGGAGATTACCCGCCTTACCGCGACAATTCCACGGCTTCAAGTTGTATTTAAAGGTCTGTCACATTCGGAACGAGAGCCTCTGCATACGTCATCGCCAACACAGTGGTCGAACAGCCACCGGCTCCTGTCTGCCGAAGTTCCTTAGCCTTGCGCTTCAGGTTGATGAGCGACACAACTTGGGGGTTGCAGTCGCAGCCCCGACGTCTCCAACAGATGCCACCACCACGCATTGTCGCATTCCCACCCCGCCGCGGGGCCTGCCTGTGTGCTGCTGCGATGCCAACCTCCTGCAGCTACCCATCGACGACAAACCTGTGTGTTGCAGCCCGCGCCGGATGCGGACAGCCGCAGCCGTGCGGCCTCTGCTCGCTTGTGTCGGAGGACACGACCTGCAGCCGACGCACTGCGCCTTGGTACTGTGTCGTCCTGTGTGACGGAGGCAGCGATCGATAACTTGTTGCCTACCTTAGGGATCAGTAGGTAGGCGATGGTTCAGCATGTGGCCCAGTCCAGGACAACTACCTGAGCATGCAAGCGGGTGCCTGGGCGGCATCACCACCATGGTCACTCTCATCACATACCGCCGTGGTGCAGCTTGCGCCCTTGGCTTCCGGTACTATATTTATCTCGTGCAAATTGGTTCCCGTTGTCCGAACTTGTCGACGATGTCGGGCCGCGACTAACACGTAACTTACCATTACTCTGGGAGACGCACGCACACTGTCGCCAAGCTCAGGGGCACGACATTAGCTCGTTGCAAAACCCAGGTCGTTCACGCTTTTTCCTCTTCCCAGGCTGTTGATTGGCCTGTAGAGGGGTTACAAGTCAGGGGCACCCAAGCATGACATGCGTCCGTATCACACAGTCCACCACGTCCACCACGTCCACTGGCGGCAGCAACCCCGGAACGGCGGATGCCAGTCGCCATGCCAGTAAACGCTCCAATGCGGGATGCCAGCCCCAGATAGAAAAATCCCCTTTCCCTCCTCGGGGCATAGCCCGGCTGAGACCGTTCAAGATGTGTTCAGACTCCCCAGGCTAATCAGCGCCGCATGGGAGCTGCCCAGGAGGAACTCGAGGATCTTCGTCCAGGTTCTGAAACGTCGCGTCAACCTTCCTCATTCGCTGCGCCTGAGGCTCAATACCCACACGCCACGGCGTCCTGGGCAAGGGTCTTGGCCCCCGTGTCAATCTGCCGCTCCGAATCGCCCGTGGATCGCAGATCCCCAAACCAAGAAACCTCCTTCAGAGGAACCCGCCCCGACCCATGATCACGGAATGGCCATGAGGCGCCACGCGAGCCTTGCGGTAACGCCCGTAATGTGCTGCCCAAACGATCACCCGTAGATGTCTGTCTACCTAACTCGGTAGCCGCTGGGTTGGAACCACTCACCTGCATCATGGCAAGTAGCAGGTTGTTACGTCTCTCATCCTCATCGGTACTTTGAGCATCAACTAGAGTAGCGTCAGGTGGTCTCCAACCCAACATATCCCAGAAGCATCGCGGCTTGCCCGCTCTTCAGTGCATCTTCCCCCGGCGTCCATACATACTTGCCAGCATAACTCCAAGTCTTGAGGTGGACTGCATCTCCAATAGGGCATGGACATGACGTTTGTCCCTCCGGTGTCAGTCATGTCTGAATTCATCCGCAAGAACCCCCCTGACTTCAACCTGCGTGCAGCAGGCATAGCATGGCTCACATGGCTACGCGGATCTGGACTATCAAGCCTGAAACATCTGAGCCTTTTTCCCATTCGTAACCCAGCTCCACCTCCCATTCAACCAAAACACCCCTTATGGCCGTATACCCCCGGCGGTCACTTCAATCACCCACTCCGAGGAGGCAAGAGATGGGATGGCGTCCCGAAAACGCGAGAGCCTCAACTAGGAGCAACAAGCTGCAACAACGGACGAAGCATGAAACACTCTAATAACACACCTTAGTTGTACGTCAGCTCAAGCTTGGGCGCACGCACGCCACACGTAATCAGACCCGTCAACCTGGTTCACAGCTTTGGTTAGAGCCGCAACCGTGCATTATCTCTCAGGTATCCGAATAGCCTAAGATCCTAGCCTGCGTGATGGATGAGTTCCACCAGACCCAACCTCCCTGTGGTCAGAATAATTGACAGATTATTGGCTCCTGCGCCCACTTTTCGGCCCCAAGCGTCTCGACTGTTTTGTCCATGGGAGCCAACGTCTCCTAGCCCCTAGATGCTCCACCCGCGCAGTCAACTCGCTGTCACTGGGCTGATCAAGCAGCTGCCAGACTACTGTGAGGCCTTCCTTTCCTGGATCCAGATCCAGGGTTCTGGGACCTAGACTGGGCAACTTATCATGGCGCTCAGCTGCTGCCACCGGCAGAACAGTTGGTTGACAGCATCAACGAGACAAAGTCTGGCTCCTCAGGAGCGCCCCTCCCATTGGTGATCTTCGGCTCTACCCTCCCACAGAGCTGGAACAACGGCAGGAAAGCCAGGTAGTAAATCCAAATAACGAAGCACCAAGTCTCTCGAGTGACAAGCGCCCTAAAGCCAAAGCGCCAAAGAAGCAACTGTTCTGGCTCTATCCCATCCCGTCATTCATGGATCAGTAACCACATAGTTAGACAAGGTACCGACTCGCCCCCTCCAGCAACTCAGTGAAAAGAAATCGGTAACACTGAAAAGTGCCTTTACAAAACTGTTGACGCGGGTGCCAGTGTGAGACATGACGGAGAGCAAATAGGAACTGTATACTGTCACAACACGCAGCCATCAGATAGTCTTCGTGGCTACTTCTCCAAGCGTAGCAGCTACCGACCAAAAGCACGCTCTTGCTTTGCCATGATACCAACCGTTGAGTAAAAAAAAAAAAAAAAGAAGTGAGAAACAGAGCTACAAAGTAGAGAGCGCGGCGGGGGTAAGCGACGTGCCTAAGCAGACATCAGGCCAGGGAAGAGGGCCCTGGATCAGGATGGGGGTGACAGAACGCCAACAGTTGATCCAAGGCAGGGGCACGGGACGAAGAGCGTAAGGCCGGAAAAGCAGCCAGAGAGAGACGAAGAACAAAACAATAACCCACATGCTCAGTAGGGAGTATATACCATGTTGCGCGTGAAACAAAGCTGTCAACTGCGGAAACCATCCCTTCTCCCTCCTTCCACTTCTCACCCAAAACCAAAAAGCCAGCCAAGCCAAAAGTCCAAAGCCGAACCAAACCCGCCGCTCTCAGGCATCGCAAAGAACATGCCTGCTTGCTCTGGCATACATCTCATCTCGCGTCAGGCCCCCAAGAAAAAGTAAAGTGGAACCGTCCACACAGAACGGTATGCCCTTCCCCCTCCTTCCAGACCAACCCCGAAGCCTATCAAACCCAACGGAACAGCATCACCCTTTCAAACCCATCCCCACCTCCAAGTTCCTCACACCACTCATTTTGCCACCCTCTTAAAAGCCAACAAATCCGCCAGGCTCGCGAGCGGACACCCATGCTTCAAGAAGTCATGATTGAGCAGCTCCTGCGCGGACGCCCGGCTCTTGACATCGACGCACAGACAAACCGACAGGAACGCCTTCAGCTCCTTGCTCAGCTTCTCGGGCTTCTTGAGGCGGGGCGTGCCGTTGGTGGCGATGAGGTACAGCGCCTTGAGGGGCTCCTCGTTGAGGTAGGGCGGCTCCGACTCGATCATCTCGATGGCCATGATGCCGAGCGACCAGATGTCGACCTTCGGGCCGTACTCCTTCTGCTTGACCACCTCGGGCGCCATCCAGTACGGCGTGCCAACCATAGTGGCCCGCTTCGACTTGGTCTCGGTCAGCTTGGCGCAGAAGCCGAAATCGGCTGGAAAAGAAAGGTAAAGGTTAGCATGGCCGTTTTTTTGGCATTAGGAAGAAGGCAGGGGAGGCCGGATGAACGCACTGATCTTGACGTTGCCGCGGGCATCCAGGAGGACGTTGTCGCTCTTGATGTCGCGGTGGATGATGTTCTGCGAGTGCAGATGCTCGAGGCCTTGGCACGTCTATGACAGGAGGGTTAGCTTCGCTTGCATCCCATATTGAATTTCGTAACCATCTCGGTGTGCGCCTACCTCCAGGCAAATGGTCGAAATCTGCTCCTCCGTAATGACGGGGTTGTTCTCAATGACATCGGTCAAAGCGCCGCCCTCCATGTACTCCATCACCACCCAAAGCTCCTTCTCATTATCCATCAGGAACGAGTCGAGGAAGTTGACAATGTTGGCATGCTTGTTTTCGCGCATAACCAGGATCTCATTGACAATCAACTCCTTGCGGGGCTGGTGAGCCAGGTCCATCTGCTTGATCGCGACACGGTCCGACTTAGCGAGCTGCGAGCCCATGGGCGCGGTGCCGGGGCGCAGCCTCTTGGCGACGTAGACGGACCCGGACGCGCCCTGGCCGATCTTCTTCTGCTTGGCGTACAGCCGGTTCGGGTCGTCCTTGGACACGACCTCGCGCAGCTTGGCCATGACCTCGTTCTCCGACATGGTCGACATGCGCACGTCCTGCTTGCGCTCCGCCGCCGGCGGCTTGGCGGTCAGCGCGGCCTCGGCGGCCTTGACGGCGTCCGAGTTGCCGCCCGGCTTGGCGACGTTCAGGGGCTTCACCGGCGCCGGCAGCCGCGACGGCGGCTGCACCTGCGGTTGCCCGTTCGGACCCCGCGCCGAAGCGCCGTTGGGGTAGCGGGCGGCCGCCGACGGCGCGGTCGCCGGGTCGGCCCGCGGTGTCCTCTGCGCCTGGGAGGTCGGATCGCGGACCGAGTTGGAGCTAGTTTGCTGTGTGAGTGGCGGGCGGGAGGGGGCAGGGGAATTGGCCGGCGGCGCAGGGGCGGGTCGCTGCGCGCGCAGCGAGGGCGCCTGAGGAGCCTTAGGCGCTGCTCGTGTCGGATTGTACCGATCAGAAGACGACGGCGATCCTCCGTAACCGGCAATCTCCTGCTGAGCCATGGGGATTTTGGTCTTGGGAAGCGAGGCGTTATAGGCCTCAAGCTCCCGGCGAGCGTGCTCCTCCCGCTCCGCCCTTTGCCGCTCCAGTTCCCGCGCACGCTGCTCCTCCCGCATCCGATCCGCCGAGATGTAGTTAGGGGCCACGCTTTGCAGCTGCTGCATCTGCGCGGATTGTTGGTCGACCATGGGCCGGGGAGAGGGCGAGGGGGCGGACTGCGGAGATGAAGTGGTGCTGTAGGAGGTGGGGCTGCGCTGAAGCGGCTTCATCTGTCGCGGCGGGGCGACTGAGTTGCCACTCGAGTAGCCGTACTGCTCGTTCTGATGGGCGCTGGGGGATACCGCGGGGATTGCTGACGCATACGGGTCGGGATTCTCGGCACGCTTGGTCATGTCGGAGTAGAAGTCAAGGACTTCGAAGACGGCCTGGGGGTTCTTCTCCACGTCCTCCCTCGTGATGGCGGACGAGTTGAGCAACCTCGTCCATTCTTCCGGCAGGCCGGTGAACTGTCCGGTCTGGGGGTTGAAGCCGACATGGACGGCGTGGGAGAAGTTTGACGGGTTGCTGACGCCGCCCGGGCAGCGGGCGTAGATGCAATCGATCCACTCGTAGAGCTCATCATCCGTCTTGACGCAAACGCGCAATGACCGCACGCCGTTGTCGTCGTCGCCTGGAGGTCCAGGGTATGAGTTGGTCAGGTGCCTCCTGATCTCGAACACGGGGTCACCGTTGTCATCGGGAACTCGGTCGACACTGATGACGTCCGCAAGCTGTATCTTGTACAGCCACTTGCCGTTCTCGTTTTTGTGAAAGTCGAGAATGTCCTGGCGAAGGATGAGGTATCGGCTCTTCCATTGCTGAAAGGGATTCTTGCTCGGCACGCCGACATAGCCTTGCTTGATGATGGCGAGCCCTCCGGAGCCGTCAAAGGTGTTGGACCCTTGCCGCGAGATTGGCAGTGCTATCGTCGACCCGCTGTATGTGCTCGACGCCGGTGACGCCAGGGTCATGCTCGACATGCTGTTTGTGAGGCTCACATTGGGCATGAGGCCGAGGCGAGGCTTGTCAGTTGGCGGGCGCGGTGCGGGGCCGGGGTTCATAAATTGCCCGCTCGAGTAGACACTGCGACAAAAAGACCGAAATCAGCATCCAGCCCAGTGTTGTTTTTATACGCATGTCTGCAAAGGGCTCGTCGAAGAGCAGAGCGAGGACGGCGTTCCACTGACGTGGTGGGAAGGGAAGATAAAGGTGCGGCGCTCGCGCAGCCGTGTTTGCCCAGTCTCGTTCGCTCGAGTCGTCGAGTGTCGCTTAAAGCGGGCGACTGCTCGAAGGGTAGGTAGGTGAACAAAATGACATACCTATTGTGCATCGACATCTTGACTGTCGCGAACGTTGAATTACTAGTAAGTTACGAGGGGGTTATGATGCGGGGGGCTCGGACCCAGGGGTCGAGGGGTCTGGAGGCTTCAGATGACAAGCACCCTACTGCTAGCATGGTGTTAGCTGCATGCTCAAAAGAGATCCCCGAGGAGTCGAACAACGTACAAAGACCAGATCTGGTGCGGTTGCTAACCAGCCTACCTCGACGAGCGAGGAAAGGCCAAAGGAGACAAAAATGTACTGCAGACGCGCGAGTATTCTCTGCGGCGACGCGCAGCGCAAGCGCGCCTAAGTCGACAGCCGAATCGAGTCGCAATCGCCTGGTCGCAGCGATCGGTGCGACCAAAGGTCGGTTTAAAAACGAAGGCACAGCTGTCAACGAAGAGCTAAGCCGACATGTGTAAGGCCCGGCGAGGCGAGAAAAAAGGAGAAGATCGCTGGGCGCACGACAAGGCCGGGCGGTCGTCGGCTCGGGTTGGAGGGACTGAACTAGGGCGGAGATGGCGGTCAGTCGGAAGGCTGCCCGTCTGGAATGGGGTCTCGAGCGAAGCGACGAAGGGTGCCCAAGTGCGCTACGCTGTCCGGGGGTGGCGAGGCAGTTCGAGGGGAAGAAAATGAGCAGGGCAAGTAGACACCCACGTACCGCTGCTGTGACACACGCAGACACGCCAGAAAAGGGTGATGCTGCTGTTAGAAGAGAGGTTTGCTTGTCGCGCGAGGCCAGGCCGTTGACGAGGAGTGGGTGGGCTTGCTGCTGGGGAGGCGAGTTGGTCGGGTGCTGGTGGATCTTGCTCTCACACGCTGCAGAATGGATGGGCTGGGCGAAACACCGCAATGGGCCCGGCTGCTGGGGGGAGGGGTAATTCAGGCGGCAAGACCCGCTCGGCTCTGATGGAGGTGCTGTTGGAGGTTCAGGTCGGGCTGGTCGCCCCGCCGCCGAGGGGAGGAACCTCAATCAAGGCTGTCATGGAAATTGATATTAGGAAGATACGTCAACCTTCTCTGGCAGTTCAGGCTCAAGCGCGGTACTCTCTTATTTTAACGTTTACAGTCAGGTGCATAGCAATCCAATGGACTTCTGTGAGGGCGGCACAGATGGATTGGTCCTGCAAGCGCGCTCGCTCACCAGGCGAGCACCCATTATTCCGCGCTGTGGTAGCCGCTTGCTGCGACGCCCCACCATCCGCTTGGGGCCTGCCCGGACCATGGGGTCAGGGGCTCTAGCATGGGATGGGTTCCATGGTAGTGTTCAGCTTGTAAGCCGAGTTCCAACTCCCTTTCCTCTCAGCTTAATAACCGGGCTTCAAGTGCCTGACCTGAAAATCCGTCTTTGTTGCAACGCTGCCAACCTGCTCGAGAAGTTGAATCTCCTATTCGGATGGGTAACGGCAGCTCTAAGTTCGTCTTGAAGCTGGTTGTTCTGTCGGTGGCCATCTCAGGGGCTGGTGACTACGGGATCAAAATCTACCGGGCCTGCATCCCAATCCGGCAAATTAAAGACGCCGACTCGGTACTGTATCCTGTGGGGTTCCATCGTATCTACCCGCGATACAGAGGCTAGCCTTTCTCGATCCTCAGCAGCATCGTTGGCGAGGTACGGATACCTAGGTAACGAACGTCACACTCTCCTCTGTCCAAGTTTCTCCTGCTCTCCGGCCAACCCAAAGGTAGGTCCCAACGCAAATCGGTGTTGTATGGTGAACGCGGCAGTCGAATTGGAGCCCACGCTCATTACGTAGCTGATGGAGCTATAGGCTTCAAGTTGTCGAAGCCGCCGTCGTGCGCAATGGCCTCCCACCCATGCCAGCCCAGACAAGAAGCCCGATTCGTATGAGAGATAACCTACTCCAACTTACCGACAAGCAGAGTGGTCTAGAGACTACTCAACGACCAGTCGTCAGTCAAACCAGGCCTCTCGCCTGTCACAGCCTTGCACAGTGCTAAGTGCCTGATGCCTACCACCCAAGCTCAAGCTCCGTTGGTCGCCCCCCTTACCAGCGTCGGCTCACCGACAGGGGCAGCTTTCCCGGCCTTCTTCACAAGCTCGTTTCGGTGGAAGCATGTTGTCGCCCGGCGAGCCGGGTGTATCGGTGTGTCGGGGTGTTAAAGCAGCGCGACATAAGTAACTGTGTACCTCCCCCTTTGGCTGTGTTTCAAAGCCGGTGCAGATCACGAACGGGTGCGACCTAACGTTATGCCCCTTTCTGTCCCATTGCCACCCTTTCAGCAGGCCAACTACAAGTGTGCTACAAAAGTCATGTGCTGTGTACTATCTGAAATGATCATCTTATATATTACACCTGGCACATGCTGGGGCTGGTACGTTCCAACTGCTGCTGCATCGGTCGGTCGCCTGGCGTGTAACACGACAGCAACCCTGCCCCCGCCAGACAGACCACTTACACAGTACTGCGTCCACAGTAAAGTAACTCTGCCGTAGATGGCCGAACACCCTCTCGTCAAGAGCCCAACAGCTGTGATGGCCAAAGTTCAGCCGCAGTTAGTTCAACAGCCAAAGGAAAGATCGGCCATATGCATAACTGGATTGCCAGGCCCTGTTCATGTAGGCTCTGTAGGCAATGTCTGTGGGCGAGGAGGTGGTGTTGCGATTCCCCACCGTTACCCTGATGGTGTTGTTTCCAAACGGCAGATCCTCCGTCACAGACTCCTGGAACGAGGGGCTCACTGTCGGCCACCGGCGCTTACTGTCAAGTACGGATACAGTGTGGATGTCCCATGGGCAGCACCGAGTTCATACTACAGTTATGGGTTATCGAGACTCGCCCTCACCACGCCATGTGTTTGGCGCCTATTCATGACGGTATACCTGTGGGATCGAGTCATAGCCTTTTCGTGAACGACTCGTGCTGGCTGCGAGCTCAAGCCGCGGATTGAACGCGCCAGGTCGCTCCTCTCTGCTCACCAGGCCCAGTCCTTTAGCGGAACCAGTAGCCTGCGAGATACTTCACCATCGCAACAGTTGCCGTTCATTGCCAGCCACCCTGAGCCACCGCATTGTACCGGCAACTCCCAGTTTCAGCAAGACACTCCACAGCTCGAGCACCGCCCGGTGCGTGCGGCTTTACGCCTGCAGCATCGACGATCGCATACCGAGCAAACCTAGTGTACAAGTATATGTGCCTGGCCCAGAGAAACCGCATAGACACGGGCCGATCATCGACATCTATGCCACCGGCTGTCTCAGACGGGCGGCTGCTTGCGCTAGTCCACTGGCATTTCATGCATCGCCAAGGCGCGATGCGTACGTAACGCTGGCAGCTGCAATCACATGCAATCACCAACAGGCACAAAATGACTAGTATTCTATATACACAGTAGTAGTGTAGGCGGTGATTGAATCTCGTTGAACAACTCTGATAGTCAGTTGGTGAGTTTGCGGTGTATCTGCGGTGAAAGCCGTCCTTCTCTCACCGCAAAGTGCTGCACCCGAATTTGCACGACACATCGTAGGGGTAAGTTGACTCAACGAGGCAGGTGGTCCCCACACGTCTGTCTTTTAAGCACGCTACATCCGAGGTATATGTCTTCAGCCACAGCCGTAGCCTCTACCATTCAACCTAGCACCAATCCACCACAAGCCCGGCGTCCCCTCGACCCTACCTACCGAACAGTCACCTCCACCTCCTGGCTCTCAAACAGCGGCAGCTCAGCCTCAATATCCTGCCACGTCTTGGAGCCCTCGACGAGGCCGCGGACGGCGTCGATGATCTTGTCCTCCTCGGCGCGCACCTGGCGGGTGCTGTCGCGCTCGCGCAGGGTGACGGTGCCGTCCTTGAGCGTTTGGAAGTCGACGGTGACGCCGAAGGGGGTGCCCAGTTCGTCGTTGCGACTGTACCGCTTGCCGATGCTGGCCGACGAGTCGTCGACGCGGCTCGAGACGCCCGCCGACCGCAGCTTCTGCGAGAGCTTGCGCACCGCCGGCGTGAAGTCCTTGTTGGACGACAGCGGCACAATCAGGACCTTGGTCGGCGCCACGGCCGGGGGGAAGGACAACACCTGGATCCACGATTAGCTTTCTTGTCTTCTCATAGGTTTCCTTGCGTGGTAAAGCGACTTACGCCACGGGCCTCGTCGCCGCCCTCACTGGCTCTTGTCCAGTAGTTGTGTTCCATCAGGGAGTACAGGATCCGGCCAATACCAAACGACGGCTCGATGACGTTGGGTGTGTACTCCCGGATATTTTCAACCCGCTTCTGCCACTTAATGGCCAGCAGATCCTTGCTGACCTCGACCTTGCCGTCGCCAACGCCCGGCACGTTGACAATCACCTTGCCATTTTCCTCCATCTCCTTGGCAAGCTTGCCGCGCTCTTCTTGTGTCGTCGCCAGGATGGCGGCTTCGATGGTCTTGCCATCCTTCTTGTAGAAGGGACCAAACTTCTTCTTCTCAATCTCCACCTCCCACTCCTCGATCGTCTTGGGCTCGTCCAGGCGCTGCCGCACGATGAGAGGCGCACCCGTCTTCTTGGCATGCACGGACAGATCGTAGGCACTGCGATCAGCACAACCGACGCACTCCACCCAGCCAGACGAGGTGAGAAGCTCAGCATCCCAGCAGTCGCAGGCGTAGTGGGCCATCTCGTTGGCCATGTGTTGCCGGAAGCGAATCTTGGTCTGGTCAATGCCGATGCGCTTGAGGAAGAGGTGGATGCGGGCCAAGAAGTAGCCCAGTGTCTCGTTGTCGACCATGCCGTCCCGTACGGCCTGCCCAATCGGCACCCTCTTGGTCTTGGTCTGGCCAGACAGCTGCGTGTGGCGATCGAGAAGCTCGAGTTCGATATCCTCTACCTCGTGGAATCGGTGGTGCTTCTTGTGGCCTTCGGGGTCGACGAAGTGCTCAATCTCGGCCATCAAGAACTCGCGGACCCGGAGAAGACCAGCCCTGGGAGAGATTTCGTTCCGGTAGGACTTGCCGATAGAAGCCGAAGCGAAGGGCATCTGGCCCGTGTTGAACTCGAGCAGCTTGGCAAAGTTCAGGAACTGGCCCTGTGCCGTTTCGGGCCGGAGGTAGCCCGGGAGGTTGCTGCTCGGGCCAATTGACGTCTGGAACATGAGGTTGAAGGCAACCGGAGGGCTAGGCTGCTCGCCGGTGGTGGGATTCCGCAGGTCGTACTTCTTGATGAGCTCACCGAGCTGCTCACCATTGTAGTTGTCAATCTGCGCCAGCACCGTCTCGTACTCCTTCACAACGTCGTCGTCCAACTTGACCGCCTCCTGGCCCTTGGACTTCTTTTTCTTCTTTTTGGGGTCCTCCTCCTTTTCCTCCACCTTCTGGCCGCGGGCCTCCTTGTCGCCCTTTAGCCGCGACTCCAGGACGTCCTCCACGAAGTGGTCGGCACGCAGGATCTCGCCGTTCTTGGGGTCCTTGCACATCCAGTCCGCAAACTTGTCCACGTGGCCGCTGGTCTTGAGGACATCGTGCGGCGTCAGCACAGTGCAGTCGACTTCGAGCATGTCCTCCTCGAGGATGAAGTGCTTGCGCCAGAGGTCGATGATGTTGGCCTGCAGCGCGCAGCCGGGCGGGCCATAATCGTAAAGGCCGGAGACGCCGCCGTAGATTTCGAACGAGGGGGTGTAGAACATGCGCCGGCGCAGCATGGACTCGAGCGCCGCCTTGTCGAGGGGCTCGCCCTTGAGCGTCGTCGCTGTGGTGGTCATCTTGTACTTCTTTTTGTTGCTGCTGAACTTGGCGAAAGCGTACGTGCGGGGGGCAGAAGGAGCGAAAGCCGAAAGTCTGCGCACGGAAACGGGAGACTTAAAGCCCTTGGGGAACGCAAAGTACTGAAGGCTGAAAGCAGCTGTGCCAGCGAGTGGTGTGAAGAGATGGGGAATGGGCCGCAGGAGCGAGGGCTTCATGAATTGCGGATGGTGGTTGTTTTGACCCAACCAGGTGAGTCACGGCCCTATTTCTCCTGCCACCAAATCTAGGTCCTCTTTTTTCGCCTGAAATCAGGCCCGGGAAGCTGCTTGCTGCACGGATGGAGGGGAATCTGTGACTCGCCTCCACTGCTTCAAACCCGCAGCATGCGACGGGACAGAGCGATCCATCAAACCTGAAAGAAGACACGCGCCAATGTCGGAAATTCAATTAGCCACTAACTAAAGGCGCCCCGCACCCAGGGACCAGAACGCACTGAAGCTCAGTGAGGGGCAGCCAGACCCCTGCCAGCTGCAGGTCACCCTTGCACTGTAAGGATTATGCACTGCGCCCAAAGAAAAAAGTTTGGACTCCCGCGCTATCGATACCACCTCCATTTTTGCGACTGCGAGATGAGCGGTAGAACGTGACGACCAGGCGCCTCGAACCACAATGGGGACATCAAAGACCGGCAAAGGCCCATCTAGGGGTTCCTTGTCTCTCAAAACCTCCAACAAGATCCTGCGCAAAGAGCTCTACGTCAAGCAGAAGAAAACGCTCGGGAAAGCCCGTCACGAGGAACGGCATCGACGACGCAGAGAAGAGGCCAAGGACCCGGAACTCAGGCTGCAACGTCTGGACAAGAACCAACCGGCGAGTATCGACAAGAAGCGGATATGGGACGATGTCGACGACGACAGCCTGGGTGCGGTGGTGGATGTTGCCGAGGTGAAGCGCCGGCGCCTTGAGAAGGCCGAGGCCGCGGCGGCAGCTGAGGCGGGCGCGCAGATGGCTGAGGGCGAGGAGAGAGACGACGATGTGGACAGCATGCTTGAGTTTGGAGATGAAGACGACAACGAGGAGGAAGACGCGGAGCGTATGGACAAGCTGCGGAAACAGCGAGCTCAGAGGCAGCCCAGCATCGCGGCCTCCACGACCTCGACAAATCTGGACCTCACCCCGGACGCTCTCGCCGCTCAGTTCATGTATTTGTTCAGTGACGAGCCCCCGCCAGTTCCCAAAATTCTGGTCACTACCGGGCTCAACGGGACTATCCACAAGGAAGCGCAAGAGATTGCCGCGGTGCTTCCCAACGGTAAGTTCACCTACTCAACGAGAAAAGAAGCGACTTTGGTACCCAGTGCTGACTCTCCATAGCCACATACATCAGGCGCAGTGCACACCGCTACGGGCATAAGTACAGCGTGAGGGAGATTGCCAAGTTCGCGAAGAGTAAGTGGACATATGGGTCTGGTTATCGCAACACCATCGCTAACGCCTGCCATAGATCGGGGGTACACCGCGCTGTTGATTGTCCACGAAGACCTGAAGCGGCCGAACCAGCTCAGCGTTTGTCATTTAAATGGCGAGGACGCGCCGCCAGGCCCTACGCTCACCTACACCATTCGGAACTACCAGCCAGGGAAGGCGATTCTTGGGCACGGCAACGCTACTAACCACTATGTACGGGAGCCCCAGTCCTTACCAAGTGCGCTTTTGAATGCTAACGAGGCGGCAGCCGGAACTTCTATTGAACGGCTTCAAGACGCCCTTGGGTCTCCTGGCTGCCAAGTCCATGCACACGTTGTTCCCCCCACAACCTGAGCTGGCCGGCAGACAGGTCGTGACGCTGCACAACCAGCGAGACTACCTCTTCTTCCGGCGGCACAGATATGTCTTCAGAGAAGCACGGCCGACGGAGAAGAACGTAGTGGGTGCGGACGGCAAGGAGATGGACGGCGTGAAGGGGATCCGCGCCGGCTTGCAGGAGATCGGGCCAAGTAAGTTGCGAACCATCGATAAGGTGAGGGAGCTGTTATGCTGACTCGTCGGTGACAGGGATGACTTTGAAGCTCCGCAGAGTGGACAAAGGGATAGGACGTGCGGGCAGCGAGGGCGACGACGCGCTGAAGTGGCAGTGGAAGGCCAAGATGGAGAAGGTGCGGACGCGCTTCAACCTGTAAGGCGAAACTGTGATACCTGGACGCCTCCCTAGGGAGCGACAATGCAAGGACCGGACTGGAAAAGGCTCAGAAAGTCCCGCCAAGGTTCGCTGCCGCGTGCGTTACTCTCCTGTCCCAACCTCAAATATTTAACGCCCGCCGACCGAGAGCTACTCCGTGCCAATATTTGACCAGTATCACCTCCCTCTCTGAGCCACTGCCTGCCTTTCCCTCTCCTTGAGCATAACAACCGAGTACCTGCTCAAGGCGTTAGCAACTCTCTTCACGTCCCTCCAGCCCCATCGACAAGACGAAAACAGCTCCATCCCCCCTACCCAACCCAGCCCGGGAAAACATGCTACTCACGCGATAATCCCCCCTACAGCCAGCACCACACCACCCACCAACCCCCCTTGCCCCCCACCCCCCTTTCCACCCCTCCCACCAACCACCCACCCGACCGCCACCACCGCCACCGTCTTGACATGTCCCACGACCGTACTCGACACCGCCCCCGCCGACGCGACAATGAAGAACTGCGAGACGTTGATCGCCGCCGCGAACGCGCCGCTCAGCGCCACCAGCGTCCACCGCCCGGCGCCCGGCAGCGCGGCGCGTGTCGGCAGCGTGTCGAGGAAGGGCACCGCGTAGAGCAGCAGCGCCGCCGACACGGGCGCCTGCTGGAGGAGCAGCTGCATGCTGGAGAGGTGGAGGCGGCGGTGCGCGGCGGAGATGAGGATTGTGTAGAGGGAGGAGGCGAGCGTGCCGGTTAGGGCGAAGAGGATGCCTAGTGGGGTGGTGGTGGTGGTGGTGGTGGTGGTTGTCCGGGTGGAGGGGAGGGAGGGGTGGTGGTGGTCCGGGGTGATGATTGTGGGGAGGGAGAAGGAGGTGGTGGAGGAGGAAGGAGGGGGCAGGGTGTCGTAGTAGGAGACGATGCCGACGCCGAGGCAGGCCGGGATGAGGGCGAGGAGGGCGCGCGGAGGGAGGGTGGCGCCGTAGAGGGTGTAGTTGAGCAGGGCGACGGTCGGGGTGAGCAGGATGCGGGCGACCTGGTAGAAGGTAACGGTTGAGAAGGCGAGGGAGAGGTTGGGGAGGATGACGTTGAGGGACATGGCCAGGGAGAGAGGGAGGATGTCGAGGAGCGGAACGCGCCGCGGGGTGAAAAAGGCGAGGGAAGGGCGGGAAAGGAGGAAGAGGGTCAGGTAGGTGACGAGGAAGTGGAAGCAGGCGAAGGAGAGCTGGGCTAGCTTCAGGGACGGCTCGGAG
The DNA here is from genome assembly GCA_023628555.1 of Chaetomiaceae sp. R4402. NCBI lineage: Eukaryota > Fungi > Ascomycota > Sordariomycetes > Sordariales > Chaetomiaceae > Chaetomiaceae sp. R4402. The sequence continues at coordinate 510,494 of JAMAKO010000007.1, forward strand.
AAGATGGCTTTGTTGGTGAAGACCTGGCGAAGGGGTTAGCAATGCGGTGAGGGACGGAAGATATTGGTGAGGGAAAGGGCAACAAGTGTTTACAATGCCGATGGTGGCCAGGGTGTTGATTGTCATCCATATCAAGCCTGAAGTGAACGAAGTCTTCGGTGGTCTATGTTGAGGCCTCTTGTCCTCCCTCGTCAGGGGTTCGTCGTCCTTGCGCTCATCATCGGTCTCTATGCCCTCTGCCGGCCCTTGCTTCTCCTCGTCGTTGCCGGCATAGTGAATGCGAGCTAGGCGGGAGCTGATGTGACGGGCGTGAGTTGCACTGTCCGATGAAATGGCGGGGGGTCCGTTCCCGTCCAGCATCGCCAGCATAAGACAGCGTGAGACAAGTTTGCAATAATGTCTTCTCAAGCTCAAGCATGAGTTTGGCCGTACAGTCAATGCTCAGGCAAATGCGGGCACTCAGTCAAGTGAGAGTAAGCGGTTGATCTCCACTACACGGTGCCTACTTGGCCTGTACTGTAATCCGTATGGTCTCAGGGTATCATTGCAGGCCCCCGGCCACATCAGCCGAGCCCGCCGGATCTGGGGAGCCGAGCCCGGGCGCATACCGTCCGCGCTCGCGGGATTCAGGGCCGGAGGGTGCCATATTTCCCCTTTGGGCAACGTCGTCTCGAAAGGGTATGCCAGGATGCTTCGAGGGGCGACTGACCTGAGTTCCCGCAGCCAGTCTCATTGAACTTAGACAGTTTTCCAAAGCTTTTCAACCTTGATAAACCCTGTAGTATATCTCCGTTTCTTTCCGAAAGATCCGTGGTTGTCGGTACGGTGCACAAGTCTCCCGGGCCATGTACTGTGTAAGCTGGACCGCTCAAAGAGCAGGATGGCCAGCGTTACATTACGTAGGTATTAGTGGGGTCAAAATTTCGATGAGTCTGAAATGACACACTCAGGCTCTCAGGGCTGGATTTCCGTCGCATCTCAAGAGGCGAAGTTTAGGCCAGGAACGGCGGCCGATGTTCCATGTTCCTGCCGACCGGTGCCTTCATGTGGCAGCTAAGGTCGAGGGGTGGAACAATAAGACCATGACCATGCATGACCTGTGGCATGCATCCGCAACTTCGTCATTCAGCACGTTGGGGCTTTCGTCCGTGTCGCGCAACGTTGCCGTGAAGAAAAGCGCAGCCATCCTATCCAGACACTGTCTCTACACTCGCTCTTTTTGTATTCACTCGTTGGACTCATTACCCCTTTCGGCCACCTTCCGTGCTGCTGCCATGCTCGGCCACGAGCGGACAGATGCCACCACCAGCACCCCCCGATTTATCGCTTTGGTATTTATTAGGCCAGCAGGTAGGTATTTGAGGTCTCGCACAAGAGCGACACGCAAAAGTTAACCGTTCCGCTGACTGGGAGCGTCTGAACAGGGCATCGCTCGTTGTAAACACTGTCTGCCACCAACGCGACGCAGCTGAATACCTACCTAGGTACTTGTTTATGTACACAGTAGCCAGTATATGCCTCCTCGCAATATTGAGCTCACTGGAAACGACCAACCATGACCACCTCGGGTGGTGGAACACCATTGCCCGGTACCGGTTTTGATGAGGGTAAGTGCGCCGTCCTGTCCGCCGATACACATCACGAACGTAGCAGCAGCGCTGACCCTCCTGTGTAAGCCTTCCCGCAAACCAACGGTTTCCTCGAAGAATATGGCGTGTGGAAGGAAGCCCCCGTGCTGGTAGGCACCACCAAATATGAGCCACTGCCAGATGTGAGGAACATCATGGTTACGGGCGGCGCTGGCTTCATGTACGGTCTACTCTCTTATTTGGCCCTCTCAGCGACTGACCGTGTGCTGTCAGAGCATGTTGGCTTGTTCGGCACCTCACCCTCACCTACCCGCACGCCTACAACATCGTCTCGTTTGACAAGCTGGACTACTGCTCGTCTCTTAACAACACCAGGGTTCTCCAGGACAGGCGCAACTTCGCCTTCTACCAGGGCGACATCACCAACCCGTCCGAGGTGGTGGACTGCCTCGAGCGGCACAACGTCGACACCATCTTCCACTTCGCGGCCCAGTCGCACGTCGACCTGAGCTTCGGCAACTCATACAGCTTCACGCACACCAACGTGTACGGCACGCACGTGCTGCTGGAGAGCGCCAAGAAGGTGGGCGTGCGGCGCTTCGTGCACGTCTCGACCGACGAGGTGTACGGCGAGGTCAAGGACGACGACGACGACCTGCTCGAGACCAGCATCCTGGCGCCCACGAACCCGTACGCGGCCAGCAAGGCGGCCGCCGAGATGCTGGTGCACTCGTACCAGAAGAGCTTCCGGCTGCCCGCCATCATCGTGCGCAGCAACAACGTCTACGGACCGCACCAGTATCCGGAGAGTGAGCCTCCATTTCCTTCCCTCGCACCCACCCCACCACACAGAGCTCAGCTGACACATGGATCTCCTTGCCAGAAATCATCCCCAAATTCACCTGCCTCCTGGCCCGCGGCAAGCCGGTCGTCCTGCACGGCGACGGCTCCCCGACGCGGCGCTACCTCTACGCGGGCGACGCGGCCGACGCCTTCGACACGATCCTGCACCGCGGCCAGCCGGGGCAGATCTACAACGTCGGCTCGCACGACGAGATCAGCAACCTCTCGCTGGCCAACAAAATCCTCGCCGAGATGGCCCTCACCACCCCCTCTCCCACCACCACCACCTCTTCTGAAGAACAAACCGAAGGCAGACAATCCTGGATCAAATACACGCACGACCGGCCCTTCAACGACCACCGGTACGCCGTCGACGCGACCAAGCTGCGCGCGCTCGGGTGGGAGCAGCGGACGGGGTTCGACGAGGGGCTCCGCGTCACGGTCGCGTGGTACCGCCGGTTTGGCGAGCGCTGGTGGGGGGACATCACCAAGGTGCTCAGTCCGTTCCCGGTTGTGGCGGGCCGCGAGGTGCTGTCTGACCACGAGCCTGTGTCGGATCATCCGATCACGCTGCGGGGGGTCCAGGGGAGTCAGGGTGGTGGTGGTGATGGTGGTGAGAAGAGGTTGGAGGGAAATGGGGGAGGGGGAGGTGAGGCTGGCTAGGAAATTTTCTCTTGGAACAGATCAATTCAGGGACGGGTTGGATGACGAGGTTATGGACTTGGTTCATTTTCGCATATGTGCCATTTCGGGTGTTCATTGGTGTTTCTCGGTCGTGGTTGAGCCCATGAGTTCTGTGCAGATCTCAGCTTGATTTAAGATCGCGTACCTACTTCGTACCTGATTCTGGCCGGGGGTGTGCGATATTGCAGGGCTTTCATGCCCGTGTTGCTCTGTGATTCAATCATGGTCGTTTTCTGACGTGAGGCGCCGACTCACAGCGCCACGAGAAAGTTGGCACGCGGGGTTCAAGCCCTACACTTTCTCTTTTGAGAATGCCACCCCGCCCTCGACGGCCCCAGCTGAGGTGCAGAGAGTGCACCCTACGATACTGCTGCGGTAGGTAGTAGCTCGGCTGGCAAAGCACTTCCTGACTTGTAGCAGCTGCGGCTTGACAGTATGAATGCTCAAAAAGGGAGCGGCCGAATGGCACCACACGTTCCTATTGCTTTTTGCGCTGCTGCTCCCTCGGCATCGAACGATGCGGGAGCGGTCTACGAGGGTCGAGACCGGCCCGAAACGTGCGCAGATGTTCCGCAACTCGGGTGTCAGGGGGGCGTTACCCGTGAATGCCGTGATACCGGTATGTGTGTAAGTAGTGTACAAGGACTAGGCTGCGAAGGACGTCGGGACTTCTTGCTGATCTGCCACAAAATTTGGCGATTGGCGAAACCAGTCGTTTCTCGCTCTTGGGCGCCCGTTCCCAGCGCCCTGGGGGAAATAACTGATAACTATGCATAAAGATAAAGACCTGGTTGGAAACACAGAGAGCCCGTCGTGGCAGCCTCCAGTTGGATAACGGCAGCGGCCGATCCCGTCCCCGGTCCCCGTCACCGGTCCTTGGTGCGCATGACACCGGCGTGTCGGGTCGTTATGCGTCTACAAGTACAAGTATTGAGTACTGTGCATTTGCGGTTGACGCCCATGCAGGCTTGCGGGGTACGCAGTACTCTCTGATGGTTGCGTTGGTCCGCTGATCATGGACTGAAGCGGACGGCGCGACTATTCCACAGCATGCGTGCCCACGCTGCCGGGTCCAGGTCGAGTCTGCTTAGTGGTTTTGGGTGCCTGTGGCGGTAACTGAGGCAGTTCTCAAACTTCACGTTTGACGCGCCTCCTTCTCGGACAGAGTTGTCATGCCTTCGGGCCGCAGACGGCCCCGAGAACTTTCCTAGCCTGCGCCGCCATCCTGTTTTTAGTCCATGGCGTCCACGCCGTCGAGCCAAGCATGAAGAGGCCGCGCCATCGACGATCGATAGCCCTTAGCACAGCGCATCACGCGCACAGCCGCGGCTGTCTACGAGTTGAAGTCTGGCGAGTGTGATGGCACTCCAAACGCGCGGCCGGAGAGCCGGTGGCGGATTGGGAGGATGTCGTTGGGAACTCGCAGAGTCACCAGACACAGTGTAGTGTCAGCCAGGGCGCGGCTCCTTCCTGATCTTTGCGATTGTGGCCAGTGTCATCTCATCAGTTCCATCCATTTGCTTGTGCCTTCGCTCAAGGGACGGACGGCTCGGCTCCGCACCCCTGCATCCCGTCCCCTGTAAGAAAGACTCTGCGAAACTCGGCGACACTCGAGACTCCCAGCGTGTGTGCATGTCGAAGCAACCTACTATTTCCCTACGTACAAACTGCGTGCGTACACATCTGTGACAGTAGCTCTGTGCATCCATAGATATCTACCTAGATACATCCATACGGGCCGGTCGTATCACTTGCATCACCGACTCGTATGTACCCGTACCACAGGAGGTGGTGCCCTTGGCTGATGTGGTGGAAATTGATGTTCAAGTCAGAACGCATGCGTGGACCACAGCGGAGAGAGTTCCGCGCCAGTGCTTGGTCTCTTCGGGTCTTCGGTCGTTCAGGGTTGCACCTCCCTCTCGCCGGCGCCGCTAGCAGGGAAGCGGAATCCCAGCTGGGCGTTAGCGTCCCCGCTTCCAGCGTTACCTTAGTTGGGTTTAGGTGCCTGGTCGGTGGGCATCCAATTGGTGCTGCTGCCCCAGCGCCGGACTGCAGGTGAGGTCGCCATCTTTTGCGACTGCATTGCGTTCGTTCTAGCGGTCCATTTTAAACGTTAGCTCGTCCGCAAGGGCGGTCCCCTAGTATACGGCAGGCAACTTTGCCTGGCCTTGGCTGCCTTTTAATTGCGCGCCTGGCCATCCCCTCGACCCCGGACCGTTTTCGGTGCTCCCACGTCGCCCGTGACACCCGCCCGGATTCAACTCCTTCGCCTGTGCTGCTGCTTCACAGAGAAGGGGGGTGTAGCGGAGCCAGCACTCGACAATCTCAAGCCTGCGTCCGGGACGGCAGCAGCCAGGCAGTCCGGGCGGCGCCCACAAACCTCCGATTCTCGACCACGGCGCGGCGCATCACACCCTCATCGCTATCGCAAACTTGTCCAACATCGAACTCAGCACTGCGCGCTTCTGGTCCGCGGCCAGATTCTGTCGTTTCGGCACCTCCCCTGGAGGAACACCCACGTGCAGCTCGTATGCGTCACCGTCGTTAGCCAACAAAGACACCCTACGCAGAAACTCTAATGGGGAAGCGGCGGCGTCCAACAGTGAATCGCAGAGTTACAGGGCATGCATCAGAATAGGAAGCAATGAGCTCGGGACAGGACGGGGACTTCAGTGGCACACAGGACGCGCAGCGGGGTGATCATTCCTTGCCCGCTCCGCAAGAGGCACCCACGACGAACGGTTGCAGCGAGGTTGACCATCAGTTGATATCTCCCGAGCTCCGTGCCTTACTGGAAGAGGGCGTCGCAGAAACAGGGCTGGAAATCGACGAGGACGCAGACGGAGACGAGGAAGAGGGCGAGGACCAGGATCAGGATCGATATTGTGACGACGACGGCGGGAGTGGCGAGGCGGGCTTCTCGGACGAAGAAAACGCCCACTCTGTCTACGCTATGAGCATGTACCCCGGTGTACAGCCTGCCCACCAGGTTGAGCACCCATACGAGAGTGGGCATGACTCGGCCACGATGTGAGTTGGCACTGCGCGGTATCTCCTCACGGCAAGCATGCGACTAACGTTCGACCTAGCGATTCTGCGCGAACATTATACGCCGAGGATTTTGACTTCGTCATCGAGCATGGCCGGCAATATTGCGGCGACTATTTCCTCCCCATCGACCAGACAGAACAGACGCGCCAATATGTCATTCACCAGGTCTACCTCAAAGTCTTCAACCTTGAGCTCACGACGGTGCCGCTGGAAGACCCGCGCTACATTCTCGACATCGGCACGGGCATCGGCGAGTGGGCCATCGGCATGGCCGAGAAGTACCCGCGGTGTGAGGTATTCGGGACTGACATCGCGCCGATCCAACCAACCCACCAAGTCCCCTTCAACGTCGAGTTCCACATCGAGAACGCCGAAGAGGAATGGATCCGCCCGGCCAACACCGTCGACCTGGTGCACATCCGCAACATGTACGGCGCCTTCTCGGACTGGTCCTTCATCTACCGCGAGGCCTTCGCGTGCATCAAGCCCGGCGGGTGGATCGAGGTGATCGACTGGGCGGACCTGTTCGCGGACAAGAACTACTTGACCTTCTTCCCAGACGGGTCGGCCATGCGCACGGTGACGCAGGCCTGGCTGGACGCGGCCGCGGCCGCGGGCCGCCGCTGGGAGACGCTGCACCCGGACACGGCGCTGCTGTGGCGCGCGGGCTTCGCCGACGTGCGCGAGACCATCCACGACCTGGCCGTCGGCTCGCGCGGCAACAGCAGCTACGGCAAGTTCTGGCTCTTCACCCTCGTCACCGGCACCGAGCCCTACTGCCTGCGCATGCTGACCCGCCACCTGGGCTGGGACGCCGACGACGTGCGCGACCTGTGCGACAAGGCCGCCCGCGAGATCCAGCGCATCGCCGAGGACCCCGCCCACGCGGAGGAATTTGTTGTCAAGCTGCGCGTCGTGGTCGCCAGGAAGCCTCTCGCGGCGGCGGGCGGCGATGGTGGCGGCGGCGGCAGTAGCTTGCTCAATGAGTGGGTGAATGGGGAGGTTGATGCGGCGCAGAGTGGCAGCGGGGATGACAGCACGATTGGGCAGCGCACGATTCGGTCGGACGAGACCAGCTGAGGAGCAGCGCGTCTTACGGTTTTGAGTACGTTTTTCAAGAGGTAAATGGGAGGAAGTGGGTGGGTAGGCAAACGCGGAACGAGGGTGACAGTACCATCATCTCCGCCCCCTTTTTGTATTCATTTCTTGCTGTCTTGTCTTTCTGTACGTTGTAGATACCCGGTTCCCACCTTTCTGTGTACATAGTTGGACTTGGGTGGCATGGGTGGTTAGGGATAATCAAGCAACTTCATAAATCTGCGCTGTACCCTTACAGTGTAGGTAGAGTTGTGATGTGTCAGTCAACCTTCGACGATAGAAAGGTCTAAGCATGGCTATGGGTCACAAGGTAACACATAACGTTACAAGTTAGGTACTGACCAACGGGGGGAACCTGTAGGGTGTCGAGGGTGCATTACCGAAATATCGTATCCAGGGCCAGCTATACAGCCCCTGGGGCAGGCACGGCAGGCAACCCGTTTGGTGTGGGGAGCTCCCGCTGCAGCGCAGCAATGACGCACTGACTTGCTCCGAACCGACAGGAGCTTGGGGATTCCATTCCACTGTCAACAACCTCACCCCACTGACAGGGCAAGCGAGCGACGACAAACGGATAACCGACCTGCTACTGGCTTCAGGCATCAGCTTGAAGTACAGTCTCCCCATTTAGCCCAACCCTCACCATGCGACGTGCCTGAGCCCCCCGATCCGTGCAATGGCGCTCGACCCGTCCAGCGGCTTCGCGGCGGCCGACGCCGTGGCCGACATCGCCGATGGCGCGCTGCTGCCCATCTTCGACGTGCTGCCCGTGCAGCTGCAGTTTGCCATCGCGGCCAACTTCGTCGCCGGCCAGGCCGCCAATAACGTGCTTGTTATCGCGCTTTCTAACGGCCGCATCTTGCGCATCGACCTCAACAAGCCCGAGGACATTGACGGTACCTCACCCGCACCTCGACCCCCTTTCCCTTTACTCCTACTGACCAACTCCCCGTCTGATTGTGGCCACAGATATTGACCTCCCCAAGAAACCCTCCGAGGCCGGCGTGATCCGGCGCATGTTCCTCGACCCGACCGCCTCGCACCTGCTGGTTTGTACCGCCCACGGCGAGACCTACTACCTGCACTCGCAGTCGCGCGCGCCGCGCCCGCTCGCCCGCCTGCGCGGCGTCGCCGTCGAGTGCGTCGCGTGGAACCCGGCCCTGCCGACCTCGTCCACGCGCGAGATCCTGCTGGGCGCCGCCGACGGCAACATCTACGAGGCCTTTGTCGAGACGGCCACCGAGTTCTACCGCAAGGAGGATAAGTACGTGAAAGTGCTGCATAAGCTGCCCGATGGGCCGGTGACGGGGCTGTGGGCGGATGCGCTGTCTTCGTCGTTGGCGGCTGGGGGTGGGGGTAAGGCAGGGCAGCACCAGCACCAGCAAGATGTGCGCCGCGTGGTGATTGCGACGCAGAGCCGGCTGTTCCACCTGGTGGGCAAGGTGGGCCGCGGCCACGACGGCAGCGGGTCCATCTACACGCGCCTGTTTGAGGGCGAGCAGCCCGTGGTGCACGAACTGTCGCGGACGTCGGCCGCCGCCGCGTCCATGCTGGTCGTGTCGCCCGACGCGGAGGAGACGCCGCGGTTCCGGGAGGGCGAGGTGCCGGAGCGCGCGTTCGCGTGGCTGTCGTCGCACGGCGTGTTCCACGGGAAGTTGCTGGGTGACGGGAGCGGGAATGGGAACGAGCTCGGGGCGAGGGTGTTTGGTGAGGCGAGGTTGCTGCCGCGTGCGCAGTTGGCGAGCCCCGAGGGGACGGGGAGGAGGCAAGGGTCAACCGAGTACATCGACGCGATTGCGCTCACGCAGTGGCATGTCATTAGTCTGGTCGGGGCCCGTGTGGTGGTGGCGAACCGGTTGACGGGCGCTATCGTCTACGACCAGACCATCTTGAACCAGGGGCAGAAAGCTGTCGGGCTGTGCGTGGATCTGCAGAAGAACACCTTCTGGCTGTTCACGTCCAAGGAGATACTCGAGATCGTACCACGAGACGAGGACCGGGATATCTGGAAGATCATGCTGCAGATGCAGCAGTTTGATGCGGCGCTCCAGTACGCGCATACACCGGCGCAAAGAGATGCCGTAGCCATCGCCTCGGGAGACTACCTTGTCGGCAAGGGCCAGTACAGCGAGGCTGCCGGGGTGTATGGCAAGAGCAGCAAGCCGTTTGAGGAGGTGGCACTCGCGTTCATCGACAACGACCAACCGGACGCTCTGCGGAAATACCTCTTGACCAAGCTGGGGACGTTCAAAAAGTCGTCCATCATGCAGCGGGTCATGATTGCGGCGTGGCTGGTTGAGGTGTTCATGGCCAAGCTTAACTCGCTCGACGACACCATCGTCACCGGGGCGGAGCTCTCGGATACTCTCAACCCTACGCAAACAAAGGAGCAGCTCGACGCAGTCCGGACCGAGTTCCACGAATTTGTGAACAAGCACAAGTCGGACCTCGACCAGAAAACCGTCTACGACATCATCAGCAGTCACGGCCGCGAGGAGGAGCTGCTGTACTACGCTAACGCGGCCAACGACTACAACTACGTCCTCTCGTACTGGGTGCAGCGCGAGCGCTGGTCGGAAGCTCTGAAAGTGCTCAAGCGGCAGACGGACGCCGAGGTCTTTTACCGGTACAGCAGCGTGCTTATGACGCATGCGGCGACGGAGCTCGTCGAAATCCTGATGCGCCAGAGCAACCTCAACCCGCGGGACCTTATCCCGGCCATGCTCGAGTACGACCGGAACTACAACGGCCCCTTAGCCCAGAATCAGGCGATCCGCTATCTGCAGTATGTCGTTAACCAGCTCGGCTCGGTCGATTCGGCCGTGCACAACACGCTCGTGTCCATCTACGCGGCGCACCCGTCGCGGGACGAGTCCGCGCTGCTCGCCTACCTCGAGTCGCAGGGCGACGAGCCGCGGTTCGACCCGGACTTTGCGCTGCGGCTGTGCATCCAGCACCGGCGCGTGCTGTCGTGCGCACGCATCTACACCAGCATGGGCCAGTACGTGCAGGCGGTCGACCTGGCACTGGCGCACGACGAGGTGGAACTGGCGTCCATCATCGCGGACCGCCCCGGGCCCGCCAACCCGGCGCTGCGCAAGAAGCTATGGCTCGCCGTCGCCCGCAAGGTCATCGCGCAGCAGGGCGGCGGCAGCGTCAAGGCGGCCATCGGCTTCCTCAAGCGCTGCGACCTGCTCCGCATCGAGGACCTCATCCCGTTCTTCCCGGACTTTGTCGTCATCGACGACTTCAAGGACGAGATCTGCGCCGCACTCGAGGACTACAGCCGCCACATCGACGCGCTGCGCCGCGAGATGGACGAGGCCGGCCAGACGGCCGCCAACATCAAGGTCGACATCGCCGCGCTCGACCGCCGCTACGCCATCGTCGAGCCCGGCGAGAAGTGCTACGCCTGCGGCCTGCCGCTGCTCAGCAGGCAGTTTTTTGTGTTTCCCTGCCAGCACGCGTTTCACTCGGACTGCCTGGGCAAGCGCGTGCTGGAGCAGAGCGGGGCGGCCAAGGCGCGCAGGATCAGGGAGTGCCAGGTGCAGATCAGCAAGGGGATAGTGAGCGGGGAGAAGCGGGAGGCCATGATTGCCGAACTGGATGCGTTGGTCGCGTCGGCGTGGTGAGTTGCTACAGTGCTTTCGTGGTGTGTGAACGTTTAGTGGTGCTGACGAGAAGGAATTACAGTATTTTATGCAGCGAGTATGCGATTCGGAGGATAGATGAGCCGTTCGTCAAGGTGGAGGATGATCTGGAGGATTGGGCGCTTTGATGGGGATCCTACGACGCGGGCCTTTATGACACGCATGTTAGACGCTTCGGTCTCCCACTACAAGAGCTACTCGCGCCTGGATCCCTCAACTTTCTGCGGGCATTGCATGTGCGTTACGGCTTACTCAATCCAGACTTGGCCCCAGCTCATTCCGGATTGCTATATGGAAAGATAGATAGGTACTCGTCGGACGGGCGATGCCTAAGGCTATGCCGCCCCGGTCGCCCCTGCACGGCCCAGGGGGCGGGGCGTCTCGAGCGCGTCGCGCAGCACCACCAGCGCAATGCCGCACAGAGCGTCGTCACGCGCCGCGCCGGTCTACGGCGCCAGAACGATATCGATGGCGACGAGTCGAGTGCCCCGGGCCACATCGACGTCGTCAACGTGACGCCCGCCACTAACGAAACGGCCTTCCTCGACGAAGGGGCGACGACACCATCGAGGGAGGGAGTGAAAATTCAAGATCGGTTGGGGTAGGATAGGGCTTGGTTGGTGCCGGAGGTTATAGTCTGGTGGCGCCTTGTCCCGGTGCATTTCCTGTCAAGTGCTTGCCGTTGCAACAGTACCATATAGTGGACCGAGTGGGTAGGTGGGTAGGTAGATGAAAGGTTGCACACGTGTCCAGACGGTTGAAAAGGGCCAATCCCAATATACGCATACAAATGTTGATTGTCACTGAGTGGTTCCGGGACGAGAATATGAACCGCAACGGTCAACACGTGCTTCACGGTCTGCCCCAACATCTCTGTACCTCACCACGTCCCTAGTAGAGACACTCAGTGACCCCCAAAGTCGACTTGCTCAGCATCATGACGGACACGACGATGCCGTACAGGCCCAACACCTCGGCAAAGATGAGGATCAGGATCATGCCGACGTACAGGCGGGGCTGCTGCGTGCTGGCGCGGACTTGCGACGGAAGTCAGCTCAGTGCTGTTCTTCCTTTCATTTTTAGAGTTTCGGTCAAACTCACCCCCGGCATCGCCCACGATCCCAATGGCGAACCCGGCCGCGAGACCGCACAGGCCGACGGCCAAGCCCGCGCCGAGCTGGACGAAGCCCGTGTACAGGGCCATCTTCTCGGTCAGGCTGTTGGTGATGACGACAGCGACGACGAGGCCGTAGATGGCGATGATCTGGGCCATGATGGCGCAGATGCTGCGGTAAGCCCCATGTGTGTGAGTCTGCCAGTCTCACTTCCAGGTTCTCAGCACTCTCCTGGACCTACGTGTTCTGCATCAGCCGGTCCGGGCGGAGGACGCCCGAGGAGAAGATGGCGCCAGCCGACTTGGCCGTGCCATAGCTGGAGCCGACGACGGTGAAAATGATGGCGCACGCGCAGCCCAGTGCTCCGAAGAAAGACTGTAAAGATGGGCAGCTGAGTATGAGCCCAGCCAGCCGGATGAGTTTGGGAGGGTAGGTGATGAGAGGGTCGGGGCAGCACGAACGGCGTAGACGGGGCTGGCTTGCGTGAGTTTCTGGCGAACCAACGGAAAGAAAGCATGCACGGAGTACCAGCCGGTAGGGAGTTGACATACCACCTGTCCAGGTTTGCGGCATTCATGGCGAAAGGGAACGGGGCGTTTCCTCCGAATGGTTGTCGATGAGGGCAGTCACACAATCTCTGTCAATGAACTGGTCGTCTTCCGTGCCGGAACGACAGCGTTTCAAGAGAGAAGGCTGCGGACTGCAAAGACGCACGATCCAGCGGGCTCATATGCTCGGGGACCACGGGCTGAACCCGATAGTTACCATGTGCGGAGTGGGCTGAGAGGAGTCATGAGGCCGCCGGCCGCAGGCAGCGACACAGGGCGCTGTCTCGTTTTGGTCATCCGGCACGCAAGCTGACGAGTCTCCTGAGGCTCGGCACAGGAGCTGGATGACGAGGGCGGCGCTCGTGGACGCACCAAGCGTACCTTGATATTCCGTAGCTACAGTACCTACCTTACCTATTTTTGATTTCCGATTGCTGCACCGCACGGCACCACGGAGGGGTCTTTTTTGTTGCAGGCACACCGGCGGTACGTTAGTTAGTAGGTAACGTTAGGTAAGGTAACCTGGTACCTGCCTTGCACCTTACACTCGAGTTCCTGGGCCATCATCGCATTTACCTTGGAACGCAGCAACGACAAGTAAACGATCGATTCCCAACCATGGTCGACCCCACTTCTCAAGCTGCCAGCCGGCCACGGCTTCCTCGTGGTGGGGACGAGCCACAATTGCCCGCGGCGCTGGACATGGACATGGACCCTCGGAAGCAGCGGATTCTCGACTGGATATGCACAGGCAAGCACAACTACGCCGCAGTAGCATGGGACAAAGCAGATCCTGCGACGACCTTCCCAGTCACCGTCAGGACTGCGAGCACCGTGGGACCCAACTTGACAGATCTTGAAGACACCCTTGCATTTCTTGCACTTGGAGTGTCTGGAATGGGTATGTTCGTTGTTGTTGTGCCCGCAAGGGCCGCACCACCCTGCTTCTCCCGACGAGGCGGACATACCGTCTGCACCGGGCGAGGATGATGTCGAGATGTCTGAATCGGACAGACGACGCGGGGCGGAGAGATGTTCGAACCACAGACCATGGAGAAAGGGGGAAACCCGCGAGGCACTCCCCTCTATGCCTCGCCCCGAGCATCAAAGAAGGGCACGCCGCATACATGTACCGCTCTGGGACAGCCATCTCCCGCCCTTCGTCCGCCCCGTCCGTCACACCAAGTCGAGTCTGCATTGCCAGCACACACCATCTAGGCCCTGCTCGGCAGAATTGAGCGCCCTTCTTCAGGCAACCTGGGGGCGTGTGGTGAGCTGCTGTATGTAATGGTTGGACAGGTTTGGGCGAGGCGCAGTCGTTGCCCTACGCGCACCTGGGTTCTCCCACGAGCAACAAGAATCCTGTTTGCCCTGGGCCGACTGTCTGGTCGGAAAACCGGCCCTGTAGGGCGATGCAGCACTGGACCCAGGCTGTGCTTCTCTGAGCTGGCCCAGGCAGTCGACGAAAGTGTACCATTAGGTAGGTAGTGAGAACCATCCCCTAACCCCCCGCGCGCCAGGCCGAAAGCAATACATATGGTTTCTGCTTCTGAAAAAACTTGAGCCATAATACCGGAGTACGGGAGGCGGGGGTGGTGTGGTGTATGCGGAATCAAAGCCAACCTCACGCTTGAGCCGCAATTCTGTAGTAAGGCTGTGTAACGCAGCACGAGGCAACAGTATCTCCTACCCACAGGCTACTGGTCAGCTCTGCGAGCGGTGAAGGGACCAGTCCTGAACTGTCCAGCGTCCAATTAGAACCCTCTGTTCGCCCACCGGTGAAGGGGCTATACCCGGGTGAACGGCTTTGCCATGAATTATGAATTCAGCAGGTGCCTGAGCAGTATCCGTAGGCGAGCGCGTCATCCCATGCATGGAGCAAAGTTGGCGGATAAAACGAGGGGGTATGAATAACACTCACTGGGCGAGCATCCACCAATGTTTTTGAGTGGGCGCGCTCTTCACCACCTGTTCAGACGACCGCACTGCGCAGCCACGACCGCTTTCCAGCCTCCCAGCGCGAAACAGGATGAGGTGGTTTTACTCAGCGATGTCACCGAGGCCCTTTAGCGGTCTAGCACTCGTGAAGGCGGTCGACACGTGAGTCTTTGCCTACCTTACCTTAGCCAGGGATGTGTTGGCCGGGATGGGATGCCCCGATTGCCCACATCTCACCCCATGTTGAGGCCGCGTTGCCAACCAATCTCCAGGTGGCCATACTACCAGCAGAATCCGGCTGCATACAAGACATGGATGCAAGATTACTTATACTTCATGATTGAGGGCTACCCCGACCCCTTCGGCTACATGCACAAATCCATTCTTCAGGGCATCAGCCTGTCCCCAAACTGGACGATCGACTGCGAGCGGCGCCTGCTTACCATGGTGCAGGCGAGGACGTTCTCGGAACGAACGCAAGTCATGCGCGACATGCTGCTGCGAGCGGTGCAGGAAGGCTCCCCGACAAGTCCCCAAAAGTTCTACAACGAGGCTCTGTGCGTCTTCTCGTCAAAGGGGGAGCACGTGCTCGACATCGACCGCAGCGGCCTCGATCCCTTTGGCCTGGTGAGCTACAGCGCCCACCTGATTGGGTTCGTCAAGGACGGCGACGCCACCAAGTTCTGGGTGCCAAAGCGGTCCGCCACGAAGCCGACGGTGCCCAACAAGCTCGACAGCACCGTTGCGGGGGTTGTCCGATCGGGAGAGCGTCCTGTCGAGTGCATGGCGCGCAAGATCACCGTAGAGGCATCCATTCCGCAAGAGTACACGAGGGCGAACATAGCGGCGTGCGGCACCGTCTCGTATCAGATGTCGATTACCAGCACGGGCCAGCCCGGCTGCCAGCATATCGTCTCGTATCTCTACGAGATGGAATTTGGCCAGGACGCAATCCCGCGGCCGGGTAATGACGAAGTCGAAACGTTTACGCTCATGACGTTGGACGATGTGAAAGCCGCGCTGATGGAGGGCGAGTTTGTGGCGAACCGGGCCATGGTATGGCTCGCGTATCTCATCAGGCATGGCTCGCGTATCTCATCAGGCATGGCCTGGTGACGCCGGAGAATGAGCCACACTATGTCGAGATTTGCCAGAGGCTTCACAGGAAGCACGATTTATTTATTGTAGAGGGGTAAGGGACCGATTGTGGTGTCAGCGAAAAGGAATATGTGGGAACGCCGAACAGCCTGTTTTCCGTCATGATCATCCAAGATCACCGTTCATATCAGCTGCTCGTCAAGACGCTTTTGGCCTCGGTTCCTTCCAGAGACTTCAGTACCTTATTTGGCCCCGTACGTTGACAAGATGGCATCTCCGCACGCCAGCATGGCTCCCACCCATGCATCTGTCTGTTCGGAGTGTACAGTTCCCGAAGACGCCATTAGGGACGTTAACCCTTCGGGAACTGATACCTCCACTTCAGCTGCCGAACTTGCGTATTCGTCCTACTGCACAACTACGAGCTGCAATGCCGGTTCCACAAGGCTTTTGCAAGGCGGCGCGGATTCCCGGTTAGTAGAACTTCACTCCGACAGACAGGATTCAATGTAGCACCAAACTCCGAGCGTCTGCTAATTAGGTACCTACCTACCTGGTATCGGCGACAGGTGCGATTCGTGGACATGCCCATCATCCGAGCCATTCACTCCGGCGCAAAAACGATACTCGCGCACTTCCATTACTGCTGTAAGGGTCAGCGGCCATTCTCGCCAAACTCCAACTGGGACTCGCCCGAGATGAAGAGGATGGCACAGCTCGATGACGAGCAGGCCCATTTCCTCAAGCAATACCAAGTCCTGGCCCGCCGAAAAGGTGAGTTGGCCGCTAGGTTTCGTCACCCTAATGCGCTTATCACTAAGATGACACAGCCTCCGTCCTGCAAACTGTCAGTCAGACCCACGACTATGAAGCGGAGTAGTTATTGGTTTATTGCGCAGATATTTGATTCCGACTGGGTACCGAGACAAACCAATGAACACTCCCTACCGGCTTGAGCGTCGGGATACTAGTTGCAGGTGTCAAAAGAAGTAGATAGGTATATGTCAACTGAATAAGCATCCGACTTTACTTATGCCCATGGTACTAGTCTACTGACCTGTAACAAAGCAGGCTATCTCCTCCTCTTGGCCACCAAAAAAAAAAAAAAAACGGTGCACACCCCAAATCACTTGCACTGCAGACAAGCAGATCTTGGCAACCATCCCTCCCACCCAAGGTCTGGTAAACATAAGAGGAAAGGGAAGAAAACTACGTAGAAGGACGATGAATAGTAGAAGAATGAAGCTACTGACCGCTTTTACATTCTAATTCGTTTATTTTTTTTTTCGAAAAAATCTCTTCGTATGCCGTGGTTTAGTGTCCGCGCTGATTTGGATACTTGCTGACCTATGCGCCTAAAGCTGCGGGACTGTCAGCGCCTGATTGAACAGCTGAATGTAGACCGTGTGATGGGTTCCTCCTTACCAAACAATTATTAGGGGGGCTTTTGGCCAACGCATATCAACCACGTACCTACTCCTTTCTAGGCCGGAAACCTGAAATGGGGTCCTCCGACATAGGTAGCTATAACGTTAGTACATACCAAACTCCTGCAGGGAGTCAACGCTCGACCTCGAACTCCCTAAACACAGGCTTTCCAAGGTGGCAGCCGAGGCGCTGTGTGCGGAACACGACGACAATCTACCTAGGTACCTTACCTAATCTGGTGATAACTCCATTTGCAGCTTGCAATGGCGCACGCTCTGCTGATGCGCATGTGACGCCATTTTTCGGAGTCCACCTGTTCCGTTCAGCCCTTTCGATGTGAACTTTTCTCTGCCAGTGCTTCGCAGCCCCTGACAGGATCGCAATCCCAATACTGGAGTGATTTGACGCGCAAGCAAACGCGCAGCCAATCGTGCGGCTGGCCGACGCCCCCTGCGCCAAGCCCATTAGTCGCATGCCCCCGCACAGCCCGTATCAGATGGCCGTCCGGGGCGCTGTTTCACGGTTTCACTTTTTTCTGATCTGACTCGTGCGTGGTAGTAGAAGGTACTGTGTCATTCGGATATGTCCTGCTCATCCGGCCTTGAGGGCCTTTTGGTAATGATCGTCAGGATCTCTACATGATTTTCTTCGTTTTTCTCTTCTTCTCCATCTCTCAGTGTGCATCTTTCAAATCTCACACAGGTGAGGCGTGCGTGGTCTGTGGTCCACGACAGAGTGGGGTTCGCCTGGAGTTCGGCACCCCGAAACGACGCCAAGGGCCCACTCCATGCGGCTACCACGGGCCAATGTCGCAGCAGGCCGCGTCACTCTGCTGCAACCCGCATTCCGCGAATCCGCGTCCCGGGGACTGAGAGAAGGAGCATCTCGCCTCGCCTCTTTCCCCACGCCCACTCGCCCGTCGCAGGCAGCAGCCACGCAGTCACGCAGTTCCTGTCTCGTCGGCGCCAAATGAGATGGCGCTACCAGTTCCATTTGGATGCTCGGGCTCGTTCCCTCCCATTGTAATCATTGGCCCAAACCCAGACCAGAAAGCCCTTTTTCCAAGTCGCTGGGCTCGGCTGGCTCCGGCACTTCCCTTCTCGGCCCTCGAGGAAACCTCACGATGCATCCGGACATTTGCCAAGCGGAGCGACGTCAATGGGCATAACCTAAGGTACCTAACGGTTTTTGATAAGGGTCCCCATCCTTGTCCCCCTCGTCCCGGCTGAGCCCCCCCTCCCCTTCCGGACGCTGGCAGTCTGAGAGAGAGCAACCCGCACGAGGGAGAACAAAGGCTTGGACCATGCCCGAGGCCCTGCACTCTTCGGTTTCGTCAACAAGTCTTCGTCTCTCCCCTTCTCCCCTACCTCGTGGACCCGGGTGCGCAAGCCATATGCATGCCACGCCTGCGCTGTTCCACAGCCTACTCCATCCTCGGCCCCTCTCTACCTGATGAAAGTTAATATCCTGTGTGGTTCTGCCTTCTTTCTGCCTTCGTTCGCCGCAAACCACTCGCTTGCTTCGCCCGTTGTAGTCAGTGCTGGCTCGGCCCGTCTCTCTCTCTTTCACGACGTTGTTCCTCCCCGGCGCTCTCCTCCGAGTATCCCGACCGCCCTGTTCCAGTGTGTCCGACCACGGAGAGCCGCCCGACCGGCCTTAGCTAGACTAAGCCTCGAAGCGTCAACGCGCTGACGCCGAATACATGTCATTGGCGGCTGGAGCTGCTCAGTCCCCCCAAACTTAGCCTCGCGCCTGCGCCCCCCGAGACTGCGTATATATACACTTATAGACCGGATCTCGCCTCCTGCTCTCGCGCACTCGGCATCCCCATGGAATAGACATCGATTTGCGCCTCTGACTACCTATGTGTCGGCTTACACTCGTTTTGTGGGATCGACTTCCGGCTCGAACAAATGAAGACAGTCTCGCTGTTGGCCGTCTCGGCCACGCTCGCTCCGATCGTCGACGGGTTATCAATACCGCAGCCACGGGATGGACTGAAGGTGGTTAGCTTGGAGACGCAGAGGCGGACACTTCAGAACCCGGTCCATCGAGACAGGCTACGGAAACGGGGACAGCTTTCAGTAGACTTGGACAACGAGGTGCGTGCGGGATTAGACGCGGCACTGCGCTCCCCAGACAGGCGATTACTGACCCAACGCAGGAAACGCTCTACTTCATCAACGCGACGGTGGGCACCCCGGCCGCGCCGGTGAGGTTACACATCGACACGGGCAGCAGCGACCTGTGGGTCAACACCCCCAACTCGGCCTACTGCGCGGCCAGCAGCAAGCCGTGTGCGTTTGCAGGCACCTACACGGCCAACTCGTCCTCGACCTACCAGTACGTCGGCAGTTACTTCAACATCTCGTACGTCGACGGCTCCGGCGCGAGCGGCGACTACGTCTCCGACACAGTCTCCGTCGGCGGGCATAAGGTCGACCGGCTCCAGTTCGGCGTCGGCTACAAGAGCACCAACGCGCAGGGCATCCTCGGCATCGGCTACCCGCTCAACGAAGTCCAGGTCGGCCGCGCCGGCCTGCGGCCCTACAACAACCTCCCCGCCCAGCTGGTCGCCGACGGCGTGATCCAGTCGCGAGCCTTTAGTCTCTGGCTAAACGACCTGGACGCCAACACGGGCAGCATTCTCTTCGGCGGCGTCGACTCGGAGAAATACACCCCCCCGCTCTCCTCCCTGCCCATCGAGCCCCAGGCGGGCGCCTACTCCGAGTTCCTCATCACCCTGACCAACCTCGCCCTCGGCGCCACCACCATCGGCGACAACCTCGCCCTCGCCGTGCTGCTCGACACGGGCTCCTCCCTGACCTACCTGCCGGACGCGCTCGTGCAGAACATCTACTCCGCCGTCGGCGCCGTCTACGACAGCGACGCCAACGCCGCCTACGTGCCCTGCTCGCTCGGCTCCTCATCCCCGAGCAACAACGCCCCACCGCTGCGCTTCACCTTCACCACCGCCTCCATCGCCGTCGCCATGAACGAGCTGGTCCTCGACCTCGTCACCGCCTCGGGCAAGCGCCCCACCTTCTCCAACGGCCAGCCCGCCTGCCTGTTCGGCATCGGGCCCGCGGGCGCCGGCACCAACGTCCTGGGCGACACCTTTTTGCGCTCGGCGTATGTCGTGTACGACCTCGACAACAACTATGTCTCGCTGGCCCAGACCCGCTTCAACTCCACCGCGAGCAAGGTGCTGGAGATTGGCACGGGGCCCGACGCCGTGCCCGGCGCGACGAAGGTCCAGAACCCGGTGCGCGCGACCGAGGGGCTGAGAGGGGGCGGTGGGGCCGGGGACGGGCCGGGGGGCATTAGTGGCGCTGGCTCGGCTGCTACGGGCGGCTGGGTGTGTCGCGGGTTGGGGCTGGCTGCGGGCACGGCGGCGGCTGTGGCTGCTGTTTTGGTAGTGCTGTGAGTTGGAGTGGGTGCGGACGGTGTCCTGTCCGGAAAAGGGGGAGGGAAGCACGGCCGGTTTTCAGCATCATCTGGTTATATTGTTTTTGGACAGCGCGCATTGCATTGGGACGGCGTTTTCGGTATCTTGCGGACTTGTTTTCTTGGGATTGTGGAAGAGGGAGTCAACATCACAGAACGGCGTTGGATGGTCCCGGGACAGACGGGCGCTGGTTCGTTGCTGCAAAGCTGCCTAGAGCTTGGGAGGCGGGACAGGTCCCGCTCGGCTTCTTGGTTGGGGAGTGGAGCGGATTGTTCGTGTGTTCGAGACAGCGTTGCACAATACAAGTATCTGTGTTGACGTTCAACGGTGGTTTATGGGCTGGGTTCTTGTGGGGCATTCCGGACGGTTAGGTGCATGCTGATGTGTTAGATGACCTGGTCAACGGCGTAGGGTGTCTCATGTGTCTCGCTGACAACTCATGTTAAGATGTTCGGGTTTAGGTAGCTCTGAAGTATCCGAACCTAAGCGTGTGGGTGAAGTGCACTTCCTGCTGGGCACGTTCGGGCCGGAGATAACGTCAAGCTACCGAGTCCCGACCCATACAGCGAAGCGAACGGAGGGGGTCCCGCCCACTCCTAGCTACGGTGCCGGCGATGGAGGCACGAGTTGTCATTCAGTACCACCGAGTAAGAAACGCCTGGCGAGCTGATGAAGTACTGTCGGTAACACACTTGCCCTTCAAACCCGTGGTGCGTCACACAGCGGGATTAGCGGAGTTAAGTAAACAAGAGGCGCAATTCGGGGTCGTTAAGAGCCCGTCCTGGGCCGCGGACGTTGCTCAATATGTGCCGGGGACTTTAATCAGCAGCTGGGCCCCAAGTCTGGAGCGACCGCATTGCCGCCGCCGGCTGGACGTGTCTCTACATTCTGTTCTGGGGTGACACGCTGGGCATGCTACGGCCTGTGAACTACCGAGATGGTGGAATGCATGACACACAGGGCGGACTCATCGAGGAGCCGTCTCCGGGCGCCTGCCGTGACTTGGGACATATAAAATGTCTCGGTCCGGAGTATGTTGGGGTGGTTCGATCTGCTCAGCAGTTTCCCGCACTTCGAACCATCAGTTGCACCCTTCATATTACAGTTCGTGGACCTGTGAAAGCCAAGTGAGCCATGTCCCAGAGATATGCCAAGGACCAGCCTGCGGGCTTCTCCAACCGCATTGAGCGGGTTGCCATTGTCGGGGTGTGTTGCTCCCTTCTCGTTTTGACACAGGACAGGGTTCGCTGACTTGTGATGGGATATGCTCTGTAGGCCGGCGGCCAGCTGGGGAAGTACTTCGCCCAGGAGCTGGTGAAGACGGGCCGGCACACAGTGACGGCGCTGACACGCCCGGGAAGCAAGAACAAACTTGCCGCTGGCGTCAAGGCCGTCCCTGTTGACTACGACGACGAGCAGTCCGTCGTCGCCGCCCTCAAGGACCAGCAGTTCCTCGTCATCACGCTACCCGTCACGGCGCCCAAGGACACGCACGCCAAGCTGGTGCGGGCGGCGGCGGTGGCAGGCATCCGTTACATCATGCCAGGCTACTACGGCTCGGACATCGCCAACAAGGAGCTCATGAGTGAGGAGCTCCTGAGCGACGACCCGTCGCGGTTGTGCGCCGAGGTCGAGGCGACGGGCTTCTCGTCGTGGATCGTCATGGTCTGCGGGCTGTGGTACGAATACAGCCTGGTCATGGGGCCGACCTGGCTCGGCTTCGACTTGCCGCAGAGGAAGCTCACCTTCTACGACGACGGCAACACCAAGATCAACGTGACCACCTTTGAGCAATGCGGACGCGCTGTAGCCGCCCTGGCCAGCCTCAAGGAGCTCCCTGACGACGAGTCCGACACCAGCCCGACGGTCAGTAGCTGGGCCAACAAGCCGCTGTACGTGTCCAGCTTCCTCATCAGCCAGCGCGACATATTCGAGAGCTGGAAGCGCGTGAGGGGCGAGACGGACGCCGACTGGACAACCGAGTACGAGGGCAGTCAGGAGCGCTACCGCCGGGGCCTGGCGCAGCGGGACGAAGCCAAGGATCCGCTGACGTTGCGTATGGGCCTCGCGCTGGCGGCCTTTGTGCGGCTGTTCTTCCCCAACGGCGACGGCGCGTACGAGACCACGCGCGGGCTGGCCAACGGGGCGCTGGGGCTGCCTCAGGAGGACCTCGACGAGCGCACCGCGGTGGCCAAGAAGATGCTGGACGAGGGGTATCCGCAGTGGGTGATCTCTCGGCTGCGGGACGTCGAAGATCTGAGTCGGCTGGCGGAGGAAGCGAAGTAGCGGGAAAAGGAGAAGCGGTGAGCTGATGAGGGTGAAATGCCAGCTCACATGGCATCTAGATATTTAGGTAGGAAGGCAACCAACAAATGAGGTGATAGAAAGCGCTTGGTCAAACAGCGGTTGGATGTGATGCAACATTCATGTCAGAGAGGCCGCAGGCAGCCAGGGCGCGTCGAGTGCCAGTTAGAGGTAGGTAACAGGGCTGGAGGGAGTCATTCGCGGTCGCTGCACTGTTGAATGAGTGAGTGAGTGAATGCCTCTCCAGGCAGCAGTGACAGACTCCAAGCGCTCACTCACATCCAATCCCGCCTCAGCCCGCCCCGCCATGCTGCAAACATAAAAATGCCCCACCGCAGACCGCTTGATTTTGGCGGATCCTTATTTTCAGCAACTTGAATCCATAACATCAACATCGATAGAAAGCATCAAGATGGCGATGGCACGGAAAACCTCCGCCACCACAGGCAAAGGCCTGCTGGATCAAGACGTGGAGTTTCCCAAAGGCCCGCAGGACTCCATCTCCGCGCTGCGCTGGTCGCCGGTGGCCAACCACTTGGCGGCCGCGTCGTGGGATGGCAAGGTCTACATCTACGATGCGACGACACCCACCTCCACCGACACCATTCAGGGCGTTGCCGCCATCACCGCCGGCGCGCCCTGCCTCGATTGCGATTTCAGCAAGGTAAGTCCGACATGACGTCTCTAACCCGCAGCTCCCGACCGCCGATCGAGGAGGAACACGCTCTCTGTGGTGCATGACCCAATACAAACGGTTCCAATAGGCAAGTGTGAACCGCATTGACGCCGACTATGCCAAATCTTTGATTGCTAACTACCATTGCAGGACGGAACCATGGCCGCCGGCGCTGCGGCAGACAAAAAGATTCACCTCATGGACCTCCGGTCGAGCCAGATTACGACGCTCGAGGCACACACGGCGCCCGTCCGTGCAGTGCGCTTCGTCGACGTCCCCGCCGCCAACGCCCCCATCATCGCCTCGGGCTCATGGGACAGGACGCTGCGCTACTGGGACCTGCGCCAGCCTCAGCCCATCGCGGCTCTCGAGCTCCCGGAGCGTGTCTACGCCATGGACGCGGCCGGCCAGCACCTCGTTGTCGTCACAGCCGACAACAACCTCCATTTCGTCAACCTCCACGCCAACCCGACTCACATATTCCGATCGCTCAAATCCCCGCTGTCCACGCAGGCGACCTCTGTGTCGCTCTCCACGGACGGCACCCGCTGGGCGATCGGCGGCATCGAGGGGCGCACGGCCGCCCAAGTCGTCGACGAGAAGGACAGGAGGTTAGTTCTACCTTACCCCACCCTCCCACATGTTCACCGAACCGCTTGAACTAACCACACACCCCCTTCGCCACCACCAGCCTCGCATCTCTGACATTCAAGTGCCACCGCGAGCCGTCGCCGACGACGCGGAACCAGACCGACGTGTACGCCGTCAACGCGCTCTGCTACTCGCCCGCCCACCGCGACGTGCTCGCCACGGCCGGGTCCGACAACAGCTACATGGTCTGGGACGTGCACACGCGCAGCCGGCTGCGCAGCTTCGCCAAGGTCAGCGGGCCCGTCACGGCGCTCGCCTTCGCCCGCGACGGCGCCGCGCTGGCTTACGCCGTCGGCTACGACTGGGCCAAGGGCTACATGCACAGCTCGCCCGGGTCCGAGAAGATTGTCCTGCGTCGCTTTGGGGAGAAGCTGAAGTAGAGGGTCATGAAAGGGTGAATTGGTAAATGTATTTTCTGTGGAGGATTGATGAGCGCACGGATGGGCTGTCAAGCTACCAGAAGGGATTGGGGACCCACGGCTGGTCAAGAGCATAAATTGCTTCATGGGAGGGCATAAATTGCCCACGTCCTAGCAACTGGGAATCTGTTATCTACAGGGGAAGTAGGCGTTTGTCATTGGGGACGCTCATGGGCCAGTCTGCGTGGAGCAGGAGTTGAGGGGGACGATATCGTGTCGGGTTTTATGAGGGGAGGGAGAAGCTGTGCCTGGCGGCAAGCGGAACAGTCTGATGCTGGGGATCAAATGTGTGGTGCGTGGGTGAAGATTGGGCACTTGTGTTGGGCTTATGGGGTATTTCATTTTTTGCAGTCTTTGCCTGGGTTAGGCCTGTTGTCTGGCGGCATGATGAAGGTAGTTGAGCGAAGGAATTCACAGCATGTTTCCCCAACTCTTGCTTTCAGCTCTGCTATTTGTGCCAGTGCTGTCTTTGTGTATTTGGAGTTCGCCATAGCGCGCACACTCGTGAACGATGAGTGGCCGTGATAACTCGGCCTCAACAGAATTCATGGCTAGTCTCCTGGCGTTTTACGCTGAATGAAGACAAGGCCACACCCTCCTGCAAGCTTCGTACTTCCGGCTCTGATTTTGCGATGCCTTCAGACCCTTTGTTCCACCAGCAATAGTACATAAGTAGTCTAGCCACCACCAGCCTCTCATTCTCAGGGTAATTGGGCCCTGTATTGGTCACCTCGCCGGGGTGGACGAAGACTCCCCCCGTTGATGTTGCCCACAAATGTGACAAGTGCCTGTACATCAAGCAATGGTTCGTAACCATCCCCAAAACATAGCATCAACAGAGAACCTCTAACCTTCCTCCGGATATTCAAGACTAGGAACTCACTTCAGTCCGTGAACATCAACGTACCACACCGACGCACCGGCATTCGACATGACACTCGAGAAGCATAATGGGCCAACAAATAAATACCATGGCCCTGAGCATAAATGCCTAACCACAGCCCAATAAATCCGCCCAACCCATCCATGTACACATCAACATGTACCCGTCTGTCTGTTATATTACCTTGCACACACTCCCACACAAGCCAGATTACACGCGCTGAACAAACAAAATCCCATCTCAGTAGAGCAGACCAGACCAGACCGGACCAAAACCCAGACCCAGACTCAGACCCAGATCCGATCACCAGTTTGCGCCGTATCCCTCTTCTCGTCCCCCCACCAACTGGACCCTTTCCGTTCCATTTGCTTTCCCCCATTTTCCGGAAAAGAAGACAGCAGACGCATTTTACCCTTCGCGATGTCATGTCAGATGTCAAGACAGAGAACGCAAAACAAAAGAAGAGTCCCTTGCACACCCTCATTCCCGCAAACCGGCAGTGTCATCCCATCCCTTTAAAATTAGACAGACGTTGGCAAAACAGACAGAAAGGAGAAGCATGAAAATAGATGATGAAGTGAATACTAGAAGACAACAGGCCTGCGGTGCGTCGCTGCAATTGGAGTGAAACGTTGTCGTAGCAGCAAGGCAATAACAGTAATAGTAAATAAAGGGTGCGGCGTCGCAACCCACCTTACCATGGTACCAAGAAGAAAAACATGATAGAAGAAAAAGGATGTATCGTGTATGCGACGTCCAGTGTAGTCCGAGAACCCGGAAGGAGGCACACAACAGAGAGGGAAAGACAAAAAAAAAACAAAATCGCGACTGAAAAACCCAACTCCCGTGTTTTTGTGCGTGTCCGAGATGCTGAGCATAGCCCATAGCCCGTGTGTGTCATCGTCATGGAGAAAACAAAAACGAAGGAGTAACCTCCCGGCCCACCAGTGCAAGCCATTCCCCAGGCCAAGACCTCGTGCGTGTTTGTGTGCCGCCAATGTATTAAGAATTGATGTATTAACGCGGAAGAGAAGAAGAGACATGGACGTTGGGTATGCTGTTAAAGCGACCAAGCAACGAATCAAAGGCGAAAGCGGCGTAGTGGCGAGACAACGATCTCGGTGACAGGCGTCGCGGATTACCACGCGTGTTGTGGTGGTGATATATATCGATCTCACCGCTCTTCAAAACGCGGCAGCTACTGCTGCTGGCTCGGGGCAGGCTCAATGCCCTTGCCAGCCGGTGCGGCCTGCTGCTGGTCGGGAAGCTGGACGGCGTCTCCGTTTCCATACGCGGAGGGATTCGACGGCGTGGTGCTCACGGGGCTGTTCGAGTTCGTGCCCGAGCTGCGGCTGGCCGGCTGGGCTGGGGACACCGGGGCGGTCGATTCCGGCGTGGCAGAGGCCGGCGTCTCGATCTTGTACTCCTGCTTGACCCTCTTGAATACCGTCTCGATGGCCCCAATCGGCTTGCCCGTCCACCCCAGAGCACTGAGCTGGGCTTCCAGCTTCAGGACCAACTCGAACCTGCCTTCTTTCGCGAGTGTGGTGATCAGTGTTTCTAGAAAAATACGCAGGTTAGCGCCGTTAGTAGGTCAAAGGAAGTCGGGGAACGGGTAAGAGGATATACATACGGACGACATAGTTGCCGAATTGATCCCTGGCGAACTGGAAGAACGGAGAGTTAATGTCTCCATTGCCGAGGATGCGGTCGATGATGGCGCCCTGCTCCTCCTGCGTGCCGTAAGCGATGCACTTTTCGACTACATTTGAGGCAAACTTGTTTCGCGACAGCGTCAAAAGGTTGGGCATGACAATGTCGATGATGGTGGAGCGGTCCTCAACTTTGCCGTGTTCGAGCATGTGCTGGATAACGTAGTTGCCGTACGCATCCGATGCCAACAACGCGGCCGATGTGAGGAGCTCCTTCGTCAAGGTAGCCATGTCCGCCTCGGTGCCGTGTTCCAGGAGCCTCTGGATGACGCGGCAGCCATAGATGTGGCTGGAAAGCTCAAATGCGCGGTCGATAAAGGCGTCCACGATGAAGCCGATGTGTTGGCGGGGCACAATCGCGATGGCCTGCTGAATTACGTGGTTTCCGTGGACGTCCTTGGTTACCCTCATGAGGTCCGCTTCAAGCTCCTTCACCATCTCGGCTTGCTGCTCCACCAATACGTTCTCCATGGCCTGGAATATATGTCAGCCATCGGGAGAAGCCCAACCAAGTATGAGACCACTAACCTTTTGTACCACGCGGCAGGAATACATCTGCACCGACAAATCGGCGAGCTTACCCTTCATCGCGTTCAGCAGCACCTTCTTCTGAATCTGATCGCCGTGTTCGAAGAACTTCTGGATCACGTAGTTGCCAAATAGGTCTCTCATCAGCCCAACGGCATTCGTCGCGATCTCCCGGAACACCTGCTCCTTCTCATCGCCGTTGGCTACCTCGAGCTTCTCCTGAATGAAGCGAGATCCGCCTTGGTCGGTGCTGAATTCGACAATGTAACCGGCGATGTCCTGTAAACATCTTAATTCCATCCCCCATAGATTCCAACCGCGGGAGCCATAAGTGATTAATGAATCCCTTACCTTGAGCTCCCAGTGCTTCGTCACCGCTTTGGGCCCGAACTTGTACTCGTGCAATACCGCGCTCCGTAAAGCCTTTCCTGCGTCCTCGTTTCTGCTCAGGAAGCCTGCGGCGTTTGCAGCGGAGACAGGATAATGCGGCATGGGCATGGCGAGATCCCCGACCGGGACAGGCGGTAGCGTGTCACCGAACGGAGGGTAGATTTGAGCGTAGTGCTGATAGTTCGGACCATAGAATGGCCCCCCCGAAAAGAGAGCCACTGGCGCCTGCTGCAGGAATTGGGTCAAGGCTCGCCGATCGATGTCCGCGTTCATCCTCGGGTCCCGCGATCCCGGCCTCGACCATGCATCCGCCGCCGCCATTGACGAAGCGCCCGCGACGCTCGCCGGATTGCTCGGGCCACCGTTGACATGATAGTTGCTTCCGGCAGGGGAACTTCGGTCCACCTTCGAGCCCCGTCTGTCCGCGGCGTTTGCGTACGAGCCGTATCCCTGCCCGCCGTATGCCCACGGTTGCGACCCCGGGTTGAATGAGAAATTCGGAACGCCGTTGGCATAGCCTAGGGCAGTCGAAGCGTTGTGCCCATGCCCGTTACGGCCGCCATCCATCGTCAATCCCGTAAGGGACGCCGCGAGCGCGTCCTGATCCGCCAGCACTGCAGCTACACCCGGATCCATGGTCCTTGGGTCGTATGCCGACGGGCCAGCGAGGGAGGCCCGTTGAGAGTGCGCGTAGGGTGCCGCCGGGGTGTCGAGAGCGAACTCGGCCAGCGAATCAGGCGCGGCATGGCCGGACACCGAATTGCGCGGCGGACCGTTAGCCGTTCCGGCCGAAAACGATGACTCCTGCGGCGGCCGCCGATAGGCGGCCAAAAACGACGATCGTCTGTGTTCGGATTCTTGCCTGGCTGAGCGGCCGAAGGGGTTGAAGCCTTCCAGCTCCGAGCCATATGGCGGATTCGGAGGAGCGGCGTTATGGAACGCGGCGCTCACGGAGTCCATGCCAGCCAAACCGTTCGGCTTCGGAGCGAGCCGACTTCGGGGCATACCCGAGGCCGCCGTTGCGTATGCCGAGTTCACGTCGTGAACGGAGACATCAGACCGGCTCCTCGGAGAAGTGTTGGCTGAGAGTGTGGTCGGCTGCGTCGTGTCCGTCGAAGACCAGGCGCCCACGCGGCTGCCCCATACATCAGCGTCGGGCGTGGCAGCCAGCGAGCCCATGCCTGAAGATCCAACACCAAATGCATTGCTGGCCTCTGAGTAGCCGGCAGGTGCCGTCGCCTCTGTCCGCAACTGTGTGTCGGGCGCCAACGGGCCTCTGGCTGCCACGGTAGCGTCTCTGTTTCTACTCAAACCCCCGAGGCCGGGGATACTCCATGCTCCTGGCGACGGGTAGGGGAATGTGCTGGGTAGACCTTGTTGTTGCGTCCTGTCGACGGAGTTGAGTGACGGGGGCATAGGGGCGAAGCTCGGAAACCGACTGGGCCGGGACTGGTCACAGATTCCAAGATTAGTCTGCAGTACTAGGTGCGAGGGCGGCGCGAACGGGCGGAACTGGTTGCCCTTGCGGGTCGCGCGGTCGCGCTCCTGGCACGGCCGGCCAGGATATCGCATGTTACATTGCAGCATGGGACGGAGGGTAGACGCTTACCGAGTTCGCCAATGTACTGGGCGATTTAGACATGGTGGCAGGTAAAAAAGGGTGATGTGGTGGTATGTCGGTGCCTTTATGTCGGCGGGTTATGGAAGTGGGCACGGGAATCAGTCCGTCCCGGGATTATGTTACTCGCGGGGATATTGCGGGAACTGGGATGCGACGCAGGCAGCGGTATGGACTGCCGAGCAAAACCCGTCTTCGATCCTATATTCGGGGTACGGAACAGCGAGTGTGACCTTCGGAGCTGAGGAGACTGCAAGACACGTGAAGCGAGGTCAGCGCATGAGCGACAGGCAGCCGAGAAGTGGTAGCGGCGGTGGTGGGAGGGGTGGGAGGGAGAGTTGGTAAGGCTGATGCGTCCCGCCCCGCGACACAAGGTTGGACGATGGCGGCGGGGGGCAGAGTTGGGGGGTGGCTATCCCCCGATGTTCTGGCCTGTGAGCGTTGCCTTGGGGCGCGCGGGTTGCTGAGAACCTGCGAAATGCTGGTGGAGGGGAACGGGGGACGGTCTGGGTGCGCACACAGGCCAGCACTTGACAAGTACTCCATACCTGTAATTTGGAGTACCTGCAGGTCGGGCAGGCTTGCTTGTCGCTGCAACCACAAACGCGCGGTGTTCGCGAAGGGTTCCAGGCTGACTCGCGGGCGAAGGTCGAAGATTCGGGCGGGCGAGGGAAAGGAGCGCGTTCGCCGAGACCATGCGCCAGGGAAAAGAGAAGGCAGCTGAGGTCGAGATAGGGTGAGGTAGAGCAGGCAGGAGTCGAGGTATGCGAGGATCACGGTGTTAAGTCCAGATCGTGTGTCCCCACTCTCGCAGCAGCCAAGCCAAGGGATGGCTGTCTTTGCCGTGCTGTCGGGGAGCAGCCCGTGCAGGGAGCCGAACCAACGCCTGCTGGGAAGGGGCCGCCCTGTGGTGGAGGACTCGGAGGGGAGGGTCACTTTTTCTCAACACACGGGGGAGCCGTGGCAGGGGGGGGGGGAAGGGGGGTGAGTAACGTTATCGGGCTGGGAGCTGAGGCAGACAGGGCAACCCAAGGCGGGGCGAGCACACGACAGAGTCTGGAAAGAGCTGCCTGCTGGGTTGCCGCTTCGGCAGGTACATCCAGTTGTCAGTCGGTGCCTGCCAATCTGGAACCTAAGCACCGGTTGCTTCTCCTGCTTTATGTCGGGTGGTGCTGGGCAGGAATGTGTACTCCGTACCGTACACAGACAGTATTTGGTTTATATCGGAACTGGGCTGCGCTCGGGTCCAGATTTGGCTTTGAGCCTCAGGGGAGGGGGGGGTCCAGCAAACTTCCAAGAGCCGTTTTTTGTGGGGGAATTTTGGAGCCGGCGTCTCAAGTCTGTGCCTTTTTTTAGGGGACCGACTTTCCCAGGGACCGGGGCAGGAATTATTTGATGGGGGTTGCAAGTGCCCGAATGCGGCGCTTGGGCACAAGCTCAAGCAACGACTCACCCCAAAACTGAGTTCGGACGATTCTCCGGTCTAGCCAGGCACACACTGGCTTGTTGATGCTGCGTCGAGCGTAATGGTGACGTTATCTGGATCGGCCGCACGTGCTCAACGAACTTAATATGTTTTTGAGACGGCTCTCTTCTGTCGTCGTTCTTAAATGGTGCTTGCTCGTGCGATTGAGTTCGAGGGACGCGGCTGCAGATCAATGTCGTTGTTCCTTCGCGTCTGCGGGTAGGTTTCGAACGTGAGGTGGCTGTGCTGGTGAGCACCAAGTCCGGCGGCCATGCGAAACGCCCGCCCGTAACTCAGCCAGTGGATCGAGCGATGAGGTGATCCCCACTGGCACCCTGCAACTGCCCGCGTGCAGCGCTGTGCCGCTCCCAACTGGACGTCTGCGTGTACAGCGTTTCGTTGGCGGTCCTGACAAAGGCTGATGGAAACTGAGGATCGCAGGTCGTCGGAAAGCTGGAAAACTGCACGGACGAAAAAAGGTTCGAGATTTCGAGGAGCCTGGGCCTGGATCGTGCGGGGCCACCACTGCTGCGGGAATCGGCTGCGGTCACACAAGCTGGGGCAACGGTGCAACAAGCTGTTGGGCCCGACTGCGCTCGAAGATGTGTTGGTTGCACAAGCGCCTGTGATCTTGCTGTTGTCACTAGACAGAGTTCCTCGACTACGGCTGTGGCGGCTGTGCGCCGAAACACCCAACGATCTCCCGTTCGATCCAGCTTTGTTTTTGCTTCAATGTGCCGCCGTGGTTGAACGCAAAGCACTTTGATCAGTGAACGAAGAAGCGTACAGCTGGTTTGCAATTTCAGCGTAGCGTGGGGATGACTTCGTTGCGGGAGCGACTCGGCTGTGTTGGCGTTCCGAATCGGATTGCTGTGCCGTGTGGTATAGAGGTCTAGCTTTAGCTCAAACGAAGCTTGTTTGTCAGTCGGGCCAATGAATTTGTTTCAGGATCCAAAGGCAGAAGGCCCGACGCCAACACCTCGTCACGGGAAACCCAGAATGTCTTTATCTTACTTGAATCCTCAGGTTGGTCCAATCCCCTCGGCGTTCGACTCGAGCTCGGAACGAGGTTGTTGTCCGGGGCAGCAACGAGAAACAACCAGACTCTAGCAACGCCGTGCGTGCATTCGAATACTTGTATGTAGTAGCAGTGCGCTGGCAGGGATGCCGTATGTACACTCGCATAAAAGGTACGGTACATACACAAGGGGCCGAAAGAGACAGGACATGTCAAGGGCGGGAAGGGGAAATCGGCTGGTTGTTAATGTAAATTGCCAAAGTGCAACGGATAGGCATGGAGCGTGTCTCTCGCGTCTCCCCTCTCACCAGGAGAAGCTGTGGCATGCAGGAACACACCGGAGAGAGAACTCGCATGTCCCGCAGCCCAGCCAGTGTGCACACACGGCAGTCTCTCCGGCCGGTGCGTTCAAGACGGACGGCTCGAGACACGGAAGCAGGGCAGAATCTAGCGTCAGATAACGCAACGCACCGGTGCTGGTGCAACCGCCTGTGCACCCCCCCTCCCTCCCCAACCACGGCGCTCTCACTTTTTTCTTCTTGTTGATCGGTGATGCAACCACAGGCTGGCATGGAAAGCGAGCGGAGAGGATCGGGACCCCGCCAAGGCACGAGGCAAGGGATGTCGTCGGCCCCGGTGCTCTCTGCTCTTGGATAACACTGAACACTGCATGCCCGCCGTCTCCGCGGTGGAATGCTTTCATTTCCGCTCGTCTGACGGGCCGACAACGTTGGGGGAGATCAACGGCGATGTCTTGAACCCTCCTCATCCCATCCCCTGATCGACCTCGATACGCCTCTGCACTCACCCACCCAAGGGTACCAACTCGAAGCAGCTGAATCTGGGGTAGGCCAGAACGGGCCCCGCCCTGCGCGACCTGCCCGATTTCTATCGTAGCCTGTTCTCTTTCTGTATCCGTACGTGTGAGTAAGTCCCTCTCTGTGCGTCCCTCCGTTTCAGTAGAAGCCAACTCAGGCCGCTTCCTGCTCCCCGTGCCACCCTCCTACCTCTGGTTCCGGGTGCGCCTCCCGTGCCAGAACCGATTCTTATGCTGTGGTTGATGAGTGTGCGCCGACGACCGTTACACAGCCACTCCGTGCCAGAATGTACCCTCCTCCGGGATGTAGGAACGCCCGTGGGTTCTGTGCATGACAGACGCCGCACCCCAAGTCCACGATTGGATTCTTGGCACGACCTGCCCGTCATGCCAAGCCCCAACTCGTCCCTGAGCCTCAGCCGAAAGCATATCTGGACAAGGCATGATGGGGGATCGCCGGGCGGTCATGATTGTCGGCTTGTTTCAAGATTCGGAAAGCCCGATTGCACAGCAGCTAGTGTACGTTTCGTGCATCTGAACTGGGCGCTCAACGGGACGACGAGTCCCGTCATCAGGGAGACTTCAGGACGTCGTTCTGGAAACACATCCAGACAGCCCTTGAACACGGGGTGGATTCACGCCCAAAAGGGAGTTCGTGTTGATCTGGCGGCCGTTTTCTGCGTTGTCGAAGCAAACCACGGCCAGGCTTCATCATCGTTCAATGTCTGTCACCCCCACGTCGCTCCACGTCTCTCCTCGGCGAGTACGAACGGCGCGTGTTGGGCCTCGGTGACGTGCAGTGGGCTCGTCATTGTGCACGGTGAGGCAGAAGTTTGCCTCCATTCAGGGAACGCTAGGCCGAGACACAGGCGCGAAGTGATGGATGCACCGAAACGTCGCCGTGTTCGCTTTGCCATACGGCAGTTAATCAACTCTCTCCCGGTGATATTCCCCAGCACCGTTGTAGCGCAACGTGTCTCTTGAAGGCAGAAAGCTGACAGGTGGCACAACCGCTTCTCTCATTGAGACCATGGCCTAGAGCTTGAACGTCACGATTGCCGCTGTGTACAAGTCTGGCTGCGCTTCCCCCAAAATGAAGCAATTTTTCCTGATCTGGTCGTCATGATGCGGTCGTCTAAAAGAGTTCTCGTTCATCGCTGTGACCATACAACCCGCATCCGCTGACAATCTGTCAGGCAACACCCACCTACTAATCATCCTCTACCCCACCGCTACGGTCCTAGCATCAGCGCAGAGGCGCAGCAGAAACCCGTGAAGCATCGAGCGGCGACGGTGCTCGTTGCTGACGAGCAGGGCCAAGACGCCGGGGTTCGACGCACAGCAGAGAAAGGACGCGACAGAACCAGAGTCCTTCCTGACAGTGACGGCAGAGTCGACGACATCCATCCCCAAATAAAAACTTGCCTAGCATACACGGTAAACGTGCAGCACAGTGAGCGGGGTGGGGGGGGGCTGTCGCGTTCCGGTGGGATTCGTGCCAGGCTATCCGTACCTCTCTTGTGAAGACGGGGAGACATGATCACCTTGCTGGCTCATCACGCCAACGATTGCCGCCAAAAGCCCTGTGTGGATAGCTCGTGTGGCACTTGGCGCTGACGAGTGGATAACCATGCTCAGCGGCAAGGCAGTCTTCCTCATCAGCAGCCTGGCAGCCCCCAATATTCCCACCCCTGGCCGCTCACGGTGTGGGTGGTTCTTCGACGAGGCCAACATTCTACCATCTACCGAGTAAATATGGCACCCTGCCTTGGCATGAACTGCGAGTCATGATGGAAGCGTGTCCGGTAGCCCGGCTTTGCGTTGTGTTCTCAAGTCTTCGTCGTCTCCACCAGAAATAAAAATATAATTGAGATGTGGATGTTTCTCATGCTGGAGCAAACCTGCGAGAGTGACGCGTGGGGTGCCTGGGCTGGCCCACAGGCCCCCGGGAAAGGGAGATCGCAGCCAACGCTCTCGAACGCACGAGCCAGGTTCGGCAGCTCGCAGGCAGGGGGTTGAGTGGGCGGTTGTCAAATTGGGCCCCGCCCAGAATGGCGCCTTGCGGCACATCGATTGGCTAGGCGGTCAATTGGACTGGGGCGGTTCATCCCAATCCAGCTATGGTCGCTTGCGAGCGTGCGAGGGTACCTGAAGTTAGCGCTTGTGTGCTGCTTCCCCTGATGAGGCGGTGGGCGGGTGGGCGGTACCGAAACCGTACTTGTGCAAGGCCTCGCCTGCTTTGGCCCGGCCGCTTCTCCTCACCTCCTCTCCTTCCATCCTCCAGCTCAGCCATCTCGCCGGCGTCACGGTTTCAGGGGACTGCATCCGTCGTTCTTTCCCAGTCACTCCTTCCCTTATCCCGCTGCTTGGGAATCGCTTTGGATCTCGACTTCATTCTTTCAGTCGATTTCCGTTCCGTCCTTTGGTCGATGCAATCCCCCGTACCGCGCGCGAGATTCCCCAGGCCCCGTCATCCTTAGTCGTAGGTTGCATGCATGCTTTCTTTTTCGTCCTGCAGCTGCCGTACACCGCGTTTCGGGCCGGGTTGGCGAGGATGGCGGCGCCAATTGTACTGACGATGAGGTTCCGGTTCGTAGGTCCAGCAGTCCATAACACGATCATTTGGCAGTTGCAGTACGCTCGCGACACGAACCGACACTCGTTCGACCACACACACACACACTCATTAATCCCACAATGGACTCGTTTTCACGACTCGTCGCTCGCGGCAGCGAGCAGGCCAGCGACAACACCTCGGTCGTCAATCTCTTAATCGTCCTTCTCGTCCTCGTCTTCTTCGGCCTGCTCGCCTTTGCGCTCCTGGTCCTGGTGCGGCGGATGCGCAGGAAGAGGCAGATGATGAACGAGACGTTGCCGCAGTACCACGACGTCAAGCGGACGGGCAACCACCGGCGTCTCACCATCCAGACGGGCCGCGGCAACGGCCGGTCTAGCGTTATTGTCGTCAACGGCGGCGGGCAACCCATGCTGGCGAACCCGCGCTCGCCCCCTCACTCCCCCGACAACGTCCCCGAGATCCACATTACCTTCCCCGACGAGCAGGACGAGCAAGGCCGGCCCAAGAGCGGGCGGGTTGTTGTTGTCCGGGTCGGCGAGACCACTGTCGGTCTCGAGCCTCTGCACAATGAGCAGCTGCCGGCCTACGAGAAGGAGAGCAACACGCAGTTCTACTCCATCGACATGGACAAGATTGGCGGCTTGAAGGAGAAGGAGTTCTGCTAAGCCGCCAACGGAGTTGGGACACGACACGGGTTGAGAGCCCCCGGAAAGCCTTTGCACACCCAAATATCTCGCTCGGCAGTCGAGCGAGCTGGCAACAACCCTTACGATTTTTTCCATGGGCGTGCGGAGTTGCGATGAACGGACTGGGAAACGAAAAGAGATACCACACGCGCGCCGGCCACCTTCTTCCTATTTTCTACTTCGTGTGCGCTCGCCGTCCCGCTCCAGCATATTGTGACGAGCTGGAGAGGGTCTTTCATCCTCGCGGACCAGTTGGGAAACCATGGGAAGCGCGGTTTCTCCTGCATATTGCACCAGCCGCTTAGGACGGTGTGACATTTGGCCGCGGAGGCTCGGCCATGGACGTGCCTGGGGCGAGTCGGAGCAACAGGACCGCGACTATATATATTTCTAGGACGCATTCGCCGACAGCGTTGGGTGGGCCTGTGGCACATTTGTACCGACATATTCTTATATTGTATAATTACTATTCGATGCCTCGCCGCGAGGTGGGCTCTTGCATGCTTCTTATTCCATCCTCGCGCTCATGGTGTGGGGCCGACGCTTCCGACGGCAACTCTGTCGGCTTACACTGTCTGGCTCTGATTGCAATTGCTTCTCAGCAGGATCTTGATCACGCTAGACAGTAGGTCAACGGACGTGTTGCCGATTCATGCTACTCCCGGTGTATAGGGAGGTTCAGCGGACGATCGGTTCGATCTGAAGCATCTGAGGTCCACGCTCACGTCCAGCTGCCCGCTTCTTCGACCGGGCTGGTCCCCCCATGCCATGTATCACGAAGCCATTCGAACGTCCCTTGACGCAAACTCTCGAAGCAGTCATCAGGCGCAGTCGTTACTTGGTAGCCATGTCAGCTTCCTAGTAGAGGTCGCCTTCAAGCCACGATCCCTATCCATTCAGGGTTAGGGCTGTCTCGGTGCTGGAGATACGATGTGGGGATGCCTTCCAGCATCTGGAGCGCCAGAAATTCCATCCTTCGAAGAACCCTTCGGATCACCGCTCGACCTCATGCAAAATGGCGCAATCTACTTTCCTTTCATAACCCGTATTGAATCAATTTCAAACTCCAATGGCATTCAGTGACTTTCCGTGAGCCCGATCGACACTTTCTCGTTTCTCTTTTCCCTTCCTTCGTTACCCTCCCTCAACCCCTTCAACTGCCCTTCGGTCTGTCCCTCCTTTCTGTTGAGCAACATCCCTATCGAGATACCCCCCTTTCCCCCCTTCTCAGCACGCCACCATGCCGTCGCCGCATGCCACCTCGAAAAAGGCCAGCCCGCCGTCCGACGAGTACAGGGCCATCGCGGCGCAGTTCGCCGCCGCCAAGCGCGCCAAAGAAGCCGAGGATGCCGCCGCCGCTGCTGCTGCGCGCCGCGCAGGGAACACACCGACACCACCACCGTCCCAGCAACGGAAGCAAAAACAACAACACGGGGAACCGGTCAAAGATCAGGGACCGGGGCGCGGGCAAATAGAGAAGCAGACCGTACAACCAGGCGGAGGAGGCGGGGACCGAGCCACCCGCCGCGCCCGCCTCGACGCGGCCCGCAAGCGGGCCTACCTCTCGCGCTGGTCGTGGACGGCCGCCTTCTGGGTCTGGCTGCTGTGCGTACACGCCGCGGGCATCGCCTACTTCACGAGCGGCTTCCTGCTGACACGGCTGGTGCTGGAGGAGAAGGCGGCGTGCGGGGCGCCGCCCACGGCAGCGGCCGGGTCGTCGACGTCGTCGTTGGAGGGGAAGGAGGAGGGAGGAGGGGCTGCGGTGGACCTGCTGCCGGCGTGGAAGGGCAAGGGGACGGTCGACGGCGGGTGTTGGCATCCGCGGACGTTTGAGCGCGCTGTAGTAGTGGTCATTGATGCGCTGCGGTATGATTTCACCGTGCCGGTGGGGGATGGGGCGGCGTTTCATGATGCGTTTCCGTTCTTGTGGGAGACGGCGGTTAAGGAGCCGCGTCGCGCGTTCTTGCGGCCGTTTATTGCTGATCCGCCGACGTCGACGTTGCAGCGGCTGAAGGGCCTGACGACGGGGACGTTGCCGACGTTTGTGGACGTGGGCAGCAGCTTTTCTGGCACGGCGATCGAGGAGGATAATCTGCTGATGCAGCTGCGCGACGCCGGCAAGAGGATTGTGCATCTGGGGGATGACACGTGGGAGGCGCTGTTTCCGGGGTATTTCGAGGGGAATCTCAGCCGGGCGTACGACAGCTTCAATGTCTGGGACTTGCACACGGTGGATAACGGTGTTATCGAACACATCTTTCCGCTGATGGGCAGGACGAGCGAGTGGGACCTTCTCATTGGGCATTGCTTAGGTGTTGATCACGCCGGCCACCGCTACGGTCCGAGCCACCCCGAGATGACCAAGAAGCTGCGGCAGATGGACGGCTTCATCCGGGACTTGGCTGCCACCATCGACGACGAGACGGTTTTGATTGTCATGGGCGATCACGGCATGGACGGCAAGGGAGACCACGGCGGCGAGAGCGACGACGAGGTCGAGGCGGCCCTGTGGATGTACTCGCCAAAAGGCATCTTCGGCAGGACGAAGCCAGACTATGCCACGCCGCCGGCCACCGCTAAGATCCGCCCCGTCAACCAAATCGACTTGGTTCCCACGCTGGCGCTGTTGCTGGGCATCTCCATCCCCTTCAACAACCTGGGACGGCCGATTGAGGAGGCTTTTGCTGGGGCTGCCGGCGATTCCTGGGCCAACCTGGCTGCGGTGGAAAGGATGACAGCGGCTGGTATCAAGCGGTACCAGGCCGCCTACTTCGCTGCTCGCGGGATCGAGCGGTCGTCCGGGCCAGGCTCTCCCAGCGAGCTCTGGGACAAGGCGGAAGGCCTCGTTTCCAACGGCAAAGGGCAAGACTGGTCCGCTGTCTTTTCCGCCTTCGCTGCATATCAAGAGTCGACGCTGCACAAGTGCAAGGAGTTATGGGCCAGGTTTGACCTGAAGAACATGGGGCTTGGTATGGCCATCATGGCGCTAGGCGTTGTTGCCCTCCTCGTCTACGTCTCCAAGGGAGATGACGAAGATGTCATCGAAGATGAAGAGCTTGACCTCGCGGAACAGAGCCTGGAGCTTCAAAGTGTAGACGGTGACGCCGAGTTCGCCCCCGTCGACTCCCTTGACAAGCGTCTGGTTCGCGCCGCGCTCATTGGCGCTCTGCCCGGCTTCATTGGCGGTGTTGTCTCATCGTTGGTCTCCGGCGCTGGTGACTGGTACCGTGGCGCTGCCATTGCCGCCCTGACAAGCATCGCCGCCGTTTTGGCCTCCTTGTACGAGGCTCAAGAGACTTTCCTGAAGCTTCTGCCCAAGACGGTGTGGGGTTGGATGGCGGTCGTCTTCACTCTCAGCCAGTCTGCTGGCTTTGCGTCCAACTCGTACACCATCTGGGAGGATTCGATCCTCCTCTTTTTCATCACAACCTTCGGCTTCGTGAGCGCCCTCTCCGCGCTCAGGCTGCCGAGTCGCACCGATCGCTACCTGGCCATCTACCACTCCATCGTCTTCATCCTACTCGGCCGCCTGGCCTCGTTCTCCAAGCTCTGCCGCGAGGAACAGATGCCGTACTGCACATCGACCTACTATGCTTCATCGACGTCGTCGACCTCTGCCCCGTGGCAGCTGCTCATCCCCTTCGTCGTTTCTCTCGTCCTCCCGTCCATTTTCAAGGCTTACCTGCAGCCCACCCGATCCTACGAAGGCCTTGCCCCGGCCTGGATCGGCTACGTCTTTCGCACCGGGCTTTT
Source organism: Chaetomiaceae sp. R4402 (assembly GCA_023628555.1). NCBI lineage: Eukaryota > Fungi > Ascomycota > Sordariomycetes > Sordariales > Chaetomiaceae > Chaetomiaceae sp. R4402. Next base: position 550,482 of record JAMAKO010000007.1, read on the forward strand.
CATGTCCGCGCTCTACTGGCTCCTCGACGCGGCCGATAATGGCAATTGGATCCCAGGCCTGCCGGACAAGACCCTCAAAACCATCAGCGTCTACACCGCCCAGATAGTGCTGGGACTGGCTCTCGTGGCCGGCACCACCGCCTTCATCTGGGCGCCCCCCTGCGTCTCCATCATCACCTCGGCCAGCCGCGCGCAGCCGACCAAAGCGCAGGTCGCCATCCTCGGCTACGCCAACGCCCACGGCGCCCGCTACCTCCTCCTCCCGCTCAACCTGCTCGCCGCCTGCATGCTCCTGTCCAAGCCCATGGGCGCCGGCGCGCTGGCCCTCATGGCCTGGCAGGTCCTGTGCCTGCTCGAGATCCTCGACCTCCTCGCCCTCACCACCTCGTCCGCCATCGGGCCCGTCATGCTCGCCGTCCTCGGCACCTTCCACTTCTTCAAGACGGGCCACCAGGCCGTCCTGAGCACCATCCAGTGGGACGCCGCCTTTATCCCGCTGTTCGCCATCCGCTACCCGTACAGCCCGCTGTTTGTCGCCCTCAACTCCTTCGCCGGACCGATCATTGCCGCCGCCGCCGTGCCGCTGCTCGTCCTGTGGAAGGCTGGGCCCCGCCGCAAGGGCCTGCTCGAGGCCGTCAGCCGCGCCATGGGCGGGTTTGTCGCGTACTTTGCGACCGAGAGCCTTGCGACCATGGCGTGGGCGGGGCATCTGCGGAGGCATTTGATGTTGTACCGTGTGTTTGGGCCGCGGTTTATGGCGGCGGCCGTCGTGCTGCTTGTTGTGGACGTTGTGGGCTTGCTGGTGGCGCTGGCGGGCGTGCGGTGTAACACGCTGGCGGTGGGGGAAGTGTTTGGGTGGGCGGATTGAACAAGCTAATTCCCATTCCTTTTGTGGATGTAAAGGGCGCTCATATGGCTGCAAGCCGAGCAATGCTCTGTCTGCGAGTGAGATCATGGTAGATGTTGTTCGTTCAAAGAAACAACTGCTTCTAGACGGCGTCAAATGGCTAGAGTGGATATGGCAGGTGCTTGCAAGACACGCCGCTGTACATAATGTTTAGATTTGTCGGCAATACGCGCTGCAGTTGCGCAACCGTCCACTCTCTAGCCACATCTAGTGCTTGCCGTACCCACGACTGGCGTCTAGGCCGTCATCTTTGAGCCGAACTTCAGAACGGCCGGTATGTAGTCGAAAACCTCTTAGACCACGCTTTGGCTCCTTCTCCTCAGTTCACCTTCGCCTGACAATGAAAAAACCACAGCACATGCTTCAGATATGGACGGATGACTCGTAACAACATCACATCACGAAGTAGGACATCCACCATCACCGACGCTCACAGCCACAGTAGCCTTATCATGCCTTGCCAGTCGGGGCACCACATATTCGTATTACACCTATCTGGAGACACCCACCCTACTTGCCAAAACAAGCCCAGTGATGACAAGAACCCGCTTCACACGCGCGCTGCTCGGTGAAGGCAGACCCGTTTGTTCGATTCCCTCCCCTTGGCCAAAGAACTCCGCATCATTGTTGAAGATGCAGTTCGCAGGCCCGTTCCGTGTAGCCCGGTTCCCAACCCCCCCTTTCATCAACACCAAACCCAACCATATGTGTAAAACAAGTTTTCAATCCTTCAAAAACGCCGAGTTGAGAATGGCGACCCTTCCTGACCTCCCAGTTTATGCTATGCTGTTGAAAAATCCGGATTTTTCCCTTTGCCGACCAACGCCGAGTTGAGAATGGCGCGCTTGGGGTATCATCTATCGTCATCCTTTTTGTAACCCGCTAGAGAACCCCAAAAAATGCAATGCTGTTGAAAGAAAATCCCGGAACGCATACGGCAATCGTCAAGCGACGATGCCTTCATGTGAGCTGTTGCGGCCGTTTAAGCCTTGTTGGAGTACTGCTCACGGAAGTACTTGGCAGCGTTGACCATGTGGGTGAGGGCACCCTTGACCTCGTCCCACTTGCGAGTCTTGAGACCGCAATCGGGGTTGATCCAGAGCTGCTCAGGACGGACTGTTTTGGGTCAGTGCAAATTCTATGGCCCAATTGAATCAGAAAGCGGTACTTACGATACTCAAGCATCTCCTGGATGCGCTGCTTGAACTCGGCCTCAGGGGGGACACGAGGGCTGTGGATGTCGTAGACACCAGGGCCAATGTGGCGCGGGTAGGCCTCGTCAATGAAGACCTTCAGGAGCTTGGCATCGGACTTAGAGTTCTCGATCGAGAGAACATCGGCATCCAGCGCAGCGATGGCTAAGAAACAAGAGTCAATAACTCGTCCGCGGTCAGAAAGCTACACAAGGCTACTCACCGTGGAAGAAGTCCTGGAACTCCGAGTAGCAGAAGTGCGAGTGGATCTGGGTCGAGTCCTCGACGCCGGCGGTGGCCAGCTTGAAGCTGTTCACAGCCCACTTGAGGTAGGCGTCACGCTCAGAGCCCTTGCGGAGAGGAAGACCCTCCTAGTCAATTTGTCAGTTTCGCCTTCTGTTACTTGGTTTCAGAATGATGAACGGAGTCTTACACGCAGAGCAGGCTCATCAACCTGGATGACGAAGATGCCGTTCTTCTCGAGATCGACGACCTCGTCGCGGAGGGCCAGAGCGAGCTGCTGGCACTGAACCGACTGGTGGACGTCGTCACGGGGGAAAGACCACCGCAGGCAGGTGACGGGGCCGGTGAGCATGCCCTTCATGGGCTTCTTGGAGACCGACGCAGCATACTTGGACTCCTTAACAGTCATGGGAGCAGGGCGGGAGATATCGCCGACAATGATGGGAGGGCGGACGCAGCGGGAGCCGTACGACTGAACCCAGGCATGGGTGGTGAAGACGTAGCCCTGGAGGCGCTCACCGAAGTACTGCACCATGTCGTTACGCTCCGGCTCGCCGTGGACGTAGACGTCGAGGCCGAGCTCATCCTGGATCTGAATGGCAAGGTCGATCTCTTTCTTGATGAAGTCGTCATACTGCTGCTCGTTGATCTCACCCTTGGTGAACTTGTTCCGCTGGACACGGATCTCGCTGGTCTGGGGGAACGAGCCAATGGTGGTGGTCGGGAAGAGCGGAAGGCTCAGATGGGTCTTCTGCTGAGCGTAGCGGGTGTCGAAGGGAGCCTTGCGGTCGTGCATCTGGTCGGTGACCTGAGCCTGGCGCTCCTTGACCTTGGGGTCGTTGGTCCGGGTCGACTCGGCACGCGCCTTCATAGCAGCGGCGTTGGCATCGAGCTCGGCACGGACAGCCTCAGCGTCCGTCACGGCCTTGGCGAGGATGGCAACCTCCTTGACCTTCTCGCTGGCAAAGGAGAACCACTCGTAGACATCGGACGGAAGCTTCTTCTCGCTGGCCAGGGTGTGAGGAGTGTGGAGCAGGGAGCTGGAGGTGGCGACGATGACGCGCTCAGGACCGAGGGCCTTGATGGCGGTCTGGAGAACGCCGAGGGACTTCTGGAAGTTGTTCTTCCAGATGTTCCGGCCGTCAACGACACCGGCAGAGAGGATCTGGTTCGGGCCGAGCTGCTTGAGCACGGGCTCGAGCTGCTCGGGGTTGCGAACAAGGTCGACGTGCAAGCCCTGCACCTTGGCAAAGGCCGGCAGGACGTCAAAGTTGTGCACGATGTCGCCGAAGTAAGTGGCAACGACGATGGAGGGAACAGCGCTGCCCTGGGCGGCGATAGCCTCGTACGCAGGCTTGAAGGCGTTCTTGATCTCCGGGAGCAGATCAAAGACGAGAACAGGCTCGTCGATCTGGACGGACTCGGCACCGGCAGCCTTGAGGGCCTTCAGGAGCTCGACGTAGACAGGCACAAGCTTGTCCAGGAGAGTGATGGGGTTGACGGAAGCGCCACGGTCGGCCTTGCCAAGAGCGAGGAAGGAGACGGGGCCGACGAGGACGGGGCGGGTCTGGAAGCCAGCCTCCTTCGCCTCAAGGAACTCCCGCACGGGCTTGGGGTCCTTGGCGAGGGAGAAGGTCTGGTTGTCCTGCAGAGTGGGCTTGACGTAGTGGTAGTTGGAGTCAAACCACTTGACCATCTCGAGGGCGGGGACGTCCACACCGCCCTTTTGGTGGCCACGGCCCATGGCAAAGTACTCATCGAGCGGGGACAGCTTCTGCGAGGTGTACCGTTCGGGGACAGCCTGGCAGGAGGGGCACAATGGTTAGCGGGAGAGACACACAAAAGCCATGGACTCGTCTCAGCTGCACTCACGTTGAAGAGCTGGATGTGGTCGAGGATGTGGTCGTAAAAGGCAAAGTCGTTGGAGGGGATGATGTCAACACCGGCGTCCTTCTGGATCTTCCAGTGGGCGAGTCGGAGGCGCTTAGCCTCGGCGAGGAGGTCGGCCTGCGAGATCTTGTCGGCCCAGTAGGCCTCGTTGGCCTTCTTGAGGTCCCGAAGGGCTCCCATGCGGCTGCACGAAGCAATGTCAGCAAGTCATTCCCAGCAAAACCGATTTCAATTGCACTCACGGGAAGCCCAGGACGGAGGACTGAACCATCTTGAGGCGGGGGAGGGGTAGCAAAGGTCTGACGAGGGGCAGCAGTGTAAACGGTGTACACGCAAGATGAATCCGCTTCCTTGACCGGCCTTACGCTCAGGAGTCAAGGACAAAGTGTTGAGAAGAGAGAGATGGCAGGAAGAGATGGAAGAGAAGAGGAGGGGAAAGGAGGAGGGAAGGAGCGAGTTGAGGGGCAGGCGGGCGAGAATTTGACCTCGTCAGCACAGTGAGCAGCTGCAGGGAACAGAGAGCAGGGAGCAGGGAGCACCGTGGGCCGCGATCGGTGGGGGGTTCCACCGCAACTTCCACAGCTCTTAACTTTCGGAGCCCGACCGCCTTTCTGAATGCAGACAAGGGGTGCGATGCGTCGGCGCTCAACGCTCCAGAGGTGGGGCTGGCATCCCGCACGCCATCTCGCTGGAGCGCTAGCTCGACATGTGCAAACCCATACATGATAAAGAAAAATTTCGAAGTTCATATCCTACAGACGGGAGGAGAGCCTCTGCCTACTACTTGCTGTTGCTCGAAGCTAGCTCACCATGCATGTCCTGTCAACTTACCAGCATATTACTCCGAACTCATGTACGCTATCACTGAGGGGGATGGTGTGACCGAAATCCGAGTCACCGGGTTCCGTCTCCTGCTGCTCACCTCCCACCAGGAGGGCTGCTCCGCAGACCGTGTTGCCCTGGTGCAGATTGCCCTGCAGGCCGAACCCCTCCAAATGCGACATCGCCCACGGTCAGCGATCTGTGCCGCATATTCGCCGGAGTCACCGTCAGATACTGGCAGGCCAGAAAGTCGCCGACCCTGTGTGTCTTATAATGACATAGATTTACAAGCTCAAATACTTGAATTGGAAATCTGTCTAGTGCCTATTGCTTGCCTTGCCATGAGATTTCCTCATGAAGCTGGATGCTCTGGCGGAGCTCAAAATCTGATGATCGGCGCGGGGTCGTCGAGGGGCTAGCACCGGGGCCCAGGCACCATCCCTCCCCGCCCCACGTCCTGTTTTCTGAAGTGCGGGCTGGACTTTTCCGGCCTGAGGAGTCAAATTCAGGCCTGGAATATACGGCCTCAGACCCACAGGATTGCCACTCCGATAGTTGCAAACGCGGTCTAGCACGTTACAAGAGCATGCATATATCCGGCATTTCCCAGCCCGTGGCTGCAGCCTCCGCTCGAGCCCAATCAAGCGCTGCAGCTCGCAGCTCGGGCGCCTTCCACAGCTTCCAGCCTCGCACAGGCGTCGTCATCACGATCGCCGTATCCCGCGGCCGGGACCATCACGCTTCACGATCCTGCAGCAAGCCCGTTAGACCTTTGACCACTTTCCCTCGGCTGACGGCGCAATCCCCCGACCGTCGTTGTGGCACGCACCCGTTGCCCGCTCGCTTGTCTGTGCCCCTTTTCCGCCGCCCGCCGTCCCCGGCCAAGCTCCCGACGTCGTCACGACCATTATGTACTCAAATCCGAACTCCTATCTCGGCGGCAACAGCTTGCGCCCCGGGCCTCCGCAATATGGCAGCTCTTTCGGTGCTGGCACTGGCCAGCAGCCCCAACAGCAGCAGCCCAGTCCGTTCGCCCAGCCGCCGCTCCAGCAGCAGTACACCGGCTATCCGGGCTTGCAGCCGCCGCAAGGCCCGGCCCAGCTGCAGCAGCAGTTCACCGGCTTCGGTCAAGCTCCGCAGCAGGGCGTGCCCTCTGCCGTGCCGCCCATGCCTGCCATTCCCCAGCAGTTCCAGCAGCAGTTCCAGCAGCAACGTCAACAGCAGCCGAGTTCCTTCGCCGCCGCCCCGGCCCAGCCTCCCGCGCAGGCGCTGGCACCGCCTGCCCCGCCCATGAAGCCTCAGCCCACAGGCTTCACCGAGATGGCCGCTTCGTTCCAGTCTGCCGGCGGCGCAAAGCCGAAGCCGAGCGCGGCCCCGAAGCAGGCGAACAAGGTCCCCAATATCCGTCTTTCCTTCATCACGGCACAAGACCAGGCAAAGTTCGAGACGCTGTTCAAGTCGGCTGTTGGCGACGGCCAGACTACCATGTCGGGCGAAAAGGCGAGGGATCTGCTCTTGCGGTCTCGCTTGGACGGAGACTCGCTCTCACATATTTGGTGGGTGACTTCTCTGCAACCAATGACCGTCATACCCGGAAATATGCCACTGACTCTGCCGGCAGGACGCTCGCCGATACCACCAGATCCGGGCAACTGCACTTCCCCGAATTTGCGCTCGCTATGTACCTTTGCAACCTCAAGCTTACGGGGAAGGCCCTGCCTCCCAGCTTACCGGAAAACATTAAGAATGAGGTCTCCAGCATGGTGGATATCATCAACTTCAGCATTGCCGAAGAGTCGGGGTCCGGCTCCGCGACGGCCACTAATGCCCCCGATTTTGGTGTGCGGCAAAGCACAGCCACACCCCCTGTTATTCAGCACCCGCAGCCGCAGGCGTCCAACTCGCAGCTTCTGCAGGCTCAGATGACCGGCTTCCCTACTCAGCAAGCTGGGTTTCTGGGGCAGGGTCTTCAGACCCAACCGACTGGCATGCCCCAGGCCACTGGCTACACTGGCCCCCGGCCGCCAATGCCGCCCATGCCCACCGGATTTGGCTCCACGTTGTCGCCCAACGCCGGACCCGGTGGCATGGTTGCGCCGCTGAACGCTCAACCCACAGGCCGCCCTGGTCAATGGGGGCTTGTCAACACTCCAGCGTCGGGTCTCCCAAATATCGACGCCCTGCAGGCGCGCATGATGCCTCAACAGGGTCGTGAGCAGCAGAACTACACCATGGCTGGGCTGCAAGGAAACGCCGTCATTCCCTGGGCCATTACGAAAGACGAGAAGACAAGATACGACGCCTTGTTCCGCGCCTGGGACGGTCTGAACAAGGGTTATATCGGAGGCGATCAGGCCATCGAGATTTTCGGCCAGAGCGGCATGGAGAAGCCCGATCTCGAGCGGGTTTGGACTCTTGCAGATCAGGGAAACAAAGGCCGCTTGAATCTCGACGAATTCGCCGTGGCCATGCACTTGATCTACCGGAAGCTCAACGGTTATCCTATCCCTAACCAGCTGCCTGCGGAACTGGTGCCTCCCTCCACCAGGAACTTCAGCGAATCCATTGGCACCATCAAGAACATGCTTCACCAGGAATCTGATTTCCGGAAGAACTCCGGCGCGGCCTTGTTGCCACAGAAGACAGGGGTCAGCTACCTGAAGAGCCACTCGTTCAGGGGTGCCGGAGGGGCGTTCGGCAACCGGAAGGATGCGACCGTCTTCAAGAACAACGATGACGAGGTGGGCTACCGATCCAGCGCCCGGCGTAGAATGGGCGGCGCATCGCCTCGCCCTGAGTCTCCCGCATCCGTTGGCTCCAACGAGGACTTGACGTTGGACCAATTGCGCAAAAAGATCAAGGAGAGGCAGGTCCTCCTTGATGCTATGGACTTTGCGGACGAGAAGAATGCTGAGGAGGACGACATTCTTGACCGCCGTGATCGTCGCGAGGCCGAGGAGCTCTACCGCCGCATCAGGAGGATCCAAGAGGACATCGATAACCACCCGGATTCCTCCCTGATTGGCGGAGACTCGGAAGCAGAGAGGCGAGCGCTCAAGCGGCAGCTGCAGAACCTAACCGACCGGATCCCGGAGCTGGCATCACAAGTCAGGAAGACCGAAAAGGCGATTGCGGACGCGAGGCTTGAGCTGTTCCGCTTGAAGGATGCCAAGGCTCATCCGGGCAGCGCTGCCGCAATCATCGGGACAGGCCCTGGCGGTACCATCACCGAGTCTGACAGGCTCAAGGCGCGGGCCAAGGCTATGATGCAACAGCGGGCGGCTGCCTTGACAGGCAAGAAGATTGACGTGGGAAGCAGTGATGTGGACGCGGAGAAGCGGCTGGAGGAAGAGAACATCAAGGTGCGGACTGAGAAGGAGAACAATGAGCGTATGGTTCGTGATGTCGAGGACAGCGTCCGTGACTTCGCCCAGGGCATCGAGGACAGCCTAAAGGAGGGCGGCCAAGACTCCACGACGGAACATGAGAAGCGTCGGTGGGAGGATGCCCTCGGCGTGGAGGATGAGGTCAGAGATTTCATCTACGATCTTCAGCGGTCCAGTCGTGCCTCTCGTGTCAGAGCCCAGGACCGGCAAGGGGGGCGCCCGGCTGCGCAGGAGCCTGTCAGAGCCGAGGCCTCTCCAGTCACTCGTGTCGAGAGCCCTTCCACGACGTCAACACCAGTCTCTGCTTCCGCCGCAGGTGGCTCCTACTCATCGTACAAGACTTCTGAGGAGAGAGCCGCTTTTATCAAGCAGCAAGCTGAGCAGCGCATGGCTGAGCGCCTTGCTGCCCTGGGTATCAAGGCTCCCGTAAAGCCCGGGGAGACTGCTGCGCAGCGGATGGAGCGCGAGCGAGCAGAGCGCGCCGCCAAGCTGCGGCAGGCCGAGGAGGAAGACGCCCGGCGGGAAGCCGAGAGGCAGGCGAGACTTGCCGAGGAGCAGGGGATCCCGCCACCTGCTGTGCAGGCTCCGAAGGCTGACGCTAAGAAGCCCCCTCCCCCTCCGAGCCGCAAGGCGGGCAAGACAGAAGACAGGCGGCCCGAGGAGGATGGCTCCGCGAAGAAGGCTGAAGAGGAGCGGCTTGAACGGGAGCGTGAAGAGCAGGAGCGCGCCGCTCATGAGCTAGAGTAAGTCTGAACAGGGAGAGGCCCGTGTTCACTTGAGCGTTTACTAAGACTACGATCTAGGGAGCGTGCGAAGGCTCAAGAAGATGAGCTTGCCCGCGAACGTCAGGAAGCCGACGCCCGCTTGAAAGCTCTCGAGGAGCAAGTCCGGCAAGGCAAGCTAAAGAAGGAAGAAGAGAAGCGGAGGAAGAAGGCGGCGCTCGCCGACGCGAAGGAAAAGGAGGCTCAGCTGGCGCAGCGACGTGCCGAGATCGAAGCGGCTCGTCGGCGCGAGGAGGAGCTCCGCAAGCAGCTTGAGGCCATGGACGATGACAGCTCGTCGTCGGATGACGAAGGTCCCGAGCAGATCACGCCTCAAGCTTCAACTCCTACCCTGAGCAGCAGTCAGATCGTCCACGCGGAACCCGAGCGAAAGCCCACGCCGCCACCGGCGCCCGTGGTCTCGCCGCCGCAGATCGTCACATCCAGCCCGCACACCGAAACAGAGAGCCGCAACCCCTTCTTCCGGATGATGTCGCAGTCCTCTGACACCTCCCCCGCGGCAGCGGCGTCGGCCCCTCCCCTCGCCGCGCCGCCTCCGCCGCAGCCTGACGTCTCCACAAACCCCTTCCACCGCATGACCCAGGCTGCCGCCATAACCACCACCGCGCCCTCCATCCCCGTCACCCGCCGTCCTGCAGACGACGACGGCTGGGGATCGGACAAGGACGACGACGAAGACGACGAGGACTCGGACGACGACCGGCCCGGCGGCAAGAGCGCCGCCCACCTGGCCTCCATCCTCTTCGGCACCATGGCGCCCCCGCGCCCGCTGTCGGCCGCAGGCGACAAGCAGTCGTCGTCGCCCCCGCCCGTTGCCTCCCCCGTCGTCGCCTCGCCCCCGCCGCCGGATACTTCTGTACCACCGCCGCCCCCTCCTCCTCCTCCTCCCGCCTCCGGCGCCCCGCCTCCACCACCGCCTCCTCCGCCCCCGCCGGCGATGCCCTCCGCTGCCGGCGGTCCTCCTGGCGCCCCGCCCCCGCCCCCGCCGCCCATCCCGGGCATGGCTCCGCCGCCTCCGCCCCCGCCCCCGCCGCCCATCCCGGGCATGGCTCCGCCGCCTCCGCCCCCGCCCCCGCCCCCTCCTCCGGGCGGTGACGCGCCTGCGCCGCCGGCTGCTGGTGGTGGTGGAAGGCCGGCCGGGTTCCTGAGCGAGATCCAAGCTGGCAAGGCGCTCCGGAAGACGGTCACTGAGGACCGGAGTGCCGCCGCGGTGGCTGGGACGGTGCTGGGCTGAACGTTGGATTGGTGAGGGTTGGATTGGAGCTGGGATGGGCTGGGCCGTTTTTAATTTGGGGGTTTATGCGCGCTAGTGGTTAGTGATTTAGTGTGGCTGCTATGAGACTCGGTGTGGGCGAGTGGTTGGGGTGGGACGTGGGTTCTGGGTTGGTAGGTGGGTAGGTTGGTATATCAGCTACGCAGTACGTATTGCGTGCCCCGTATGGCATGGTATACTTGCTGCTTAAGGGGAGTAAGGGGAGGGGGTATTGGTGGTTGTTTGAATGGGACTGGTCCGGGTTGAGGGCTGGGTTGCGGTTGCCAAGCGTACAAAGCACTCGGCTGGGCCGGTTGGGTCGCTGGGGGCGTAGGGCAGCGTTTGTCGCCTGCCTCAACTCAGCTATGGTTGCCTAGGTGCTGTCATCACCGGTGCACCTACGCTGCCTAATGTGCTCTAGCCGCTTTCCTCTTTTCCGTATTTCCCTTCTTTCTCCATGCCTACCTCTGTACATACATACACATTTCGTACCTATGAACCTCGTCTTTTTGCTTAGCTGGCTAGCCAACCTTGTGCGCTTTTTTCCTCTGATATTGGGCCATGTCTTTTGTGATCGCAGGTGCAGGCCTGTGTGAGCCGTGGCCTGTGGCATTGCCTGGGCCATTGCAACCGCAGAGCCAGGAAGTCTCATTTGAGAGGTAGGCAAGGTCAAGACATCGACTACTGTGTGTGTGCCTTATGCCAGGTATCCCAGAGTATGCTTGCGAGCCAACATGCGCACCTGCGTTTGGGTGTAGGTATGCCAGCAGAGTGCCAGAGAGTGCGTGAGCGCGGCAAGGATGTTGAATAAGACACACGCGATCTATCCATCCCTCCCCCTTTTCCTCTCTTGTACTTCGTATGTGGCCCGGAAGACACACCCGAGACAAGGAGGGATCGCGTGTCTTGCCCGTGCCATTGCTTCTTTACTTTCTTTCACCCATCTATCCATTCATCTCCTCCATTTTTCCTCCCTTCCCTCGCCCTTCGGTCCCGAGGCTTGGCAGGCGCGTGCTGTGGCGCCGGGCCGAGACAGGAACGGAGCAGGAGGCAGAGAGAGGAACAATGCAGTGCGACCGATGCACCGCAGAGTTCCGGACGGTGGCTCGAGCTTACGTACGGCTACTTGGACCACCCGTTAGCTGACCTGAGTGCTCCTGGACGAGACGCACCTTTGACGGCCTGTGTCGTGCGATCAATGTCTTTTGTCGCGGGCGGACTCAAGGGAGGATTCGAGGTACACTAGCTCCAGCTTCGGCCCATATCCTTTTCTCTACCTTTGCTTCACGAAACGGCCATGAGCTACTTGTAGAGAGTAACCAGCAAATAGTGGTGAGCGAAGGTTGAACCAGAAGGGCTCTACTGAGGTTGACATGTACTCCGCGGATACACAGTACGTACGCCGTACTTGTAATCTGTACGCTCGACAGAAAAAGGTGGAGTGAACGGGAAGCGGGATCAAGCGGAATCCTGGGGCAGTTGCAGCATCGCGGATGCACGTGCAGGGTCTCTGAAACACGCTTGTGCAGGCCAGACCACCACGCCGAGAGCTGGATGGCTCAACGGCAGAAGCTCGGGCTGCAAATTGAACTGTGTAGGTGAGCTTCCCGACTTCTGGGAAGCTTACCAGATCGGTAGTTCATCCACAGCCCAGTATAAATCGGCTCCGGTAAGCCAGCCCCGTGAGGTGTTAGCGAGCCCTCCGGCAGATGTCCCAGCTCTGGTTTCCGTTGGACAGTCCGGTATAAATGGAATGCCTTAAGGGCAGGGATGACGCGCTGCTTCTCCTGCCTTGACCTGGCGAGGCGCGAGGACGCGTCGGGAATCCACGGTGAAAGCGCATGAAAGCGAAGAAAATTCCTCCCTCCACATCTGGCATTGATGCCCGGTTTACTGGATGAGTTCGAGGCCGTAGTTTGCTTTAGAACAAAGGGCCAAGCTAGCTCTCCAGGTCCAGGTGTACATGTACTCGGCCCACCAGCTGGAAGGAGCCGGCAGACAGGGCCGATAGCCATTGCCGAAGCGCTGGGCAAGCTCGAGACAAGGTCGAGGAAGCCCAGCGGAAGCACAAAGCTGTCCTGTGGGCGATCGATGTCTCTGTGCTGGTGGCACTCGGTGGATCCGCGATGATACGGCAGCGATGTGGGAAGCGGGTCGCCCATCCCGAGTCCCTCCAGAGCCAATGATGTCACCTGCCGATCGGCTTTCCAAACCAATGCCGTGAGATCGTGGCATCCTGGACATATCCCGGCGAGCTTGCGCTCTTTTTCTCTTGTCGGCCGTGAAAAGGGCCAGCCCAGACCAGGCGTGGCACCTGCGACGCGAGCCTTGGCGGGCTAAACTGAAAGTCGGATTCGGCGCACAATATCCGACTGCACTAAAACTAGGTACTGTAATGTAGAAGTCGAAGACAGCCTGCCGTCCGTGCCGCCACGCTGCGTGCTCTCACAGAGTCGATCGAGCATGGCCGAAAAAGAAAAGGAAGCGGGGTCGAGAGGCACAGCTTTCTTCGGTTGGGGAACGGACGCTTCTGCCTGAGGCGCCGCCCTGTCAGAGGGTCGAAAACGCCCGGCCACGCACGACCCGCCCGCTGACTCGCGATTGGCCAGCAGGCCACCCCCAACGCGCGACCGAGACGCGACCGCGCGCGTGCAGTGGGTCCCTCTGGCCGATGGCGTAAACAAATGCAGGCCGCTGCGGCATCCTGTTGGACGGCTCAGCTGGCCTTCGGCGTCACCTCGAGGGCATCGCAGCCAACCAAAGGCGGACCGTCCATCCTGTGCCGAACATGTCCGACCTCCTCCGTCTCACCCGCTTCCCTCCCGCGCTCTTTACTGTACCTGTAACCTCCAACTATCTCATACCGACCTGTCTTTGTCCCGCTGCGCCTTTGACGGTTGATCAGGACAGAGCCGCACTCGCAGCTGCAGTCCATCACGCTGCAAGTACGAGGCTCCTTGCTGAGCTGCGGCCGCTCTGGTGAGACGAGACGGTGGTCTTTGTGCCTGCGACCAGTGCTGCCAGAGATTGCTGCATTCACCACACAGCCCCCTCGGCTTTCATGTCGCCATTCCAGTCGGATGCCAGGTAGGATTCGGGAGTCTGAGGCCTCTTGAGGTTTCCGGGTCGACACACGCGGTTGTAAAGTCTGGCTCCGCACGTAGTGTACAAAGTATAGTAGCTGCGCGACTCGCCATGAGATCGCGTCGGTTACTAGCCCGTGACGACATCGCGAGAAGCCAACGATTTTGCCGACGGAGTGAAGAACGGAACCCCTCTACGATATCAGCGCAGCTATCCTTATCCCTGCAGCCGTCGTTGACACATCCCTGTCGGCGGTCAGCCGGCTCTGTCCAATCCATTGTGGGCACTCCACTCCCTGCCTGTCTGAGGCCCCACCGGGACCGAACGTGCTTGGAACAGCGTGTGTGAGCTGGCAGAGCTGCACACGCCAGGTCGCCCACACCCAAGTTCATTCACGCCCAACGCACTCCGCCCGCTCCCACTACTACTCCCACCCTGCCTGCCTCCCACGTCAGCTCAACCTCTTTTTTGCCTTCCTCTGGCAAAACCTGTGGCAGCCTTTCAGCATTGCTCCGGAATCCGACGACAAATTCGACAGATTTTCCTGCATCGCACAACAGTATACCTTAATCCTCGGTGGCTGCGATCGTCGTGCGCCTCCAGAAATTGTCCGGACCTGGCTACCGACCGACTTACATAGTACACATCCCTTGCCTCACACCGCTTCCCCCACAGCTCGGTAATTTCGCCTGCACCCCGGTGGAGGCAAGAGTCAGCCTTAACAGCCCTCAGCCCTCTTGCGTCGAACTGCCAACCCACCTTGCTGCTGGCAGTGTCCCCATCGACAGACTTGCTCCCGACGCGTCGCTGCTTTCTCTCTCACTCTATCTGTTGTGTGTGCACGTCGCCGAGAGACCGATTGTCGCCAATCCGGATCCTGCCGGTGACCGACGAGCCACGACAGAGTACAACGCGCGCCCTACCGCCTGTACCGCGCACTTTGCGCCTCTCCTCTGACCTCGGCCGTCAATGACCGGGCCATCACGTCCCCCGGCCGCAGAGCCGTTCCCAATCTTCCACGACGACTTCTTCAGCCAGCCGACTCCCATGATCAGCCATGCACCAATGCCGTCCGCGCCGAAACCCGCGCGACAGCCCCTCCAGAGCGCGAATACGAACGTCATCCTCAGCCCGCCAACGGCCGCCGGCGCGAAGCAATCGCTCTCCCCCTTCAAATCCAATGCGCGGCCACCCAGCTCACCCCTCTCTGCGCTCAATCCGTCGCGGGCCAACATGCTCGGCATGGTGCGGATGACACCCCCTACCGCCGCGGAGCCGTCGACGGACTCTCCTGAGAAGAAGCAGCCCGTCATGTCTCGCTTCAAACCGGTCGCGAAGAAGCCCCAGCCCGATGTGGACCTGCAAGCCTTGGGCAAGGAAAACTCGCACCTGCCGCTATACCCGGCCCCGACACCGTCACCGTTTAACATTGACCTGGAGTCGTTTTACCAGAAGCCCTCTGGCAAGCGCGTCCTGCTAGAAGCAGCGCCCATCAAGGAGCTCAGGCCGGCGAAAAGGCAGAAACTCGACGACTCTCTTCCTCCACACGATTCGTACCCGCCAATCATGGATGACGGTTCGAAGCCAAACCACAGCTATGCGACCTTGATCGCCATGGCAATTGTCCGGTCGCCGCAGCGACGACTGACCCTGTCCCAAATCTACAAGTGGATAACCGACACGTACGAGTATTACAGGTCGAAGGGGGACACGGGATGGCAAAACAGCATACGGCACAATCTCAGCCTCAACAAGTACTTCGTCAAGCAAGAACGCCCCAAGGACGACCCGGGCAAGGGAAATTACTGGGTGATTGAACCGGGCGCGGAGCAGTCGGTGCTCAAAGAGAAGCCCTCGAGGAAGTCGGACGGCACGACAGGCGAGAATATGCCCGTCATGTCGACGCGACTTGAACCGTCCCAACCACAACCACAACTCCAACCGCTACGCATGTCCGAACCGCTGCTGCCACCTCACCTTCCTGTGCCCCAGAGCATCCTGCCCGCGTTGCCACCGCAAGCATCCTCCCAACTTCTTGCTCCCGCACCACCCTTGCCCGAAATTTCGTCAGACGCCACCATCCCAGCGTCTGATGCCGCCACGATTGACGAGGTCATCGACAGGGCTCCTGAGAAAGACTTGCTTCACGAGCCCGAGCTGTACTCGCCCCTCCCCGCGGCCATGCACTCGTCACCTCCGATTCCCAGGCGCATGGAGGCACGCCATAACGGCACCCCGCCCTCCCACCAGCGGATGCAACCCTCGTCGGCGACCAAATCCCGCCACCGGCGCAGGTTCATGTCGATGGATGATAGCGGCTACATCTCATCCCTCGAATCCTCCGTCATGCGTCCCCACCAGCATGCCAAGCTGCTCACCTCTGAGGCCGACCGGCCACGGATCAAGCGGGGGCGTGCCGAGGAAGAGATCGCCCGTCTCCGCGCCTCTTCCTACGATAGCCCGTCCAAGGGGCGCTCATACGGCTACGCTCCGGCCTCGTCATCGCCCATCCGACAGTCGGCTTGCTCCGGAGCCGGCCAGATGCTCCCGCCCCTGACGCCCGCCATGAAGCTGAAAGCGCCGCCGAAGCCGCCGCCGTCCGTCTCTCCCAGCACCAACCTCCGCCTGCACCGGGAGAACATTCAATCCCTGGTCGACTCGCCCGTCCGCCGCCTGTCCGCCCTGCTCCCCGCGGCCGACTGCGCGCTCCAGCAGACCCCCGGCTTCGACACGGACCATGTGTGGTACGACCTGCAGCAGGACAGCGGCCACAACACCACCGCGGCCGCCGGCTTCGACATCTTCGAGGACGCACCCGACTTCCAGTCCCTCTTCGCCCTCACCCCGCTGACCCACTCCACCGGCTCGCCCATCAAGCGCTCCGCGCGGAAGCAGCAGCAGCGCCTCGAGCGCTCGCAGTCCACCAGCGCCCTGAACCCTATCACCAACTCGGCCGGCCACAGCACGTCCAAGTCTGTCTCCTTCCTCAAGGTGCCCAGCAACCACCACAGCAGTAATAACAACCTGGTGCTTGACACGCCGAGCAAGGTCTTCGACGGCCTGCTGCCCTCCTCGCCCAGCAAGATCTTCCTGGACCTGGCCCAGTCGCCGAGCAAGATGCCGAGCACCGCCCTGCTCGGCGGCAACGACGAGAACCTGGGCGCGTTTGCCGCGCTTGATGGTCTCGACGGCGCCACGCCCGATTTCCTGGACGAGAACGACTTTGCCGGGTTTGATATGCTGGCCGGGTTCGAGCGCATCGGCTCCAGCGCGCAGCAGCAGCTGGCGTCGTCGTCACGGGGCGTTGGTGGGAGGTCGGCGGCGGGGCAGCAGATGCCTGCGCTTGGCAGATCGTACTCGACTGCTTTCTAACGCTTGGTCTGTCTGCTTGCCTGTGCCTCGCTTGGATTTTACCCTTTTAGCTTGGGTTCTTGCTTGCCTTTCCACTTCCTGTCCTCCACTTTCTTCAACTTTCTTCACGAGGAACCCGGATTACTCCACTACCTCTTTTTTTTTTACCACAACTACTCACTGTTCTGTTACGATAATGATGCAATGTCCTGGGCGCACACAAACTGTACGGGAGCAAACCCGGGGGGGAGGGGGGGGGGCCGCGGCGCTTCATATATATACACTTGGACACACACACACCACACGGGTGGGACAATGGGGTGCATAGCGAATCCGGGTTGTGGGACTATCTCTGGGAGGCCTGGGTCTGGACTTTCCTGTCGGTTGTTTGTCTTAGCGGTGGTGGATGGTGTTCCTTGTTTTTTCCTTCTGCTTTTCCTTGTTTGACTCTTTTCGTGAAAATTTTGTGAGTTGCGCTTCGGGTCTTACTTGGTGCTTTGGTGGGACTATCTGCGCTCGTTGTCTGCCTCCCTCGTTTCTCGGTCCGTGTCGAGGTTGGGTGGTCAGTGTTGGAGTAAACGGGCTTGGTCAGGTTGCCGGAACCTGGGCGATTTAAGGGTGTCTTTTCCAGGTTAGCGGGTGGGTTTGGGTTATCTCCTCCAGGACCTGCTTGGGTTTGGGATTGGCCGGGTGGCCCAGGATAGGGATGGCACTTGGGGTTTCCATTGGGATCCGGTTGTGTTTGTGGTTTCTGCGCAGCGAGAATCGTTTAGGTCTCTAGCAGCACCTTTCTTTTGCTGCGGTCAATTTGACAAATTCTCTGTCTTGCACATTATTTGCCTTTGATCAGCTTTGGTTTCCTCTTCGTATCCAAGGAAACCGCCTCATGTTGATCTCTCCTGTAAGTGACCACAGGCAGAGCCGAATTTTGCTTTGAGG
Source organism: Chaetomiaceae sp. R4402 (assembly GCA_023628555.1). Classification (NCBI taxonomy): domain Eukaryota; kingdom Fungi; phylum Ascomycota; class Sordariomycetes; order Sordariales; family Chaetomiaceae; species Chaetomiaceae sp. R4402. Next base: position 568,331 of record JAMAKO010000007.1, read on the forward strand.
GAGTTCTGGCTCGGTCGCTCAGGGCGAGGTGCGTGTGTGGAGTGACATGAGTGAACTCTGGCCTGTCTGCGCCATACCTTCCATGTATACATATGCTTGGATGGGCGCTCAGTCCGCGAACAAGTAAATTGAATGTCTATATGCCTTTTCGTCATGGGTATCTCAACTAATCCTCGTAAGGCCGTGATGTACCATGGCCTGTCACCTGCAAACACAACGCCAGGTTAATAAGGGGTCAGTCCTCCGCTTGTTGAAGGCCACAACTCCCCCCGATCCCCCACAAGAAACAAAAATGCATTTTAACACATCGAGAAGGGTCCCATAGTCCCGTATCATCCCGCAGAAACTCCGACGGCAATTCTCGCCGAGCGCCCATAACGCCATCCCCCCAATGCCCCAATTCCGCTGTGGTGTGTCTTCTTGCTCGCCACAGATCCCGCTCACAAAGCTCCTTCCCAACCATCTCATTTTCATAACGAAAGCGCTCCCAACTAATAGATGCCCATGCGCGTCGCCCACCCTGTGGCGGCAGCGCCCATGCCACCTGCCGCAGTACCTACCAGCCCCCTCACGGCAGCGCCCGCGGACGTGGTTGTCGGCTCCTTTTGGTTGTTGCTGCTGCCATTGCCGCTGTTGCTGTTGCTACGCTGGTGGTGTAGCGGTTGCTGTTGTTGTGGGTGGTGGTGCTGGTGGTGATGATAGCCGCCGCCGATGTGGATCTGATAGGGGAAGGGGTTCGATTCGGTGGTGGTAATGGGCGGTATATGGTCCTTGTGAGCGTTGGCGAAGGTGATGGCTTTGAAGATGGTGTTGTGCAGTGTTGTCTCGGAGGCGCGGCGGACCTTGGCACGTTCTGCGGACGTGGTCAGCGGAAAAGACGGATATGGGATGTACACAGAAAACGAGACATACCGCCTTCTGTCCGCGGATCGGCGACGGTCACTTTGACCGTCCAACTCTCCCAGCAGACCTCGTCGTCATTGCGCATTGCATACCATGTCTTGCGCCGACGCTTCTCGAGGAACTGGACCGTGATCTGCCCGCGGCCGCCGCTACCGGAGGACGGCGGCGGTGGTGTCCCGGCAAAGCCCAGCGGGAGGCCATGGCCGCGCTCAGAGGTCGGAGTATGGAACTGGTGGCGCTCAGATTCGAGCTGGCGCACAAGGGCGGCTACTCGCTGGTCGATGAGAGTCTCGATCTCGGCATCGGGGATGTAGGCGAGCTCCAGTCCAAGCACATCGCGGGTCTGCGGGAGGATGGTGGGGAAGAAGCGAAGGAAGAAGATGGTGTGAAGGATTCCTGTGAGCGAGGAAGGATAGTTAGCGCTGTGTATCTTTGTCATGGAGTGGTAGCCGGCGCAATCGGACTGGACTGTTGGGGAGAGTGGGCGCAAAGCCCGGAAAGCTGAAACATACCGCGAACAACATCGCGCACCGAACTTGGGTCAGCAAAGGCCTCAAGTATGAATTCGGGGGGCCCGCGCTGCTCCATTGCGACGGGCGTGCAATGGTTTGTTGTGATGTGCTGTGCTGCGCAGCGTGGGCGCGATCTTGGCTGTTGAGGGTCGGGTTGAATGCAGGGAGTTGGGTATTCAGGAATTCAAGACTGAGGGGCAAATGCGATTGATGAGGGGCAGCCGGGATGGAGCGAATCGAACTGTGACGTTCCCTGGGCTTAAGTTGGTGGAGTGTTCGGGGCTGGTGTGGCCCGGGCCCGAATTCCTGGGGCAGCGGGCCCACTCTGCTTCCAGGGACAACAGAAAATGCCCCGTTTTCTTGTTGCTTCGATGCCGACACAAACCGGACGGCTAAGCACTGACATTTGATCCCCAAGTTTGCGACCAGAACACTGCCGTCTCGTCTTCTTGCCCAGAAAGGTTGGCATGCATTGAGGGGCAGATATAAGAGCTGCAGTATCAGTACCGCGTACAGAGTTCGGAACGGATCCGTAATAAGACATGCGCCTCCAGCTGTGACGTGATACTCGAAGTACCGCTAGGTTTGGGAGATACCCTACAGGGAGGAGGGGTCAGACAACAGTATGTTGTGGGTCTGGGTCTGTTGCAGCCGTAACAGGCTGGTGCATACAGGAACAGACAGCCCATGCCTCCAACATACTGTTCCTGGGTCATATACAGTTGCGGCTCCGCAAGACTATTGAGCTCAATACAATGTTGCAGCACAATGTATCTTGGCTCTGGGCCAACAGCCTTTTACAGACCAACAGCTGTTTCCACGCGAACGCTCTTTTCTACTTGAATTGAACGTTCGCGCCTTGCCGGCCCTGGTCGCCCTGCGCCGCGCCTGCCTATATGTATCTGATACAGCGCGCATCACTGTTGTGCTCGTAGTTTCCTTCCGCTGTTCCCGTAGATCAAATGTATGCCCGTGGCTGCCAACTGTAGGGGTCCCTGTTCAATTCTCATCCACCTCGTGATAAAACAAAAGAGTGTGAAAAACAAAGAGTCGGTGGTGAGCACCTGGGTACAAGGGAACCCGGGTGCCTGAAACTTTTGTATCTTACGGCCTGATACAACATACTGTTACCCTCGCAACATACTGTTCAATGGAACAGACTTGCCGGCCCAAGGGATTGGTACAAAAATTACCAGACCAACAGAGTGTTACGGCTGTAACAGACTTGCCACAGCTCTGTTGTCCGACCCCCCCTCTCCAAGATAATGTGTGACGGGGAACCGCTGAGGCTGCATTTGTTGAACCTCCAATTGAATCAGCAGCTATAGATTCACAGAAAGGGAACATTTCACAACGCAATGTCTCGGAAATGGTTGGGATTGAATAGTCTTATACAGGGTTAGGGCTGCTCGTTCGTTTTTCCCCACATAACACCACCCCGGACTCGCGCAGCATCAGCCCTATCAAGACTGGCCGAGCCGAGGTTGTCTGCAGCTTGCAATGCCCGCCGCCAGTTGATCCATGTCGTAGCTCAACAACCAGGCCTGCACCCCAACACCCGACATTTCGAACAAAACGGACTCGGAACCAGCACACGTCCATACATGCCCACCAGCGCCATTGTACTGCACCGGCAGACAGCGCTCTCCACGCCATGTTCGCCGCCACGCGACGGTGGTTCAGGCGTAACCGCACGCCCATCGCCGTCGGTGTGGGCATCATCGGCGCCGGCTACGTCGTGACCAGCTATGTGCTAGCCAAGCTTCGCGATGCGCGCGAGCGCATGAGCAGCGACCGCATTGCCAAGGAGAAGTGCGTAACCCTCTTTCTGTTCCTCCGAGGGAAACCTGCGAGATGCTAACGACGAGACTGCCTCAGCCTGCGCCGCCGCTTCGAGCAAAACCAGGAGGACTGCACTTACACCGTCCTCGCCCTGCTGCCCACCGTCACCGCGAACATTCTCGAGGCTATGGACACGGAGAAGATTACGCTGGAAATTCAGCAGATCAAGGGCTCAGCAGTCGCGAGAACCCGCAGCATTGGGTCCACGAGTCCGCCGAGTATGTCCGAAACTAATGCGACCGACGATGACGGGCGCAGCATCATCAGCGTGAGCGCCCACAGCGAGCCCGGCATGCGCACGACACAGATCTCGGTGGTAACCCCGCTCGCCACCGCGGGCCCGGACGGCACACCCGCCGAGGTAGTGCAGGCGACCCTCACAACACCGCCGAAGCCGCGAAAAACCAAGCGACAGCTGTGGGATGATCTGACAATAAGCTGTACGTCCCTGGCGTGGATGGGTCTTCTTGACAATTGGGGCTTGACACTGACCCACCCGCAGCGATTACGAGGGCATACACGCTCCTGTACACTCTCGCCCTGCTCACGATGCTGACCAGGATACAACTCAACCTGCTCGGCCGGCGCAGCTACCTCTCCAGCGTCGTGTCTCTCGCGGCCGGTGGCGCGCCAGGCACCATCAGCCTCGAGAACAACGACGACGACAGCCCCGAGCACGCCTACGGCACCGACTTCGAGGTCAACCGCAAGTACCTGACCTTCAGCTGGTGGCTGCTCAACCGCGGCTGGGCCGACGTGCGGCAGCGCGTCGAGGGCGCCGTCCGCCGCGTCTTCGGCCAACTCAGCCCACGCGACACCGTCACGCTCGACACCTTTGCCAAACTCACCCGCGACGTCCGCAGCCTCGTGGAAGGCACCCATGGCGTCGGCGTCGGCGCCGCCACCACTGCCTGGCTGCCCTGTCTGCTCCCGCCGCCGGACATGGAGGAATCCGTCCTGCGCGAATCTGGCGTCCTCGACCCTCCAGCACCCACCACGGCTCACAGCGAAGGAGGCCAAGCCTCCTTCTCACCCGCCACGCCCACCTTCCCCTCTCTCTCCTCCCCCTCCTCCCCATCCTCCGCCGCCTCCCTCCGCCGCCTCCTCGACGAGACCTCCGACCTCATCGACTCCCCCACCTTCACGCACGTCCTCACCCAGCTCCTCGACGCGGCCTTCTCGGTGCTGCTCGACGACAAGCTCGTCGCAGGCATCTCGGACCAGCAGCAGCAACCCCCCTCCTCATCCTCGTCCGCCGCATTCCCCACCGACCCCCTCGCCAGCCTTCACGACGTCCGCCGCGCCGTGCTCCTGCCCAAGGTGCTCAGCGTGCTGACGCGCCAGGCCCACGCCATCGGCGGCGCCGCCGGCTCTGCGCTGCCTGGGAACGAGTATCTGCAGGCGATGGAGGCCGTGCCGGATTTGGAGGGGTTCGCCGCCGTGGTGTACTCGAGCAACTGGCAGGCCGAGATTGAGCAGACGGAGCAGGAAAGGAGGGAGGAGGTAGAGGGGGGAGAGCTGGCTAGGCGGAGGTGGGGGAAGGGGAAGGGGTCAGCGCGGAGGCAAGGGCAGCAGGAGGAGGGTGGGCTGGGCGGGTCGAGTATCGTCGTGGTGGATAAGCCTGAAGGCGGGAGGAGGGAGCCGCAGGAGAGTAGTCTGTTTGATAGCGTCTGGGAGAAGGCGAGTGGTGGCGGTTAGTGATCGTCAGGCTGGTTGATGTCCTGCGGATGGGTTTCTGCGGTGTTGTGTATGAGTATCTACTTTATGTTGTGTGTACTATCAGCCGGTCAGAAACGACCAGCTTGGTTTGGGCGTCTCAGGTAAGGGATCACAGACCGGTAAAGGAAGACGGTCTGAATACACTGTTTGGGTTGATAACACCTACTATGTTCTTTGGTGGCCCTCACTGCGGAGGGGTTTGTGGACCCGTGTCCCGGTCTAGTGCCTCTTCGTGTGTGAGGGATCATTATGTGCTCTATTCCTGGGTTTCGGCACGTTGCTGGGTATCTATCTGTCTTGCGTCCCTCCGCTTCCTGCTCTATGGATTAGATATTCGTGGATTGCTCGTCCCCATGCGCTGTCTCGTTTCAACTTGAAACGACACCGTGGCTTCCACGATGATCTCGGACGCCTCTTGACATCCGTTGCGTTGGAGGGCGCCGTCGCTAGTGACTTGCCCTGCACTGACGTCCTCACCATTGGATGGGAAGAACACTACCCTCAGTCTCAGTCTCCCCGACCGTGGGTATTGCTTTGGCAGCCGTCAGGCTACTCAACCCGTTTGCCAACGTTAGGTTGGTGGGTTTCCCGTGCAACGCGCTCGTTTTTACCATGGCTCGCTGGTCACATCAATCCCCTGATGAACTGATCCAGACCCAACTCAAACAGCTCGTTCCGCACACCCACCCCACCTTTGTGCTCGACCGGCGAGAGCGGATTCTTGACCACTGAATACACACGACGTCAGCCACCACAACCCACCAGACGAGTTACGCGTGTGATATCGCCACGTACCGTACTCCACCCACAGGTTGATGTAGATTTGGTGCAGCACGTTGCGCATGCTTAGCGTGGCCGTGTCGGTCAGCATGACCAGGCGCAGGCTGCTCGCCGTCTCGTAGTAGTGCAGCTTGTACTGGGCGGTGCGGAAGGCGACGAAGGCGTCATCGTCGCCGCCCAGCTTGCGCACCATGTTGCGCAGCGAGAAGACGGTGCCAAAGATCAGCTTGGCATCGTCCGACTTGCGCGCTGCTGCGGCTGCTGCCGCCGCCGCTGCCACCGCGGCGCTGCTGTTGGTGATGGTTGCGGTTGGGCCGCCGTTGACGGCGCCATCGCTGGCTGTTGTGCTGCTGCTCGTGACGGCGGCGGCGGAGGGCGGAAGCCAAGATTTGGAGTAGATGCACTCCGCTAAGAGAAAGGCAGTGCGTCAGTGTTGGTGGTTCGGTTGGGGAAGGTGAAAGGGGTGTCGCAGAATCGTACTGTGACGATCGAAGATGTAGAACGAGTAGACGACCATGGCGAGGGGGTCGGGGTGGTCCCCTGGGCGAACCGAGTTCGCACCGGGGACTTGACGTCGAGCGAGACGCAATCGACGAGGGTGGTAGGCGTGGTAGGGTCGAGTAGCTGTTGGACGGGAAGTCTGCGATAACGATGTCGGGTGTCTTCAAATCGGAGTGGTCGTCGCGAAAGCCCGCCGGGAGCTAGCAGCTGATTGCCCAGTTATGCGAGCGCAGTGCCGCCATCCCTGTCACTTGCAAACCGTTGGACGACGCAATGGCATTTACGGTACCGAGTACCTCATACCTAACAAACAGTGTCTATGGTACAACACCGCTCAGGATCACTACGACTGCGGCCTATGTGATCCCACGGCCTCAGCGGCCCCTTGAAGTTCATACTAGTCACTAGGTTCACATCATCAAGCCCGTCTATGAGAGCCGTCGCACGAATGAGTTGAGGTGCGCATCGACTTGCTACAAAGTACACGTAAATACAGGTACAGCACTCCCGTCAAGGTACACCTGGCCTGTGCGTCGTCCCCGGCGAGTGCTCGATGACCGGGGATGGATGGCAGGGCGGGGTAGCGGTGGGGTTGGAGGGGCAAGGCATGGGGGTTGGCTGAGGTTGGGTTGCGCCTGCCCTACGAGGAATTGCTCAAGCAGCTCGATTAAGGTAGACGTTAGGCGCAGCGACCAGTGAGATCCAGATCCCGATTCGCTTGCTCGCTTCTCCCCCAATATCTGTTCATCGGCCCGTGGATGCCCTCTTGGCTACGGGTTTGCATGGCGTGGGCAGGGCAGTGGTTGCTTCCAGACGATCGTTGCAGCCCCCTCGTTTGAGGTCCATAATAGGACAGCTTTGTTCCCAGTTTGTTTTGGCCCCTTCCCAGCCTTCACTCATTGTATGAAGAATTTGAGCCGACCTCAGACGCTTATTGGAACGGGTTGACCGCGGTACCAGGCGTTGTTCGCCATAAACAGCTCATCTCCCCCCCTTCCGTCTCTGACGACACGGTGGCCCAAATCAACGGCCTCGTTCACTTGTCGCACACCTTCACTCCGCAAGATAAGAGGCCTGGAACCTTGAATGGGGACCACGGACCAGATCAAGCCATCGAACATTCATATCAAAGTATCTAGCGGTTGTGATGGCCTCGGAGGAGAACCGCCATCTTGACGTCCGCCCAACCACCTACACCCTCGCGCTGCGCCCACGAGCAAACGGCGGTGATACGATGGGTACTGCAACGCTCAGCCCAGCGCCTCCTGCCTTGACTTCCCCAGGCATCTCCGTCGAGTTCCACGGGGATCCCAGTCTTGATGCCGGAAACGCTCAGACATATCCCCAGTAAGTTCGTGTACCCATCGCTTGCCTGGAACGTTTATTAATCCCGGAGCCCTTCAAGCCCCGCTCCGCCAGACGTACAGAGCTTCCCTAGCCCCATGAGGCATCACCGGAGGACTCCCTCGGCCCACCGCGAAATCAAAGTGCGTTGGATTCTGACTTGGAACGTCGGGGCGATATGCTCACGGTGCCATGCAGGAGACGCTTAATGCACGCTCGGAGTATACCAACGAGGACGTAGAGGGTTACACTCACTATCGCATCAACCAGTACGTCATCAAGGACGAGATCGGCCGTGGCTCATACGGCGCCGTTCATCTTGCAACAGACCAGTTTGGGAACGAATATGTGCGTGTACTCACACTGCTCCGCTCGGTGAACGTCCGCAGCTGAACTCCTCCAGGCTGTCAAAGCATTCTCCAAGGCACGGCTCAGGAAGCGTGCCCAGTCAAACATACTCCGCCATGGCCCAAGGGGTCTCGGACGCTTCCCCAGGGCAGGCTTTGGGGCCCCCGACGTCCCCATCTCCGGCTTTCGTGACCAGCAGGTGAAGGAGGCCAACGACGCCCTGTATCTCATCCGCGAAGAGGTTGCCATCATGAAGAAGCTGAACCATCCCAACCTTGTGCAGCTGATTGAGGTCTTGGACGACCCAGAGCAGGACACGCTGTACATGGTCCTGGAGATGTGCACGAAGGGCGTGGTCATGAAGGTCGGCCTCGGCGAGTCCGCGACCCCCTATCCAGAGGAAACCTGCCGCTACTGGTTCCGCGATCTTATTCTCGGCATCGAGTACTGTGAGTCTCTGCTGCCAGTCTCACAACAGCTCCAGATACTTACTCCGCTGCACAGTGCACTCGCAGGGTGTCGTCCATCGCGACATCAAGCCAGACAACCTTCTACTCACCGATGACGATGTTCTGAAGATCGTCGACTTTGGCGTATCTGAGATGTTCGAAAGATCCGGGGACATGAGGACTACCAAATCGGCCGGCTCGCCGGCTTTCCTTCCTCCAGAGCTATGCGTCGCCAGACACGGCGACGTCTCCGGAAAGGCAGCCGACATTTGGTCCATGGGCGTGTCATTGTACTGCCTCCGCTATGGCAGGATACCGTTCGAGCGGGAGTCTATACTAGACATGTACGAGGCTATCAAGAGGGAGACGCCGCAGTTGCCGCCTGACGAGAACCCGGATTTCGTCGACTTGATGGGGAGACTGCTGGAAAAGGATCCCGAAAAGCGAATCAAGATGGAAGACCTAAGAGTAAGCCTCACTGGCCCGATTCATTAGTTTAAGGTCACATACTGACAGTCGTCCAGGAACACTCTTGGGTGACGAAGGGAGGAACAGACTCCTTGCTCAGTGCCGAGGAGAACTGCTCTGACCTCGTCGATCCACCCAACCCGCTGGAGCTGAACCACGCCTTCACTAGGAGGATGAGCCACCTGATATGTGTGGTAAGTCGCTCTCTCATCTAAACGGCTGACACTCCAAGGAAACTGACGGGTTTCACAGATGAAAGCGATCTCCAAATTCAAGGGCCTTCTCAAGCCCCGTCCCTTAACCCGCCAAGAGGGAATCCACCCCCCTGAATTTCTCTCCGCACCAGCCTCTCCCGCGCCAGAAGCGAAAGCATTCGCGGCGCAGTCCACAGCGGAATTCGCTGCCCGCGTATTGCGCGAGCGCCAGGAGTTTCTCGCGGGCGGCGGCAAAGCCAACCTTGACCTGCTCCTCAGGAAATCCCAGGCCACCTCCAGCCTCACACCCCTCGACACCACCACCACCTCCTCCTCCTCCTCCTCCTATGCATCCAGCCACGTCTTCAGCAAAGAAGCACAGCCACTCCCACCACAAGCGGATGCCCATAGCCAGCATCCACCACACCAGCAACATCCCACAGCCCCCATTTTGGGTATCGGCACGGGCGGGCACGACGACTTCTCCGCGGGGCCGCACGCCCACGCCGCCGACGTCGTCTCGGACTCGCCGACCGCTGTCGACTTCAACGTCTATGACCGGGCCTTTGATGCCGAGTTGGAGCGGATCAAGCGGAGTACGAGCAGGCGCGGTGCCGGTCCTCCCGGAAGTGGGCGGGGGAGAGGGGCCGGAGAGGGCGCGGGAGAGGGACAGGTGTATCAGACGAGGTTTAGGGAGCGGGGCGGTGGTGGTGCTGCGCAGGTGGGTGGCGGGAGAGACACGCCGAGGAGTTTGGCTGTTGCTACTGCTGCTTCGGGTACTGAGGGTGGGGGTGGTGGTGGTGGTATCGGGAGGAGGTTTGCTGATGTTGTTGGGCTGGCTCTAGATCGGGCCGGTGAAGGGGAGCGCTGAAGGTTGGGGGACGAGTTGTAGCTTTGTTTGGAGGGACGGGAGACTTGTTGCTCGAGGGGTTCTGGATAACTGGCTGTAAGAGTCTTAATTCAGCGGACGGGGCGGGATATTAGCCACCCATATCCTTAAACACCCAGCGCGCTTTAGTTCGGTTTGTCACAAGCTCCTTTGACGGAACTTTCTCGCCATCCCCCCATAGTGAGGTGTGGGAAGGTGTTCGGTGAAAGGTGGTAAGTTATGTTGTCTCTACTTTGTGGGTAGTCATCGCTTCAGTCGCCTGCCAAGGAAACGTTGGTATATTTTCTCATCCCACATTTTCCTAGCAATTTGATACGAACGAGGAGTAAAAAACAAGCCTGCACTCTTCACGTATTCCTATCCTCCTTTCATATGTCGTAGGGGACTCCGCCGGCTCGTCCTGGTGAGGGAGGGGGAGCGTGCCATGTATGTCTTGCACTGACACAACCCCCACTCTCCGCCGGCGTTCAATGAACTTGGCCCTCTGGAGCTCGACTCCGTCACCGGTGAGTAAGAAGTATCCAGTTACACATACTAGCCAAGTGGAGAGGGATGCAGGTAGGGGTTGTATTGACTACACAGTAGATCACGACTGTTGTTGCGGAAGAAGGGTTCTGTTGGATCTCGGCAAGACGGAATAGACTTTTGTGGTGGGGGGAGGGTTTATTCATTGTTGAGCCTTGATGTGTTGATGTAGTCTGGGTTGGTTGAGTCAACCACTCACCTAGCATTTGTGGAGGTAGTTGGTTGTATGATTGCTGGGGTCGACGTGACTGCATCTTCCAACGTAAGACAGTTGAGATCGGCCTCGCCGTTGAGAAACGGGTCGAGCTGAGTTCCTCCAGAAGTCTGAGCGTAGCTACCACCCACGAGCCACCCAGTGGGCTGGGCACGCGTGGAACTTCTCAGATAGTTTCACTTGACAACAAGCGTCTAACAGAAGTAAGCTATGTTGGTTAAGGGTGTGCAATGTAAGTTGCTTTCTTGGATTTATATGTGCAAGGTGTTGGACTATAAGAATGGAATCCACAAGTTTCTGGCCGAAAGAGCACAGCAGTCAGTGAGACGTAGGGGGGATCATCGTGAGAAAGTTCTCTAACACTCATCAACATTGTGGTTCCAGCTTGGATTCGAGAGGCCGAATACCTAGTTGGTGTAAGACCAAGAGAATGGGATAAAACACGGGTAGCTAAGCACGTTAGAGAGGCGAGGGCGCGATAGGACGTCCCGGGCATCATCACGGGACCCGTGAGCCTTTAAATCCACGGGTACCCGTGAACCTATTGGCTCCCGTTCTCAACCCTCCTCGCTTGGCGTTCCGCCACGGCCTTGGCAAAAGCTTGTCCTCGAGAGGGGTCGCCAGTCGGGGTGGAAAACTCGGAGCCAGCCAGAGATCGCCAGTTGTTTCTGTGAAACCGCGGCCGGATGTAGAGCGTACTTCCCGCGGGCCGTGGGCCAAGACATGAGGAAGATGTTGTGGCGTTTACCCGTCCAGAGTACAGACACTTGTACATACTCGGTACCTTTGTGTGTCATCAGCCCGCCGTGACAGCACTTTGTTGTCGGGTACTCAGTAAATATCCGAACCACGTGTGTGGAACAGTGTCCCGTCTCAGGGCCCGGAAAGCAATCAGGACTGAGACAAGGATCAAGGCATCACGGCGCGGCATGGAATACATGTTATGTTGTGTCAGGTGGTGACTTTCTGAGCTTCGCGAGGAGGGGTGCACACCGCATATCACCTTTCTGCTGCTCGTCTGTCTCCAAGAGAATCCTGCCGGGACGCATTTGTAAAGTGGACCCGTGGCTACGTGGTTCGAGAGAGGCTGTGGCTGCTAGGAGCCAGGGAGGCATGTGGATGACATCCTCAAGTCAAAGGAGGCATCTGCGGTCGTGGGGGAAAGAGATGCCTGTTGGAGGCCGGGGCCCGAAGCTGCGTTGAAACGGCCGGCCTTGGTCATACTCCACAACTCCATCGGCACCGATCAAGGCGACCGGACGTCATGGGACGTCGTCCTAGTTGTCCGCGAACCACTGCGGCGGGCAATGGCTCCAGATTCATGAAGATGTGGTGGTTGAAGGAGAGCTTGCCGCGAGGTATGATCCGGGGGCTCTTCTCGTGGACTCCCGAGGCTCTAGAACCCCATAGTACCAGTACTGTGTAGCTCATCAGCCACGTCGGATGTCGACAAGCGCCAACGCTGATGGGCCACGGAAGGAGTTCCGAGGAGCACATACATGATTGTGTTACCCCAACATAGCCAGATGCAGTACTCGCAGACATGTACTGCTAGTATCATGCAATGGACGCAGCCATATTCTGCGGGTCGTGAGTCGGCCAATGACGGTGCATCAGGATTGCGAAGTGCTGACAATTGCTGATGTGGTTCGCTCCATTACAGACGAGGCCATTAGCTCACCCGTCACGAAAAGAGACAGCAGCCGATTCGAAGGAGCCAGAAGCTAGGTACCAGGTAGGGAGGAAGGAGCTCGAAAATGCCTCATACTGACACACAGCAGGAGAGCTGGCCACGAGGAAGCAAACCAGTGGCGGCAGCGGGTTCTGCTGCACAACACTGACCACCGTCTGCGCACCTCCACAGTAGCGTGCAGCTTGAGCAGGCCGTGGGACGCGCATGCAATGCATGCTGCAGCAGGGATCATTCTGCTGGGACGGGGGGAAAGCGGGCAAAGACAACCCGTTGGTCAATGAATCTGAGGTCTTTATAGCTAATAGTGACTTGCAGGTACTTGAGTGCTCTCTGAATGAGCAAGGCTGCTGTGGATTGGTACCGCTCAGTAATGACTCTCTCTCTCTCTCTCTCTTGGTATCGCGAGGGTGATTTGTACTGCTTCAGCCAGAGTCACTCGGGAAAAGGGCAGGAAATGGGCATGTGCTTGAAACGCAGCCGTCTCACCGCTCAGCTTTGCAAAACACAGTACCTACGCAGTAATACCCGACGTTGACTTTCTCCCGGGCGGGCGGGTCGCATCGGGATGTTGTCTTATTCTCGTTCAAGTCGGCTAACCCCCCGCAGACCATGAACAGCAGGCCCGCATGCTGCATCAGCCGGGAGGCCGCCAACAAAGTCGCCGGCACCGGGCGGGGAGCGACGCAAGTGAGGCAAGATAGTGCCGGCTGTTGGAGGAGCTTCCCGCGAAGCCCCAGTCCAGTCCGGGGTTGGCATGCTCCCGAGAATGGTTACAAATGGATCCCCGTCAAAAATCCCACGGCCAAAACGAAGCAATGCTGACTTTTGGAAGCCACATCCAGATCGGTGGGTGGCAGCTGCTCCAGACCACGGATGGTCGGGCAAGGGCAGGCGCGACCGCATGCGAGCGCTTCCTTCCCTTTTATATGAAGCCCACACGAGGCCGATGGGCAGGTCGCCTCTCCGGACAATGGAAGTTGTACAAGTAACAAGCCAGTCGAGCTTTCAGAGCGTCGCACTCCGCGAATTAGGCAGGGTGGGATACTGACATGTAAATGTACCTCACTCGGTATTGTATGTATCGTCCTGGAGTTTGGGCGCCATATCCGGAGTGACGGCTAACCCATTGACAATACGCAACAATACGCAACGGGTCTGGCCTTGCACCTGCTGGCCTCCGTCTCCATGCGCGAACAGTCCATGTTGGCAGGCAATGTCGGCTTCGCGCCATGCCAAAAACAACTGATCGGCCGTCATGTTGAGACGAGCCAGGCTTCCAGGCTCCCGTGGCACATGTGATTGTACTGTTGTAGTGTAGAGCTTGCTCAGGGAGTCAGGGCCGATCAGGGTTTGTGAGGTGGTCCGCGCTTCGTACCTGACCGCTGTTAATTACCAGCCGTTTTCCGCCACCTGATCGCCCGGTTTCCTTGTTTCTGGCATGGCTCGAGCATGGGCACTTGGACCCTTCTTTCTTGTCCCTGACAGGCATTTATGCCCTCGGGACACTGACGTCTCGGAAACCTGACGCAGCCTTGACTTTTGCTCCTTGTAACCTGGCAAACGCACCAGTGACCAACCAGCCTGCGGAAAGCCAGCGTCGTCGGGTTGACGGCCTCGAGGGGCGGCCGTCCCTGTCCCAGGCCCAAACGCGTTTATTGCAGGTGCACTGCTGTGTACACCAGGACCCGACTAGGGTTGCAGTCCTGACTGAACCTCGCTCACCTCACCCAACGTGGCGGAACGTGACTGCGAGCCTGCGCTGCCACTCAAAGACTGGGCCACCCCACCGCCATCTTCGTCATCCTGCCCTTTGCGATCAGCCGCCGCCTATTTCGCCGCTGTCCGCCTCTACCTCGCAGCCCGTCGATTTTCAGTGCAAGAACGCTAGCTCCAGCCGACCAGAACCACAACCACAACCACAATCACCCGACTGGTCCTGAAATACTCTTACCACCTTACCACCTTACCCGTCTGCTCGGCCTCATTCAAACGACACGACGAAACGGCCTTGTTCCCCAGCATTCTTCCACTGCACCATGTCGAGTCTCCTCCAGACTGCGCAGTCACCTGCCTTCAGCTGTCGAAACTAACAGCTACTGAATTGCTCTCTGCTCGCATTGTGAGAGGGTTGGAAGCGATCATCAGACCGAGGATAACTTGATTCAACGAACCTGGAAATTCCCCGACTAATAATAAGGAACGTCCACACTCCGCCCTCCAGCAAAACCTAGCGCTCCATCGCTCCCAGCTCCACCTCCCCCTCCACCCCACTTGGCTCTCGGTCGACCTCTCGATTTTCTCGCGCCTGGAGGAAAAGGCCTCGTCCTCCCGCGTGCCAATTTTCCTTGTGCGCGCAGTGGCCAAGCCGAAAACACAACTCGAACACCCGACGGCCTGCTGTTTTGTCACGAGCCTAGGCGATTCCGGGCTGCGCCCACTCACGCAGGGCGCTCTCGCCGCCTAGCTCGCTGCTGCTTGCATAAGCGCAGTGACTAAATACCGACGACTCGCGTGCATCGCATCGGCACCTGCTCGCAAATCCGCCCAGTGATCCAGCCGCGCCCTTGCATCATCACCCGCTTGCCGAGAGGCACTTGAACGACCACAACTCAAAGCGAATACAAGACCGCACCCCGAACATTGTTGTTTGCGCTCTCCCCACACACCCCTGCCCACCATGGCCGCCGCGTCGTCCAAAACCAACTCGGTAGCGTCCGCCTCGCCGCGCTCATCGCAGCCGCCATCAGTCAAATCCATGGAGGCACCCGCGAGGTCGCCAAAACTAAACGGTCAAAACGGTCACGCTGCCGTTCCACCCGGCTCCATTGACGCTTCATCAAAATCCGCCGACAAGAGCTCCATGAAGGATCGGTTGACGCGCATGTTCTCAACCAGGGACGCATCCCAGCGCGCCGTGGCCGTCGAGACGAATGGTACCACCCCTGGCCCGGCCAAGAAGCCCCAGGATGCCCCGCCAAGCGCGCCGGTGCCGTCGCCGCCGCCTACCAAGGCGCCCGCCGTGAAGGACGTGGCGCTCCAGCGCTTCGTGGTCAGCCAGGAAGCCCAGGGCGGGCACGAACATCACCTCAAGTCCAGCCGCCGGCAAGAGAAGCTCTCAGATATGATCAAAAACTTTCTCGGCAGGAAACCGGAGCAGGCGCCCGACAACGATCTCTCCTTGGTGTCTAACTGGGTCGACAATCTGAGGAGAGAGAAGGAGGGGCTTGCGTCGGACAAGAAGGCTAATCCGACGCAGTCGGCAACCCTGGTGGAGAAATACGGCAAGTGCCAAGAAATCGTGGGGCGCGGCGCCTTTGGCATCGTGAGGATCTCGCACAAGAAGATGGACAACGGCTTGGGCGAGAAGCTGTTTGCCGTCAAGGAGTTCCGCCGCCGGCCCGAGGAGACGGAAAAGAAGTACAGCAAGCGTCTGACGGCCGAGTTCTGCATCTCGTCGTCGCTTCGCCACCCCAACGTGATCCACACGCTCGACCTGCTTAAGGATGCCAAGGGCGATTACTGCGAGGTGATGGAGTTCTGCGCCGGCGGCGATCTGTACACGCTCGTGCTGGCCGCCGGCAAGCTCGAGGTGCAGGAGGCCGACTGCTTCTTCAAGCAGATGATGCGCGGCGTCGAGTACATGCACGAGATGGGCGTCGCCCACCGCGACCTCAAGCCCGAGAACCTGCTGCTCACCACCCACGGTGCCCTCAAGATCACCGATTTCGGCAACGGCGAGTGCTTCCGCATGGCCTGGGAGAACGACGCCCACATGGTCTCGGGCCTGTGCGGCTCCGCCCCCTACATCGCTCCGGAGGAGTATACCGCTAAGGAGTTTGATGCCCGCGCCGTCGATGTCTGGGCCTGCGGCGTCATTTACATGGCCATGCGCACCGGCCGCCACCTGTGGCGCGTCGCCCGCAAGGACGAGGACGAGTTCTACACGCGCTACCTCGAGGGGCGGAGGGACGAGGAGGGCTACGCCCCGATCGAGGCGCTCCACAGGGTAAGTTTGTTTTTGCACTGCTGCTTCTCGCTGATCTGTCTTGAAAAAGTCCGTTCATATGTGTGATATTGACGCGCGACACAATTCCAGGCTCGCTGCAGAAACGTGATCTACTCCATACTGGACCCCAATCCGGGGCGTCGCATCACGGCCTCGCAAGTTCTCAAATCCGAGTGGGGGCGCGAGATACAACTTTGCAAGGCGGGCGAGGAGGGCCTCTAACACATGCTCCGCCAGGTGGATGGCTGATGTGACCCCCTTTTTCCATTCAGGAGAAAGAAGAACATCACCACCGTCTGGCGGAACGTGTTGGCTGTGCGAAACCCCGTGCCCCACCCTTCCGCTGCCTCACCTTACGCTCCGCGTACCCGATGAAACCCGAATCGCGATCACATTACCCCTACCTACTACCCAGGGGCTATTCATTACCCCATGCATTGACGCCTCTTTCCTTGGTTGATGATGCCCTTCACACGATATCCCTCCCAAAATAGACACCGCTACCCACACCACACTACACCAACTCATCACGACGTACGGGACACTCAATGGGCAGAAGGCGGCGGGGGCCTTGTTCTTGTTTCTCATGCGACTTTCTCACGTATCACGACACGGAATGCCTTGATTAAGGGCTAGCATTGGAGTTTTGGAGTTCCATTTCATTTGTTTTGATGCTTTTCGCTTCTTCGATACGGCTGGTTGTATTGACAACCGGGGGCTTGGTGGCTTTTGTGTCTTTTTGCTATTCTCTTTCCCGCGGTATTTACCCCCTTCGCACACATAGTTTCTATACTTTAGTTTCTGTTCTTGACTGCTGTGTTTGGCTGTTGGTCAGCTACTTGTCCAACAGCTTGAGTTCTCTTCGTCCTCAGAGCACGCTGGGAGGCCCGGTCGGCCTAGAACAAATATCTCAGCTTGAGTTTCCCAGCCCAGCCAGGCAGGCAGGGTCATCAACCCAATCAAAACTCAGATTTTGTTAAGAGCACGCTGGGAGTATGGGCCCAGTTGGCCTAGAACGACTATTGCAACTCGAGTCTCCCAACACAATCGACTAGGCAGGGCCTTCAACCCAATCGACTAAGCAGGGCCTTCAACCCAATCAAACTCAGAATCTGTCTGAGTACTCCCTCCCTTGTACTTTGATTCGGGTGACGGTGTATGCTGCTGCTGCTGCTGCTGCTGCTCTTCCGCTTAGCTGTGAACTTGAATCTTGTTGCTGGAACGAATGGAGTGATTTGGAGAGATGATGGATTGCCAGCAGGGCAGGTCGATGGGCGGGCTGGGCTACATGAAGGGACGGCGGCCGTTCCGTTCTCTCTCGAACCTCTTCACATGCCACATTTAGCAACTTTGATTGACCCTTTTCCTCTCACACCGCCCCACCGCAGGAGTTGCGAAAGCATCGAGGCGGGTCGGCCAGGTGGTGAGGTTCAAGAAGAGAGTGTGTGAGATGCTTGTTTGCGGTCCGGACTCGTGAGGCCAGGGGCTGGCTGGTGCATGTTCCTTCCAATGGGCGAGATGTGGGCGACGTACGGCGAACGGATGGCTTGACTGACATGAGTAGGAGTCACCATCAAGTGTTGCGGTTAATGTGTCGAGTCTGCGTTGCTGGAGCCTTATAACGGTCGCTGTCAGTTTGTTAGTGCGACAGCTTGCTTCGTCTTCTGCTCAGGCGCAGCTTGGGTAATGGCTGGGGGTCGTAGCTATGAGGAACTCTGCGCTGAACCCAGTCCGGCTACATCACCCGCTGATGGAACCTTGTCCTGTCTTAATGCCATGCAACTGCCGGTTGATATGCCAACTCTGAACCAGAGTGTGCAAGGAAGGGGTGGGGACATCTCAAGCTGGTTTCAGGGCATGTTTCTTTCCCCTCTAAGTCTCTCTTCGCCTTCAACCATTACGTAAGAGGAGTCTTCGTCTACGTTGCAACTCTAGACCGTAAACATGCCGACCCCAGGCACGTAAAATTCTTGTGGCCAACGCCCTTTGGGTGCCGTATTGTCTATTTCATACAGCCATTCTTTAGTCTCACCACTTTGGGAGCCGTAACTAAGTTCAAGGACGACGGGTTTCAGAAATGTCATCACATATAAATATTTACCAGGAACAGCCAACACAGGTCAAACAAACGCCAGATCACAGCATACTATTATCAGCTCCCTGGCCCCCCACACTATCGCTAGAGCAGGTAATCAGTTTCCACAACCCGCCGGAGGGAGAGGCAAGGAGATAGTTGAGAACGGAAAAGAGACGGCGCATGTATTATTCACCATTCCGCGCCCCGGATCTAGCCACCCATGCCGCCAACCGTGGTCATCCTGCAAGTCATGTATCCCGTTTTCCACGACCCAACCTCCCTGACACAATTCATCCCAAAGCACCACAAAAGAATACCATGGTCCGTAAGCAAGCCCCGGTCATGACTCCAGCTTTTCTCCCAGTCAGGACCTATACCACTGGCACCCTGAAGGAACAGCGCAGCAGAACACGGTGGGAAAAATGCAACGCACACACAAACTGTGATATATAATACCGGACAAATTATCTCCACAGCCCGTCTTCACCCCATCGACCGATACCATGAGACAGATAGGTAGCCGGGACAGAACAGGGCTGATAGAAACCGCCGTGCCTAACTCCCGGGAAAGACGGAGCGAAAGCGTGCAAAGTAAGAAGTGAAACGAAGCGGAGAAAATGTGAAAGTAAGAATGACACCTTCCCTATCAAATATCCACAACTGCCTCAGGAACCGGGTGCGAGAGTAAATGACCAAAAAAACAAACCGAGAGATCCCGAGACGCCAGCCCACAACACCCGCCACCCCACCACACACATTGCCATCACCGTCACCATCACCATCACCATCACATTCCATCAACTTGCACTAGTCAAACAGACAGACAGACAGACAGACAGACAGACAGACAGATAAACCAGCTCTCCCTTAATCCATCCACTTCGCGTCACAAGACGGCATGACATAGCCCAACGTAGCACGCATCTCAGAAACGCAGAAAAATCACCGACTTCGTCCCATCACCACCTATCAAGTCCATCCACACCCTCTCTCTCTCCTCACCATCAACCCTCGTAGAACAAAACAATACCATCCTCAGACTGAAACCACAGCAAACGCAAGACCGAACCCAGAAAGAAAACAAGAAAATCAAGAATGGAACAAATCCCACGCCCGCGCACACAGACTCAAAAACTCCTCCTTCTTCGCCTCAATCGTATCCGGGCTATCGCGGCCCTCGCCAAACGGCCCCGCCCTGCCGGGCCTCACACCAGATGACGACGACGACGCGGCAACAAACGACATTGGCGGCGGTCCGGCGGGGGCCGGACGGCCGCCGTTGCCCAGCGGCGGGCTGCCGCCGTCCTCGTACTCGGCGCGGCGGCGCTTCATGGTGTTGTTTGACGGGGGTGGCGGCGGGCCGGCGGCGTGGTTGTTGTTGTTGTTGTTGTTGTTGTTGTTGTTGTTGCTGAGGCTGCGGCTGCTGGAGGAGGGGGGCAACGGGTCAGCGAGTCTGCTGCTGACGGGGTGGTGGGCTTGTTGTTGTTGTTGTGGTTGGTGGTGGTTGTTGTTGAGGCGCGGGTGGTTGTGATGGTTGTGGTTGTTGTTATGACTGTGGTGGGGTGGAGGAGGTGGTTGGTCGCGGGCGTGCGGGTGCGGGGGAGACGGCGGCGTGGGGGGCTGGTGGCCGCCGTAGTGTACTAACTTTGGCATGAGCTCGGGCCGGCCGCCGGCCAGGTCGGCTTGCGCTTCCTCGGCCGACTTGTATTCCCTCGCGCGGGCGGACTGCGGCGGCGGAGGGTGGTGCGGAGAGGGCAGCGGGGCACGGTTCTGGTTGGCGAAGAGCGCGTGGCTGCTCGAGTCTGGGTGGCCCGAGAGGCTCTGCCCGAAGACGTCGGCAATCGGAGGGAGGCGGTTGTTGGTCTGCGTCGCGGGGACGTGATGGATGTGCGATGTGCTGGCGAGGTTCGACGGCTGATTGGTGATGTGCCGCGTCAGCGGGTGCGGGTTGTGTCGCCCGGTGAAGGTCTGGCCGAGCGGTGCCGACTGGATGACCCTCTCGTTTGCGAACTGCTCGTGCGACGGAGCCACGATGCTCAGGCCAGGCGGTGCGCCGCGCTTGCGCGCCAGACCGGGCGTCTTCGCCGCGAAGTGGCTGACATCTTTATCCTTATCAGACCCGTCTCCCAGCTTCGCCGATTGCTGTTGTAACCTGGCCTCGATGATCTGTCTTTGGTGCTCCCGCACACTCATGCTGCGGTTCAACTGCTCCTGCTCTGTGGCATCTTTGGGGACGAAGCCTGGCGACAGACACGCAATGCCCACCTCCTGAATCGCCAGCCCATCTCGCGCGGTTAGTGGCCGACCCGTGGCCGGCGATACGATGCTTGTGTTCTTTGAGAGGTCCAATTTTCTCGGCCTGTGACGGGCTGTGGGCAGGCCGGGGGAGCCAGGCTCCTTCTTCACAATGATTTTCGGCCGAGACCTGTGCGCGATTGAACAGGAATGGTCAGTCCATGCCGGTTGAAAAGCAGGAATATAACATGAAACGGGGCATTTGCTTACGCGCTGGGCGGAGACGACTTTTGCGTGTTCACGGTCGAGCCGGCCCCCTTGGGGCTGCCGCTACCGGACCGCGGTTGTGATGCGCTCGCATTGTTGGAAGTAACTGTCAATGGCGGGGGAGGAGGGGGAGCTGCGACTGTCCTCTGCGCGGTCGGGGACGATGTGGTAGCCGGGGGTGGAATGTCCGAGCCGTAAGACGGCCGGTCGTGGGGAGCCGGAGAAGGGGCCATTGCTACGGCGGTGCTCATGATCGAAGCGCGTCCGGGGATAATGCCGTTGCGTATGCGAGGGAAAAATCGGTGTCGGGGAATCCGATGGGATTCTGCGGGAAGGAACCGCAGACAACCAACCCCGAATTCTGTCGAGTTGAGGTCAGCGAAAGGGCTCAGGAGAAAGCGACGCGGCGGCGGCGGAAAAGCGGCGTGTGTGTGTCGTGTCGTTTGCTGGGCCTTTGGATACCTTGGAAACCACCAGATCCAGATCCTCCAGGCCTCTCTCACTTTGTCCTTCGTCCAACGTCGGCTAGATGCACAGCAAGGCTGGCGCTCACAATATGGTCTCCTACTGGGCGGAGGAAGGAAAAAGAAGGCCAAGCTGCTCGACGGCCGAGCGATGTGCAGTTTTGGGTGATTAATCGTGTGTGTGATTATCTGGGTCGAACCGGAACAATAGTTCGAGGAGGAGCTGGTCGTGTCGGGTCCAGTCGCTGTTGCTGACCCCCCGGCGCTTGCACTCGCTGGTCAGGCCGGTGTCACAGTGTGAGCCTGTGAGGGCGCAGCGTGCAGCGGCGTTGGGAGTGGCGGCTGTCGCACCTTCCCCTTTCTGGCAAATCAGTGGCCGTCGTTTGCGGAACCTGCAGGCTCCTGCGCTCTGCGTTGCGTCCGGGGCTTGGACGGGCGCTTGGACGCGATTGCGCTCGCTGGGTCGTATCACGGTGGAGGTCGTCGTCGAGAAATTCGATGAGGCACAGACCGCTTTAATAAACGTACGGCTGTGCTGGAGCTCAACTAAAGGTATCTTTGTGCTCCGGTTGACTCTGCTTCGAAACGAGCGACTTGAGGCGCACTCGGGTGTTGCGCGGACGTACAAGTGCAGCAAGGGGCAAGGGGCACAGGTCGACAACGGTCGGATCGATAGATGTGCGTGCCGCAGACGGACTGGATTGCGCTGAATGCAATCGCAGAGAACCTGGAAAGAGGCCAAGAGGGACAGGAAAATGTCCAAACCCCGCACTGCACCGAGAGGGAAGCAGGAGGCTATTATTAAAGCGAGGGGACTCGACCGCGCCCACGGCCAGGGGCTTGCTTCAGGAGGAGGATGGATGGCCAAGCTGCCGGGGTGGAAATGGTATGATGAGGGGCTCACTGTGAGACGGCGGGCGGAAACCTTTTTTTAGGGGAACACAAACTTGCACCCCACCACGACCACGACCACCGCAATCTACATGTACCCTGGCGACGGGCCCGCGGATACGGAGTGCTAACTAAACTGCAAAAGCTACCTGTCGTAGCCGAGCCCAGGCCTCGCCGTTTCGTTTTTGTCGGAAAAGGGGGACGACACAGAAAATACGGCGCTGCGGGTCGCGCGTGAGACAGGCTTGCAAAGCTTCCGCGATAGATGTCAGTCCTGCACCCCCGCGAGCCCCCGTTACAGCCTTGGGCGAGCGTCATCAGGGGAATTTGTGGGTTGACTGCGGGCCTCTGGCTCTAGGTAGTGTTTGAGGTTCGCGGTCGTGGAGCCACGGGTGGAGGCCCCGCGGCTGGGCTTGGCCGCAAATGCCACTCCTGCTGACCTCTTTTTGGACAGATTGATGAGGTCGGTTGATGGCGATTCTGGGGGACCGCCCTGCGACCAGCTGTCCTGCTGTGCCTTGCGGCGCCGTTGCATGGCCACGATCCCGATATTTCAAGTCGGCCACCATAAAGGGCCCGATCTGCCCGTTGTTTCTTTCACACATGCACCAAGTAACGGTAATCATCTCACTGCGATTGGCAGGAGCGCGGGTCTGCACCGTTTCTGCGACCCCTGCAGGCCCAGCCTCCTGGCTGCAGAGCGCTTCGCGTTCCCGACCGCCGCGCCAGCATGGCCTGAAACTCGTCTGTGCTGCGAGGAGGTGTGCAACTCCCGTCGTCGACGTTAGCGTTCAATCGTTTTGGCGGCTGGAGTGGAGCCCACAGGCGGGATGGACTCCGTCTTGATGCCGGATCGATATTTGCCGTCAACAAGACTATCAAGGCGATTGATTATTTTCGTGTGTTGTGTGCTGAGTGAGTCGGTGACTCAGTTCGCAGGCCCGACGATACAGGCGTCCATCAAACCGAACCTGTGCAATCCAGCTGAGACACGGTTGAAGGCCCGGGTCGCGTGCAGTCATCTGCCACCCGTGTCTTAGTAACTTGCACAATAAGCCCCGAGCTCTGCTGTGGATGCACGTCCCGCGCTTCGGCCAATGCAGAACCATGGTTGCCGTATGCCAGAGCAATTTAAAGTTCAGACGACACGGGATGTCGGTTTCTCGGGATATTTCCTCCCTGCTTGTTTTGTTTCGTCTCAAATCCGATCGTGCAGTGCTTTGCAGGCAGCCTCGGTTGGAGACAAAACACCAAAGCCTTTCTCGCCGACTGCTGACGAAACTTGAAGACCAAATGAGCGCAGGAGCGGCATCGGATAGGAATCAATCTGGGGATATCTGGGGCAACCGTTTTGGCTTCATGGCAAACTTTTTCCCAGCAATCGCACGTAGTGTACTAGTATTTTGCCATCAAAACTACATAGGGGGCCACGCCGCCTAGAAATCGGTGCCTAGCATGAGCGAGGCGGGGTGTTGCGGAACGCGGGCGGGAGAGTTTCCTGATGATTGGTAGCGAGTCAATAGTCGATTCCCCTTTGCGGATCTGGATGCTTCCTGGTGCCGGGAGGGGTTGCACGTCCGTAGGCTGGCGTTGCTTTGGCTGCAAGCAGCGTCTGGTTTGCTGAAAAACGGCAGACCAATCGGCTGCCCTCACACGTTTCGTCGTTGCTGCCCCTGAGACCTCCGGCCGAGGAGGCGAACCGCACTACTGAATAGAGCCCACCGGTGGTGGGCAAGTGGCAAGCACCTACTGAATGGGACGAGTTCTGCATCGTGGAGGTATTGAATTCGCTCAAGTGGCAGCTGGTTGACACAGAAGTCAGGAAACAGTACCGAGGTAAAGGCTCTAAACAGACGAGGCACGTCAACAGCCTTGCTGCTTACAGAGGCATCGATCATCAGAACAAGTGAAATTAAGACCAACCAATACTTGGTCATTTCACTTGCCGGCTGCCGCCCAAGCCAGTATCGCGGACACTATGTGGCATGCGGCCTGCTCGTCGTGATGGCGAGACACATGCCAATGAAAAGCTGGAGACAGGAATACCGTGGAGATGGGGCATGTTCCTGTGGGTTGCTTTAACCGCTAATGATTGGGGAGGGTGAGTCAGACAAGAGTCACGGGACCTTTCAGACTGGCAAAACTGAACTGATGTCTCGCGTGTAAAGTGCAGCCTCATAGTTTTCTGGAGCGTATCCACGGCACAGCGCGATGAACATCGTAGAATGCTAGTATGTAGAATGGCCTTTGCATCGTAGGGCTGACTCGTTCACGTTGAGGCGGGGTGGTGGGGCGTGCAAAAAGGAAGTTCAGAGTGCCACCCAATAAAATTTTCTGGATTCTGATATGCATATCTGCAAACGCCCTTTCTCAGTCCGGCACAGCATCATCACATCTGAGCGGTCAAAGTCGGAACACATTACCAGCCCGGGACAACATAACTCACACTCATCAAAATGCCGAGAGCCAAGTCGAAGAAGGAGGAGCCCGTAGCGGCTGGATCAGACGTCGACATGGAGGAGGCGCCCACTTCTCACCAGCCCGAGCCCGCGGATGAGATGTCGGTGGATCCAGGCGCGAACGAGGAGGCGGAGGACTATGAAAACGAGGGTGCCGACGAGGACGAAGAAGAGGAGGAGGAGGAGGAGGTCCAGAGAGTCAGGCTGGTATGTCGCGTTCTACTGAGCTCACTCCGTTAAGAAGTTTGACTTCTTCCTGGTCACATCGACACGCTCGCTCACACGAAGTCTTAGCTGCCTGGCTCAACACCCACCGCTGCCTCGTTTGAGTTTCTCAATGAGAGCCACACTCTGGGGAATGCGTTGAGATACGTCATCATGAAGAAGTGAGTTTCGTTGGGGCCTTATTCCCCCACATCGATTGTGAATGATGGGCTAACACGTTGGCTCAGCCCGGATGTCGAGTTCTGCGCCTATGCCATCCCACATCCCTCCGAGGCAAAGATGAATGTCAGGATACAGACTTTCGGTAAGTCCACGCGCTGCCCCTGTGCCCCTTCCTGCCGATTCCATGTACTGATATCGTCAGAGGGCACAACCGCCATCCAGGCGCTCGAAAAGGGGCTGCGGGACCTGCAAGAGCTGTGCGATGTCGTGACCGACAAGTTCATTGATGCCAGGGAAAAGTTTGCTGCGAGCGCTTCTGCATAGGGTTTTGTTCTGTCAAGGGTCAAACCAGGGGTTGGCGTTATGGGCGTGATGTCAAGCTGGGAACCGCACAGAGACGATCCGGACGGGCTGTGTACTCCATGTGTGTTTTGGTATGGTGCTTCATTGCGTTTATATACACTTGAACTTAAGGAGCGTGTGAGAACCCTCCTAGTTGCGACCCTGTAGCAAGCGTGAGTATGATACGACACGAAGACGAGGAGAGGTATATAGCTGACTTCCAGAAACCCAGTAATGAAATCAGACGGCAGCCTCTTCTCTCCCCTGAAGTTCTCCTCCTTGAAGAACGACATAATGTGGTTTGTCTGGCGCCAGAAGTTCATGGTTTCCTGCAAGGGCAAGTATCAGCCCTCAACTGTTCGAAAGGTGCTTAATCCCGGCTTCTCAATGCCGCCTCAACCGGGACGATTTGCCGCCCGGAAGCCTGTCCTATCCAGAGTATGGCTTACTTGATAGTCGGCATTGCTCTGCATCAGGAGTACATCGACGACGGGTAGCTTGTTGACGAATCGGTTGCGCTCGAACTCCTGGCGGATGCGGGTGCGGATGGCGGAGACGGGTTGCGGAACCGAGTACATGGTTTGGATCTCGGGCGCCTGTGATTCAAATCATCAGAACCGGAACAGAAATGCGAGTGCGCAAGCTATCGTACCGCCCGGATCCAGTCTCGATATGCCGCAATCACCCGCCGCTTCGCGTCGGACCAATTGGCCGCTGCTGTCCCGTCAGTCGCTGGGAAGAGAAAAGCACTTGTTTGCTGTGAAGTGTCGCAACTCACACTGCCTCGTGGTGATGGCGAATTGCGTCGGGGAGATCGCCATGGTGACCGCGGGTTGTGCTTGTCGTCGGCCAGCCGGCTGGAAATCAGCACTCGCCCAGTTGCTTTGAGTTCCAATGCCAGTTCCAGAAGCTTGGACCATTCGCAATGACGCCCCAGGCGCGGATACTCGTTACCCGCATAAGCCGGATAACGTTAAGTCAAGCTCCAAGCATTTTCAACTTCCCAGGTTCGCCAGGGGTCCCGCCCCTCCATCAACCCGAGCCCGAAATAGTACGGACAACACAACCGCTGTGATTTCGCGCTTCTTTTCGCATTCTCGGTTTACGTCCTTCCAACGCGGAGTGTCGCCTTCCCACCCACCTGAAAGAAGAAAAAAACGCGGAGAGACGCCACCATGCCCGCGATCCGCCCCGCGTCCAAGCGCAAGCCGCCGCCGGACGGCTTCAGCGACATCGAGGAGGACTTGCTGATCTTCAGCAACAAGATGAAGGACGCGCAGAACACGCCGACCGACAACATCCCCAAGCACCAGGCACAGTGGCCCATTTTCCAGATTGCGCACCAGCGCAGCCGCTACGTGTACGAGCTCTACTACGAAAAGGAGGCCATCAGCCGCGCGCTGTACGACTGGCTGCTCAAGAACGGCTACGCCGACGCCTTGCTCATCGCCAAGTGGAAGAAGCAGGGCTACGAGAAGCTGTGCTGCCTGCGTTGCGTCCAGACCAAGGAGACGAACTTCAACTCGACGTGCATCTGCCGCGTGCCGCGCGCGCAGCTCAAGGAGGACCAGGAGGTGCAGTGCGTCAGCTGCGGGTGTCGGGGTTGTGCTTCGACGGACTGATTCAGCACTTCAGTCTTGTGGAGGCATAACGAGGCAGGCGGGCTATGGGCTGATACTTTCAGGTTGTTGGTGGGCTTTTACCAGAGACAGTAAGAGTCGCCACCCCATTCAACGGCTGCCTGGTCATCATGCTTACCTAGACAGAGACAGCGTGGGACGGTGCATCTGAATCTATGCATATGACACTTTGGGATACCAATCCATCATCGCTGTTCGGACAGTATGTTCATCCTCCATCATCGACGTACATCTTGTGCTGTCTAGCGTGCCTAATGCTCATACAACCCCCCGTTGAAGGTCCCTCGCAAGTTGCCCTTACTGCTTGGCGAAACCAGCCTTCCTGCCTCGCCCGAACCGGACGCTCATCGGTACGAATTGCAGTGCCGAAATGGCGCTTGAAAGCTCCTCCATCTCCTCGTCAGGTTGTTGCTCGGAATCTTCCTGAGGGGATTCTGCTGGCCCATGATCTTCTTTCGAGGCCGCAGGCTTCCTCAGCTCGGCAGACTCGAGCTTTCGGCTTCCCGACGAGTCCGGAGGCGATGCAGCTGCGGCGCTCGATCCCCGACGACGCCTACGGTCTTCTTGCAGGAGCGACCGCCGGCCATCGATGCCTTCCCGCGTGATAGCGAAGAAGAAGTTCTTTGGGTACAGGTGCTTGTCGATCAGGTGCATCTTGCGCTTGTGCGGCGTGCTGCACTTCCGGTCACAGCCCTCCACAAAGCACGAGTACTGAGGCAGTGTGAGTTGCTTTGCTTCGGTGGTGGGTTGGCTCTCTTGAAGACTCACCGTGCGCTCGCCTCTATCCCTCCGCGCCTGTATGAACGAATCGTGTACCTCCTCGATGTGTAGGCTGAGAAGGTGGCTGGATGGGAAATTTTTGCGACATTGGACGCAGCGGTTGGTGTGTTGGCTTCTGTAATGGCTCTCATACTCGCTATATGATGAGAATGCCATAGGCTCTTTGTGAGGCGGCAGCGAGCAGTGGATGCGGATATCGCTCTGAGACTTATTGCTCGACATATCAAGCTCTGTGATTTTGGCTGAGGGTGGCAAGACATCGTCGTCGCTGCCGTCGATGCCGTCGATCTCTGGTAGTCTGGTATGAGCAGCAATAGTGACAACTGCTATGCTCTCAACAGTGGCGTCCGCCCCCGCCGCAGCGGCCGCTTCAGCTTCGCGTGAGCGCTTCATCCCCGATGCTAGAGTTCAAAAGGTGTTGATATTGAGTCTCGGGACAGTTTACATCGGGATAATGGGGTTCCCCAACCAGAGTTCGACTTGGTTGTTGCAGGACGCGCCCAGCTGGCGGCCCCTCTGCCACCCTTCAGAAGGGTTTGCTTGAGAGCTTGTGAATATGAAGCTAGGGCGACCCAGGGCCTGGTGCGGCTGATGCAGTGGGTTGTGTGTAAGTTGTATCTTCACATGCAAGCAACTCCCGGCAGCAGCATGCGGCAGGTGAAGCCTGGGCGAGAGCCACAACGATATCGGTTCAGGCGATGCTGGCAGGCTGGCTCAAAAATACAGGTACAGGTAGGTATGGAGTACCTTACTCAGTAGGTACATGGAGGTACTATCGGCGAATCACCGTCCATGCTTTCTTTGAGTGACCAGAAAGAAGTACAGCAGGAAGAAATGCATAAGAGAAACCATTAGAGGCAAGAAAACGCTTGAAAATGAGCACCTGTACATGTAAGAGTGACCAGAAGCGAGAAACAGAATTGGAGAGTATATATCCATGATGAAAACGGGGAAAGATGAATAGCAGTCAGTGTCTTGGTGTACCTAATAATTTGCGCAGTTCAGAGTCAGACTTACCCCACACCACGCGGAATGGAAGCGATTTCGTCAAGTTGGGACCGCGAGCAGACCACCGCTTTCCCGACATCTACGTGAGCTTAAGCGTTAACCCACCAGCTCATCGATATAGGCGCCGCTTCCTCCATGTTCTGCGCAACATCACCTTGCGCTTCCCGCTGCCGCCGGGTGCTGCCTTTCTTGGGAGTTTCCGCATCTGCAGCGACGACGACCCGACGATGGCTTCGACAGCAGCAGCGACCGGCCCGGCGCGAGCCATAGCCACAGCGACCTTGACCGACGATGCCTGGCAGTGAGTGCCATCTGTTACCCCTACATTTGGCGCTACACGTTCGATCTGCTCGTGGATGCCCTCCATGTCGGACCTGCGGCAGTGGGCGAACCTTCGGCGCCGTAGTATTGTGCAGACTCTCGACTGTGCTAACTCGGCATTCCAGAGCCTCACAAAAGATTCGCACCGCAATCCTCAGGGAGTTGGAAGCCGTGCAGAATGGCGCCTCGAACGAGTTAACCCGTTTCGAGAAGATTGAGAAGCTGATGGAGGCGTGAGTAGCTGCCGGTAGCGCTTTCAGCACAGTTCCAACCATCCTCCGCTGACGCCGCACTTCCCAGCTACCGACTCCGCTGTATCGAAACCATCTGGCTCGACATCCGTGCCGCTAAAGGGAAAAATGCCGAAGATACTCTCTGGCAGGTGCATGCCCACGTCACCAAGGCCTATCGCCAAGTGCTCGCTCGCCTGCAAGCGAACGACCATGTCGTTCTCCGGCGCAAGCTTGAGAAGCTCTATTCGGCGTACCTCAAGACGGCGCAATACTTCTACAAGGGCTATCTTCAGCGAGTGTGCGCTCGGTACGACATGAAAGAACTCAGGCGCATCGCCCGCATGGCCGAGCTCGAGGAAATGGCTGTCCCGGACGAGGACAAGGTCGATCCCGCGGCCGCCCAGCTCCAAGACATTGTCTTATCATCTTGCCACAAAACCCTGATTTATCTCGGCGATCTGGCAAGATATCGTACGCTCCTGCGCCCCAAGGATCGCAAATGGAATGTTGCGTTAGCATACTACCAGCTGGCAAACGAGTTGCTCCCCGACTCTGGATACGGCCATCACCAGTGCGGCGTCATCTATGTCGAGACGGAAGACCATCTGAATGTCGTGTACCACATTTATCGCGCCTTGGCCTGTGCCATACCACACCCGAACGCCCGGTCAAATCTTGAGCGCGAGTTTCGTGATCTCCAGAAGTGGAAAAGCACTGGCGTCAAGCACGCTTTGGTGGGCTGGTTTGTCAAGCTCCATGCCTTCTACTCCCAGGGCAGGGAATTTGCCGAGCGCAAGGAGCTCGAGAGGGAGGTCGATCATCGCCACGAAGTTGCGATGAAGACGGGCACAGGCTACGGCTCCGACATGGATCTGCTCAAGATTGTCCTCATCAACATTACCGCCTATGTAGCCGCCCAAGACAAGATTAGTGGTATGCAAGTTCCTCCGTTCACAACTGCTGAAGTCCCACTGACTTGACATAGCAAAATGGACCGACGAGGGCTCTTTATCTTGCCAGCTGATTTTGCTTCTCAACCTCCGGACAGTTCATATCACTGCACGTCTGCTTGGAGATGAGATTGTGGATCTGATCAAGCGCAGGAGCGCAGAGACTCCCGCCGCGGTATCTAGTCCAGTCGCCCCACAAGAGGCCGCGACAACCAACTTCACGCTCGTTTTCAGCCGCGTCTTGCCGCTGCTGCGCATCTACACGGCATGGCTGTGTTTCTACGGCTCCCAACTGGTCGAGTTTAGGGCTCATCTCGAACCTCAATTTGGAACCATGTGCGCGACACTGGCCAACACCTCCTCCCTGCTCTTTGATCTCATCGGGAGCGAACCACAGCTTGGATCACCTGTGTCTTGGAGGTTTCCTGAAGACGAGGTGACCATCGGTATTAACTGTCTCAACGGGCCGGGCCTGCATGACGGGTGCCAGCTGTACTACGACGCTTTCACGCACAAGCCCAAGCCCCGTCGCGAAGACATCCCCCCTACTGACCACACCGCTGATGACATCACATTCACTCGGGCCTTTGATGTCCTGCTTTGCGCACTCCAGCTCGCCGCACCAGAGTCCCGATTTCCTCTCACCACCTCCACAGCCCGAAAGGGAGCTCGGGAACTCACGACATTCGTGTATCTAGAGGGCGGGAAGCCTGTTCCTGCATCAACCTTACCGGCAGTTCAGTACGGTACCCCGAAAACTGCAGCTACTGCCCCCCACCAAACCCCTCCAGCGCCAGTGGTGGCGCCGAGTCCATGCGAGTCTAACGAACTCTCCGAGGACCGGGAGTTTTACGGGCCGGATCTGCGGAAGGCCGGCCACAGATCTCACCACGGCAAACCCCAACCGGTCGCTGCGCCAGCACAGGTACCGCCGGCCACTGAGTACCCCATCGAGAAACAGCTTTTCCAAATCCTTAATGACTTCATGGCTCCGCCGGAGTCCGCACCCGTTGCTAAACCCGAGACACCAAACCGCAATCAGGCCCGCCCGAGCACGTACGGTATGGACTCCGCGGCGGTGGCCGACGCCTTCGCCACCGCCGAAGCCACGCCTAGCCCCGCGCCTGGCTCGGCTGGTATGAAGCCAATTCCGACTCTGCCCTGGAACTACTTCTACAACCCGGCACCCCATGTTGACTCGGCGTTTTGGAATCCGAGCGCGAAAGGCGCTGGTCCTGGGTGGGGTTTCAATGGGGCAAACAATAGGTAGTATGAGGTCAAAGAACGGAAGCCCGTCTTGAGCCAAGGAGGCCAAGTCAGGGCCCTGTCCGAGGTTTGATTTGAAGTAGAGAGCAAAGTCGATCACTCTCAGAGATATGCGGATTCAATATCCAGACCGTTCATCCATCCGCTTAATGGCCCCGTTGTTGAAACCTTATCTACGTGTATGCCTCGCCGTCTGCCTGTATCATTTTCATTCCCTACGCCACAGTTATATGCCATTGCCTTTCAACGCCTGCCTTGTACTTGCAATGGTGGAAGGTGGAACTTCCTCTTTCTCTTTCTTTCTTTCGTTCTCCCCTTCTTCCTCTCTTTCTTCCTTCCTTCCCCTCTTACCCTTCAAAAGCAGTCAGCCCCTGATAGGGGAGGGTGGGGGAAGGATAAGGGGGGTGGGGGCATGAAGGTTTTCATGCCTTGCCTCTTGGCGTCGTAAAATCCGTACTGGTTGAACATGGCGGCGGCGGCGCTTTCGCTCATAACATCCGCAGCTTCTACTGGCGGGAGTAAGTTTGCTTGGGGAAGGGGTAGCTGGGGTGATGGGCCTGTTAGTGTTGCTTTTTGCTTCGGGGAACATTGTCTAAAAGGAGCACTCACGAAGGACCCAGCTCCTTGATGCTAAGCCGGGCCAACCACTGGCCCATGTCGACGCACTCGTCGAGCGGGCGGCCCTCAACGATGCCGGCGCAGAAGCCACCGGCGAAGGCGTCTCCCGCGCCGTTGGTGTCGTTGATCTCGGCTTTGGGGATCTCGTGCACGGGGTACTCCTTGACGGCGTCCTCACCCTGGACGGCGACGATGGTCGGCTCGGTGCCCTGCGTGATGACGGCCACGCGCTTGCGCTGCGCGTTCGCCTTGGGCAGGTTGGCCAGCGCCTTGGCGATCTCCTTGACGTCCTTGGTGCCGAGCCCGTGCGAGTCGGCGTACGCCTCGGCCTCGGTCTCGTTGCCGATCACGTAGTCCCAGTACGGGGCCGACGCGTCGAGCGGGTCCTTGAAGAACTGTGGGATGAAGGGCGCCGAGAGCGACAGAATGAAGGGCTTGTTCTGGGTGGCGGCCTGGTTGGCAAGCTCCATGATGGCGGGCGGGCAAACTGGAAATGTGTTAGAATTGCAGCGGCACGGGACCAGGGGTACGTGCAAAGGCTGAACGAGCTTACCGGTGAAGTGATACCCGCCGACGTAGTACGCCTCGGCGTTCTCCACGAGGGGCCAGATGTCGGGCCGCTTCAGGTGCTCGAGGTCGTAGTGATTGGCGGCGCCCAGCTCGGTGCACATGCTGCGGTTGTGGCCGGTGATGACGACGCCGCAGCGGCCGGTAGGGATCTTGGGGTCGACGCGGTACTCAACCCGCAGACCGGCCTGCTTGCAGGCGTCGCGGAGGATGGCGGCATACTTGTCGTCGCCGGCGCCGCCCAGGTAGACGACGCTGTTCGGGGCCAGGATGTATTGGGCGCCGCGGGCCGTGTTCTGAGCAGCACCGCCGGCGATCAGCTTGGCGTCGTAGTTGTTGAGCAGGTCCTCGTAGATGGGCTGGTGCTTCTCCTCAGCCAGGATGGCGTCGTTGGCCTTAAGCCCATACTTCTCGAGCAGCTCCTCATTGCCGAAGGCCTGAATGTCTGGAAGGAGGGGCGTACTCCAACGTCAGCCGGTGTTCGGAGACCGACATCCACGGAACAACTCAAGAGTGCTTCGAGCATATTCACACAACGGGGACGATGGCGCAGGCACACAAAATTGCTCCAATTGAAGCCAATACTTCTGGTACGTACCGAGCAGTGGGTTCTCCAGGCAGAGCAGCCTGTACTCCTTGGTGGACGCCATGTTGCTGAGCGAGCGGTTGCGAGAAGGCAAATTGCGATGGACAGAAGTAGGGGAGAGATTTGTGCTGATGCCCCTCTTGCAGATGCGACTCGGATTTGTTGGAGAGGGGCAGCAGATCGCACCGAGGCGGGGCAGTAAATTGGCGGGATGCCAACTGAGCTCCCCTGTCCCGAACAAGCAGAAAATCGCCTGGCTCAGGCCGGAGGAAGACAGGGGTTGGGCAAAGACTCTGGATCCCGAACAGGTTGCCGATCCCGTTCGGAACATGTTGAAAATCCAAAGGGTTTCATGTGTCCAAGTTGAGGATCTAGTGGTTGCAAAGGCTGTTGTGCGGGGACAATCATCGTGAACGATGGGATTTGTATCCTCTGACCCGTTGACGTCAGGAGGACGGGGCTTGAGCTTTTGCAGCTCACTCACTCTCATCCGCTTTTCGAAC
The DNA here is from genome assembly GCA_023628555.1 of Chaetomiaceae sp. R4402. NCBI lineage: Eukaryota > Fungi > Ascomycota > Sordariomycetes > Sordariales > Chaetomiaceae > Chaetomiaceae sp. R4402. The sequence goes on from JAMAKO010000007.1 coordinate 602,312, forward strand.
GATTTGAAAGGAAGGTACCCGGTGCTTTAAGCCCTCCCATTCCCGTCCGCATCCATACCTGGCTGCTTGGTCACGGTTCAAGGTGGAGGATGCGTGCGTGCTTGTTAACCACCCCGAACGCGAGGAGGCGCGCGCTGCTTGGTTCCTAGGAGTATTCTTCTGACTGCATAGCCTGCTCCTATCATCCCCTGCAGCTGGACGTCGGAATGATCGAGTGTACACAGCCCACAAGCAAGCCTTCGCCCTCGTTCCCGCCCCGGCCGCGGCGCTTGGGAATCTTTTATTCATTCACGGCCATGATGCTTGCACAAAAGAGCAAGTCTCCCGTCCGCCTTCGCAGTCCCATAACTACAAAGCAGCAAAAGACCAATGCAATCCGATGAACCCCTGTGCCCAGATGTAGAACCATGAAAGCCTTTACTCCTTCGTCTTCTGGGTACCACGCAGCAGACCCGTCCTTCTCGCAGCGATGAGACCCGCCTTCTGGCCCTGGGCGGCGTACCTCGAGATGGTCGACGCCTTACCAATGTGTTGATGGTTACCCTGTAGCACCGTGTCAGATATGCAGACCTGCACAAGTCATCTCCGCCCCCTCTGTCAGCACTTACACCACCGTGAGGATGGTCAACCGGGTTCATGGCAACACCACGAGTCTTGGGCCAGCGGTTGCGCTTGACGGCGAACTTGTGCTTGGCACGCGAGGCCTCTGTAACAACTCGTCAGAACCCCATGTTCAAATCGTCGCAGAACTTCCGTCACCATCTGCGCAGGGAGCCACATACTCAGAAGAGGCTTGTCTGTCCTGCCACCACCAGCGACAATACCGATCATGCCACGAGCGTTGCTGCTGACGACCTTCTTGGCGCCGGACGGGAGCTTGATGCGGGTCTTGCCCTCATCGGGGTTGTGGCCGACAACCGTGACGTAGTTGCCGGAGGTGCGGCCGAGAGAACCGCGGTCGCCGGGGCGCTCCTCGACGTTGGAGACGACGGTACCTTCGGGAACGGAGGCAAGCGGGAGGACGTTGCCGACGGTCAGGGCGGCGTTCTTGCCGGCGTAGATGAACTGGCCGGTGTACATGCCCTCGTTGGCGATGAAGGTCTCGCTGACCTTCTTGAACTTGTAGGGGGAGTTGAAAACGACGCGGGCGAGTGGCGCGCCGCGGCCGGGGTCGTGGATGATCTCCTTCACAATGCCCCGGATGTAGCCATGGCGCTCGGCGAAATCGAGGCTGCGGAACTGCGCAGGGGCCTTCCGCAGGCGGGTGTTGGCAGTGAAGATGCTGCCACGGCCCTTACGCTGGTTGCGAATCTAGATGCAAACAACCTTTCGTCAGCGCCATCGCCAGTTTTGCACATTCTTCCTCCTAGGTCGTCTGAGAACGCATCCGACTCCGTTTTGTGTTCCCGTTGGTCGCTTGCTCGCCGTGTTCGAGGCCGTCGTGCCAAATCGAGCCGAGGTCGACAAATTCTGGAAAGTAAGAGAAACGTGGTTTTGACTTACGACGCGACCCATCTTGCCCTTCCTACCTAGAAATCGTGGAAGTGACGGGGTTGATCGGGTGGTTGATAGAGGTTGAGGTTGCGGCCACGGGAAAGCTCCAAATCGTTGAAGCGATATTTTCCCAAATTTCTGTGTGGATGCAGGAGCCACATCTGATTGGTGTGGCTGTCGGAGTGCCCTAACGCGGGGGATGCGTTGTGGCGCTGGCTCAGAGTGCCGTGGTGGGCCTCGTCACGCCCGGACAGCTGACATCAGCCTCGGCCGGCTGTATGTACTGTGTAAGCCCACAACGGCTCCCTTCATCAACTGGACAATGGCGTGGACTTCCCAAGCCCAAGAGCACCGCTCGGCTCCGATTTTGGGTCCCTGAGAGCAGTGTAATCTCTCGATCCAACAGCTAGCATGAACATGAACTCTAAATAAGCTGGCATCTGAGACACCATCATGCTCATGGAGGATATGAATGTACGGGGCATGGCAGACACAGTGTTCATACCATATTGATGTTCAAACGTGCACTGTACGCGACTGGCCCCAGCTGACAGGCGCAGGCCGTGTGTCTTCCCAACCTCAGTCCGTCCCGCAACCTCGCGGAAAAGGCCATCTCCAGCGTTCGCAACGCCAACAGCCCGCAGCGCAGTCAGAGTGAGAACTTGGTACATGTATGATTGTGAAACGTTTGGCGTGGGCATTTGTCTTCATTGGCCTCGCGCTAACGATGCACAGGTCTCCCATACAACCCACAAGCTGCCTAAACCCGCGTTTGCGGTAGTTTGACGCTCCTCCTCGACACTTCGAGGAGTTTGCGGCCTTTTTGCGCGGTTTCGTGTGTTTTTGTGTTGTGCGGACCCGGCTGCGACCGTCAGATATGGGCCGCAGTTCCGGGGCTGCTCAATTGAACAGGGCGGCCCAAGACTGCAATGGGCGCCAGCTCGCAGCCTTCGCATCAAACGGGGAACGGCCCCCGCTGATGTTTCAACAAACAGTGAATCATGGGTTGCAAGCGCAATGTCGCTCCCGTTGGAAGTTGGAGAGAGCTCTGGATCGCCTCTCCATCAGGATTCTGGCGCAGTAGCGCCACATCCGTCCTTTGTCATGAGCGCGGGCGCGTGTGGTTGATCCCAACCGCTGACTTTTTGACAAGTGTCAATTCACCAGGGCCACTGAGCTCTGGTTAAGTCCTGAAAAGCTGCGTGGAGGCCCACGACACCGCACTGGTTCGCTGTGGGGACGATATGCCGTTGTTCCGCGTATCCTCGAGCCGGAGCCTCCAGCCGTCTTTGTTTTGATGACAAAACCGTCTCCGGTGCTCAGAACGTCAGACCGCGCAAGCGTTGTGGTTTTGGAGAATTGTGGCGGCTCGGTGGGCGGAATCGAAGCTGGCTTGAAGTTTGGTTGGTGTCAACACCAGGTTTTGGGGGGGTTGTGACGAACCAAGCTATTCCAGGGAGCTCCCGGCATGCAGCTGCGTTTGGCCGGCCCAAACCGCCCGCTGCGCAGTCCTGCTGCCGCCCGTTCAGACATCCGCCAACACCTCGCCTCCGGGTTAGGGGGTTACCACTCGCCACACAACCCATGTCCACGACGTTTTGGGTTGACCGGCAGTTTCTTGACAGCTCGGCCTGCAGTTCATTTCTACGGGCCGGCCGTTGATGGATATGTATGTCTGTGGTGGCATGGCGAGCATGGCACACGTCGTGATGGTTGTTGGCGAGCAACGGGACGGGTGGCGACGGTGGGTGATGACGGCACGGAGGATGCACGCAGAGTCGGGAAAGCAGGCAGCAGACCCTCATGGAGCAGTGTCTCTTAGCTGCGTGCGGCAGCCTTGTGTGGGAATGAAGTAGGACTGCAGCAGAAAAGTATGCCCGAGTTGATGTAATGAGATCCGACCTATCACGTCGCTGGCCCCGTTAGAACGGATAAGCTGGAGGGCCCTGGGCCATGGTCGTCCCGTACGTAATTTGTTGCAGCCGATCGCTTCCATCACCCTACCTCACCTTCCCTCCTCCACTCCCCACGCGCCAGTTACCAGCTCCAGCAAACGCTCAGCAACCTGCGCCCACGCTGGCAGACGCAAAAATGGCCGACGATGACTCTTCTGATTTATCCTCGATCTCGTCTCTCTCGGAACCGCCGTCTGGGGATGAGTCCGACATCCAATTGGAGGAGCGACACGGCATCCTGAAATTCTTCCACAAGGTCGACAAGAACCCAGCCCTAGAGCCCAAGGAGAAGACCCCCCCCAGGCCCAAGCGAGAGCCGTCCCCTCCACATGAATATGTTCTTGCCGACAATCCAGACATTGCTGTACGTGTTATACACCCGCAGTCGCGTTGTCGTCGCGTGGTGACGCGAGAAATCGCGCCTGCACCGAGCTGGAGCTCCGAGCTAACCCCTCGCCGCCGCAGTTCATTGTCATGTTCCGCGCCCGCTTCACCGATGCGTTCCCCAAGAGTCTGACGAATTTCGGTCCTCAAGAGCTCGAGCGCGACGTGGTTGAGACGATCCCCGGCGAACGCGTCGAGCACTTCCTGTGCGCGTTGCTGAGCCTGCTGCTGAACCGCAAGCAGGATGTCAAGTGCGTTCCCCTGCCAAACGGGAGACGTGTAGCCTTAGTTATTCTTTGGACATGTTTATTGACTTCCTTTGCACTTGCAGGCCCGGACACTACAACCGTGCGCTCGAGGAAGCCGTCCAGACACACAAGGGACAATGGGCAAAGGACTGGGAGAGCCAGAACCCGCTCTCGGGCCAGGCGACATTTGCTTCAATGACTCCGGTGGAAAGGGTACGTGCTGTTCAATGGCCCTTTGGATTCCTGCGTTTTGCGCTTTGAACCCGGCAGCTAACGTGGCACCTGTGCTAGCTCACCCTGTTGCGCACCCTCGTGCAGTGGACGCTTTCCTCCTCGGACGCCGTCAGGACGATCATCGGCCAGCAGTACAAGAACCGGCACGACGACGACCTCAACATTTCCCTGAGCGTGCAGCCCTGGGGCAGCGACGGCGACAAGCGCCGATACTTCCTGATCGAGGGGAATGACGACACCTCGTTCCGCGTGTACAGGGAAAGCAACCCGGCGGGCCTACAGAGGACGTGGTGGAGCGTGGCCGGTAGCATCGATGACCTCAGGGTTCTCAGCGGGAAGCTGGAGACGCAGGATCGCGGCCCGAAGGCGAAGACTTTTGCCAAGAGGATTGAGAATAGCATCCCGCGGTTCGAGGCCACCGAAGAGAAGCGACGGCGGAGGGAGTACCGGCAGATGCGCAAGGAGCAGTTCAGGCGCCCAGAAACTGGCTTCTCGCTCTACGAGGGCCGCACAAGAGGCAAGCGCATGAAGTACACGTATTCCGACGACGAGGCCGATTTCTACTCGGACTCCACGAACCGCCGCTCGACGCGCAATACCGGGAACCACACCCCTACAGAGCCCAGGGGCCCTGTCACGACAGCGAGCGGCCGGCAAGTCCGGGCGCCGAATCGGCTGAACGCAGATAATGCCAGCGACGGGGCTCCCAGCGCCAATGCGAGCGTGCAAGGAGACGTCCAAGACGCGGATGCGAACCACACCACCCGGTCGGGCCGCCCTCAGCGATCTGCCGCCGCGCACCACGGCATGAACGGCTGGGCCTCTAAAAAGCGGAAGAGCGAGGAGTACGAGTCGGATGAGTCTGAGGAGGAGGAGGGTAGCGAACCTGACTTTGGCGACGACGAAGAGGACGAGCACGTGCCGGACGAGGAGGACGAGGACGAGGAAGAGTTCGAGGAGGAGGACCTCATGGACGAAGATCTAGAGGATGGCGTTTCCGGCGGCGAGAACAACAGCTTGGTCTTCAAATTCCCCATCCGGGTCGCCTTCGACGAGGACAACAAGGTGCGGCAGATCCCCGGCCCGCCCGTAGCGGCTGAGAAGCGCAAGCACCCGCGGGCTGCGCACCGCAATGTGGTCGTCAACGACGAGTCCGAGTCCGCCGGCGCAAGCCCGGAGGAGCGGCCGGCCGTTGCTGCGGAGCCCGAGCCGCCTGCCGCCGAGGTCATTTCCGTGGCGACCAAGCGGATGACGCCGCTTGAACCTGCTGACCAGCAGCCGGCGGCAGAGAAACGGGATGTTGAAGCGGACCAGCCGCCGACGCCGTCAAGCGAGCCGCCGGCATCGCTGGCTCTTAGGGGCAGCCCAGTGGTCGCCAGGTCGGTCCCGCAGGCTGTAGGCTCAGATGTTCGGGAGTAATCGTACGGTTCTGAGAGCGATAAGTGTTTGACGCTTCTACTAATGGCAAGATGTGAGAGGCCAACGGCATGTCTATCTGGGCGGTCTATCTGTTTTGAGTCAAGAAGCTCTTAAGTACAGAAGCTAGTAGCGACGATTGCGGGAAACACAAAAGGAAGAGGCGGGGATCCTTGAGATAATCTGTGATTCGATACCTACCTAGTGATAGATAGATCTGTCTATCAGAGGACGTCCGAGCACTGCATTCTATATACCCTAGCCCCCTAGGTAGTACGCTATGCAAGGGGGTTCGCCGAAGAAGTGTACACCACCCCAAGATTCCCTGCGCTCACAAGTTCTTCCTTGGTTCCCGCTCCCCTACTACCGCATCCTACTTCCCAAGCCAACCTTCTTCTCGGGCGGTATTGGCCAGTTATTCACGCCATACCACCACCGCCTTAGCCGAGCGCCGATGGACGACCCATGAATGCGCGCGTTCCGGTTCCAGTACTGCCACCCGCAAATCGCCAGATTGTACATTACGCCCTGCACAAACGGCATCATGACCTGTTGCACGCCGGATTAGCCAACCTCTTCAGCTCCCTCTCCCCTGTTGGCCGTTCCAGTTCCCGGATCGCACTCGTGGAGACGGCGCAAGGGAGAACGGATTCGCCCTACCTGATCCCGAACTGTAATCCACCCAACCTTCCACCACGTGTCCGCATGCCGTATGCTCCACAGGTAGCTCTGCTCAAACCGCAGGTCGGGCATGGGCGGGAGGTGTTGTTGGCGGCGCGGGAGCGGCCTGACGCGCGAACGCGCGTAGAGCTCGTCATCCTCGTAACCCTCCTCATCCTCAACCTCCCCATCGCTGTGACTGACAGCCGCGTCGTCATCACCGTCTATGCCGCCGTCATCGGGGAAGACAGGCTCGAGCTGGGCGGGCTGCTTCTTTGACGCGGCCGTGGACGGGTTCAGGTCGTGGCGCGGCGACGGGTCGCGCTTGATATGCGCCGTTTGCACCGTCTCGGCTAGCTGGAGGGGTATCGAAGCGGACATTGTTGGTATGTGGATTTTGTACGGGACCGAACGGTCGGCGAACAATGGGAGGCTGGTTGATATTGTTGCTCGGTGCTTCCCGGTCGTGTCAGGGAATCATTGAAGGTAGTCCCAGGGTTGGCTGGTGTGCCCCACACCAGCTGAAAGGAACCTGGAATGTGTGGTGGAAACTTACATTGGTACACAGTGGATGGAACACCCGATCAGCAAGCGTTAAAACCGAAACATCAGGATCTGAGTGTAGGTCACGTACGCCTTCAGCCAATACACTCATAGACCACGTGAGCACCTTGATAAATACTAACTCTGTAAGCATCTCTGTGAATCTCGACCGGAGGCGGTGTTCAGGTAGGTACCTGGTACCGTACTACATCATTGCGCACGCTGCCCTGTCTCGCCTGTTGAGCCTGTGCAAAGACAAGAAATGCCCCACTCGCAGCCAGCCAGGCAGCATGTGGGTCACATGCGCCACTTGGCCCCAGCCCATCATAAAAAGCTTCTCGGTCTGAAACCCCTCCCGGATTCAACCCCACCACCAATTTCAGGAATTCCGAGGTCGAAAGGGATAACATACAAAAAAGGCTCACAAAGCCCGCAGAGCTTTTCTCTTCTCGTAAGGAGGAGTTAGGCGACATCTTCGTCCATTTCTCTCTCGAGTCTGTCTTTTTCTTGCACAACCGTTCACCATGAGCGACCCTAACGCCAGCGAGGCGGAGAAGAACGTGAGTTGCGCAGCGGGACATCGAGGCACGACTACCGTACCGTGTTGCTGACTGAGTTGCCCAACAGATCGAGATTTGGAAGGTGAAGAAGCTGATCAAGCGCCTTGAAGCCGCTCGAGGAAATGGCACCAGCATGATTTCCCTGATCATCCGTACGTCGTCTACCTGGGTTGCGGAGCCGATGGGCGCCACACACACCGCCCCCCCCCCCTCCCCGCCCCTTGGCTAATCCCGGACGGACCTTGCTGATGATATGGCAGCGCCGAAGGATCAGATCTCTCGTGCGGCGAAGATGTTGGCTGAAGAATACGTACGTTTTCTTTGCGCGAACCGCCTTGCGAGAAGGCAGCGAATCGGATCTGACTTTGATTTAGGGTACGGCATCGAACATCAAGTCGCGTGTCAACCGTCAGTCCGTTCTCTCGGCCATTACTTCGACGCAGCAACGCCTCAAGCTGTACAACAAGGTCCCACCCAACGGTCTCGTCGTCTACTGTGGTGAAATCTTGACGTCGGAAGGCAAGGAGCGCAAGGTCAACATCGACTTCGAGCCATTCAAGCCGATCAACACGTCGCTCTACCTCTGCGACAACAAATTCCATACCGAGGCTCTCGCCGAGCTTCTCGAGTCGGACCAGAAGTTTGGCTTCATCGTCATGGATGGTAACGGAGCGCTGTTTGGCACGCTCAGCGGCAACACCCGCGACGTGGTGCAGAAGTTCTCGGTCGATCTTCCCAAGAAGCACGGCCGTGGTGGTCAGTCGGCGCTGCGTTTTGCGCGTCTGCGAGAGGAGAAGCGGCACAACTATGTGCGCAAGGTGGCCGAGCTGGCCGTGCAGAACTTCATCACCGCCGACAAGGTCAACGTTGTCGGCATCGTGCTGGCCGGTTCGGCCGACTTCAAGAACGATCTGAACGCTTCCGACATGTTCGACCAGCGGCTGCAGGCCAAGGTCATCAAGGTGGTGGACGTGTCGTACGGTGGCGAGAACGGCTTCAACCAGGCCATCGAGCTGTCGTCCGAGACGCTCGGCAACGTCAAGTTCATCCAGGAGAAGAAGCTTATCGGCAAGTACTTCGAGGAGATTAGCCAGGACACGGGCCGCGTCTGCTACGGTATCGAGGACACGCTCAAGGCGCTGGAGCTGGGCGCGGTCGAGATTCTCATTGTGTTTGAGAATCTTGAGGTGACGCGCTGGACTCTGAAGGACAGCAACGGCACCGAGACGGTCCTGCACACGACCAAGCAGCAGGAGGCGGCCAGCCGTGCCCAGTTCATGGACAAGGAGACGAGCCAGGAGATGGAGGTGGTGTCGCAAGAATCTTTCCTGGAGTGGATCGCGGAGCACTACAAGGATTTCGGCACGACGCTCGAGTTCGTCTCAGACCGGTCGACCGAGGGCAACCAGTTCGTCAAGGGCTTCGGTGGCATTGGCGGCATCCTGCGGTACAAGGTCAACTTTGAGCAGCTCGCTGAAGTGGACGACGACGACGAATACTACGACGATTGACAGTTTGATTCCCTCGTCGACCACGAGGGACTCGGAACCGCAATCATCACGCCCGAGCCGACGACGACGACACCGCACGCCGACCAGGCGGCCGCCGGCGCGCCGAGGCGGAGCCCGGGCAAGGTCCCGCCCGCGCAGCGGCGGCTGATGAAGGGCTTCGCGGAGCAGCCGGGCCTCAGCCATCAGGTGTCGCGCCCCAGCCCGCTTCGCTCTGTGATGACGGCTTTTTGAGTTGAAACGGCAGATGGAAGGTGTGTTTTATTTTCCCTTGTCTGTCCACTCCTTGGACGCTTGCTGACCGAGTCTCCTGCAGGATAGTGCCCGTAGAATTGGGAAGTCGGACAAAGCCAAAAGACAAGTTCATTGCAGGGCGTCAAATCAACGCGATTGAGTTGTTTGACATGCGTGAGGACAACGAGCTGGCCGGGGCGAGCAGCAGTCCTGGTACGCGGACGGCGGCGCCGGGGCTAAAACGGTGTCTGTCCGGTCTTTACTGTCGATTCGGAGGGCTCAGCAGGAGTAGCTAGTTCAGGCAGTTGCCAACCTACACGGTCTTTTGAAACGTTTCTTGTCTAGATGTGAGGCATAACGCTCTACTTAGGGCCCGTCATAGTTTCCGTTCTCTCTCGTGGACCGACGTAGGAGAGGACGCTATGCGAATAACCCTCAGTATTTCGCCGAGAGCCAACGTCCCGGCTTAACGACTGAACGGAGCGGTATGCGGGGGCCGAGGTCGGCCTGTTTCACTCGCACTGCGGGGCCTCCACACACGAGTTTTGGAAGGGATCGGAGCTCCGGGCGGGAGGGCAAGGGTGGAAACGGGTGGGCGGATCGGCCCGCTGATGGTCAAGGGGCACTCTCAGCACCAGACGTCACACCCTTTTGTTGGTGCGCCCTTTCATGACACAGCAACGCCCAGGGGTTTTGAGTTATCCAGGA